>OZ026627.1:10905269-11227769 GCA_964020975.1 Hermodice carunculata
TATGCCGCAGACAGAGATTTGTTTATTGAGGAGCTCGATCTTTCTATTACTTCAGCCCTCGAGTGTAATCCTAAAACTCTAATCATAACCGGTGACTTTAATGATAGGTGCCAGTTATGGAATACTGATCATTCAGATAGCGACTTAGGACTGCGCCTAGTCAATGTTTTATCCCAAAATAACTTATTCCAATTAATAAACGAACCGACCAGAGTAAACGATGTATCTGAAAGTATCCTTGATCTCATGATCACAGATTCACCAGGTTATGTTCTAAATTCAGGTGTCTTACCACCCATTTCTACATCCGATCACTCAGTTGTATTTTGTACTTTTTCGATTTCCCGCTGCGTAGACCACCCCTTCAAAAGGAAAATTTGGGACTTCAAGAAAGCTAATTTTGAAGATTTAAACAAAGCTGCCCTTGACGCTCCTTTTAACACAGGATTTGAAGTCTTTGATGATATCAACGATGTGGTATCTTTCTGGACAGATCTTTTTAGCGGCTTATGCAAGAACTTCATCCCTTGTCGTGACATCCTTGTACGACCCAAAGATAAGCCATGGGTCACTTGTAAAATTAAACAGTTACTTAGACAGAGAAATCGTGCTTGGAAACGTTTCAAACGTTTTAGCAACAAAATTCGTCCCTTTACTTATATCGAGTTTATTACTCTTGAAAGACTCTACATGTTCTATAAACGGAAGCGCAACACTGCAGTCAGCGCCCTTCGTAGTTCCATGAGGTCATATTTTTCAAAAATTCGCAGTGAAATGGATTCTAATATCATTAATCCAAAGAAATGGTGGAACCTCAGCAAGAGTTTTCTAGGTTCCAAGCTCAATCATTCCATACCTCCCCTTCTCGAAAACGGCACTGTAATATCCAGTAACGTTGAAAAGTGTGAAGTTTTCAATAATTACTTTGCCAATCAATGTAAACTTCCTCATGAAGACGATCCTATGCCCCTGCCTGACTTCTCATATCGCACCGATGCGAGGCTCGGTGAATTCCAAATTGATGAAAACGACGTTAAAAAGGTTTTACAATCTCTTAAGTCCAGCTCTGCTACGGGACCCGATGGTATAGGTAACCTCATCCTAAAGAATACGGCTTCTGGCCTCTCCCCATCACTTACCAAACTCTTTAATCTCTCTCTTGCTGCTTCGTGCTTTCCAGATTCTTGGAAAAAATCTAATATGTGCCCTGTATTCAAAAAGAACGATAAGCAGGTAAAAAGCAACTATCGCCCTATTTCATTACTGTGTAATGTTTCCAAAGTTTTCGAACGTTTAATATTTAATATTCTGTACGAGTACTTTATTCGTCACGATCTACTGACGCACAAAAACTCTGGGTTTAAGAAAAACGACTCTACCATCAACCAGCCAATCAAAATCGTTCATGACATATATAATGGCCTGGAACTACGAAAAGAAGCCAGGATGGTTTTTCTCGACATCAGTAAGGCTTTTGACCGCGTGTGGCATGAGGGTCTTCTTTTCAAATTAAGACAGCTGGGTATTGAAGGTGCTTTACTCCAGTTTATCGGTAGTTACTTATCAAATCGCTTTCAGAGAGTTACGATTGGTGGTCAGTCGTCCTCCTTGCTTCCTGTACAGGCAGGGGTACCCCAGGGCTCTATTCTGGGGCCTCTTCTTTTCCTAGTTTATATTAATGACATAACTGATAATATTGTGTGTGATATTAAGCTTTTTGCTGATGACACTAGCATTCTGGAGATAATCCATGATCCCGTTACCTCTGCAGGTCGGATGAACGCAGATCTTGTTCATATCTCTACATGGGGCAAACAGTGGAAAATGTCTTTCAATGCTATTAAGTCTCTAGCTGTTTTGTTTTCCACTAAACATAACAAGCCAGATCACCCACCTTTACTCCTTGGCAATGCTGTTATACCAGAAGGTACTAGCCATACACATTTGGGCGTTACACTTTCTAGTAATCTAAAGTGGGATGCCCATATTACCAGAATCGTGGAAAAAGCGAGGAAACGTCTGTCTCTCCTCCACAGACTTAAATTTAGGTTATCCCGCAATACTCTGATTCGGCTTTACAAATCCATGGTACGACCCATCTTAGAGTATGGATGTATAATTTTTGACAATTGCTCACAGACTCTCTCTGATTCCCTCGAGTGTGTTCAGTATGAAGCAGCTCGCATTTGTTTAGGAGCCCTGAAACGCACTCCCCGTCATCTTATGCTTAAGGAATTAGGCTGGCCTACTCTAGCTAAAAGACGCCAATATTTCAAATTAATCATGTTTTATAAAATTGTTAATGGTCAAACTCCCGCTTATCTTTCGGATCTCGTTCCGAATAACAATGGTCAGCCCACTGTCCAGTTAAGAAACCGACGCAGCCAAAGACAAATCAGGTTTAACTCCTTACGGTTCGGAAATTCGTTCATTCCTTCCTCTATTGAACTATGGAACGATCTCCCCGACGACATAAGACGTTCTGCAACTTTATCCAAATTTAAATCTACTTTGAAAAATACTTTATTGTCTGTAGATCCTGTTCCTGTTTATTACTCACACGGTAGTCGATTTTCTAATATCATACATACTCGTTTGCGCTTGGGCTTCTCCGGACTAAATTCCCACCTACACAAATTTAATATAATACTGTCCCCAGCTTGTAAATGTCTAAATCCTGACGAAAGTATTCTTCACTTTTTCCTAGAATGTTCCTATTATTCAGTTCCCAGGAAATCCCTTTTAAAAACGGTTTGTTACATTTTAGCTCCAGGTGTGAATCCTAGTCTTGTAGTCTATCTAGCAAGTGATATACTTATCCGGTATCTTATACATGGTAACAATGACCTTTCTGCAAACCTTAACATTAAATTATTTGATGCTGTCCAAAAATTCATTTCTGACTCCAGACGATTCATATTTTGATTAACATGTTGATCCTGTCAATATACGGTTTATGGCTAAGACTGTCGTCATTTTTTCTTTTTTTTGGTTACCGAGCTAGTTACATAGTGGATTTTTCTGGATCAATAACTTGTACTCATTCTTTAATCGACATGTCTCTGCTTGTGAGTATTTACTTCATAGCATTCAGGAAAGTGTATTTTTCAATATTATTGTAACAATGAGTGGTACATACAAAGCATTTCGTGAATTGTATTGTCCTGTGTGTATTGTATATATTCTGTGTGTCTCTCTATGTCTGGAGAGCCTGTTATTTAGTATCTCGATGTATACTATTAGGTGATCCAGAATAAATAAATATGTTTAAATTAAATTAAGGAGGTCTCAGTGCAAACGTATAAGAATTTACGCTGGCATCACATACTGTGTATACAAGATGCAGTGCAAGTTACATTGTATCGGAGAGCGACGCTGGCAGGTGTCAGATCAACTCGCGGCTTGTGAATACAAACATCAAAGGCAGCTAAAGTTTGTTTTAATCCGGACTATTGATCAAATTTAACATACTAATTAACCATTATGTTGACAAGAAAGCATGTCCGGATACGGATACTGAAATTCCGGACTAACAATCAATCTTACAATGGGAGAAATTCGTTCCCTAGAAAAAATGTTCGGAAGCTGAGAAATCCGGACAGTTGAGGTCCGGAGTAAAGAGGTCTCACTGTATATGTTTTCTCGGGGTCAAATTGTACCAGTGACAAAAGAGGCCTGGTATAGATGGGGGATACCACATTCAGAAACCTTGAGTTATAAATCCCTCCTGCTACACGGTAGGGATATATAATGCAGGCTTTCAGAACATATCCCGCTAACGCGTGGAGTCTCATATTATTTTGCCTGCTTTTCAAAATCAAACAACACAGTACACAAAGTTATATAAAGGTCACAACTGATGGAAAAAAAACAAGACCTCCATTGCAGTTCTCCTCGAATTCTTTTGAATATATTTCCTCTGGATATCAGATGTGTTACAAACTTAAGAATATTGTTAAATATCCCATTATAAATACCATATGTTACCTTTTGGCATATTTGTCGAAATTTGTCACACGTTTTGGCACACCTTGTTGAAGGTTAGCTTGAAAGTAAACGACACAATGGGCACTAAATATAGATATATAACAGGCCATGTGTGAACCTATATCAGGGGGACCTTCCCAAGAATGAAAACAGAATGTGCTGCTATTTCATTGCTATTGTCTAGCGAAAGTTTTGAGATTACCCTGCTGAGGTATTTCAGAAACAAAAAAAAGCTTTTGGCATCATATGACAGTACATTACTTTCAATTTTTGTTGGAGAAAAAAAAAATAAGCTATCAAAAATATATTCTTCTGATATTGTAAAATAGATGGTATAAGGCTGAAGTCATGAATACATGTATTATTTTTCTTGTTGTTCTTGTTGTTGTTGTTTTTTTCACTATTATATATTTGAAATGGCAAACTTGCATCAGTCAAACTTAGACGGTCAAACTATTGGACTGAAGCAACATATTTCCTTGAGATGGTGTGTGCACGAAATTAAAGCCTGAAGCGACAGGTGTTATTGGCTAAGCTTAATTGTTTTTAGGTCCTCTTGTACAAATCAAACGCACTTTTTCCACAAAAGAGCACAAGTTAAGGAAATTGCTAGTAAGCACAGAACCCCAAATTTGTCACAGTTAAGCATTAATTGTCGCCTGCGTGACAAGTTTTTTTTTAATGTGCTTTAGTATTTTAAAAGAGAATGAGTAAGCTGTTGCCATTTGCTGTCAGGCACAAATACGTGAAATATATCATTCCGTGTAATATGGTTGAGATAAACGAAGATGCAGTCTATGGGAAGAGATGTCTTTCGGCTATTTGAGGGTCATCCTCACCAGTTTATGGTGGTTTCTGAGGAGACACCAAACACTATATTAAACATGCTAAGGACAGTGTATCTTGTAGCAAGTGGGGACACTTACAAATTAGACCACTGTCTCCCAGCAACCAAGTACTATTAGTTATGATATAGCTAAAAAGTTACCCGATTTACTCACTGGTCTCTCTATTGTTCGATATCCTTCTTCAACGTGTTTGCGAGCTTGTCAACCTTTATTGGCCCATACTGCACCAGATATATGCCCCACAATATGATGGCCTCTGGTCGCAGAATGATGGCAACATAGGGGCAAATGGCCTCTCATACCTGAAGCCTTTGGTGTCATTGAGGGAACATCCCATCGGATTTACCACCCTGAGGCTGATCCACAATTTGTTTATTATCCTGAGTTCCGCAGATTTCACTGCATTCACACACAAGTAAATATAAACAAAAATAGAGAAATGCGTTTCATGAGATCTGGTTTCTGCAGACACTGCAATGATGCACAAATGTGGAATTGGATTCCAAATTTTGGACCTTGACAGGCTTTACATTTTTCTGTTGAATGGGTCTTACTGGCTGATATGATTAACCCCAATCTCCATCCTCTCATTACATTTTTACTACAGCAGAGACCCAGAGACATCCTCTTGCTTCGAGGCAAAACTGCCAAAATTTCAGTATGCAATTGTCATATGGAAAATGCGGGACAGCAAATTGGTATAAAAAGATATTGCATAGTAGAAGAAATGATATAGTATTTATTTCATGATATGTGGTAGACAGGACAATTAGTTACCAACAGGCTTAATTTAAGCATGTGCCAGCAAGGCAGTGGAGATGTGTTGGAAATGTTGAATACTTTGTGTTTTAAAACTTATCATATTGTTTTCGCGTAGAACCTACTCTGCTATCACATTTAATGGACTATTAGGAGAATGATTCAGTTAGTTGATCTAGCTGTAGACAGAACTTTGACATGGCACATACTAAACACATTCATTCTGAAGTTCATGGCTTCTACAACCCTCTTACTTGTGTACATGACCTTTGGCGACTTGGTATTCTATTGTTTTTATATCATGACCTTTGTTTTTATTTGACAACTCAAAAAAAATGAATCTTTAACAGTGCCACCTACCGTAAACTCACAGAAATTTACAATAAATATAATGCATTAAAATAATTCACATGGAGAAACTAATGAGCCCCATTGGTGGATAAACTAATATGAAGCCATACGCTTAGTTCGATAAAGAAAAAGGGAAAAAAAGGAGAGAGTGAATTCGGTGTACAGAAGAACAGGATAAAGGACGGGTCAATCCCATGGAGTTTGTTCACTGTGACAGCGTTGGTGATAGAATCCGAGGGTTAGAGACTATTACATGGATGTCTCATCCCACTAATAATATTACTTATGCAAACTCTGGTCATAGTGAACATCATTCCAGCAAGGAGCTTCAGGAATCAAGTGAACATTACTCTGACGGTGATACAACACCTGAACTTGAACATTCTGGTGACAATTTGTCTGATGAGGAAACAATACCTCAACTTCCTACATCTTTAACTAAAGCAACACCTTATTCGGACAGTGATATGGCAGATGCCTTTTTAACACCAGAACCCTTCCGTGGTACCGGGACGGAGGATACACAAGCATTTCTTACGGAATATGAAGCTTTTGTTTCGTCTAAGAAGTTTGGAGATACAGAAAAGGTAACCACATTTCTTTTACTGCTAAGAGAAAACGCAAGTACTTGGTTTGCTACCTTACAACCTACACCAACTACTTATGACTCTTTGTCAAAAAGTTCCTTGATCGTTATGGAATCGAAACAAAAAATGCCTGGACAACCGTGACTGACTAATACAAACGTATACAACTTCCTGGTGAAAGCTTGTTGGATTTCATTACCAGTATCAGACGCCAAGGTAACCTTTTAAACTTGCCTCAGGGTCAAAGTATACAGGCTATCCTGAACGGGATAGATCCGGCTGTTCGACCTTTTTTACTTCAGAAAGATCCTGAAAACGTTGCGGGATCTGTATAGCATGGCAAAGCTAATTCAGAACAGTGGCCCACCAAGTCAAACAACGGACTCCACCATCACAAATGCCTTAGCAAACATCAAGATATAGTTACAAGCATTATCTGCTGAGGTAAATGAAAATGCAGAAATCAAAGTGATGGCAATGGAGACACCAAGAGCACAAAACTCTGCTAACAGTAATTTTCGTTTTCTGTTTCGGCATTATTTCTCTGACTATAAATTGGCGGGACGCCAATATTAGCGCGACGGAAAATTGTCATATGGAAAATGCGCGACGGAAAATTGGTATAAAATAATATTGCATAGTAGAAGAAATGATATAGTATTTATTCATAATATGTGGTAAACGGGACAATAAGTTACCAACAGGCTTAAATTTAGCATGTGCCAGCAAGACAGTGGAGATGTGTTGGAAATGTTGATTTCTTCGTGTTCTAAAACTTATCGTTTTGTTTTCGTGTAGAACCTACTCTGCTATCTCATATAATGGACTATTTGGAGAATGGTTCAGTTAGTTGATCTAGCTGTAGACAGAACTTTGACATGGCACATACAAAACACATTCATTCTGAAGTTTATGGCTTCTACAACCCTCTTACTTGTGTACATGACCTTTGGCGACTTGGTATTCTATTGTTTTATGTCATGACCTTTGTTTTTATTTGATAGCTCAATAACGCATTAATCTTTAACAGTGCCACCTACCGTAAACTCAGAGAAATTGACAATAAATATAATGCATTAAAATAATTCACATGGAGAAACTAGTGAGCCCCATTGGTGGATAGACTAATATGAAGCCATATGCTGAGTTAGATAAAGAAATAGGAAAAAGAAGGTGAGACTGGATTCAATGTACAGAAGAACAGAATAAAGGACGGATCAATTCCATGGAGTTTGTTAACCGTGACACAATTAAGCAGATATCGGGTATATGTGGAACATGTAATCATGCTAAAATTATTCAAAGTAATTGGCAATTTATATCATCACCCCAGGTGCAAAATGTCTGGCATTGAAGAATTGTGTGCAAGACTTGAAAAGAAGAGAGTTGATTTATTCATGCAAACATTTGATTTTTTCATTCAACAGAGAATGTGACTCTATGACTATCAAGGTTGACCAAATGTGAATGACACATATTGAAATCCCACCAAATATATCCATCAACCTGTAATAGAGAATCAATTAACATAAAAAGAAAATGGAATGAAAACGTACGGCTTACTGTTTTTGATGTAAACGTTTTATTATCCCCATCCATTCAACACTCCACGGTTATTTTATTCAATACCAGTGCACTTTTTTATTTCATTTTCATATGTTGGTGCTGGAACACGAACATTTTCATAATCGAAGGTCCCTGTATAAAATTGTATTGTAATAATCAGTATTAATTGTGAGATGGTCACTTTTTGACTACGTTTTACCGACCCAGCTAGAACTTCGAATATGCTTCCTTGCGAATGAATCCAATACCTGACTTGCAGAGAGGAAATAGCTGTATTACCACAAAACAGTATAAAATGCTGCACCAATGTCCACACCTTCAATTGCCTGTGGGAACTCCTAAATGGGTGCTTCATACACTGAATGATTTGACTCATGTAATATGCATCAAGGGACAGCCAGTACAATTTGACACTTCATAATCAACTGTGACAATTTTTTTTTCTCTGGGAAAATCAGTTTTTGAAATTTTAGTTTTCATCACTATGGTAGTGAAAAGCTTACTTTTTGCATAATGTATTTCATGGGGACAGATTCTTTTTATTAGTCAGTGTGATCTGGTTAAATCAAGCGATGATAAATGTGACACATGTAAAGAACTGGCATAAGTGGTATTGTAAGTGATGATAAAATGACTGATATCTGCTGGAATGGCTGGGAATCCATGACTGCGGAATCAAGCGGGTGGGTAATGTTTGGTAAGATGACATAAAATGACAGAAAGTGCAATTGCACCATTTGGCCCATACTGTTCAGAAGGCTTAATTTTTTGTATGAGAGTAAAACCTGTATATGTATGATACACTGCTCGAAACGAGAAATCTGGAATTCAGAGGGAAGGCAAACGTTAAGATCTTGCACTATATTTGCTGCCCGGTTTAAACATACATATATAAAAAAAGTATCATGCTTTTTAATTGGTACACTAAATCTAATTTGTGCTTGGAACTATCAGTATAAAAATCATGAACAATAGGTTGTGCTTTTCTAATTTACTTGTAGTTCAGACAAGGAAGTCGTCATATAAAATGCTTTTAATGGATATGTATTGTCAATAGATGAATCATATAACATTGTGGTATTACATATTTATTTCATGCTGATATAGGAAAAACATTTGTCATATTTTGACCAGCTTGCCTTAATACAGTTTTATATTTGCTGCACTACTTTTAAATTAGCCCCTTTAGATTGTAGGCTTTATCAATGTGTACCTTTGTTGTGTGACGCCCACCAGCTATACGGAGCAAAGCTAGGCCAGGTGTCATAATTAAGAATAGCATAATTTACAGAAAATTCAAGTATACTAGATGCTAGTGGACAAGTATTGAAGGCCAGTAATACAATGAGAACAAAGTGGACAAGTATTGAAGGCTAGTAATACAATAAGAAAAAAAGCAATTCAGTTCATCTAAGGAAGTCCTTGTGACCCAAGTTTTCTGTTCCTCCCTGTGACAGCATTGGGATGGTAAATTTCAAGTGTAATGCTACCTTGCTTTTTGGACGATGCTGTAGTACGCATACATGATCTCTATGGGAGCCCAAAACGTCTAGTTGGAGATTTAACGGAAAATATGGAACTATTGCATATATAATGAGACATGGATAATGGTATATATATTTTTTTAACATTTGCAAACTTTGATAAGCAATGTGCGCGAGAAAGCAAATGCTTGAGATACCAAACATTCAATGGACTTACTTTACGTCGCTCTTTTGCTGTTTTGCAACTAAAAAAACTGAAAATAAAGTCCCCTGCTATTCATATTCTAAAAGCCTTTTCATGTGTCTGTTTATATGTAAGAGCTTAGTCTCGTTGCATTAAAAATTAAAGTAACTATTTTGTGGTTGTCCTAATGTATAAATTTATCATTCAGAACCAGTGATTTTTTCATGAAAATGCCAAGAATTTGTTTTGGGCTGCATCAAATAAGTTGAAGTTACAATAGATCGTAGTAGCTCCCGGTATTACAACTATATCTTCCGAATTTGGGAAAAAAAACACAACAGATAACATATTTTAAGATCTAAGATAGAGGAAATTGAAGTCGCAGCACTCTCGTCTCCTAAGTGTTTCATGTTGCTTAACCATTTTGCGTTGCACATTTTGGCAGCCATTTTCGCAAAGATCATTTGGGAAGGATGCCAATAATCGACCTTCTTCGTTATCTTATTTTACTTTTTTTTTTAAATTTAATTTTTATTTTCAACAAAGAGCAGGCAGGTACATAAAGCAAACTTCAATTTACACATTTAAGTTTAATCTTAAATGACTATAATTTGATGGATACGGACATTTATAGGTTATAGTAGAGAAATTACTATCATTGTTAGTAGTATTAGTAGTTGTATTACTATAATAATAATAATAATAATAATAATAATAATAATTATTATTATTATTATTATTATTATTATTATTATTTTTTTTTTTTATTTTTATTGTTGTTGTTGTTGTTGTTGTTGTTATTGTTGCTACTATTATTATTATTAGAACTCAGAAACTCAGAACTCAGAACTCAGAACTCAGAAACGTTTAATTTGACAATGAAAATTCAAAATACAAGAAAAATAACATCAGTACTGTACATTCATTAACAAAAGCTTATGAGAAGTCTCTCATGATGATCCCAGCTAAGGATTGAGTTCTGCTATCACTGGGGCCACCTTTAACGGGTAACTAGTTTACAGCATCTTGCATATGGATTGCTTAACTGAAATAAAATAATCACGGGGGAGTCAAAACTTTGGATGACGAGGAAAAATGAATACAATACATTCTCTTATCTGTAACATACAAAACAATCTGGCATGGTACAGAAATCTTGGTATTCGTGTATGTGGATTTTTTATAAAACAACAAAAACCGTGGTATGAACGGGAATAAATTTTGTCAGTTGTACAGGAAGATGTAGTTAGAAGTAAACTTGGGATGTAGTATCTAATTCAATCTTTTGATCTGGTTTTATTGGGTATTGTGAGGGGAGGCACGACTACGAAGGTATGAAAGTAATAGGTATGAGTGGGTTGTTTAACTTGATAAATGCCTTTGAAATTATAAGGACGTTCGTCATGTGAATATTTGTAGTAAAATTTCAGTGCTTTCAACTTTATCAAATCCTCTATTTTTAATAGATCTAGCTGCTGAAAAGAGGGGCGGTATGTGCATTATAATTAGCATTAAAAATTGTGCGGATAGCCTTTTTTTGAAGCATAGAAATACGCTCATATGAAAATCCCCATACAAGAATACTATACTTTATATGTGATAAAAACCAGCGAATTATAAATATGCAAAAGGTCACTTTTGGTACAGATTTGTGTATTCTCACGATCCCGTTTACTTTAGCTAGTTTGTTTCTAGTTTCACTTACATGAGCTTCCCACTTTAGGTTTCCTAAAGTGGGAAGCTCATGTAAACCCCAAAAGTCAAATTCTTCTGTCTTTGAAATTGGAGTGTTGACAATCTTTAAGGTTAAATCAAAATCCAGCTTTCGTTGGGGAAAATGATAAGTCATGAACTTTGTTATACTTATTTTTAGGGATTATTTGTTTGCAGCTAGCCAGTCGCACACTTTATTTAGTTCAACATTGATGTTGTCTGATGCATTTTGCGCACGTATATTGTTTCCAAAAGGGATTGTGAAGGAACATTAAGAGTTGAGTAATGTGATGTCATCTGAAACAGAGGATTGAATCAAATTTTGAAGAGGCAAAATGCATGTCGTTAGTGTAAATTATGAATAGGAGAGGACCGAGTATTGATCCTAGTGGGACACCTGTGGATAAATGAAGATGCTGATAACAGACATCATCAATCTGCTTCTACTTGAGTTCTACTTGTAAGCTAACTACAGAGCCAATTTAAAGTAATGCCAGTTATGCCATAGTACGCTAATTTTGCGATGAGAATCTGATGGTCTTAAGTGTAAAGGGCCTTTGATATATCAATAAATATGCTTATTGGTAGTTTCCCGGGGTCAAGGAATTTAATAATATGGTTAACAAATTCAAATGCGGCAGTTTCTGTAGAGTGTAGTTTTTTAAACCCATGCTGACTAGTATAAAACAGAGTTTTGGTGATGCAATTGTCATACAGTTGTGTGTATACATCTTTTTCAAATATTTTTGAGATGGCAGGTAAGATAGAGATGGGTCTGGAACTGTCTGGCAATGTATTATCTCATTTTTGTAAATGGGTATGACTTTAGCAATTTTTAGTTTTCGTGTTAAACTACCCGTTGTCAATGATTGATTTATAATAAGTGCTAGTGATTCACGAATTGAGGTGATGCCTTGGAGGAGCTTCATGGATAAGTTGTGATGACCTGTGCTGGAGTTAGGTTTGAGATTTTTCATAATATTTTTAATGTCCTCGGGGCCGATGTGTGAAAAAAGCGAATCTGCAGTTTGTTTTTTCTTTCAGGTAAAAGGAAAAGTTTGCTTTATTTGACACGTTTATTTTAGCAGCTAATTTGGGGCCAATATTTGTGAAAAAAAAGTATTAAATATGTTGGCGATAATTTCCATGTTAGTTGTTTCAGTACCATCAGTCATGAAAAATGAGGCAAAATTTTGATTTATTTTTATTTATACCTAAGACTGATTGAATTGTATCCCAGGTCTTTGTTACGTCATTCTTAAATATCCGAAACTGAGAATGGTAATAGTCTCTTTTTTTTTTTTTTTTTTTACAGTGTTATACACTTGAAGATTTTGCTGTAACATGTAATATTGAGGGTCATCCTGACGGGTATTTCTTAATTTTTTGTAGAGAATGTCTCGATATTTAATATAATTCAGAGTGCCATTAGTTACCCATGGACATTTTTTTATGCTTATATGTAATAAATATAACTATTTTAGTCGGAAGGTGCTTTTCTTTGACTTGTGTTATTATATTTTCTAATTTTGCATAGCGTTCATTTGAGTTACAATTGGGATCAAGATTTAACTGATGTTCCAAAATATTCAAACCATTTAACTCAGCATAAAAGTTCTGTATGGCTACAGTATCATTTGTGTAAGTTTTTACATACCTACGTGTACTTTGTGTACTTCTCTCAGTCTTAATGCATGTAAAGCATGGAAGATGATCAGATATATCTGAGAAAATAATACCAAATGTACATGATTTATTATTAAAAAATATCAATCAATGTGGCAGATTTTTTTTGCTAACCTTGTTGGTAGGGTTTTTCTTGGAAACAGACCATTACACAAAATAACATTTAAGTATTCGGCATATTGGTTCCTTGTGTTTAACTTAAGCAAGTTGATGTTGAAGTCTCCTGCAATAATTAAATAATATTTTGCACGCGTAAGTGAATCAATTATAGGGGTAATATCCTTGAAGAAAACATCAATGTCATTGTTTTGATCTCTTGGGGGTCTATAAATGTTATACAAATTAATTTTTTGTGTAATACGGTTACCAAAAAACTCAATGAATTGACCTTCCCAATTATGGTTTGGACTTTAAACGTCTCTTACAGTATACTGGAATTGTTTAGGTAAGTAGATAATAAGACCACCATGAGAAGTACATGTTGCAGGCTGTGGAATTAACATGTAGTTGTCAAGATTGAAAAAAAAGAACTGTCCATATTTTCATTTAACCAGGTTTCCTGTGAGCAAAAAGCATTGAATTCAAAACCATTTTGAGCCAAATCATCAATTAACATTTTAAAAGTATCATACTTTGCATTTATAGATTGAATATTTAAATAGAACTGAAAATGTATCTTTCAAAGGCTTAAGGTAATCAGCAAGTGTTTGGGTTTCGATATATGAAGATTCAGCTACAATAGATATGGAGTTTTCCCAATCTTTTACATTTTCCAAGAAGTTATTCAAACAGTTAACAGAAATACTACCCAAATTTGTAAGAACATCCCGTTCGAAAGTATTAGAAGCTATTCTATGAGAAATAATGTAAAGCAATAGACTTTGTATCCCATGTACCACGCATACAACTCAAATGTGTGTATGAAAGCGTAATCACACTCATGTTGAACATAGGAAAAAAAGTAAGTATAAAAACATATCAATAAACAATTAAATAGCAAAGTCAGTAGAAAAGAGTGAAAAACGAAAGAATTGGGCAGTAAAACAAAAGTCATTTGGTACACCATGTAGTGCATGTGCTCCTCTGGAAGGGCATTCACCATTATAAAATATTGTCATTTTTATCTGACAGTGTCACAGTTGGTACGAGAATATTGACCTGTAACAGGAAACTGACAAAACCAAACATGTGTGAAAAACTACATTTGTGATGTTCATCAATCAATATAGATATATAAATATATATTTTTGATCGCAGGTGGAAGAACAAAGTATCATGATATAATGAAATATGTCATCTGTGACGGTCAGTCAGTCAGTTGAATTAAGACTGATTCAGTCCAGACTCAAGTCAATACCCAGGTCAATCTCAAAAAATCCTTTAGCAATCTTTTCCTGAACAGTTTTGGGGTAGTATGGATCTCGTTCCCTAATGTCCAGCTGCACGTAGGGCCAGGTCTTCCAGTATTTTACCCTGCTGTTCTTTCTTAAATCTGCTGAGATGTTGCGTCAGTAGCCCATAATTTCATTTTTCAATTGGCGTCTAAAGGGTGGGATGTCTGGTGATATCATCATTTTATGGGGGGGGGGGGGGGTGTACGCAGGTGTTTGGCTCCGGACAACCACTAATTAGGCTGGTCTTAGTCTACAAACCTCACGATGATGCTGGCATCTTTTTGCTGGCTAAGGCGGTGACAGGCAGACATTAGGGTTGATTCAGCATCATTCACACCTAGATGGTTTTGGGCCAACCCAATAGCTTTCTCCTTGTTTCCTTTTGATGTTCGGCAGCTGGAACTTTTAAATCAATAATAATGAGGGACCATTTACTATCGTGGATATCATTATCCTTAATTTTTATTGCCACAGCAGTGGAAAGGTCTTTCATTTTATCGCACACCTTAGGCAACGAGTTGTTGATCGCTGTTTCTACAAGATCACTGCAGTTTTGCAAGCTGATCTCAAGTGTGCTTAACTCTCATTACACTTTTTCAAGCTGGTCTCCAGTTCTTTATGTTTCTCCTCAAGTGTGTCAAATTTGTCATTCAGAGACGCAATAGTGAGACCACATTATCAATATTTTTCTTTCTACACCCCCAATTTCTTCCTTGACAATTATGCATACTGCATCCAACAGTTTTGGGTCAATGTCAATCGATGCCTTTCTTGTCCTGGCTGTCATGTCTAGTTTTCGTACATAATAGAAGGCTGACACATGTATGCAAACAGGAATGACCCCTCCTAGGTACAAAGTTCACTCTACAATACCATCACTTCCCTTGTAGACCACATTGTATTCCCAACAATAGTCATTTGATTGTTTATGTCTGGGTTATGTGTCGGTATGGTATACCAGGTAAGCAGAGGGTAATCAAAATGAGTCCAATATCTAAGCAGGATCAATTGTCGATGTACATATATATATATATATATATATATATATATATATATATATATATATATATATATATATATCCAACAGTCTTTTATCCGTATTGTTTATCAGAAGTTATGCATATGAGCAGTTTCGCAGTGTATTCACAATTGTACTTGCCGAAATTCGTATACCGATCCTCAGTACAAATGACAAAATCTGGATAAAGAGCCCATCAGATCCTGCAAGCCTGCTGCGTGTTTAACCCATTGTGCACTCGCATTATTATTATTATTATTATTATTATTATTATTATTATTATTATTATTATTATTATTATTATTATTATTATTATTATTATTATTATTATTATTATTATTATTTTTATCATTATTATTATATTTCAGACATATAATGTATTTTGGATAAATGGGGACCCATTGCTGTTTTCTTCCTGGATTAGGACTCCCTTCCATAATCCACCACTGCAGATAGCAATCACTGATTGCAGAAATTCCGAACTTCGAAAATAAATGAAACCTTCGAAAAATGAGCCGATGTACTTCAGATACAGTCAGCCAAACATGAAGTTCAAATGGTCATGTGGAGCAATGACATACCTCTTGTTCTCAATAGACAAAACGTTTTGGTTTATTGTGCCTTGCTATAGATCTCTTCTGAGAGCTGCACATATCTTAGACTAAAAGGAACAAGGTGCAAATCTATTTCAAGTGTTTTCCCGCACCATCAGTGTCCTCGTGTTTTTTTTTTCGTTATCAAAACCAGTGCTTTGTGCCTTCCTACAGCAAAAGAGAAATAATGAGCATGTCAGCTGCAACTTCACAATGTTCTACCCAATATGGTGGATTCTTATTCAAGTTCAAACTTCCAAATGTTGTCAACGGTTTTAACAGTTTGCATGCAAGCATTCCGTGGCCTGCATTTACTTTGCATGACCTTGGTACGGGAAAGATTATAAAAAGAGCGCGATGCTCATTGATGTAATAAGTATGTATGGGAAAATTTGTAAACCTATTCATTCTTCGTTGCATGTACTGGATAGGGCTGGTACGACTTTAAAAGCAATTGACTTGTGGGTATCATCACAATTTGAAAGTTTTGTGCAATGGTTAGTTATACGGTTTACACGGGTGACGGCAAATGGCTTTTATTTGAGCTTCTCCATTTTAGAAGAGGGTGCTATTGATCTGAAGATTGGCCTGCTTATGATGCTGGGACGTTCTTTGTTAACAACATGCTACCACGTTCTCTGGCATATTTAGATATCCACATATTGGATATGCAACCTAACTGTATGACATATAAATCAGTGTTTGGGGCTTTATGTGGTGAAAACATTGATTGCATGCCAGAACAGTGTCAATGTGGGCAGTTCCAATGTACTAGTGGGCAGTGTATAGCAGACCATAACCGACGTAATGGCTTTGTTTCATACCCAGACAATAATGATGAATATCACTGCTATTATATTTGTAAAAACCTTTTTGGTCAATCTATCGATATCGTCTTTTGTACAACTGTATGTCACCGGAGCAATTGCTCTTGTCACCAGCTTTACTTTCAATGTGACATAGGAGGTTGTATTGCGGGGTCAAGAGTCTGCAATGGCTTCTCTGATTGTTCTGATAATTCTGATGAATCACAATGTCAATTTGTAATTGTTAGCATCATCATAAAATTTCCAAAAGCCAAACCGAGGTACATAGCCAAAGAATTATCAAGTGGTCTCATCCATGTAAGAGGTGATAAGCTTGCCTGGCTGGAGGGTGATAATCCTCCAACAGCCAATCAGTATCATCTATTGGATATGTGCATATATGATGATGAGAAAAAACTGGCAGGATGTTCCAATGGAATACATCTTTCCTACTGCAAGGAGATGCCGTGTTCACGATATTATAAATGCCCTGACGCATATTGTATTCCATTTAGGCTCATTTGTGATGGATTCTGGCATTGCCCTGGTGGGTATGATGAACACTCATGCGACAAGATTGTGTGCCATAGTTTATTTCTCTGCAAGGGTCAGAAGCAATGTCTGCACCCTGATGACCTGTGTGATAAGCATGTCGACTGTAAATATGCCACGGATGATGAAAATGTGTGTAACCTGCTCAGTTGTCCCCTTCAGTGCACTTGTCTAGGTTATGCATTGAGCTGTTCTCAGTTCCATTTATATCATACTATATATGGTTTATGATTTTCTCCAGGAACATTTTGCACATTTGGATTGGTATATATGGTTACTTTCTTTTCCTTCATAGCTTAGATATATCCAATAATTTCAATTAATGAAATATTATCGGATTCATTTTCGACCACAAATAATCTTAAGATAATAAATTTAGCCCATAACAGATTTTCGTACATACTATCATTTGCCTTTGCTGAATTAAGGGTGTTACAATGTATATTTGTTTTTTTAGGGAAAGGCGTTAGCGCGTATAGCTCCTTATGCCTTTATGGGTGTTGGTTATCTCATCCATTTGAACTCGAGTCATTTAGAATTGAAACATATGTACCCTGGAACATTAATTCCACTTGCAAATTTAAGAAACTTTAATCTTTCGGGTAATGCCACAGAATGCCCCCCAAGTGGAACAGTAAGCTCTGTGAAATCTATTACCAGCCTTGATCTCTCGGGTAATCAGATAGAGAATATTTTCCATGCAGGCATTCAACCTATGCAACGACTTGAATATTTAAAAACCGATAATGATTTGCTCTGTTGCATATTTGCCAGTCTCAAATAATGCATACCAGGCGTATCAGGACCTTTTTTGTGTAGTCGCACTTTACCCAATGTTTTATGTTGCCTTCTGTTCTGGGTATGTGCATGTGGATGTCTGGCTGTTAACTTTCTCTCCCTCTTGTGGAATCTTCCGCAGAAGAATAAAAGTTCCTTGTTGAAATTTTACATTTCCTTCAGTGACAGATATATGGGCAAAGTAGTTGTATATCATTCCCACAATCTATAAGTCTAAATACAGTTACAGCCATATGAAAGCGACGGGAAATCTCGTTATTGTTAAGCATTGTTTCATTTGGGCAGAGTACACATACTGTTGTGACGAATATTCTTAAATTGTATGCATTACAGTTGTGCGCATATGCATAAGAGGTCCATTATGGAAGCAGTAGGAACGTCATCTTTGGGAAAATCATGGTATTGAAGACGCATTGTTGCAACACTCTTCTCATAAGGGTGGTTAATGGTACCTGACGGGAATTAGTGGGTGTCTTGGTACCCCAGGCAATTTCCATTTATGTCAGCCAACTTTATTCTCTTAGCTGGTTTCCCACAGGGCAACTTTGTATCTTCAGCAGAACATATCACTTCCAACACTGGTGGGAACATTAGATACAGTACCTAAAATTTTCTTCTTTTTTTTGTGCGGAAATACTGTATTCATAGTTGTGAAACATATAGCTCTTGTTCATCAATATATACAATATTTTAAATATCAGTGTCTTTATCAAGCTAACTAGTAACTAAAATTCTCATGTTGTTTGGAAACTGGTCAATTATCTGGAGGCTTTGGCAACTGGTAAAAATGTTGTGGTTGCCCAGGAGAAATTTGTAAAAAATTTTAATTTCTACCCCTGTGCCTCATTATATTTTATATAGAGTATTCAAATACCATGCTGATTTTACCTGCATTACCTACATACTTTATTCGTTTAAAGAATAAACACTTTCTGGGGTACAGGCAACAAATTCAACCTTTACAATGCGTCTAAAAGTACATTGTGCACATATATGTATATATCTACAATGTAGGCAAAAATTTGTTATACTCTTATGTCCGTACAACACAATAATGCATGAAAAACTATATGTATTATCGCATTGAGTATCAGGGGTGTATACTGTGCCAGCCTTTATAGCCAAAAGTTGCATTTTTTATTCCTTTTATGTATGGAGCTAACAATAAGTTATAAAGCTAATAAATCTTCACATTTACCAGTATACAATAAGGATATGCTTGCATATCAAATTATCAAACAGTACTTAATATGTCTCTATACCTTGTGTTTCATTCATGAATCTTCGCAAGGCAGCCATGACATTAATCAGCATCTCCTATCAGCGAGCACAGTTGGCCAGTCCCCAGATCATTTACTAATCGCAGATTTGACTGTAATTTGTTAAGAATCAGACACTGACAGCACCACCATGAAGTGAATGAAATTAGTGGAGTTCAAGTCCCAGTACATTTGCAATATTTCGGAAGAGGACTTAATTCATTATCAGAGAGAAAAGTCACAGTGAAAACACAAAACAAAAACTGCAAAAAAACACGCGAGAAAAACAGAACACTGCCTGTGGACAAATGCAAGCCCAGAGGTATGCAAAAATAAGCACTGTGCGATTGTAAATGCAATTAGCACCACAACTTTTGAGATAATTTTTGTTTAGGATTTAGGAACAAGTGAATAATAAATTCATAAAATAAAAAAAAAGCTAGAGCATGACCATTTGACATTTATTGCCAAAAACCCATCCAGCAAATACTCCCATTAAGATTGAACGGCTTTGGCAAAGTCAAAATGTGATTTACTGCTGTACGCCCTGCTGATTTTCATTAAACTCAATGGAAAGTATATGATAAACCATAAGTTTCCAAAAAAGAGTAAAAAATCAGAGATGCATAAAATCATCAGAAAGGTAACAATTTTGTTTCAGCCATGCACAAGTTTTGTTTTCACCCTGTTTATAAAAATTCAGCTTTGAATTGGACAAGCAGTTTAAGAGATGACTTTCTCCAAAATACCCCCCCCCCCCCTTTTCGCAAAACAAAACAAAATACACACAAAAAAAAAAAATAAATAAAAATAATAAAAAAAAAAAAAAAAGAAAAGAAAATAAAAGAAAACAGAAAAAAAACTTAAGAAAAAATCAAAAGATTTGGAGCGTGACAATTAGAACACAATCCGTAAGCACCTATCCAATGTACATTCTCAACAACTTTGAGGCAAAACTGGTTGTTGTTTTGGTTTTTTTTTTTGTTTTTTGTTTTTTTTAAAGGTAAATCATCAGAAAATGGTACTGCTGGTCCCAATGTTGGCCAGAGCATTCCATTTTAAAGTCCAGTAATTTGGAGGAGATATGCTTTAAAGAGTGGTTGGTGTGGCCACTTGAATCGTATGAGGCAGATGGCTCGGCTCGTGTAGTGGGGTCTAGAAGAAGAGGGCATCAAAGTGGCTGTTAGGGAGTTGATACATGAAAGTGAAGCATGCTTTATAGGGCACAGAAACAGCTGCGGCCTACATTGCCGAGCATGCAACCCGAGAATGAAAGCAGCTGTTTCTGATCACTTTGATGATTGTGGTGTTATGCTTAGAGCATAATGTGACAGTGCTTCACAATTCAGGTTTGTATAATTCCTACTCGGAAATTATCAGTAGCATGCTATTAACCATTGGCACTTAATGCTCCATTTACTGTTAATCGAAGAGGTCATTGTTACAATTTGTGAAATTCCTCTCAGATAATATATTGTTGTAGGAATCATCCTTAAACGCCAAACTTTTGCCTACCCATTTCCAGGCAAAACGGTTTGGGTGGCAGATGTTTTTGAAAATTGTGTCTAAAGACAGAAGTTTGGCATTTTTTAATGCACTTTGATCTTCATTTTTGAAGGTAGTGCCAACGTTAAGGTTGGAGTGTTGAAAGTGAGCCTCTGTACATACTGCACATCTTTGCCTGGCTTAATTTTATTTAGCCTATTCTATTCTGCTCTTGCCTACAATGCAGCGGTGCTGCTTAACATAGAATAGCCTATCCTAGGACACCCAAGCCTAAAAGAAATCCATTGTAGGTTATAAGGAGCTTGTGGTTTTAGTGTTAATCTACCGCACAACCCAATTTTGCGCCCAGACAGCGTAACTTTTGAGCAGACAGCATGACTTTTGAGCATATCCAATTTAGGGTTTGTATAAAGTTAACCTTCAGGCCTAACGTGCCTGCAAATCAGAGGCATTGCGACCAAATTGGCAACGTATCTGTTAAATAAAGGATAGACTACTGAGTGATATAAGCAAGAAAGTCATCTTATTTCCAGGTTTAGAAAAAAAAACGGAGACTAAAATTGTAGTAAACAATACGAAGGCTAAATGATACATATTCTTTCCAATGAATGAGGCGTCACTTACCTCAAAGAGCAACAAATGGGAAAGCTGCAACAGCTACATTCTGTATCCGACATTTTCTGGAGCTTTATTGTTATAAATTGTATAATGGCGTCCCCAGCGAGAATGGATAATTCATGATCTTGTAACATACACAAATTGGAACAGACTAGATTGTGGTGAAAAAATTACGTCTACACCTTGCTATACTTGACTAACCTATGCAAAAAGAAAATACATGTTGCATATTATAGACGTATTGAACGGAAATTTTCTAGCATGGCTTAAAGAACATATCGGTACTGCCATTTTGTTGTTTTACTTGTTGCAAAGGAATTATTGGGTCACAGTACCCTGCTAATGCCAATAGCAGACCAGTCTAGCAATATCCAAGACATGACATGACATTTGAACACACCTATAATATCTTTCCTAACTCATTTTTGTGTCTTACTTGGATGTTTAAAGTAAGAGGAGTATGCATTCTGCCTGATTTGATGGCACAAATTATAGATCAAGTGTCTCTTGCAGATGATGTGTGTACATCACTTGAATCCTCGATTCTTTGGATTGTACCTACCAAAAGTCATTTGTAAAGGAACACAACTGCAAATTCACATGCCCATAGCATTGATCAGACAGTTGACACCTTTCTTCGTGAATCCAAAATAAACCATGTCACAAATATAAAATGCAATTCCTGCAACAATTGTCTCATGGAGAGCGAGACATCTTTTTTGTTTCAATCAAATTCGCCATCAATCTTGTCCAACAACTCTTAAAACTGTTACACATTTGACATAAATAAACTGCCATATTCATAGTACCAACATGGACGTTCAGAAAATGGTTATGGAATGGCAGAATGTGACAT
This sequence comes from Hermodice carunculata, assembly GCA_964020975.1. NCBI lineage: Eukaryota > Metazoa > Annelida > Polychaeta > Eunicida > Amphinomidae > Hermodice > Hermodice carunculata. The sequence continues at coordinate 10,927,835 of OZ026627.1, forward strand.
CACAGGGCCTGTCTTGTGTATAATGTATATATATATATATATATATATATATATATATATATATATATATATATATATATATATATAAAGCTGTATGCCATTGAACACTTGCAACACACAGCTGCTTTGCATCCCTGCCCTGAGATGTATTGAGTAATAAACCTAGACCAAACGTAACATGCAGCTTTTGTGCCTGTGTGTTGGAACTGTTTTTCCAATGCACCATAGTGTGAGCTTGCGAGAAAGAAATAAGGCACAGCAATTGAAAAAGAGCCGACATGCTTCCGTCAAAGTCAGGACGTTTTGACTGTCTACATTGAAGTGGGACATGTGGCTGACCACTTCCATCAGTTGCAAGAAGCTGGTTGCAGGCAAATGAACCTTCAATGTTTTGACCTCTGTGTCTTCGTCTGTGCATATGACATCACTAAAGATCATTTGAACAATTTCAGCAGCCATAAGCATTTGGAGTTGACAATAAAGCCCGAACTCAAATGGAACGAACATATTAACCAAATAGTCTTGAAAGCAACAAAGCAATTGAATATTATGAAATCTCTACAGTACGGGTTGGACCACGAGACATTGGGAATTATTCCCGTACTTTATATGCGACCTATTCTCGAATATGCCAGTGAGCATAAAACGGCTGTGTGCAGAATGACGAAAACCGTGTGGAAAATATTCGCCTTGTTGTGGCACGGGTAGTCCCCAGGGCAATGAAAGCTACTGCAACAGTCAAACTGTATGAAAAAAGCTGGATGTGAGACACTTTTCAAATTACATGGGAAATTCAAATTGATTCAGATGTACAAAAAAGTTCATAATTTAGAAAAATACGGACTTTTTCTTTATGCAGCATTGAAGACCCTTCTCTTTATAATATTATTGAAAGTAAATCTGCTGTATTATATGCTCGACTGCGTATGGGCCGCGGCCACCTTAACAAACATCAGTTTCAAATCAGAGTTTGCCTGATTGTGTGTGCGGTACTGGTGTCGAAGATGTTTTGCATTTCTTTTTCTCTTGTCCTCGATATTTAATTCCTCGCAACACATTATAAACTTTGCTCCCTTTACACTTCAAACTCTACTTTTTGGTTCTGCTGCTTGTAGCCTCACAGATAATGTTGACATTTCTCGTGTTGAAGACTATATTGATGACACAAAAAGGTTTCAATTTGATGTCATATATAATTGTAACACATGATGGGTTCTAATCATAGTTCCTGATGGAAATAACCAGCTCAGTAGATTCGTTTCATGAGTGCTCCACTTCATGAGTGCCCATATATATATATATATATATATATATAGATATATTTGAAATTAAATCGAAATATGGCTACGGTCTCTGAGTGGCTCTATCAGAATAAGCTTGTATTGAACATTCCTAAATGTCAATCAATTCTTTTTGGTACCCACCAGCGTCTTTCAAAATGCAATATTGATGGCTACAATGTTTCAATTAATGGTTCAAGTATACGACAGGTCAATGAAGCTAAACTGCTTGGTGTTATTTTTGATTCGGCATTGACAAAATATGCAAAAAGATTTCACAAAAACTTGGACTTCTGAAGTACCTAAGAACAATTCTACCCCAAGACTACACGAAACTACTGTTCAATGCAATCGTTAAACCCCATTTTGAGTATTGTGATATTGTATGGGGTAACTGTAGTGCAGGACTGTTTGACAAGGTGTACAAGCTCCAAAAACGTGCGGCTCGAATACTCACTGGTGCCTCTTACTTAGATCACACCGAGCCCTTATTCCAACAACTACAGTGGAATACTTTATATGACAATTTCAAATTCCACAAATGTATTTTAACATATAAGGCTGTACAAGGGACAACGTCCTCCTATATTCGTGATAGATTGGTCTTTACGAGTGACGTTTCCACACGAAGTACCAGATTAACCAGCAAATCCCTCCTGTATGTCCCTAAACCTAAAATTGATATATTTCGCAATAGTTTCTCCTACTCCGGCCCCTTCCATTGGAACAAACTTCCGGAATCTGTTCGTCTGGAACCATCACTGGAAAAGTTTAAAAGGAGCTACTGGAAAACCAAGCCTTGAATTTTATTGACATTCTTCTTTTTATGTGTATATATTGTACATATTTATTACGGGGCCAAAATGTAAACTAGCGTCACGCTAATTTTGTAAACCTGGTGAAATAAAGTCTATCTATCTATCTATCTATCTATCTATCTATCTATCTATCTATCTATCTATCTATCTATCTATCTATCTATCTATCTATCTATCTATCTATCTATCTATCTATCTATCTATCTATCTATCTATCTATCTATCTATCTATCTATCTATCTATCTATCTATCTATCTATCTATCTATCTATCTATCTATCTATCTATCTATCTATTCTTGCCTCTGAGTGTTGCCATAATTGCTTGGTCTACCTGGCTGGCTTTTATGCATTTCCATACAATGAGATCGCAGGCGTTGGATTTCTTCAATTTGCTATATAATCCAATATCAAATCACCCTTTGGTAGAAAAGAATGGAAGAAGCAGAAAAAAAAACTAACACACCATGTGTTTTTTACTGGTATTAAGCACAAACAATAAAAAATACAAAATAAAAATCATTATTCATCTCTAAGACATTTGTGAAGAGTTTCTATCAAATATCATCAAAAACAATTATGATACCATTATCATGTTTGTTGTTGTTGTTGTAGTTGTTGTTGTTGTTGTTGTTGTTGCGACATTGGTTTTTACAACAATTAAACAAGCGCATGGTTTAAATAGCGTGATTGAAAAACTCCAAGCAAAAGTAGTTCACTTTTACATATCATCTGATTTTACTTTCTCTGCTTGAAGAATTCTTTGCGCTAACAGAGACAGAATGTAAGAATTCAGTGTAATTGACATTTGGGTGTTTTATCATTAAGATCCATGCGAGACAGATACTGTTTTGATCCGTATGACTCACATTGATCTGGGAAAATTAAGAGGCAATAGGTCCCACTTGTATGATCTTGTTTCACACTTCAAGCAAAAGCAGTAACAGAAATAGAATCTATATTAATGCAATTGAGTTGCACATTGGCTGGCCTTGAACAGTATGCAACTACATTTGTAAACTGGAACAAACTCCACCCTCGCACAGCTTAACCTGGGAACTTCAAGAGAAGAGATTTACCGAAGGACCTCAACTCAAAAAAAAAAAAAAAATGTGTCTACCTGAATCCTCCATGAAACATATGTTTTATAAACATCACCTTAAAATGAAAATTGTTTCATTAAAACTGGTAAGAAAAAACATAATTTCAGAATTATTCAAAATACCCCCCCCCCATTATTAAATTGAAAAAATCAAAAACAAATAAAAAACATAAAAAATAAAATACACTTTGACACCCAATTTAAGTTTAAATAATCATATCAGCATTTCTAGCTGTCACACCAATATTAACTTGGATGTTTTACCTATCTTAACATTTGTACACATAACCTGTCTTTTGTCGCGTCTTATTTTTTCTTTGGTCCTGAGTAAAACAAGTTATTATATTAAAAATATGCATGATTCAGCTGATCACAAGTGAATTATCTCTTAAATGAAAGTAAAAACTTTTACAAAGAAACTGCTTCCGTTTTTTTCTTGTCAATATGGCCTTGTTGATCAAAGCAACATGTGCATGTTATGTGAGGCACAGTAAATGGTTCGGAAAAAAAATTATAACAAATATCTGTGCCTGCTTTTTTATTTACAGTAGGAATCGTAGTATCATTCTTCTGCTTTTACTTTTCTGTTCATTTATACATGCCATTATAATTGTCATATGCAAACATTTCAAAGTTTACAAAGAAAGTATCTTTATTTAAAGTAACAATACTCCCACCTCTACAAAAACTTTCATAGCTTCACAGTTACTTTCTTGATGCTGATATTCTGATAAATTAAACACTGAAGGCAATTGTAAAATCCCAAATATCTATTGATGATGACCTGATGACATACACCTGATGACACACACCTGATAAAAGAGTCAGCTTAACCTAAGCATCTACAAATCATTTTATATTTCCAGTCCAATGCATCACAATTACACTACATGTATCACCAAATGAAAGGACAGTTCCACATCTGACAGCGAACACACACACACACACAAACAAACAAAAACAAAAATCCAATGTATAAATGCAATTCCTTTCAGTCCTGATACATAAGGTAGTGTGATTTGACACACCTGGAAATCTACAATACTTAAGAAATGCGCAATGTACTCAAAATGCTCAATATATGTGTAACATAAATTAATTTTATAAATACAGACCAGAGAAATCACATCTACCCCCCCCCCCCCCCGCATAATGCCTTTAATTCACGAGAGGGACTTATATAAGCAGAGCCTGTTTCCCGATCGCTTTTCTGAATAAAATATGTTTAAACCAATGCCTTCATTTTTTCTTTCGGGGATTTCTTAAAGGAAAACGTTTTGAATAACAAGTACAGATGCATCTCAATTTTTTTCATGTATTGGGTGCATACTAAGTCAATGCCAAGGGACCTACTCCATCTCGTTCTAACTCACAGTTTTAATCTAATCAACCTGTCTGATAAACTATTTTCTCACAATAATTTGAAATATTCATACTTGTCAGTGCATTTACATCATAGTCCATTAACTTTTCTCTTTTTATTTATAATTTTGGCCTCTCACTCTACAATTTAAATTCATTTAATATTTTTCTCTGCATATGCTAAATCTCCTTTTCCCCTGTAAATCACCCAATTATCGATCAAATTAAAGCTATGATAGCTTGTCGAAAAGTATTAAAACACTGACTTGTCCGTACCCGTGTTATATCAACAGAGCTATACGTTTTGTTAAAATCTTTTATTACAAAAAACGACTTGTTAGGTTTTATATATATATTTTTGTTTTGTTTTTGTTTTTAATTTTTTGTATTTTTATATCGGTTCGGCATAATGCGTGTCTATGACAGTGGTTTACCGAGTCAAACACGTGCAAATTTGCAATTTTACGCTAGGGCTTTATCTCTGATGAAAATCGTTTTCAGACGCATATGGATTTATATTTTGAGATCAGAGATATCAGTATTAAAATGTCTGAAAATGGCATTGCTTATGATAAGTGAATTCTGTGTCTGAAACCAACTTACTGCAAGCACCTGCCAATTCCATGTTTCCAGTTCAGGATCTGGTCCTGTCAAAATTGCCGTGAGGTTGCACCTACTACGGAAAAATATGTGGTTTGACTGGCCCCATGGTGACTGGTAGACAAATTATAAGTCCTGCTGGGTTGTTTCCTGGAAACACAGTTTGTCCGTCTTCAGTAGTATATATGCTCGGGGGTACTGAAGCAAGGGGTGACTGAGACAGCAAAAAGTTCCCAAAATATTGGGACGTCCTCCAATCAGTTACTGCAGGAATACTGGAACATGCAACTGAGATCCTTGGCACCTCCTCCCATCAATTGCCATTGAGACACTAAATGACGCTGGGGCAGATTCAGATTGTAATAAGCATCGGCAAGGATATTGTCAGGGGCATCAGGGAATGCTCAAGCTACCGACTGTGCCCCACGTCTCTTACTAGTATTCCACGTAACACTGAAATATCCGAGAAAATATGTGCTCCTGTTCCCATGTATGACCTGTCGTTTACGTGTAGAACATGTTTGCTTCCGGCCAGGATACTATAAAATACATTCCGGCAGAGAGTTATCATGCGAATAATTTTGGCACAAACTCAAGTAAGGTCAGGTATTTCTGTACCAGTCAAAATTTAGCATCTCTCTCTCTCTCTCTCTCTCTCTCTCTCTCTCTCTCTCTCTCTCTCTCTCTCTCTCTCTCTCTCTCTCTCTCTCTGTCTCTGTCTCTCTCTCTATCTCTGTCTCTCTCTCTCTTTCTCTCTCTCTCTCTCTCTCTCTCTTTCTCTCTCTCTCTGTCTCTCTCTCTCTGTCTGTCTGTCTCTCTCTCTCTCTCTCTCTCTCGCTCTCTCTCTCTCTCTCTCTCTCTCTCTCTCTCTCTCTCTCTCTCTCTCTCTTTAAGGCGTGGATCTGTGTAATGGAACCATAAAGGACACCCTGAGTTAAGCTGTGCACTTGATACAAAGTTTTACCTGTTTTTTGGCCAAGTTAGAGTATTGTTAGTTTTAGAAGGCTCAAGAAGCTGTGTTTTTCCACTTGAGAAGCTACTCTTCTCCAATCATTGTGAAGTGGCAGCAGAAATAAAGTCAGGGATATGCGCTCTCAGTGGAAGGACCCTGTTACAGGGCTTGATGTAGGAGAAATTTTGTTGGATATGCATTTATTCCTTTGCTGACTTTATTGCTTTTTAGAATTTTCGAAAGACCTGCATGCGGTATTATGGGTTCACCCGTTAAGTACTTTAGTTTACCACAATAGAGTTGGGTTGTGTGTTTGAATAAGACAACCACAAAATTAGTTCTTTTGTGCAATAAAGATAAATAGCACTTCATGAAATCTGCAACAACAAAAAAAAAAAAAAAAAAAAAAAAAAAGCTTTAGCAAGGCCAATGAACCTAACAGCGAACATATTACTCTGCCCAGGAAAAAGAAAAAAAAAATTATATACCACAAGGTTGTGCTGCCTCATACAGTAAGTGCATGAAGAAACTGTTAGGTGTGGGAGGGAGTAGCAGTGGCTTTGGCAGAAAAAAGATCGAGGAAATGAATCATGCCAGGCACCTGATGATTCAGACACAGTGCTATGTTTAAAATAGGTGTCCAATATCTACCATCCGCGCTCAAGGCAAGCAACTGCTACCTCTTAATTAATAAATTAAACATGCCAGTGTCCTCTAAGGGCTTTTATCAGCATCAAAACTGAAGCTCCTAATCAACCTTGTGCTTATGACTAATTTCCTCGAACTATAGGAAAAACCCTAGGCTACCTTGCATTACTGCAATTTGAAAAAAGTATCTTGAATTAGAATACAGATTCAAGACCTTGCAGGGAGCTCGCATTTGATCACATTTGGGTGTGTTCTTTCCAACATTTTAATATGGAAATGAGGCACAATTTTAACTGATTTTGAATCCAAATCCTTTAACTTTAGGTGAAGTGACGCACAAGACAATACCTCGGAGAATGCCACCAAAAGAATAAATGTATGGCTGGTGAAAAACTCGGTTATTTTTCAAATGAAAGTAATCAAAATCAACGTTTTATTGAAGCAAATAATAAATAAGAATTTAGTGGTAGTTGTAAACAACATGAATGAATTTACTGGCCAAATGTAATGGTCGCTGGGATAGCTGAAAAACTGTTACCTTTTCTGACCAAAATGAACGAAAGAAAAACCTTCGTTATTATTTTGTAATACACTGCCGAGGATAACCTGTGACTGCACAAAGATTACAAAGTTTCATCTCATTGTCGACAGACAATATCTTTATATTTTAATGCCCATGCTGTTTGACATTTAATATATACGACGACTTAGCTAATTACGAAACTTGTGATTCAAGGCAGCTTTATATTTCTGTTGATATCTTGTATTTTATACTATGGAACCTGCACTCGCATGAGCCTATCACTTTTGGCGAGCCAAATTCAACAAATGCTTAAACTGCAACCTTTGCAACGTCTATGGGCTTTAATTATCATGACGAAAGTACAGGAATATTGCCAAGCCCTCACAAAGAAAAATGCCGGTGGTTGCACCTGTAAATCATTGACAGCAACATTAAGGTACAACTACTTGAGTTCTGAATTGCAACCAGACTTGATGATTTTGAAATTAGACTGTTAAGTTGCAGTTGAAAATGTCATTGTATACATCTGAAAAGATTATGTAAGAAACTTCAAATATTTCTTTCACCAGTGTGTTTGTCTAGGATATTTTGCGTTTTTGTACTGGTTTTTACATTCTCATACCACCTGGTATAATTGTGAAGCAGAGTGAAAGCACTTAGGCTCTTTGTTTAATTTTTCTTTTTGTTCTGGATCTGTACAGAAAATGTTTCCTTTTCAAAACCTTGTGAATTGTGTACAGTTTATTTCTGAGACGCATATTTGGTGTGTTTTGTATTTGAGGTTGAAAATAATTTCATCGCTAAACGTCTCCTCAAATAATGGTTGTACTGAAATCATCTTTAGCATGATGTTATTTTTAAAATTTATTATTCAGGAATGGGCCGGATTATTATTTTTTTTTTTTTCATATCATATCATCACCTAGCCATATATGACAGCCACAGTGGTAAACAGACATCACAAACTGCCACAGATGTATTCAAAAAGTGTGGCAAGAATTTAGAATCTTGCAGACATAAACACCAATACTCATTACCAAAGACACATACTTATTGATCTTGGAAATTTTAGTAGTGTCGTGAAAATTTGTTTGCGACTTAGGGCGGAGTGAGTATTGTCAATCAAGGAGGCAATGCAACTGGCTCTTCCCCAATATTTTTCCAGAACACTCCTTGACATATTGACCACTTGAGTGTCGACGCTCGTACGACATGCTTTGAAGGCAACTCCCCTGTGCCCCTTTTTTTGTTTGTTTGTTTGTTGGTTTTTTTTTTTTTTTTACTTTATTTTATTATCCTTTTGTTGGGAGGGGGACAGCCTCAATATATTTGGGAAAACTTATTCAAACATTCACAAGAATGATATCAACACTTATGTATATGACATTAATTATTGAGATTAAAGGCCATGAGTGTAGGAAATGGAAGTGTGAATTTAACAGATATGTGGTATATACATATCTTGCTTTCAAATATAGTCAAGGCAAAATACCTGAAGGTAAGACAAGTGACCAACGCAGGAAAAATATTAGATTTCAATTTTTGTGTTTTAACAAACGCAGTTTGACATGTAGAAAAAGTAAAGAAATCCTTTGGTAAAGCAAACCTCTGTGCAAATTTTGAAGTGGGTCAGATGTCTCATATCCTATTTTTATAGACTGAAGACTCAAGGAAATGAGGCATCAACAGAAAATTATGAATAAACAGTAAGAACTGTAGATGGAAATAAAAATACTGACCTTTGCAAATATTCCCTTATGTGTACAGCCCATTATAAACTTTCATCAATTTCTCGTCCCCAAAAAAGTAAAATTAGACTTCTTCAATTGAAGCATGCATGACCATAAGATTCAAGTGTAAATAACCTTAGTTTTTCAGATGTTTGAAGATTACTTGTTAGCATTTTAACCAATTTTGAAATTTGTCAATTTCAGTGGTAATATTTTCATACTTGCTACCATTGTTCGTATGATGACAAAAACTGAATGCAGTTAACATATAATATAAAGAATGGCCCAGTAATCGAAATATGAGTACCCAAGTAGCCATAGGGAAAAAATTAAACACTTCATGCAACTATACATTTATTTATTTTTTCTTCTTGGAATGGCTTTGGAGTCGTTTCGACCACAGATTATTTAAACCTTCTATATTAGGTTGTGTCAAAACATGCGGTTACCTTATGTGCCAAATGCTTTATTTTAATAACAATATATTGCGGGTGTGTAACACGGGCGTCTTGGTCGTAATAGTTTCGGTCACTAAATTCAGGTATGATTGCTTCTATTATTATTATTATTATTATTATTATTATTATTATTATTATTATTATTATTATTATTATTATTATTATTATTATTATTATTATTATTATTATTGCAGCGGAGCTTTATTACTGAACAAATCATATTATTGTCCACTTGGAACAATTTTTAGTTCCTTTAGCCCAAGTTATAATACAATGAACCGTTCAATATACAGTGTTAATAATTTTAAGTTTAGAACTTGTTCTACTGTTATTAGCAAATAAACTGACCCATCAAGTATTTTCTAAGTGTGTATATTGATCTTGAGTTAAACTGTATGTATTTATATATCAGCTGTAATATGTATGTGACAAGTAAATAATGTTTTCTGGGCCGCCATGAAAAACAACTTAGATTATTTGAATTCCCAAAATATCTATATTCAGTCATCACCATTATTACCATCATCATCATCATCATCATCATCATCATCATCATCATCATCATCATGAAACATTGACTCTTCATTATTTGTTACTCCATCGATTTTCATGATGTATCGTGAAACCTATTTTGATGGAAATTGACGATAACCGGACAACAATGAAGAAGCCACCGACACCTTCCATGTAAGATCTGTTCCTGACTATATATCGAGCAAATCTTACGTAAATGTACTTTGCATTGGAAATCAACTTTTCCAACTTCCACCTTGTCAGTTTTAAAGAAGAAAAAACAAAGTACTTGTTTCTATGATAGAAAACACCGGCGGATCTTTGCTCGTCTGTATATGTAGGTTCACACGCACACACACACGAAAATAGTTTTTGTTATTAATATGACTTGTTTCTTTGATATAAAGTACAAGGGTGTCCCGACTTGAGTACTAGGGGACCACACGATCAATAAAGCTGGATGCTTCAGGACTGCTGCACTTCAAGACATGCTAGAGGAAGGCCATACATAATTCCCTTATAACTGGTGGTGATATTTTCATAAATTCATCAGTTAAGGGAAATTTTTTTTGGGCTTCACGAGATTAACTACATTTCCATATAAATCCATAAGCAGGGACTCAGATGAGTAAGCCACACGACAACTTACGTCTGCGGAGACCTGATCCGGTATCTCTGCGGCAACTGATGGGAGGAAGTGCTTAGTCCGATGTTCCAGTATCCGTACGACAATTGATGGAAGGACGTTCCAAGGTTTCAGAGGCTTTTGGCTTTCTTAATCCCCCCCCCCCCCCGTTCCAGTACCCACTTGTATATTTATTACTGTCTTCACGTGCCAGGAAAAAAATGCTTGCGTCATGGTGTCTACTTAAAAAAAAGGGGGGGGGGGGAACTCTACAAAAAAGTTTTGCAAATTGTTGGCAGGAATATAGCTATTAGTTATCTCACTTGTGAAGGTGGCCTTCTCAAACTACTGTGCTTAGTGTTGTTGTAAGGCTTTACCAGACCTTGGTATATACTTGTGAGCCTGTTGGACATCATGCATCTGAAGAATTTACTTTAAACTGTCAGTAATGCACGTTGTGCATTATTGGCATGGGTGAGGTTATTGGTTAGCACCAGGAGAATATTGTGTTGTTTGAGTAAAGATGTGACATTGTGGTTGGTAAACCCTCTGTCTTTGTCCATTCGCAAGCTGTGTCTTGTTTATCTACCTTCTTTGACGTTTCCAAGCTTTACCCACTTCTTGTTCTGTTTTATTCTTCAAGGGGGATTACCATACATACAGACTGAATATGTCAACTGGGCAAATCTGTCTAACTATCAAAGCAATGAAGGATATTTCTTCGCCTTAAATGAGGAGAATATTACTATTCAACTTTAGACTTGTGCACCAAATTAACATGAACTGTCTTTGTGTGATTATATTATTCCTTATTCTCAATATACTGGACAGACGTGAATGAAACAGATCACTCCCACCCAAATGACCACCTTCATGAACCTGGCATCATGGCACGATGTTTGAGCATGGGTGTGGTGGAATTTTTTTGCTGTTTTCGCATAGTGGTTCCCCCTCCCCCCCCCCCCCCCCCGCCCGCTTCCATCCCTGATTTAGCACATCAAATGCGAGACATGTAGTGCATATATTAACTGTCATGAGCAGTGTTTCTGCTTGGGACAAAATGATTGTGGGCAGGAAATTATGGGCTGTCAAGCAGCTGCGACTGGTTTCCTGGTGCAGAACCATTGAGTCCCAGACAACAGACATGCTATGATTGTGTGTATTTATGCTATATTTTTTCCATGGAATATTCTGTTTAAGTAGACACAAACGATAACTAGTTAGCAAAAAAGTGACCAAGAATAAGTAGAAAAGTATAGAGACCCAACAATGGCGTGTGTGCATCAATCGGTCTGCTTTTGTAGAAATGTAGTGCAGTACTATGTGATATGGAAAGCAGACGTGATAGCCAAACCACACATCTTTACTTTCTTCTTTTTAACAGATAAATGTATATATATATATATATATATATATATATATATATATATATATATATATATATATATATATATATACATGTGAATACAGCTACTCATGATTGGTATTTAATATACATAGTAAGTAGAACTATCGGCACATCAACATCCTGTTGACCACAATACGTATATTAATCGCCCAGACTTATTGTAACTACGTAAAGGTTAATAACATCACATAAACTTAAAGTGGTGTAGGGAACATTTTCTACAGGAAACTCCAATATTTATTCTCGAATAATCTTAAAAGAGTTTACTTAAGGTTCACAATGTTTTGCTCGCGTCTGAGTCATTTAAATTCTTCTTCTTCTTCTTCTTCTTCTTCTTCTTCTTCTTCTTCTTCTTCTTCTTCTTCTTCTTCTTCTTCTTCTTCTTCTTCTTCTTCTTCTTCTTCTTCTTCTTCTTCTCCTCCTCGTCCTCCTAAATAGAAATAACAACAGATTATGGAAGGAAACACATGTGAGAAATTTAAACCTATTAAAGAATGCTGAACAATTATATAGCGGCATATAAGGCGATACAAATTACAGTAGCTGAAATGTTTTTGGTACAGTTTTACGTTAGAAACGTGCATACAGATGCTTGTCATGGTCCTGTTGGGGTAAGAGGTTATGCCTTGGCAAAGGGATCACCACCTATCCCTTTTGCGGATGAGTCAACTGTTGCCCAGCTGCCATGACACGATATTATAGGAGCAACCATATCATGGTAGGATCATCTACAGCACATCAGGGCAAGTGAGGGATGAAGAGACATAAATGGAGAGAGAATGGCCGACACTGCAATATCAAGAACTATTTGGAAATGTGCACCAAACAACATTTTCTTTTATTTTCTAGATCGAATATTTCAATTTCACCTCTTCTTTGCTGTGTAAATCACATATCATAAACAAGACATTAACAGAACTTCATGTGACACGAAGATTAAGCATGAAGCTTGGAGTGCCTATTTTTGGAGAAAAGTCATAATTAATGCATACTGTTCCCACCCACTTAAATTAATGCATGGCGGAGTTTGCCTCCTTTGAATGTAACTGCGATAGCCAGAGACAGGGACTTCATGATTTATACCCAGTAACAGTCATATGAAATCAACAATACCTGCTGCCTAAACTACAATGCAACACTGCAGGCATTTACCCCTCCTCCACTAATATGATTTTTTTACTTCATATATGGTCAAGACTGAATAATATAGCAGGTAATGTTCAGCAGAACGCACTTAAAACTGTGCTTTATGGCTATAAATCTAACATTGAGATGTATTATGATGTGACCTGTGATTCACCCAGGTTTATGTTTTAACTTAAATGATACAGGGCATGATATTTAGAATATTCTTTGAATTTATTCAGGCAAAGCTTTGCGTACATATATCTTACGCATGAAATAAATGCTTAGTCCTTATAATGTACCTGGTGAGTTGTTCGTGTGTGCCAGTTGTATTCAAGATACAAGTTATTAATGGTAACAATTTGAGTCTTAGGTGTCAATGGTAAAAATAGAACAGCGGTTCTTGTAAAATATATGTATATTACATTCCAGCTAAAATGTCTGAACTGCTCTGAAGTCGATTTATTCAAATATGATGCTACTATATTAGTTTAAGATGTTACAAAGAAACTTTTCAGCTGAATTACCTTACCCCCATAGGACATTATGCAATAGTGGAATTATTATGATATATTTTGATAAAATCTCTCTAAAAAGAAATTAATTGTGGGTTTTTACCTTTATCTTTTTTCTGATGTGTTCCTATGATTTGAGTTCTATTTTTTCACTTTCCTATTTCCCCCACCACAGTAGCTGCCACTTCACATATGATTTACTCTCTCCTGGATAGAACGGGTTACAGTCAACTGGTATCGTTTTTGCAAATAGTCGCACTCGGCCTAACTCATATCTAAGGATAACTGTTCCCATGGAAAAGCCAATGCAACTTTGTATCCAGTATGTTTTATACCAATACCACCCTAAGTCTAAAGACATTGGAATTGACTGTATTTAAGCAACAGCGGGTTATAAGTACATTTGCCCCGGTTACAGCAGCTATAAGTAGATATATTATAATATTGCCTTTAATTTAGAAAAAAGTCAATGTATGTATATATATACAGTTACATACTATAACGGTGCTCTTTTTGCAAACGTTTGAACGTATTAAGGTCCATATTGTTGGGCCCCGAAACAGGCAAGCAATCGGGCATTTCAGTGGCCAACTGAGGGTTTATTGACACTGGATTGCACTCGGGTGACTTCCCTCTCTTAATGGAGCAAGACGTGGGTTCCCTCCATTATGAACAGTGTTTTCTGAATTATTGGTTCGTATGCATAAGCCATATCATTAAGCACAAGAGTGAAGCCCATCAGATTGATTTGATGTTATATCTTAAATGGTCTGATAGTCACATTAAGGGGTTTCATGACAAGCTAATCTAGTGCACGTTGACATTTTTAATTTCGCCGTGTAATGTTCTGGGTGACTGTAGTAAAAAAGCAAGGTGTGCTGCTGAAATATGTATAGGGAAAAAAACATTTTGAAGACTACATTGTAAGCATTTTTTCTAGGATGTTCTGTACGTCGCACAGGTGGTCTCTTTGTGTCTAGAACCTTTTCTGATGTAGAAGCTTGGCGAAATCTGAGCATTTTTTTAATCTTATGTTATATAGTGTTATTATTATTATTATTATTATTATTATTATTATTATTATTATTATTATTATTATTATTATTATTATTATTATTATTGTTATTATTGTTATTATTATTGTTATTGTTACTGTTATTGTTATTGTTATTGTTATTTTTATTATTATTATTATTATTATTATTATTATTATTATTATTATTATTATTATTATTATTATTATTATTATTATTATTACTATTCTTATTATTATTACTATTATGTTCTTCCCAAGAAAATACTTTGAATTTCAAATAAAATATGTTCGGCAGCAGAAGAATTAATTTGCACGACATAAGAAATAAGATTTACTGCAAAAATCTAAATTGGTTTACCCATAATAATATTAGGGCCGCGTGGGCTATGTATTTTATTTCGAAGTGAGCTACACCATGTGCAAAGTGAACCTTGAAGTCTGCCCCAGTGTAAAAACAACAGTCAGCCCTCTTTTTCAAATGTAACACGCCCATGCCAATTTGTAATCCACGGATAACAGGTGTGACGTACCATACATATACAACATATTAATTATATGAAACTTATATGTACATATAATGATATCCAAACAGGAACCAAAAAGGCCCACATAAAACAATTGTAGACATAAAAACTAGCGTATAGTGTGAGAGATATTTTCAAGCTAATGTCATGGCTGGAAATCATTCCAAGTTAAAAACATTCCACATCTTGACATACCTACCAATATGAACATTTCCAGATATAACCGTAAAAGTTGTGGGTCCACCAAAGAATTCATTATTCACTGAATATATCTCAAGCTGCTAAGATTTCATATTAACAACATAAAAAAATACCTGTCATGAAAAATAGAAACGGAAAACATTTTTTAACAATGCCAGAGAAACTGTACGGAAATTTTGAGCGAAGACGATCCATCCAAGATCAAAATCCATCACATAGCAAGCAAGAACAAATAAATTCAGAAGTCCAAGCTAGGCATATCCATAATTAAATAACATTTTTGTATCATTACTAAATGAATATAAAAGCAATACGAAGGAAAACATCTGTCTCTTGACTTGAGACAGGTACTTAGTGGAGTTATTAGTGGTTTAAATCGATTTAATAATCTCTCAAACAAATATCTTACACTCATACATGTATTGTACAAAATTTCAGCTGTAATTGTTCGGTGAATATATATTCATCACATCATCCCTTTACACCATATATCCAGTTGTTATCTATCCAAAACGATTTCTTCTTTATCCAAAACATTACAGACGATCGCCTTATTTTCACTTTGAACCATCCCTGTTGTCGAGATAGAAGTTGAGTGGTGCATTGTTCCAGAGGGGCAATTACGTTTGGCATTTATCCACCCTAAGCTGGCCCAAGTGCATTATTATTGCCCGTGGAAAAATCATTTCCTATGTTAATTTCAAATTGACCACGTTGATCGTAATTTTCTCTGGCGAATTCAAATTCATCACAGTTGTCATTTGATTTAAATTTGTATCTTCAAGCGTCCTCTCTTTTGATAGCTGTATCAAGAACTTCTACTTATAGTAGAATGAGGATCAATTGACCTTAAGAGATGTGCAATTAGTTCCCAGTTGTCTTTCTAAAACATTATCTCCAAAGTTGACACACATGGTGACAATCAAAAAGTTCAACAATTCCACGAACAGATCATATGGCAATATGGTGATACCGACATTCCATAGACCCTTACCAAAAATTGCACTTTTAAATGTATGATCATTCTTTGCAAGTTGATTTTCTCATATTTTATATGTCATTGAACTGATACTTTTTTTAGGTTAAAATGAGGAAAACTGTGTAAAAGCGTGGATGTCCCAAGACTAAATCTATTTAAAACGTATATGTCTACCCGTACCATTCAACTGTTTCTGCAATAATTTTCAAAAAGTCAAAATCCCAATCCTGTTAATACCACAAGATACAGTCATTAAACCAAAAATTTCGCACCTTTCTTAAAATGATGGTAGAAAACTCTACATGCAAAATGCGGCTTTGCTGAAAACACACCCGAAAGTACAGTAGACTTCGTATTTGACATCAAATAAACATTATATTTTACAAAAGTATACATTTAGGTTAGTGATTAAAGATAATAGAATCTCTGTCAGTTTAATTGCATATATGAAAAACGACAATATTACCTGTTTTACAGAAAGAAAGACTACAACAAAACCATAACAAAACATGCTTTTTCGATAAAAGCATATTTTCTTAGGGATTACATTTGGCCAAACCATTTTTTTTTAATGATGCGATATCTCAAAATGTTACGAAATTGGAGTGGATATGCTACATTAGCAACCTTCATAAACAAAAAACAAAAAAGGACAAAAAAAAAAAAGAGGGCGCAAGCGCTTCAAAAATTAAACCAAAAACAAAAAACAAAAAAACAAAAAACATATGATGTAAAAAGAGGGAAAAACATTGGGCTTCTAGAAACAACGCCGTGTCTGAAATACCTCTCCCCCGAAAAAAAAGAAAGAAAGAAAAAAAACAGCAACAAAACAACCAAGAACAAAAAACAACACACACACACACACACACACACACACACACACACACACACACACACACACACACAAACGCGTATTCAAAATTGAGATGTTGTTCAAACGGCAGTTGAAATTTAAATTAAAAACTAATAAACAAAGCTTTTTTTTAAAAAAAAATCAAAGTTTGAAAATAGCTTCGGAGAGCTGAATGTGTTTGTTTTTTCAGTTTTATTATTTTTGTACATTCTATCTTAATTTTTTGCAGAATTTCAGAAATTGAATTCACCTTTAATTTAATCAATACAAATAGAAAAAAAATCAGTATCAGAATCAAACTTGATATTGTGTGTTACAATAGGCCATAAATACCTTTCACAATATCAGATAATAACCATGGACAGGAACTAAACATTTACACATCAAATTAATTACGTACACCGCAACCTTAAGTGATTTGAAAAGAAACCTAGCATTATGTCAGTGGAGCAAATTTCGGAGCTCGCTATGCATGACGACTTTATGAATTTTATTTGGCTTGAGGAAGAACTAGAGTAAAGGCTAAAGAGAAATTTGAATTACAACATTTCAGGCAAAATGATGATATTTATGTTTGTTTGAAATAATATGTTGTGATTCATTCAGTTTTTTTTTATGTGAGTGAGAGAACATAAGTTAATAAACAGACCCAATTCATTATTAAAACAAAACAATTAACTGTTTGCATTTGCAATAATATTATTCAATGTTTATCAACAACACATTTGTCATGCAACACTTGCAGGCACCTATCAATTTTTGGTTTGTCAAAACAGGATCTGGTGGTTGTTTGGCTGCTTTATATAAATCTTCTATTTGTCTGTTAGTAACGATATGCCTTATTTCACTTATCCATACATCTGAGTTGAAAACCTCACATTTATCCTTTTTGCTCGTTTTAAAGCACATTTTCTTTTTAAAAACTTCCATTTTCATTTTCTTGTTTTTACCACAAGCATTGTTCGATTGTTTATGGTATCCAAGTCCATTTGGAAATGGTTTATGTCATGCCTGGTTTCAAACCATAGAAAGACCTGGTAATCAAGAGATCGTGTAGCAGTTTTCTTTCACTCATAATATCACATAATATCTTATAAACAGGATACATCCAAATAAAGATACAGAACTGAACATTAACAAAACAATACACAAATATAGCAAATGACTCACATTGACGTAAATATAAGTTCATAATCATAGGTTTTTAAATCATACAGAAAAATCTTATCTTAAATAAGATTTATAAATACCAATTATAGACACATGAATCCGGCTTTAAAAAAACATAGAAATAATAACTGAAAAGACAGATAGGCTTGATTGGGTCATTTTTCTTGAGATACCATAAGGTATGTTGTACTCTAGTCGTCCAAGAAGAAAGCAAAGAGAATCTACTACTCCCGACTCTGGTTGAGTGCGGTAAGGTTTAGGGATAGTGATATGCTTGACAGCGCTGAAACCAGTTTTTAAGATTGAAGGGTCGATGTTGGCAATGCGATCTACTAAGTCTCTCTGGTGGTATATCCGTGAACAATGAATTGGGATCAGAAAAAAGTTGGCAGGTCCCTGACTGGAGAAGAAATGTTAAAAATTCGCCGGTGAAGAGATAACATGTCACTATTTACAATATCTTTTATATAAGAAACTTGCAGGGCTGCCTGCAGAGGACTTGAGCGAGATCGCTTACTGAGACCCATTAATGCCTTAAGCATAGATTTCTGGGCGGATTCCAATCTTTCAAAACTTGTCTTATTTCCATCTATACAATCAAGACCAAAGGTTAGGGAGCGGACCCTGACAGTACTCCAAATATGAGACTTGACGTCTGAAGCTAAACCTGGGTAAATCATACCTGTTCCAGTTTATTGGTACACTGAACGTCGTGCGTTGGAGATCCTGCTAGAGACGTGACCGTCTGCCTTAAGATCATTTTCAAAAACAAAACCCAATAATTCTACAATATGGACATTACGTAATTTCACATAATCCTTGCTTCCACGATGGCTAATGTACAAAAGTAGATTTCCCAGCTACCATGCAAACAGATTTCGTAACATTGAATGCTAAGTACCATATTTCGGCAAAGTTGTGACATATATTTATCAAAGTTGTAACTGTTGCACCGTGGACGCAAGAAAAGTTACGTCATCTGCGTAAGCGAAGAAATTAAGCAAGCTATTACCAATGCGAAGTCCTAATTTCGATTTCCGCAATTCGGTTATTAATTAGTCCATAAATATATTAAACAATTTGGGTGATAAAATACTACCCTGAAGAGTACTGATTACAACTGGAAACGGACGACTGACGTCTCCTTTCCATTTTGTCAATACTTTTAAACTTCGATACCATGATACAATATACATCCATTTGTTTATTGATTTTTTATGCCATAATTTGTAAACAGACCGTCGTGCCATATACTGTTAAAACATTTACTGGCGTCAAAGCTACCTACAAAGAAGGCCGAACTATTAGGATTAAAATAAGATAAAGTATCATGTAAATATGAGGAACAAAACAAGGTGCTCCTGCCCTTTCTATAACCAAATAGAACATCACAAACATGATGATCAGGCATTTAAAACATCTCAGTAAGTTTTGCATGTACGGAACTTAAAGTAATTGGCCCGTAGGCACTGACCACGTTTGGGTCTAGGAAAGGGTTTTTTCAAAATAGGCACTATAACTTCCATCTCAAGCACGTTTGGAACAACCTTTCTATCAGCATACTTGTATAAAGATGAGCAAGATAAGTACATAAGATTTGTGAGTTACCATACCTTAGGTGTTCTGTTGTGACCCCATCACACCCAGAAGCACTATTACAATCCAAAATTCTAATTATATTATTATACATGTTGTCAGTTATTTCAAACCACAAGCACACTTATTCTTATGCAATTTCTCTTGGACAAACTCACTAATTTTCTTTTGTTCAGTGTTTGAAGGTTCATCTCCTTTATGACCCATAGTTGATTTATAATAATCACCAAATTGATTCACACTAAGAGAAGATAAAACATTTTTACTTGTGGATCTGTTAAGTACATTCCCAAGAGAAGATATATTCCGTTTCATGTACGTGTTGTTCAGCTACCGTGACTATGGTCAATACGTTTCTCTACACTTCATCTCGACTCACGGCGAAACATCTTTTTAGCGTGTTCCCAGCAATCATACAGCGCACCAGCATTAGGGCGACCAGCACTGTTCCAAACATTAAGGCAGAAACATTTCTTGTCTCGAAAGTAGAACAAGTTAGGAGGCCACCAAGCTTTGGGTTAATACCTCTTATTACACACTACACCTGCTTATTTTGCAAAAATATGTAAAGCTCCATTGATCATAGCTATCTGCTTGTTTACTTTGCAAGTTATCTTAATGCATTTTAAAAGTCCTTTTATTAGCCTGACCCATAATAAAACAGCATGTGATGTATTTATCTGATAATCGACGAAAAATACGCTCAGTTTGTTTAGGTTACAGACGACAGTTGTGATTGGCTGGTTGAGCATGCCAACGGAGATAGTCCATAATTGTGAAAATACTGTGTTTTCAGCATGCTGTAGCTTCTGTTTAAATAAAGTAAGCTAAGTCAGGTTTGCTGCATCACAGAGTTGCTTCGTTGGTGGTCATATAGGTATACTGTCTTTCAGGCCAGGTGGGAACTTTATGGTGGAGAAGGACAATGATGTAACCCTGGCAAGAGCACAGTTCATACACCTGTATAAAGCTGACATCCAGGTGTTGTTTCGTATTTCAATTATCACAAATTAACGAGCTGGGAATTGTATGACAAAAATCCATCGATGTTTTTCTGACATTTTTATCCATTAAATGCCGTTCACGGATTTTTAAAATACCAAAATGCTGATTTTTTAGACTGAAAAATGCTGATATGAAAAACAGAAGGATTTAGAACTGTAGCCTTTGGCCTATTAGGGCTAAATCTGTATGTATTGGGATTCACATGGTCATGTTGTTATTCTATAATCGTCCATCAAGCAAGTTAAAAATGGGAAGTCAGCACTTTTTGACAGCTTTCTGGACAATTTTGAGTGATCCTAACATCTTTTACATGGATGGAGCATGCAAGATATGGTTCTGGGACTGTAGATCGCAAGGCGAATGGCTTGGGCTATGGTATTGTGTACCTCAGGCCAGCTTATGAAAGGAGAAAAAAGTTTTACACCCAAAGATTGGCTGTGAATATCAAGTTTAACAGTCTCAATATTCCCAAAATTCATGAAGTATCACACTTATGTCACAGATCATTGTACTTAGACATGTTGCACCTATCATTGGAACCACACTGTATAAATAATAACAGAATTCACTGCAAGACATTTAACTAGTACACAGGCCATGCCTCCTTTGCTGACTGCTTGGTAGATAGATAGCTTCGATAGCCCTTTGTATTTAGAGATACCTCACAGGTACCACACAGGTAATCATATGTGTGTATGAGAAATTGACAATGCTAATATGATATGAATAAATTATGCTGTTCCCATTAATATGAAACTTTGTAACCCTCTATTTCAAACTTTTAATTTTGTAGCATTGTCATTGTAGGCCTATAGCCTCCATTCATATGCAGAGCTGTTTATACAAAATCATGTCAAAGTGATCTTGGGCATACCAGAAAAAATGCGCATTCTCTGTCAGTAGAGCTGTACAAATCTTAGGTAAAATGTAAATTTCTTTGTTTTTTTTGGTTTTGTTTTTGTTTCCCCCACCCCCTTTCAATTTTATTTTTATTATTTATTTATTTATTTTTTTTTTTGCAGACAGAAGCTTGTCATATATGTGTGCCATTTGACTGGGGTAAATCGTTGAAAATCAGGCAGGCTGACTTTGTTGAGCTGTTGGCTCCATCAGCATATTATTTTCACATAAATGAATCAATTTATATCCATGGATATGGATGACAGCACTTATGAACTGCAGATTTTATAACTTTTACCAAGCTAGTGTACATAGGTGGCAAAACATTTGAACGTCGACATACAACCACATATAATTATTAGAGTTTCAGAAAGCGAAACAAGGGAAAAAAGTTAGCTTCCATTCAACACTTGCCTGAAAACACATGTGCCTGATAAGATGATCGATATTTGGATGCTTATCAAATTTAAAATCACAGCACTTGTGAATATAAATATGTATTTATGATATTGGAGTAACTGTGCAAACTTTTGTCATTTCTTCCTAATTTGTGCACATACATCAGAAACCATGTCAATAAACCACAACTTATGCAGTCTACTGCAGAAAAAAGGCATAGCACTATTGGTTTGTGGAAGCTGGATCACCCAACTGCCCTCCTAATGTTCAAACAATGGGCGCGTTAAAATTCCATAATTTTAGTACGAAAAAACAAAATTTGCTGAATACTGGTACTCTCATCTGTGACCTACTGATCTTAAACTGTACACTTTAATGAGCCAATAATGTTTAAACACTGAAACCGTTCCATTGTCTGCCATAATTCAGATTATATCAGGAAAATACTGCCAAAATGACTGGCATTTGATGCTGACTTGGTGTAACTGATACTCACCCCATCCCCCATTAATGCCTCAGCAATGATAGATGTCATATTTCTTGTAGACAAATGTAACGAATCTATCAATAAATAGTAAAAAAATCACCAATTTCACCTAAAAATTGATAGAATTTTTGCAATATATTCAAAATTTGGGTTAAAATTAAGGGGTGGGGCACTGTGTTTTGATATCTCATTGTAAGGGCAGGACATGCAGGCAAGTGATTATGGGTTTGCATCATAGCCCATTGTGTATCGTATCCATACTGGACAGAAAAGAATTGATTGGAAGCAATTATATAATTTTCCTCAGAATTTTAATTATTTTATGTGTCATAAAAACTGATTTTTCAGATTTAACGGTTATTTGCAAAAAAGTTGACATTTTCCTTAATATTGAAGTTTGGTAAAGTTAATGCAAATCCTTTGCAGAAAACAAGTTGTGGGTTCAGTTAAACAAGTTTTAAAAATTTTGATAAGTGTATTAGGTTACAGACGACAGTTGTGATTGGCTGGTTCGCATCCCAACGGAGATAGTCCGTAATTGTGAAAATACTGTGTTTTCAGCATGCTGTAGCTTCTGTTTAAATAAAGTAAGCTAAGTCAGGTTTGCTGCATCACAGAGTTGCTTCCTTGGTGGTCATATAGGTGCACGGTCTTTCAGGCCAGGTGGGAACTTAATGGTGGGAAAGGACAATGATGTAACCCTGGCAAGAGCACAGTTCATAAACCTGTATAAAGCTGACATCCAGGTGTTGTTTCGTATTTCAATTATCACAAATTAACGAGCTGGGAATTGTATGACAAAAATCCATCCATGTTTTTCTGACATTTTTATCCGTTAAATGCCGTTCACGGATTTTTAAAATACCAAAAAATGCTGATTTTTTAGATTGAAAAATGCTGATATGAAAAACAGAAGGATTTAGAAACTGTAGTCTGTGGCTTTTATATATCCAACACGACCCTTCTTGATTTTTATATCCCTTTTCTGTTATTCTGTGCTTCATGACATGAACTTTCTTAAGGAAATAAGTAGCACTCGGCTTTTAGTAGTGAAGGTGAATGAATCAATTTACCCCCCACAATAAGACTATGAAGACAACCAGAGCAAAAATTAAAAAAAAATATGTGCTACCAAAATGATGTTGGTGGTCAAAGGCACCCCCATCCCACCCGCACCATGCAGCCAGACAACGTACAGAGGCTGCCTAAATAATGTTTGTGCTTCCACCAGCCAATCACAACTGTGGCCTGTTACATAATATACTTATAGTAATAAATTTTAACACTTGTTAAACTGAAGCCGAAACTTGTTTTCTGCAAAGGATTTGCATTATTAACTTTATCAGCTTCAACATCAAGGAACATTCAACTTTGTTGCAAGCAACTTTAAATTCTGACAAATTAGTCTTAATGAGTAATAAAATGATTAACTTACTTTTGAGGAAAATTATATAATTACATCCTATCAATTCTTTTCTGTCCAACATGTACACGACACCCAATGGACTATGATGAAAACGGTTACTCAATTGCCTGCATGCTCTGCCCTTACAATGAGAGATTGAATTACAATGCCCCACCCCTTTATTGCAACGCATATTTTGCATATATTGCTAAAATTTATTAACTTTAGGTGAAATTGGTCATTTTGTTACTATTTATGGGTGGATTCCTAAACTTTTACTACCAAAAAAATATGACGTCTATCACTACTGAAGTGTTAGTGGGGGATGGGAGAGTATCAGTTACACCAAGTCAGCATCTAATGAAACTCATTATGGCGGTATTTCCGTGATATAATCTGAATTATGGCAGAGAATGGAATAGTTTCAGTGTTTAAAAATTGTTTGCCCCTTGAAGTGCACATTTTATGGTCAGTAGGTCACAGATTTGAGCAACATTATTCATCAAATGAATTTTTGTGTGTTCTAAAATTATAGAATTTCGATGCACCCACTCTTTGAACATCAGGAGAGTAGTTGGGTTGATCCAGCTTCCACAAGCCAATAGGGCTATACCTTTTTTCTGCAGTAGGCTGCATACGTTGTGGCTTATTGGCATGGTTTCTGATGTATGCACACATAAGAAAGAAAATAACAAAGGTTTGTGCAGCCACTCCAATATCATAAATACATATTTGCATTTAGAAGTGTTTTGATTTTAAATTTAAGAAGCATCCAATTATCAATCCAATAATCAGGCCTTAGTGTTTTCAGGCAGGTGTCTAATGGAAGCTAACTTTTTTTAGTTACTTTGTTTCCCTTTTTGAAACTCATATAATTATATGTGGTTGTATGTGTAAGTTCGAATGTGTTGCCACAGTAATACACTAGCTTGGTAAAAGTTATAAAATCTGCAGTTCATAAGTGCTATCATCCATATTTATGAATATAAATTGATTGAGGTGTGTGAAAATAATATAGCGATGAACTCAACTGCAAACCTAAATCAGCATGAGTGATTTTGAATGACTAACTCCAGTCAAGTGAGAAACATCCATACATGTTGGTGTTTGTCTACTAAGAAGGCGGGAGGGGGGGGGGGGCAAAAACAAAACAAGAAACACTTAGAGACACTTAAATTTATCTTTTACCTAAGTCTGTACAGCTCTACAGACAGGAAATACACACAAAGTGACCCCAAGTCACTTTGGCCTCAGTCACATATTCGATAACAGCAACTTTCACACGATTTTGTACAAACAATACTGCACGTGAATGGCAGCTATAGGTCTACAATGCCAATGCTGAAAATAATACAAGTTTGAAAGACAGGGTTACTAAGTTTCATATAGATGGGATGAGCAGTATTAATTAATATATAAGCATTGTTACTTTCTCACAAAAACATTATAAATTTTTCTTACAAACATATGATTACCTGGGGGGTACCAGTGAGGTATTGCAAAATACAAAAGACTACAGAAGCTATTTGTCTACTGAGCAGACATTTGAATACCAACAAAATACCTTTTAGAAGTTCAGAGTTTATCAGTGTATATACTATGTATGGTTTACTTGTACTATTACAATACTGACTTGATTGATCTTGTAAAAAAATTGGCAGGAACCTGGCGGAGTTTTTTGCTTAAATAAAAAAGAAACTTATATGCCCCGTATTACACTTGTGTCTGTCTGTATGCCTGTCTGTCTGTCTGTCCGTCTGTCTCTCTCTCTCTCTCTCTCTCTCTCTCTCTCTCTCTGTCTCTGTCTTTTTTTGGCTCTGGGTCATGAGTTAGTGCATGTGTCCCTTGAAACTGTCACCTACTAATGCTTTTGGGTAATATATGCGAGACGAATCAGATATGTCTATCGCATACAAATATTTACTCACAGAGGATCTACTGCTAAGTTATCATTCAGATTTTGATAGGAACACTTTGATCACAAACAGTTTTGAACAGACCCATCAAGATCTTTCTCACTGTATTCTTTCCTATTCGTCATCTGGGACATGGCCTGCTGTAACTTTGCCCCGCACTCAACAAAGTTCAGGTAATATCATCTTATCATTAAGAAGTGGGCCATCCATTTGATAAGTAATAAGAGATGCGATACTTTATATATATATATATATATATATATATACTAAAAATACCCATTTTGACAACATATATCAATGTTATGTTTGCATTCGGGTGGCAGATCTTCCAAAATGTGGAATGCGTCAAAGTAACAGGGCAAACAGGCAAGACATGTCAAAAATACACCCTACATTTATAACTTTGAGGCTTGAACCTTCTCACAAGCTTGGCAGTATCTTGTGCAATGCATGGTCTGCATAAGGGTCCCTACTTTACGAAGATGGAATGTAGGCCTACTGCTGCATGATAGGCTGAACTCCAGTTTAGTTGATTCTCATAGAGTTTAGTATTCTGTTGAAAAAAAGTCAGGTAGAATCACATGCAGTGTTATCTTAATGTTTACTATTATAGGAGTAGGTACTAAAGTTGGGTGTTTCAATTACCGATAACACACCTACACCATAACTTATTTTGGATGGATTCTAGTCACTAAGGCTCATAAGCTGAGATGTATTAATGCAAACATGCATGTGCCATAGTTACCAGGGAATTACATAATATTAATTGAAAGGTTCAAGACTTGCCAGAAAAACCATTTAGTAATACTTTAAAGATGTATTTACCCTGGCTTCAAATATGAAACTGCTATGTTTCAAAATTTTATATTTTCAGCTTTGGCATGTTATGGAAGCCCTGCACTAATTGATCTCGCATTAAATCAATATATTGTGTGGAAGTGAAATGTTTATCAGCTAAGCAGAATTGCTTGTGCGTGTACTTCAGGTGTGAAAAGAATATAAGCAATTGCTGTTTCAGTGGGACTAACTACCATGCAACACATAAACGATCACGTATAATTATTTGTCTGTTGGAAATGAACGAAATGCATACTAATAGATGGCTTGTACCACATCAATAACAGTATCAGCATGAGGAGCTTCATAATGTTAACACTCTTCTACATCGAAATGTGTACTACCCGCGGCTACTATAGAATCAGGGACATGGGTTCTTCAAGTCGGCTAAAACAGTTATGTAGAATTTTTAAAAAAGGTGGTCATCTATGCTGTAAACCTTTGCAGAGGGGTTGTAAATTCATCAAGAGATGAGGCTTGTGTAAGGTATGGTGGGAGTTTGTTTCAGTGTCTGGTGGCCCGAAGTATAAAGCTATTCTTTTTTGTTCATAATCCATCCTGATCTGAATGAAGGCGAAGTTGCAAGTTCTTGTTCTCCAGGGAGATGCCAACAGGTATTCGGGAAAAATGCCCCGTGTTAGGTTCTTGACAACTTTGTTAAATATAGATAGTCTTATATTTCTTCTATTGTTGTTAAGCGGTGGTAAATTTAGCTCTGTTAACATGTTGGTGACACTATATCTGTAAGAAATCTCTGTACAAATGTAGTTCTTTCCCTTTGTTTTTTTTTTCTCAATGGCATCAATATATGGGGATGGCACTAGATGGCACTGACACTATAACAGAGGTTTACTTGGCTTGTCACAAAAAGCGGCTTTTTGGAAAAGTATTCTTCAAGGTTTGAAGATTGTAAAGCTGATGTGGGACTTTTGAAGGTATAATGTTCCTGATTTAAGGTAAATAACCATGTGCGAAACCTGTGACGGGATTCTACAGCTGGTAAGATTTATGCACGTATATTTGGGTGTGCACCAATCCTGATCTTGACTGTTTTGACCATTCTAGATCAGGTTTACTTTATGTGATAATGTTACTTTTTTCTTTTGACAAAATGAGAAAAAAATTGTCAATTGGCCCTGTCAACTGTATACGTACCCTGCACCTGATATACATATGTTGTTATGCAAATCATCTTATGCGTCTCTGTCAGGACCTTCTCACGTGATCTCTTTCTACCCTTTGTTTAACCCTGCCCGCGAAATTCTACTTAGTCTTTGCCCCATTCGTCTTCTGCTCTTTGCACAGTGCAGACCATTTCCAGCTGCCTTCACACCTGTTTACTCACATTCTTGAGTTTTTTATTCTTGTGATCATGCATCGGTGCCAAGTATAATGGGGGCCGTATCTGAGCGGCTGCAGTTAACTTCATTATCTGAAATCTATATACATTTACAGAGCCTTGTGGTTATATCGGGCATGCACATTTTTTGTAGGTGCAGGTTACCTGTACCCACGCATTTGAACTTATGTCCTTGGCGTCAAATGCTGACTGTCGAGAATGATAACGACCTAGCCATTTGTGAGTTCTTATGTTACGGTTTCCCCACCGGGACCATGTTTCATATTTACCACACAGAAACAAACGAAATCACAACAACGTTCATTTGTTCCCATTTCATGTTGACATATTTATCAGAAAGGAACTTGAGCTAGGGGGATCCATCGGTCCATTTGATAGTAATCCCCTTACATCGGAACTTTTTGTGTCACCACTTAATACGGCACCTAAAAAGGGGGGTACCTTGCTTGACAGATGGGTTACTATGGATCTCTCCTGGCATATTGGGCATGCCATCAAGGATGCTTTTCATAAAGATTTATATTTAGGGGAGCTTTCTTACTTACCTATCTGTCGGTGAATTTCCCACGATATTGGCCTCTGCAGGGCCCGGGTGTCTTATGTTCAACTGTGATTTGAGTCGGGCCTATAGACAATGGCCAGTTTGCCCAGGGGACATAGGCTTCCTAGGTCCCTAGGGGTAAATTCTTCATAGATTCACACTTTCCCTTTCGGCCTTAGATCTGCAGCACACATCTGCCAAAGAGTTACAAACGCTATTGCCTTTATGTTTAAATGAAAATGCTAGCAAATCATAAATTATGTTGATGATTTCGGTGGCGCTGATCAAACTCATCAAGCGCAGGAAGATTATACCTACCTGGGTACAATACTTGAGTTTTTAGGGGTTAAAGAGTCTGTACAAAAATCAATTCCACCTTCCACCAGAATTGTTTTCCCGGGGATCCTTTTTAATTCTGTTCCCATGACCATGTCAATTCCGTCTGATAAATTGTGTGAAATAACGGAAGCATCACTTTCATGGTCAGAGAAATCAGTAGCTTCCAGAAAGAAATTCAGCAACTGATTGGGAAGCTACAATTTGCTGGCAAATGTGTTCGAAAAGGTAGAGTTTTCATATCCCGTATGCTACATAATTTAAGATCTACTCATATCTTAGCGGGAAACTATTGCACCATTATAATGGAGTATCTATTATACTGAGCTTAATCTGGCCTCGTTCAGACGCGATCTTCTCCACAGATTCGTGTTTAATTGGATGTGGAGGGATATTCTATAGCAATTATATATTTTTGCATTGTGAATTTCCCACCTTCATCTTAGATGCACATGAAGACATCAATGGGTTGGAACTCCTCACTATTGTTGTTGCAATCAAACTTTGGGGTCATCATTTGAAATTGCGTCGGTGTCAGATTTACTGTGACAATTCTGCATCCGTGACGGTTATGATTTCCAGTAGATCAAAAAACGATTCTAAATGCTTGTTAAAGAGAGCTCGCCTATCTGTACACTTGAAACGAATTGGAAATACATTATTTGCATGTTGTAGGTCCTCAAAACAGACTGTCTGATAATTTATATAGAGGGCACTTGGATGACAAATGCAGATTTAATTTCCTTATTAATGTGGATTATACTTATGTCAAAGTACCTGTACCAGAACTTTTATTTAGATTTGTCGCTGACTGGTAACTGCCTCTCACACATTAGGCATTGTCATTACCATATCCAAACCGTAGTCCTAATAAAACTAATCCAAGTCAATTCCAACCAAAAGCAATGTTCCTTGGTATGTATAGCTGAATCACATAAATTTATAGTTCGTCTTTACCCAAATGAGTCCAAAATGTATGTGCAAAAGTCCATAGGGTCAAACAAGCCATGTTTAGTTTTTACATGACAGAATGCAAAAAGGTTTGTTTAAGATTATAGGCCTATCTCAGTAAATTGGTTTGAACAGGTTCATCACTCATGTGAACTCTGAATTTTAGTAAGGCTTGTCAGCATACACGAAAGTAACTCAAATCACTTTGCAGTTCCCAGGGACGCCGTCTCGTCCCCTCACATTGTGCTTATATACTTACTAAGTTTGAATCAATAAAGTCTAAAATCAGTTTTAAAGTAATAGTATTAACTACGTGGTGTAACTTGGGTTTTGATTCACCATATGTGCTCAATGTATGTGATATACCATTGTAAATTGTACAGTTACCTTGTAATACACTCTCCTTATTATACATTTTGCGTTTACAGGAGCTGAGTGCGAATGCTTGAAAAGGCAGTATAAACAAACAAACAAAAAAAAAAAAAAAAAAAAAGGGGGGGGGGGGGGAGATTCATTTGCCCCAGGCAAGAAGGGTAACTTATGTACCCATTGGAGGTTATTCATCACGTTTTGATGGCATTTTCAATTGTGTTTCCTACCACCGTCATTATTTACCACTTATCTATACCTACAATTTTTAAGCAGATCCTTCAATCAATGCTCACAGTTAGAAATTATTTACAAGGGGTTAAACTCCTACATTATTTCTCCTGGTTTGAATTTACGATTGGTCATGATTTTGAATTAAAATTATTACGCAGATGTTTGGGAAAAATCACACCCTCATTCTCCTAAGCAGGCCTCGACTATTTCGCCTGCCATACTCACCAATATTTATGAATTGAACAATACTTCAAACCCACTCCATATTGCATGTTGGTCAGCTTTCCTCTTTGCCTTCTTCTTGATGGCAAGGAAATCGAATCTGGTGCCATCCAGGTTTAATTTGACCCCAGTAAACATTTATCAAGAAGAGATATATCTGTATCTGACACTTGTCTCATAGTCAACCTAACGTGGTCGAAACCTAATCAATTTGGACGGAGTATACTTAACATCCACATTGTCAGCATTCCTTCTTCAATTTTGTGTCGCATTAAGGCTTACTCTCGTCTTCTAGATCGAGCATCCGCTCAAGGCGATATGCCTGCCTTTACATGACACCCAGTCTTCTTCAACCTCTTATAAATTTGTTCACATCTGACATCAACTGTTAAACTTAACAGGTTATGATGCTCATTTATTTACCGGACATAGCTTCAGGCATGGTGGTGCATCATTTGCCTTTAAAGCAGGTGTTTCCAGAAACTTAATAAAGCTGGTTGGCGATTGGAAAACACATGCATATTCACGTTATCTAGATATCCCAGTTGAATCAAAATGTGCTGTCGGACTAAGAATGAGGGATAGAATTATAAGAGATTTCCCCTCTTCGAGTTCCGTGAATCATCGTACATTATACTTCCGTTCAGTGTGTGTCTGCCTTCACATACATGCCACATCAAATATTTAGACATAGCAAAGCAGTACACCACACTGTGATTACATCTCATTTTTGTGAGACTGATATTTACGAATATGTTTATTGCGAGTCTGTGTGCTTAAATATTTTACTTTACTTATCAGTAGCAGACCTGCACTGGATGATGTGTTACAAACGGACATTTTCATGCTGGTTCCGATTGTGTATACAGGACAATTGCATTAATCTTTATTATTCAGTATGTTCTCTTTATGGCAGTGAACATGTTTCTTTTATATAGCATGAGGATCTGACATAGTGTTTATTAGCATTTGTTTTATCAGTTTTTATTGGTTTGGTAGCTGTTATATTCTTCGCGGAATGTTCCTCACATTTTCTTCACTTTTTTATTTGTATTTTCTGTATTTCTTTTTCTTTGATTTCCTCTTTTATATATTTATTCTATTTTCTCCCACCATCACATTTCAAGCAGCCAAATAAAGATATTCAAATGAGATGTTGTGGTGCATATTATATATATATATATATATATATATATATATATATATATATATATATATATATATATAAAAATGTACATACACATATATATGTGTATATTTACATATATATATATATATATATATATATATATATATATATATATATATATATATATATATATATGTACACACACACACATATATAAATATACATGACCTTCTGGCGTGATCCCCTTCTACCCTTTCTTTAACCCTTCAAACTTGAAAAAAGAATATGTGATTGACTCCTTGTCCCCAATCACTCAGCAGTGGTTTGACACCTGCAAGAAAAAAAAAAAAAAAAAAAGCGACCTGGAAACGAAAGTGGCGTCACTTGACAAAAAAATATTGAATTCAAGGTGTCCCTTGACACAAAATGTGAAGAGATCAATGACAAAATTGCGGCTCAGAAGCAATTTTAAAGACGTAATTGCCTGTGGATAAGCAACCTTGGTCGCAGACACCTGGAGAAAACACTAATCACAGGCTGCTGCATATCTTAAAAAAAACATTGGATGGCCCTAGGGCTGATTATGAAATTAACCAATCATATTGTTTTGTCATCCTGTACTTGGTAAACCTCGGCCAATAATTGTGAGTTACAAGATGAGGACCAGACTCTACAAGACCAAGAATAAACTCAAGGGAGCGGATGCTGCTGGTTGCGGAATTTACGTAAAAGAGGACCTCACCAAAAAGGCGAGCAACCATCGCTTTTCAAGCCTGTGACATAAAAGACAAGTGGAGCTATGATGGGAAGATGGCCACTCCCAACAACAGTGGTCAGGTCCATTACATCAGAAACTGTTAAATCTTCAGAATTTCGAATAACCTGAGCCCTGGTCCTTTATTTCCAGGGGTTTCCCTGATGGTGGTCCATCGGTAGGAAGTTTTATCATTAGGTTTGATCATTTGTTTTCTTTTTATATTCTCCCAACAATCATTTTTGTTGTCAGCTACTGCCAGCCTGCACACGTCACACTTTTTGTGTTTAATTTGTATTGCATAAAATTCGACGAATAATGATATTTTGCTTTTATACAATAATACAGTGCAAGTGTGACGCACCGCTATATACCGTATATATGATAGTTATAAAACTCAAAGGCATTGCTGACAATACAATACAATACATCAGTACTTAATTGGGGAAGTATGTTCAAGATCTTGAGTAATTATCATGCATCCTTGGTAACACTTAATGACTGATAATCCTGATTTGTGTATTCTGTTTCTGAATTTGCATGTGGGTTGGTTTACATCTCTCATCATAATTATTTTGAAACCTGAAATTGGAACACATCATCTGTATTTCAATAACAAACGAAATATGTGCTCATGCTAAACTCAAGGGTCATACCTGTCAACATATAGGAAGACGCACACTTATGCTGGTCTTGCAGTAACACAACAACAGTTTTTGAAGCTTATAACTAATGACCACATGGGAATATGGAACTACTAAATTGAGACTCTGTGACAATTCTCTTTTTCATTTCTTGGATCCAACAATCCCATTTTAACCTTCGCAAATTACACATGTATGAACGCCAAAACCTCGCTACCTTAGTTAATTTTTCTTTTTTCTATGTGTCTGGCATAGCAAATCGCATCTGCTGGCCCTCGATGTGTACAACATACTAACTTATTTATTGTCTATTCCTACTTGTCTTTACGTGTTTTCTTTAAGTATGTATGTATATTCTTTATTTCCTCAATTCGCTAAAGATATGCATGAATATAACTTAACTGTCTCTATGTTTTCCTAACTCTACATCAATTTACCGTATTGGCTGTTTGAATTTTGTGCACATATGAAACGTAAGTACAGGTAATGTTTATGATCTTAAATTGCTGCAACATAGTGAGATCTCCACAAGTACTGCCATAAATTACATGGAGCTGTTGATCTACAGCCAGGCGTTGAAAACCTGGAAAAATGTTCATTACTTCTGTAAACATTCTTACTCTAATATAGTGGTATTTGTCACAAATTAAGGTAAAGTATCTAAGATCTTCTATTTCTCCTTCTTCACACGTCATATAATCTCTGCTCTCAGGTTACCTGCTCCATCCTACCAGAATTTATTTTTAATCTATGTACTCCAAAAATGAGTTTAACCATAAGAGTGGCACATCCCAGTAGCGCTGGCTCATCACCCGCCAGCAACCACCACCCAGATGGTCCTATTTTTTCTATGACATGCCTAAAAATGTCTAATTTCGTGCTTAGCTGCATTGCAATTTCCCATCTTTTCCTCTCATCTTCGAATATTTTGTTTCTATTTTCTTGTTTCCATACACTTTTGCTAGGGGATACAGACCCACTGTTGAGTATCTCAAAAACACGTTCAAAAAGGTCATACTTGATTAGGACCCTTTCTATACTTCCAGATACACAATGGGAAAAACTAAGTGACCCATACCTAAATTTATATAGATGTGTCACTAACAGATTTCTTTGACTTGCACAAGCAGGAAAACTCAACAAATTACCGCAACAGGTTAACTGTTTTAATGCAATTTCTCCCTCAACTGTATACCAACCGAGGGTACTTAACACTCCAACATTTGCTGATTTCTTGGGGAGACTTTGAACACGTCTCACTGCCTGTCTGTGTGGAACACCGAGTAAATTCATCTGCCCATTTGAGAGAAACTATAACTCACTTCCTAACAAAATAATCGGTAAACATATTGACCTGTAAATCTTGCACCAGTCGAAGGGTTAATTCCTCCCTTGCGGATACCCAACCCTGTTGAAGCATATAGTGCACGTCTTCTACTGCTGATAAGGTCATTAATACTATCTTCTTGCAGTCCATCTACATGGAGATCAACACCAACATGTGTATAGTTATCCTGCTCTTTAAAGTTACTGGAGCCAATTTTAAATTGTCTTATCTTTGTCTCTTACTTTCTTGTTTACTTTCATTAAATACAAGTAAAGCTGAATTTTTTAATTTATGTTCAAAATGCCACTTTATACTGTATTCATATCCACAAAATAGACATCTATTCAGTCCTTCACTAGTAAGTGATAAGAAAGTCATGTCGTCTGCTACTGTGGGCGAGAAAACATTAATGCCATGAATGGAAACACCATAATTACTATTTTCTACAGGAAGCAGTAACTCGTGCAGTAAGACTGTATAATGGAACATGGATAATGCACCACCTTGTTTAATACCTTGTTTAATAGGGAAGCATCGCGAGGTATGGCCCCCTAACCGTACACATCCTTCTCTGTCTTGGTAGCTTTCTCTGGTGAAAGTCCAGCTTTTCCCCTTCTGACCCAAATGATATAACTGGTACAATATGCCGTCAATCCAAACAGAATCAAAGGCTTTCCTCGTCTCGAGGAAAGCCACAAACAGCTTCTCTCTTTTTTCTTTTAAATAACCAGAAGATTCTAGTATAATATAAGAAGAATTGAGACACCCTTCTCTGTCGGCACGCTCTCATGGATGCGGATATTTAATGTATTCTAGCCATGTTTTCAAGCTATCATATTTTACCGTCTCCCAGACTTTAGATATGATGGTAATTAGAGAGATACCAGTATAATCATCCCTTGAAAGAGGGTCCTTTTTCCGCCCTTAAAGATCGGTACAAAAACAGAAAACTTAAAGTTTTTTGGAATATATTCCATCTTCATAATTAAAAATCTTTACAAGAATTTTGATTCCTTGGACTCCACAATATTTTAGGTGTTCTCCAGTTTACCCATCATACTACCCAGCTTTGCGAGATTTAAGCTTTTTACAAACATTCTCTACTTCCTCATATGTAGTTCGGTAGTAGAAGAGGGGGTCTCTCAAATCTATCTCCTTCCCATCACAGCGTGCTGACTAAATCATTTGCCGAACACCGTTTTCAACAACTTTTTCATGGTCCCGGTTATATGGATGTTGGGCGGCTTCAGGGTTAGCAATACTTTCAAAATGAGAAGGAAATCACAAATCTCACCCATATTATTCAATACGACCTTATCAACTCTTAAAGACTTAACTGGCAGAGATTCAGACTTTCTGCTGGCTCTAACAATCCTCCAAAAAATTCTGGTCTATTTCATTCATGTTATCTATCTCATTATAGAACTTTCTGTCATTTAAATGCTTCGCCTTCCTAAGCTCTCTCTCCTGAAATCTGTCTTCACTTCTTTATTGGCTATGACGCCCGTCATGGCGATTTATATTTGCTTCTGCATTCATCAGAAATGCCAAATCAAATTTGGGACCAAGCAGATGTATTTCTGTTATTTTACTTATACTTTGTTTTGTTTTTGTTTTGTTTTGTTTTTTTCACAACTGACAGAAAGTACTTGTCGTCAGTTGTGTGTGTCCTATGCACTATGTGCTTCATATCATTCATGCTCACTTGCTATATATTTTTGCTGTTTTTGCTTACATGCATTACTGGTGATTATGTATCCGTGTTATTCGTATGATGGCGTCATTTACATGGAAACTCATTGTGTTGACATTCTGGATGGTAATCTACGCAGGGGTTTGCTATGTCCCAGCTGTATATTGACATGATTATTTGACAAGGTTCTGTCTTGTTATCAAGCATATTTATAAGCATATATTATGCGTTTTTTTGTATTACAGATATTCATGTTTTATCTGTCGACGTATTGCATTTATAACGTATGTATATGAAACATTGCTTACACATGTTTATGTTGCTTTTTCTACTCTACGTTGTGTTTAGGGGATTCAAGATTATTTATGAATTTATCCGCTCTCAATGTGCTCTCCAACTGCATATACTACAACAGCTTGAATGTTCATACTACTGACATTCTTTATTTCTTTGTAGACGTATGTTCCCAAGTATTCAAGCTATATATATATATATATATATATATATATATATATATATATATATATATATATATATATATATATATATATATATATATATATATATATATATATATATATATTGACTGGTGAAAATTGGTTACTACACTTTGTATCGTGATGTACTGTGTATATTTAACTGCATATCGGGCACCACATGCACAGCATTTATAGCTTTCAGTTCGACTTTGTATGGTAAACTGGTCTGCATTAGCTCAGGTGTGGTATACATTTACCCACCAATAGTAATCTGTGTTATCGGTGACCTGTATTGTTATGATGATCAAGCGTTATGTATGAATTCCCAGGGCATATACTTTCCACTCTGCCATAATGTATTATTGTGTCGCTGCGACAAGTCCGATTTACAAAACTTCTTGCTTGCTGTGCACAGAAATCTATACGCGTCATTTCAATGCAAACGGTATTCTGTACCTGCTACTTACACTACATGTGTACAGCCGTCCCAGATGCTACAGTCACATAAATATATTTTACATGTACATGTGATCATATTATGATTCTAGTAACTTCCTTATTGTTTTATATGTGGTTATCTGGTATTTTTCTAAATAGCTGTCTCCCACTATGTTTCGTCGGACCTTATTTGTAGCTTACATTTATTATTCATATGAGAACAGGAAACGTACTTGTTTGGATAATTACCTGTTACTAATCTGTCTGATTTTAATTCTACTCGTGGGTGATATTCATCTAAATACTTGTCTGGAAAGCGGCCCTTGTGACAGCAAATTGTGTCATTTAAATATAAGAAGTCTAAACAAATGTAAATTAAAGCACATTTTTGAAGATATCGCTAATGAATTTGGCATAATAGGTTACAGACCAGAGTTGTGATTGGCTAGTTGTGCATCCCAATGGAGATAGTCCGTAATTGTGAAAATACTGTATTTTCAGCTTGCTGTAGCCTCTGTTAAAATAAAGTTTGCTGAGTCAGGTTTTCTGCATCGCAGAGTTGCTTCATTGGTGGTCATATAGGTGCACCGTATTCTTGACCAGGTGGGAACTTCATGGTGGGGAAGGACAATAATGTGACCCTGGCAAGATCCCATTCATACACCTGTATGAAGCTGACATCCAGGTGTTGTTTCGTATTTCAATTATGACAAATTAACGGGCTGGGAATTTTATGACAAAAATCCATCCATGTTTTTCTGACATTTTTATCGGTTGAGTGCCGTTCACGGAATTTTAAAATACCAAAATGCTGATTTTTTAGACTGAAAAATGCTAATATAAAAAACAGAAGGTTTTATAACTGTGGTCTGTGGCCTATTGGGGTTAACTCTGTATGTATTGGGACTCACATGGTCATGTTGTTATTCAATTATCGTCCATCAAGCAAGTTAAAAATGGGAAGTCGGCACTTTTGACAGCTGCCTGGACAATTTTGAGTGATCCTAACAACTTTTACATGGATGGCGCATACAAGATAAGGTCCTAGAACTGTAGATCACAAGGCAAATGGTTTTGGGCTATGGTATTGTGTACCTCAGGCCAGCTTATGAAAGGAGAAAAAAAAATTACACCAACTGAGTGGCTGTGAATATCAAGTTTTACAGGCTCAGTATTCCAAAAATTCATGAAGTATCACATTTATGTCACAAATCATTGTTCATTGACATGTTGCACCTATCGGTTGAACCACACTGCATAACTAATAACAGGATTCACTGCAAGACATTTAACAAGGGCACAGGCCATGCCTCCTTTGCTGACTGCTTGGTAGATAGATAGCTTCGATAGCCCTTTGTATTTAGATAGATAGATTCCATAGCCCTTTGTATTTGGCGATACCTCACAGGTACCACACAGGTAATCATATGTGTGTATGAGAAATTAACAATGCTTACATGATATGAATAAATAATGCTAGCCCCACAAATATGAAACTTTGTAACCCTCTGTTTCAAACTTTTAATTTTTGTGGCATTGTCATTGTAGGCCTATAGCCTCGATTCATATGCAGACCTATTTATACAAAATCATGTCATAGTGATTTTGGGCATACCAGAAAAATGTGCATTGTCTGTCAGTAGAGCTGTACAAATCTTAGGTAAAATGTAAATTTCTTTGTTTTTTGTGGGTTTTGCTTTTGTTTCCCTCCCCCCAACCCCCTTTTATTTGTACTTTTATATTTTATTCTGCAGACAAATGCTTGTCATATATGTGTGTCATTTGAGTGGGGTAAACTGTTACCATTGTATTATTTAAATAAACCTTAAATTTAAATGTAAACAGGATCATGTGTACATGGGAAATTTTTATGATTCCAAGAAACCAGACTTTAATCAACCTAGAAATCACCTGGATAGTGTCATTTGGGAAAGTTGTTTCGATTCGAATAATGTAGATAGTTGCTGTCTGACCTGCTCAGAACGTTTTATACAGGTGGCACGGCACTGTATTTCCAAAAAAAGATGTACCAATTAGACCTCATGATCTTTCATGGTACAATTTTACACTTCATTGCGTTAAACGCAAAGTCATGAGGGCACATGCTAAGGCTAAATCTATATCACGTGGGCATCAGCCACCTACTCCAGAACGTGTTGCTGCATGGGCTAAATACAATTAACTTTGTAATACCTATCAAGCAAAAATAAAGATTGCTAATATAAATTAAATAAAGATCTTTGTAAATCCTTGGCTAATGGTCTCAGGGGCAAAAAAAACATGGTGGCGGACAGTTAAACACTTTATGATAGGGAATTAACAGACTACAATACCATCACCACTAATTAACGATAACCATGTAACCGATAGCCTGTGTAGAGCAGAGTCTTTTAATAATTTTTCCCTGGTCCAATGACGTTGATACTTCAACTGCGCCTAATCTGCCACAGCCCAAGTTTCCTTGTCGTCTATACAAAAAGGGCAAAACAAGTTCATTTAACAGTTACAGGCCCATATATTTGCTTAGATGTACAAGAAAAGTGATGGAAAAATTTATGTTTGAACGTGTTTTTACCTTCTTTGGAGACAATATGATGATAAGTGCAAATCAATCTAGGTTTATACCTCTTGACTCCACTGTTTATCAGTTACTTTCTTTTTATCATGAATTATGTTTGGATGTTGATTGACAGAGAGAGGTTATACTCGTTTTTAGCTCAAGCAAGGCATTCGACAGTTTGGTATCGGGGCTTAGTGCAAAAGTGCAATAACTGGACATATTCTATCGTGGTCCAGTGATTAACTTTTCAACCGAAACAAAGTGTAGTTATCAATGGTCAAAGATCTAATTGGGGACTGATTAATGCTTGCGTTCCCCATGGTTCAGTTCTAAAACCACGTCTTTAACTTAATTTACATAAACGACATTGTTGACATAGTCGAATCTGAAATCAAGCTTTTTGTCGACAATACCTCCCTGTTTCTTACAGTTCACTATCCCATCTCAGCCACTGCATAATCATTTAATTCCAAGGACACCATTGAACAATTTCAGCAGCCATAAGATTTTGATTTTGATAATGAAAGCCTATCCAAAAAGGAACGAACACATTAACCAAATTGTTTTAAAAGCAAGAAAGCAATTGAATATCATGAAATTTCTACAGAAGTTTGGACCACAAGGTACTGGAAACTATAGACATATCATTTGTGAGACCTATTCTCGAGTATGCCCATGTGGTATGAGATGGCTGTACATAGGATGATGAAAAATGTGTAGAAAGCGTTCAGCTTGTTTCGGCATGAATCATCTCCAGGGCAATGAAAACTACTCCAACAGTTAAACTCTGTGAAGGAACTTGGTGGGAGACACTTTCCAAAAGACTGTGAGAAATCCAAATTAATTCAGATGTACAAAATGGCTCATTATACTACACCTAGTTATCTACAACACATTTTTCCAAATATTCCCTTGCCTGATAGAACTTTCAATTATATCGCGCATGGGCCACAGCTAGCTTAAAAAAAATTGTTTCAAACTCAATGTTAATCTCTTGCCTGATTGTGTGTGCGGTGTTGACGTCGAAGATGTTTTGCATTTCGTTTTGTCTTGTCCTTGATGTTGAATTCCTTTAAACAAATTACATTTAGCTACAATGAAATTTGCTCCCTTCACACTTCAAACTGTACATCTTGGTTCTTCTGCTCGTAGCCTTGAAAATAATCAGTTGATATTTCCCGCTGTTCAACACTTAATTGATGACATGGAAATGTTTCAATTTGATGTTATTATATAATTGTAGCACATTGCAGGTTCTACTCATAAGCTCCTGATGGAAATAACCGGCTCAGTAGATTCGTTTTATGAGTGCCCGACTATCGTCTTGTCTTTGTTATGTTATACACACACACACACACACACACACACACATATATATATATATATATATATATATATATATATATATATATATATATATATATATATATATATATATATATATATATATATTTATTTATATGTATATATATATTGCCCTGTGATATTGTCCAATTTCTCAAGGGTTATTAATAAAGGGGTCCGCCTTTCTTCCCAGTCAAAAGATTTAAAAAATGTTTAAACCAATGGCGTTAATATCTCGTTGGACAGCTTCATATCGATTTTTTCTGATATGAAGGTGCCAATGCTGTTTCTAGTAATGTTACGGAACAAGCCATGTATTGTATTGTTTATCATTCGTCTGTCAAATAATAAGAATGCAATGATTCTAACATGATAACACAAATAACATAAATGTCACCCTCCAAGCATCATGCTGCCGTTTAAGTCAGCTATAGTAGCAGCCTTCTATTGCACTGATGCTGGCATATTTCAAGGATACGCAAGCTGTTTAAGCAGTTCATCATGACCTTTACCACATACGAGTAGTGGCCAAGCGCAATGGGGATCTTTTCCTCATAGGTGACAAAGCTACTGTACTGATATCCCATAGTGCCGAGTTTACCTAGCAGCATTACCGAAAATATCAGTACCGTAGACAGATATGAGCCACGAGGACCCCTCCATGTCGAGTGACTGTGTCCGATCTTCCATATCTGTGCTGATAGTGTTATTGGTCTATTACAGAGACATGGTTCAAGCGTAGGCTGCGTTTCCAGGTATTTGCATTTCATTTCTTTTTAACGATGCCTTTCCACTACATTTAAACTATTTCAAAACACACACACACACACACACACACACACACACACATATATATATATATTTATATATGTATATGTGTGTGTGTGTGTGTGTGTGTGTGTGTGTGTGCTTAAATCAAACCATTATGGGCATGTAACATATTTTCATGTTATTGAGTTGCATTTCTTATGGGCCGTGAGCCATGCCACATTGAATGTTAATTTCATTAATTCATATTTCAGTGAACTGTACATAAACCGAACAGCATATTTAACTTCGGTTAGTGTTTATGATAAAAATGTATCGCACTGTTAAGAGAAGCAACATCTTTCTGAAAAGATACTTTGACCAAACAATACGAAGTCTTTCCATGGAAAAGTGTTCCATTTAAATCATCGACCACTATAGTCCGATGGCAAAAGCCAGAAAAATGGGTCCCGTGGGAATTTAATGATTAAAGCTGACAACATATGAATCTCTTCAGCAGACTCTCAGGAAGATGGAAAGGCATGTTGCCAGCCTGAAATCTGCTGCAGAGGCACCCTAGCAGCACCATAAGTAACACCATTTTTGGCACCAAAACAGATGAAAATTTTGCACTTTTATGTGTATCATTTTTCACTTTCATTTAAATGCTCTACAATGCGTTCATTTGTTTGAATATAAGTTCAACAAACATTGGGAATCCAGAAATAACTAATCAAAATTATTTTTTATGACACATTAAAAAGTGTTAATCTCTCACGTGCCCTTATATCAATATAAAGTATTGAAAGAATAGAAAAATCTACATTAGCCTCCCGAAATACAAGCCACATGAAAGTGATATATATATATATATATATATATATATATAAGATGTCTTTGGAAGGATGATTAATTCAGGGATGTGTATGGTCGTAATTTGTTATCATGGTGACTGTAGATGGAGTTAGGAACGTATGGAATGAACTTTTCTACAATGCATGACTTCATGGTGATTAACGCACAATGGGTGTCTATGCATTACTTTATGCAAGGATGAAATATCAATAGACACATTTCTAGATATAGGTAGATATCATTTGGGATGCATTGGTATGATTCAGATCCATTGATGCTTTATGACCTTGACCTCAATTTCAAGGTCACTTAATCATAAATATTGGGTTCATTTAGAAATAATGTATTACTATTTCTGTATGAAGCACACTAGCTGAATTTAAGATGTCTTGATTGCATGTTTTAAACAGGTATGAAATACAGGTCAAATTTCAGATCTTTCTCCAAAAAATTTATCTGTTTAGTCCATACGGATACCATATTATTTAGTGTCTAATTCATATTTCGTCACATCAGATATCTGGTAGCAAACTTAAGATATGAATACTAGACCCTTATTAAACTGTGTCTAAGAGTCCATGAAACAGTCTTCACAGTTTTATATTTCTTTACAATTGGTATAATGCATTTCCTGAATTTTGTCATTTTTTATCTGCTTTCAAATGAACTGTTATTGCTATTTATAAATTAGTCCATGAGAACAATTTTATAGCTTATTCATCAAAGTACAATGGGCTGTCTCTCAAACTTTCTGAATACAACTTAGTGGTCTTTATGGTCACAAATGCTTTAGCACGAATGCCACTTTATATGTATTCCACAATACTAGTGCTTGCTTGTGTTGTCTTCCAGCTTATAGTGCACTCACACAGCTTTGCTTGTCTGCTTTCTTGCAGGAGTAGTAAAGTAACATAGTGCAGTAACTAACAGTTTGTAGTTGGTGGTGGATAAGATGAAAAGCTTGCATCGACCTGCATTAAAAGTGCCCAGACAAGACACGAACTTTAAGCTTTGTTTGATATGTCAAGTTGAAAAGAATAAAAAACTTGTTGATAAGCCTTCATGTCATCAAAAGGTCTAAGACTTTATCAGAGAAAGACCTAAATATGGTGACCAGAACTTTTCAGAAATTAGTAGAAGAATAGGAGTTGCCACAGAGGCATTACTAATAAATGAAGGTGCTACTTGGCATAGAAGCTGTTATCAAGACACAGTTCATAAAAGCAAGTGTGAGAGGGCTCGCCTTAAATATGAAAAATAATTGATTTTTAAAACACAATGTGAAGTTCCAGTCCCCGGTCCTTCAGGGGCAACATTCACTCGCTCAAAGGCAACTCCCTATGATAGTGACTTGTGCTACTT
This sequence comes from Hermodice carunculata, assembly GCA_964020975.1. Classification (NCBI taxonomy): domain Eukaryota; kingdom Metazoa; phylum Annelida; class Polychaeta; order Eunicida; family Amphinomidae; genus Hermodice; species Hermodice carunculata. The sequence goes on from OZ026627.1 coordinate 10,972,146, forward strand.
CTGTGAAAAAGCATCACGAGATGTAGCCCTCTCCATAAAGTACAAACACATACTGCAGGCAAGCATATGCGTCTTGCCTTGGAAAAAAGCCACAATGAAAAATACATTGTGAAACTCAATACTGCGGTGGACCCAGACGATGCACACGCAATTGACATCCAATATCATAATACATGGCAGGCACAGGGTGGGTCTTCTGGACACCAGGGAGCAGAGGAGATGGCCTCTGATATAGAATTTATCAGTATGTTAAAGCAGGCTTTGAATGGAGGGAACATCCTTTGTTTGTCTGACCTGCATACTTGCTATGTAAACATCCGTGCTTCAAATAATGCTAAAAACCCAAACTGTTCACGCAAAAAACTCAGAACTTTGATTGAGACTGAGATCGCCGATGCTGAATTCCACAGCTCAAAACGATAAAATGAAACTGATGTTGTAAGTGTGAAAGTTTCCAGAGATGTGGCAATTGAAGAAGCCTTACCAAAAGATGGAGATATGGCTGATAAACTGAAAATACTACATCAAGCTTCCTGTATATTGCACAAAGCAATAATGGAGACAGAAAAATGGGAATTCAGTGGTTCACTTAGTGATGTGACAGATACAAATGTACCTTGTGAACTTTACACTTTCTTCAGATGGATTATGCTAGGAGAGAGGACATCCCTTTCACATGAAGGTAAAACAACAACAGTTGATAAACGTGCTAAAAGTCTGTCACAGAGTGCAATGTACTTTTACCTCTCAGATAATCAAATTAGGAATAGGTATGCAACAACACGTGAAATGCCACAGCAGCTTGCTGTTGGCTTAGCAATTTGCCAAGCAATCCGAAGTAAAAAAGTAATCAACCTCTTGCATGGCCTTGGAGTATCTGTGGATTATGAACGTCTGCTAAGGATAGAAACACAGCTGGCAAACTCCGCCATTGATAAAATTCATCAAAGCAGTGGCATCTTTGTACCCACTAATGTTGTCCAGGGCAGGCATGTTTTCTACGCTGTGGACAACATAGATTTTGCTGAGGATACACCAGATGGACAGCTTCCTTTGCATGGTACAATTATGGCCGTATATCAACGATGTGAGGATACTGATGTGTTATCCAAACTAGAATTGACAGGCATAGCACAGATGAAGTCACTCAAAAATCTACCTGCAACAATCACAACTCTTCTTTCTGCATTAGTACAAAACAATAAACCCAAAAGCCCTATATACCCAACATTAACACTCAACATACAAGAACCATCCAATGTGTGCTAACATGACTTGGTTTGGCTTTTCGGGCAAGCTCTGTCTGAAAAGGTTAAAAAAAAGCACATCTGACGTTCCTGACAATGTACAAGCTGATGGTGACAATGAGATAAATTTTCAGTACGAATCTACAGCCGGATCAGAAACAATGCGGCTTGTTCCAACCTGGGCTCCCTATAACTCCATTGTTGCCAACCAGATACATCTCACATATGTAAATACACCACCAATGATAGCAGCTCCAGCTCATGAGTGGCAGACTTTGATAACAATCCTCAAGCAAGCCCAGGGCATAACCATTTTGAACTCATGGTGTCTACATCTGTGTACAGAATTAAACTGTTGATCATTTCAAAGCTCCATTGGTCAATGTATTTTGTTCTGAATTTATCTTTTGATTAAATTCACCATAGGTTCTATTATGTGCATATGGCAGCCATTTTGAATTTCTGTGAATTATTCTACAATACATTACACGTTAGCACCAAACTTGTTTTATAGAGGTCCCGAGTAGGATCATTCAACATGCAAAACTTCTGAACAAACAGAAAGTGGAACATACAAAGGTTCCGTGATTTTTGATGGACATAATGTACAGAGATACATGAGTGGAAGCCATATTGAATTTTAAATAAGACTATTTGGAATCATGGACATTTCTATAATCCGAAATGCCCTAGATGCAAAGCTTATATCATTCTTTGAAGTTAGTATCAAAAATATGATATTCATTGCCTTCTCTCTGCATTGTGTCTGTCTATTTGGCGGCCATCTTGAATATCAATTACTGACCTCCTGCATAAATTAGAAGTCATGTGACAACATTTATCTATTCACTAGGGGTAGAGTATTGATATTTGGTCAATTCGTGGTGAATTCATATTGATTTTGGGTGGTTTGATCCTACTCTCTGTACTTTTAATGTGCAATTCTGGCGGCCATTTTGAATTTTTAAGAAGAGGTCATCTGCATAATATTTAAGATTGGCAACAAGCTTTTTCTGGTTGTTCATGGCCCAAAGATGATATCTAAGCAAATGGGAATATTTAATCATCATTTAATTCCCACGGAATGGCTGATGCCCCCTGACTACTACGTATAGGTTGTCAGGAAACCAGAATAACTTACATAACCCTTTGTGTTGATGGCATAGCAGTACCAGTGTTTCATACCATTAACATATTGACCTACGTTCACGACATTTATAGTGTAAAATTATTTACGCATCAAGGTTGAATTTGGTGTTTGATTATGGAGAAGCGACATAAACATATACATGAATACACACACACACATATATATATATATATATATATATATATATATATATATACATATATATATATATATATATGTGTGTGTATATATGTGTATATATATATATATGTGTATATATATATATACATATATATATATATATATATATGTATATATATATATATATATATATATATATACATATATATATATATATATTATGTTTCTAATATGAGCCAATCTTTGATAACAGGGACACAGATTCTTAAACTAAATATGAACATAAAAAAGAAGCTTGATACCACTAAAAAAGAAACGTTTTAAAGTAATAATATTGCTTTCATTTTTTTTTTCATGTATACCACCCTATGGTCAATTTATGAATACATGTTTATGCAAATTACTCTTTTGTGTCTTATAGACAATATTTTTGATATATCTGTAATATAGATAATTTTGTATGACTCTTATCCCTTAGTACAGAGTAACATGCAAACCTTGTTCATCATGCAACATGTAGTGGTTGGCGAATGGTTGATTATTATTTACATACAACCTGTGTATTTTCCATAATGTCCCACCCGTGACAATTGACATTCAAAGACTTAATAGTTTACTATTAATACTGATAGGAGTAAAGAAATATTTTATATTTTCTGTATTCAATATAGAGGTTTTCAGATTGACAGACATTATTAAGAGTGGCACTTTGTTAACATAATATGAGCGGACATAAACTAAGCTGTTAATTTCGAATTGTAGCTGCAATTACTACATATTTGCCAAATATTAGATACTTATCTGTTGACTTCAATAAAAGTTCGATTCAGCTTTACATTGTTTATCTATCTGAAATAGTAGGTTCATTTACAGTGGTACCTATCAGTTAAGACTGCAGTTGGGCTTAACAATGCTGGCATATTTGATATAGACATAATATAATCAGTTGTTCCAGTAAGCAGTCTTCAAAATGCATGCAGTCTGTCACGAGAGGTGAGTTTATAGGAAGTACCACTGTATCACAATTGTAACACAATTAAGGTTATATATTAAATTAATATTAAACAAACTCTCCTTAATCTAAACAAAATTGCAATATTGAAACTTTCCAAAATGTCTTATCCATGAGAGACTTTTATCATGGAAGCCCTGTGTAGTCCATGCTGACATTTCTTGCTCTCAACAAAAAATGATACTAGGGATACTGAACGTTTTTCATTCTGCATTTCCTCAAGATTGCTTCCTGGCGTCACCTCAGTTTACGTTATCCTACACATACATATGAAACTAAACTCGCAGACAGACACACGCACATATATATATATATATATATATATATATATATATATATATATATATATATATATATATATATATATATATATATATATATATATATATATATACAAATATATGTGCACGTGTGTGTGACACAACTGGATCGATCCGCTCTGATCTTTTTCCAGCTATTTTGCACATTGTGATATTTTTTGCTACTTGTTAGTCTTTCTTAAACACGTGCCTCGTTATACACTGAATCCTATTAATTCAATTCGATGACTTAAAAGTAAATGCACACATTCGCACTGATTGCTATGTGAATTAGTATATGATAAAAATGATAATTAACATTCATTAAATGCATACGAGTATGTCCCGGTATATGGAGGAGACTGACACAAAGCGCTGGGAATTGACTTCTTGTTTTAATGCATGGCACACACAGTCCATACGAATAGCAGCATTTACAGTTTGCACCAAAGCCTACTTATGTCCACTAATCGAAAGACAAGATTCAATTCACACCTGACAGAAAGGTTCACAGAACAGGTCTTTACAGAATTTATTCTTATTGTCATATATATATGTATATTCCTGTTTGGGGGAAGGACCAATTCTCTAAAAAAAAAAATGCAGAGGGACATGTTTGGTTATAAGAATTAGACTACTGCTTTGGGGACTTTGACTTCATTGCACATGTTGCATAGCCAGATACTAAATATTGTTTTCTGTGGGTAACAGGGTAATTTTCAGGTAATGTATATTATACTTGATATCTTGAAAACTATTTAAAACTAACATCTCTTTGACCTAAGATTTTAGCTATTGTAGCAATATATATAAATATAGTGGGGTGGATCTCGTGATCATTTCTGAATTAAAAGGTATGTATCGCCCTTTTCATCCATTGAAATTCAATAAGCATTTAACATTGTATGTTCATTTGAAAACGTAAACTTTCATAAAATGCAAACTGCACAATCCTGCAAGGACAATGACAACATAGGTCATGTTAGCATGGGGAGTCTATGGTAAAAGATGCGTGTTTAGTTTAGGCTAAAGCCATTGGCTGGACCACTTTCAAAGTTGGTACAGGTTCTCCTATGAAGATCTTAATACAGTTGTTTTAAATTAAATGTTTCATTTTATTATTGGCATATTTGTTTTCCTATTACTATATTTTTGGTTGTATGTTATCTAATTCATCGATTTGTTTGCTTTTGTTTACTTTTTACATTCTTCTTCTCTTGTTTCGTTATATTCATTTGGTTTTCTGCTCCATTAATTGATTGAGTAATTATTTTCTTAATACCAATATTGTTTCAATAGTTTTTTTTTTTTTGTATTGGTGGACACCATTTTTTTATATTTCCAGGGGATACCTCTGGGTTTTTTTTTTTTTTTTTTTGTTTGTTTTTTTTTTTTTTTTTTGTTTTTTTTTGTTTTTTTTGTTTTTTTGTTTTTTTGGTTTTTTTTTTTTGTTTTTTTTTGTTTTTTTTTTGTTTTTTTTTTTTTTGCTTTTGTTTTTGTTTTTTTTTGTTTTCTGCATTGAAGCACGTGTCACCCACATTAAATCAGCCATGCTATTAAATAAACAAAAAAATAATATATTATCTAATTTGAAAGTGCTAACTACGGTTAAAACCACAATCTTAAGCTGTTATTATTATTCCCCTTTTCTTCCTTTAATTTACATATGTATAGTTCTGCTATATTTGCTCTGGTGCTTACGTTGCAAGATTAAAATACAAAACCAAGGATATTATATATCAATAGAATGCTTTGTGCTACAGCTGTACTTAAAGCATCTATTTTTAAAACACTCAGTGTATACAATTACTTTTGTTTGCATCAAAGCAAACTATCACTTTCCCTTTTCCATATCCAGCTTTTTTTTTGCGACATGTGACATGCGACATGCGATATACCACAGATGTGTGCATTTTGTTTGGTTGAAATATTCATTAGTACAGACGTTAGCAAACGTTTTTTTTCTATCAAACTGCCAGGGGCCTGGTCCCATTGAATCGTGTTTGAACATTAAGGACGTCTCTGTAATAAATGACTGCTCGTGTTCTGCACACTTCACTTAAAAACAGCATCTTGAAACACAAAATTTCTTGACATAAGATTGGGAACATTTCAATTATAATTATCTATATAAGTAATCCCGTTTCACGCCAACCCATTGAAAAAAAAACAACAACATAAAAATCAGTGTCGACAGCATTGCCAAAATGTTTGCTTAAGTAGCAAAATGTTTATCAACTCAATGCACCATGTCTTATTATGCACTTAAAGATGTTGCAAGATGTCTGAATGTTATTAGTTGGGCAGGAAGGGGGGGGTCCCCATGCATCCTATTGATGCATTTTTTAAACTTACATCTTCTGAATCCTCAAGATGTCTAGTTTACGATTTTTGATGTTCCCAAGTAGAGATTTTGTCCCATGAGTCTCTTTGGTGGCCATTCGCGTGGCCATATTGGATTTTCGACAAAAGTCGATCATAATCATAACTTTTGAATGAGATATTGTATAGAGACAAATGACCCCATTGTTCTGTGTAACTTTGCCATGGAGAGTTGACACAGGTGGTTGCCTTTATGATTGGAACAAGCTTTATACCTTTCAACTAAACAAAATGTGGAATATTTTGGAAATGTTGACAAAATCCTGCATGGGGACAGCCGTTTCCTCTTTAACTAGAAAGGGCAATAATAACTTGCTTTTTAGGCAAACATGTGTCTTTACTTTTATGTAAGTACATATGTATATGTATATGTTTATCTGAATATATGCATATATATATATATATATATATATATATATATATATATATATATATATATATATATATATATATATATATATATATATATATATACATTTATATATATATATATATATATATATATATATATATATATATATATATATATATATATATATATATATATATATATATCCATTTATATATATATATACATACATACATGCGTATACATATACACGTATATACACACATATAGGCATACATATATACATACACATATATATATATATATATATATATATATATATATATATATATATATATACATATACATATACATGTACATATACATATATATATATATATATATATATATATATCTATATATATATGTGCATATATATATTTAATATATGTTTGTATGTGTTGGGAATATTTTTGCATTGCATGATCTATTGATCATTGCACTGAATTTTTTCCTGTGCTTTTTGTAGAAGTAGCTACAACTGCTACTTTTGCTTGGTGATGGTGACCATATAGTACAGTTTCATGTATATTGTGGTGGTGGTGCTGTTGGTGGTGGTGGTTAATGATGCCCAAGTCAAAGAAACACAAAAGTGATACCAGCAGCAGTGGTGGGTCAGAGATACCACAGAAGCGCCCCCCTGTAATTGGCATCTTGGATGTGACAGGTATTGCATGAGCACCTTCATTTCACCCCACTGAATCAGGCAAAGGGGTCTGCCACTGAAAAGTTGAATCAGCTACATGGTATTCGTGACAGACGTCTTGCTGACCTTCGGGACTCATCTTATCATATGGAGGATGTCTGTAAGCGCATTCCCGACTCTCTCTCTGGTGCAGATTTAGATAGAATTGGTTACCATCGAGGCTGCTACCAAAACTTCACTAAAAACCTGAAATGTTTGAAGTGTACTACCACTTCTGATGATGCCTCGACATCACACTCACTTTGTTAACAACCTTCATCCTCTGTCCTGAACCCATTTGCTCCAGAATGTATCTTTTGTGGAAAGCTTGAAGTGAAAGTGTCTGGAAGAACAGAACGTTGTATTAAGTTAACAGAATTCAAAGATATGGATGGAGGCTTAAAGGAACCAACATGGAAGCAGATTGAGCCCAGAGCCTTAGAACTTGGACAAGTTTGTCTACATGGCATGGTACAAGGAAAGGACCTGTTGGCGAAGGACGCCAATTTCCATCGGTCCTGTTCCAGATCATTTAATCTCAGGTACACCAACCATCTGCGTAATAAAGCCCAAACTATGAACCGTTCCACTGATACACAGCAAAATCTAAAGGCTGCTTCACACCTAGAGGCTTTCAATGCTGTGCTTGATTTTGTTCATGATGTAGTGATTGGGCAGAACAAGGTTGTGCAGCTTGCAACATTGCGCCTTCTCTACATTCAGGAGGTGGAGGGGAATGGTTTCCCAAATGCAGAGTTTAAGGGTGAGAAATTGAAGAACAAACTTGAGAACCATGACATTCATGAGTCGATTGCATCTGCCAAAGTCCACCCGGGTGATAAAGGCTGCATTTCCATAACCTGGTATACAATGCTAACATATCTGTCTCAGATGCTGTTACCTATGCATACAAGCTGGGCTCGAAAGACAAGTATTAGGATGCTGCCCTGTTGCTTCGTGGTGTTATCCAGCAGGCATTCAGTGAAGCAAAGTCTCTTCCCTGGCCCCCTAAAGCTGAAAATTTCGAGGTCAAGCCATCAGAAAAACTCATTTCACCTGACATCTTGAAGTTCCTGAACTTCCTCATTTCTGGTAATTTAGATGACAAGTGTGAGAAGACCAGATTGTGCTGTCAATAGGTCAGGCATGACATAACCTTTCACCCTGATATGTTGTCAGCTTTTTGTCAAAGCAGTAAGTCTGTCAAATTTTGTAATCGTTTAGTATCATGCACTGAGACCCAACTCTATAATGCTAAAAAGTATTTCTTTACTCTTCCAGGACATGTGTCAAGCTGTATGCATAGGTAACAGCATCTGAGACAGATATGTTAGCATTGTATCCAATATGGCCACCAAAATGGCCGCCAAAGAGACTCATGGGACAAAATCTCGACTTGGGAACATCAAAAATCGTTAACTATACATCTTGAGGATTAAGAAGATGTAAGTTTAAAAAAGGTATCAAGAGGTTGCATGGGGAGCCCATTTTCCTACTAGACCATATCCCATGCCTTCGGCCTTGCAATTGCAAATTAGCTGTACGCAAAAACAGAAACCTGCGTGTGAAGAAGGGTAATGTGCATAACAGCGAGGTAAACCCGATCTGCAAATTATGTTGACTTCAGATTAGACAGTATCATGTTACATGTTAGTCAAAGTTGCATTAGTTTTCATTACCACGAAAAACGAACTTATGCTTTATTTATTTAATTAAATGCATATCTTTTTTTCATTACCACGAAAAACGAACTTATGCTTTATTTATTTAATTAAATGCATACCTTTTCTTTTATGTTGAATTGTAGTATTTCTCCGTATGCAATGATGGTTATCTTGCTCTGATTAATCAGTTCCATGTTATCATAGTACTACTACTACTACTACTACTACTACTACTACTACTACTACTAATTATTATCATTATTAAAGATTCCTATGCTCTTTTATATATATATATATACGTATATATATATGTATGTGTATATATATTTATATATATATATATATATATATATATATATATATATAATATATATATATATATATATATATATATATATATATATATATATATATATATATACATATCATAGCATGATTGACAATATGAAGTATATTAAAGAGCACAAGACGCCATATAGCAGAACGAGTGGTCGAAGCAAACGAGTTTCTGCTATATGGTATCCAGCGCGAGTTGATTACTTCATATGGGCTATAAAGCATGGCATCAAATTTCTATCTCATGATTGGGTCGATTTGTACACTTCAATGCACAAAGCAAAAATAAGGACAACATTTGCAGAAAAAATTTACTCCTCATTAACACAATTACCGATGAAACCAGAAGAGTACCGATACATTATATCACGGCACTGTAGCTTTTAGGCCTACGATACGGTATTTATACATGGTATTAAAATCGACCGAAATATGAGATAAATACACACACACACACACACACACACACACACACACACACATATATATATATATATACATACACCCGAGTGAGAAAATATCTAGGCCGCCGTTTTAGAGAGTAATGAAAAGCTGTAGACAGTCTTTTAAAAATATTTGTGATGAATTTTAGGAATATTATTTGATCTTGTTTAGCAGACTACGACCCCATTTGAGCAGAATATATTTCTATTAAATGTACAGTGAATGTAGAATATTGTGACTTAAATGCTTACATCTGCATTGAAATGAATATACATATAACAGTGAGTCTACCATGTCCATTATTCATCAGAGTGTTACACAAGTGATGGCAAGTGACCACATTTGATGGATAATCATTTTAAGTATATTCCCACCTATTTTGTGATCGATTTGAATGAAGATGCATTTTTTTCATTAGCACTGAATCCACATATATGGGCTGGTGCACACACAATAAAGGACAGGTGATTACATTTACAAAATACAGATAATAAATTATACAGAAATTACAAACGTAGCTGTTGCATAGTCACGGGGAAAACAAAAAGCTGCACATGACAGTTTAATATATATCATGATGTATTTCTAGATTTAGATATTATGATAATTGATAATAGTTTTGTGACTAAAATTTATCACAAAATAGATGATTTCAATTTTGAAGTTGTTAATTATCCTTTTCCAGGTAGTAATATCTCGGTGAAATTGGGTTATAATACTTTTTTATCTCAAATATTACGTTTCAGTCGTGTTTTGGATAAATTTATAGATTCTGCATTTAGAGTTAAATTAACTTACAATAAACTTATATCAAGACGTTATGAAACAAGGCTTTTGAAAATATATTTTAACACTTTTTGTTGCAGACATCCAGAATTTGTTTTGAAATATGGCTTCTCCAATTTCAATACGTTCTGGCTCTCTATTACATCATAAATAATTCAAATGTCAAAAATTTCTTACATGCTACATAGTTATATTTATCTTATGTGTTTCTTATGCGCCAGATAGGCCTACATGACTTACATTAAGGTTTTTAAAATAATAAATTTTATAGTCTAACATTTACATGCCTGGTTTCCTCTGTGTGGAGTAGAAACTACTAGGGGTTGGGAGAATGCCTCGATCTGGGTCCCAGCCGCAGAGGGTATCAGACATGTGTATTTTATTATTATTATTATTATTATTATTATTATTATTATTATTATTATTATTATTATTATTATTATTATTATTATTATTATTATTATTATTATTATTTCCTAGCTTCACTTAGCAATTTATATATCTACATAGAACTGCTCATTTATTTAGATTTTAGATATAATTAGTAAGGTTTTAGTTAAAATATGAAAGAAAAAAGGTACATGAATAGATGAATAGTTGCTCCAAAAGGTACAGTGCCCTCCCCCCCCCCCCCCCCCCATCGCCCAACCCAACCCAACCCCTAACTTGTAATGCATCTTAGAGACGATCCGGGATTGAGAGTTAAAATGCCTCATGACGGTAATTTCAGTTCAAGGTTTCCCACTAATGACCCGTTTGTTAATTCATTTGGCTTTTTAAACCTAGAATTTAAAAAATTACATTAAATCTTATGTGATTGGTTCGTTATTTATACAGATCTACCCATTAGTAGTGATTTCATCGGCTGTGAAATACAGCGAGTTTATAATAAATAGGCCTATTTTTATTGCTGAAACGGGACAACGAAGATCTGACCAGTTTTCAGGTGTGACGCAATTAATAGCGTGACTCCCTTACGTCACGTCGTTATATTTGCGTTTTACTCTAACTTTGAAGCTGAAAGGCTGGTTTAATCAGTTTAATCTGATCAGTCCGTTAGGTAGGCCTCGTCGGGTGAGTTGTAAGACCAGGCGCTGTAGGTAAGTGTGGGATGGTTTATTATTTTATTCATTATTGCTAGGCCTAATCATGAGTGTTAGGTGTAGTTTTATCATATTTATGTCACGTGGGCTACGTTTTTAAGTAGGTCTATTAACTAAAGAACATCATATTCGCTTTTTTCCGTTATACATCAGCTCGGGATGTTTGTATTGGAAATGCAAACATGGTGCCGCCAGTTAGCAGAATGACTTGTCCGGGGATTAATGGCACCGAAACAAGTCTTGCGCTGGTTCCCCGCTGATGACCCTTTTTTTTTTAAAGGCTAATAATGCCCAAAACTTTCTTCTAAATTTCAAATTTTATGAATATGATTTGTTCCTTTCATAAATTTATTTGCTATTATGATTTAGAACAATACAGTTTTTCAGTGAATGGTACGGAATAGGACTTTGCTCTTAGAATATCGGACTTTATAGTGTTCAAACGGTACATGGGCTTACAGAATTAGGTTTGTTAAGTTTCTCTTTGTATTAAATAGAGAAAATGTGACTTTGCCTTTGACTTAATAAATGCCAATTGGATAGTTAAATGAAAAGAACCTATGGCCTTGCCTTTGACTTATTTGTCAATTGGACATTTAAAAGAATTTCTGGAATACCTTTCGAATAGGAAAACAAGAGGGATGTGTCAACATTCCACGCTCAGTTGAGTCAGAGATTCATGACACTTTTGGCTTCCCAAATGTGGGAGACAATCAAGGTTATCCATGCACTGAGTAAATCTGACCTTCATGGAAAAAAAAAATAACATGTGCAACTTCAAGGTCCCAGTTCAATGTATGGTGAAGAGAGAAATCCATTTATGTTGCACAGTGATCTCAGAAATTATGTCAAGGTCACTCATATGCTATCTGTGCATGACCTTCATAGAGAAACATCACCATGTGCAACATCAAGGTCCTAACTCAAAATAGATATTATGCTGTCAAAGGAACAATATATTTTACATCAGTTGGCCTGTTACCAAGGATAAGAGGCCAAGGTCACTCAATTACTGTTTGGGTCTGGCCCTCAAAGTGAATCATAACCATGTTACCATTTTTTTAAAGAGTTTGGTCCAAAATTAATTTCAAATATTCCTCTCTCAAAAAGAAAAAAAATTACTGAACATGACAATTTGAACACACCTGGTAGACAATTACCCAAGGTACATTCCAACAGATGATGGATGGATGATTGATGCCTAAACACCACATAAGCTCAGCAGACTGACATGTGCAAAAAAATTGCAGAAATGCTTAGAGTGGAGAATCCTTATTTAGACAATCTCAGATTCTGAAAAAAAAGTAATAATAGGGGAGTAATGGTACTTGGGGTATAAATTAATTAAGGAGAGACAAAGATGGGGTTATGAATTAGTGCTGTTAATAAATATATAGTCTCTTTATGGAGGTGATCTTACTTGGAGAATCTGTCGCATTTTACACCTGCAGAGTTCACAGATCCAGGTTAACCACAGACTAGTTAAACAGTCGTCCACTGGTTAATGTTTCAAAATCAAACCAAAGGGGGGAAATAAATAAATTTTGTGCGTCCTGTATAGACAAAAGGGATCATAATGATTTACAGTACTGGCAAAGTATATCATGGCTTCTTATCCCAATAGCCAATTACATAGCCTACCTTTTATCCTCTTGAGTTCATGTTGAAATTAACATTTCAATTTGAACCGGTAAAAATGGTACAAACGCATTTATTGAGAATGCTGTAGTGTTCAACACTGCTTCCGTCTGTGTAGATGAGCAACCTTGTTTTCAACTAGCTTGGTATAACAATGTTAATTTTTCATCTGTCACTTACCACTATGGAGTCAAATGATTACTTTTTGTTTACTTAGGAATACATTTGGTAAGATTTTCTGAACTAAAAGTCAATCTTCATGAAACTTGACCGATAGTAAGCTATGCCACATGTATAAAACTTGACCTTCATTTGCAGTTGAAATGACCTTGAACCCAAGTGTAGCTGTACACGTATCTCTATGTAAATTTGCATCTAGATACTGATACTTATACTTAACCTGGTCGTTTTCAAAATTTAAAATGGACATATTTCGGTTAAAGCATTGAGAGATTTTTTTTTTAATTACCTACTGAAGAAGCAAAATCTTCGCGTTTCACATATTTTATAAGCAAATGTATGCACGTTATGTAAAAATGGAACTAACTGTTGCAAAATTGCCCTTATACATGATTTTTTTTTTTATTTATTTATTTTGGGCTAATTTCGAAAATATTTTGTTTAAATATTTTACACAAAAATGTTTATGTTCAACTTGTTGTTTTCTTCGCTTTTTGCATTTTTTTTTATAAGTGTGACAAAAGTCACAAAAGGCCAGGAAACCATTTCCAGAGCTTGAAAGTCTTCATCAATGTCACATCAAGGTCATCTCGAGGTAACTGAACAACTCCATTTTTTTCCATTGATTTGAACTCTCTACATGCCAAGTTTTATCTTATATAGTTTTCTGCACTATAGATATCTTTCATCTCTCCCAAATATTGCTATTTCAATGCCCAGTTTTGGCTTCATTGTGCCCAGTGTGTACGATGATATTTGGTAAATCTCTCCAGTAAGTTCATGCACATATGTCTAGATGTGCCTGGACGACACTGGGGATCGGGCTAGGACTAGAATCAGAGGACATAAAGAGGATGGGGGGCTTAAGAATAAACCCACTCACCAGCATCCATTCGGAGTCTCAGATTAAAAGATGTGAAATGTTCGCTAATTATAAGGTTTACAAGTAAGAACACAGAAAGGGGTCATGTATATATGCGTGTTTTCCTACTTGTACATACACCTGTATCAGCCTCAGAAGGTCTTATAACTGAGCTTGGATGACCATGTGTACATAAGTAAGACATTATCTAAATGGAAATGGAAATTGGTATACTATGTATGTGTGTTTAAACCTTTCGCATCCCAACGTATCTTTGGACAAATTCAGATTATGCAACATTCAGAAGAACACGCAAAAACGTAAGGTTTACCTCAACCTTTGATGTAGCAAAATCGCACTGTCCACTGCATGCTGTTAAAAAAAATGTACAGGTGTCATAAAGTTTTGGAAGGGGGGGGGGGGAGGGTGGCAGGTGAATGTTGAAAAACATGTGGTTTAGTAGAGATCCACTTTTGTGAGATGATGACGACATGGATCAGTGGAAGAAAAGATGTCATATGAGCCTTTGCAGGTCGGTTTGTCCATGCATAACAATATAATTGTTCACATTTGTGTCCCTGGGAATGACAGCATAGGGAGTATGGTACATGGCTTTGGCTAGCCTGAGGATATATAACTGTACTAAATGATTTTGTCCTCCACAGGTCGCAAGAACACACATCCCATATTGTATTTTTATCTGGATTGGTCACAACAAGAGCAGGCAATGTTTATTATTTTGTGGAAACAGGTAACTCTTATCACATTCTACGCGATCTTAATGTGCGTATTTTGCAACATAAAGATAGGCAATTAGCCAATAAGCTGACAGAACTTCATCCCTGAATTTCTATAAGTAAATGATGCATTGTGTATAACTGATTGAAGTTCACACATCACATAAGAGCAATTCAACGTGAAAACGGTAGTTAGTATATAACCATGTTTAACGCTAGTATGCAGTGGTGCAGGTATGGGATAGAATACCTAGGGCATATGCAGCAATGTGTGGAGCAGAAACACAATGTATATAGGGTACAGGGATGAAGATGGTCATTGCTGTGACCAAAATATTTCACCTGGTATATGGACCTGGTGCAAATAAATTTAATAATTCACTGATTAATTGACTGGCTAATTAATTAATTAACACTTCGAAATATTGCCTGGTGACATGCTGTACATGATATTATCACTGTGACCATGTATTTGACCCACAGAATTTATTTCCTTAAATGAAGCAAACCAAGTTGAGACATGTCTGAAGTCTTCTGTTTCAAGTTAATTGGGCCAAAAACTTCTCTATACGCACACAGGTATCATTGTTAACACAAATAGTTATACAATTTGCAAAAAGAAAATCTTTCAAAATCAGGAAACATCACCAACACCATGGCCATGCAGTTTATACGTTGGTCCATGCTATGCCTATCATATATGCAATGTTTAGAATTAATATGGCAAAACATTCAGTTGAAGTGAGATAACGGACTTGGTGTCATTGAGGGATGGATGGTGGACGGACAGACATATTAACGGTAGATAAACATGAGGAATCATTTATACCTGGTACAGAGGTATAAAAAACAGGGAAAACTATCAAAATTTGTACAAAGCTTTTGGCAGGGTTATGGTATGTATTTACACAACACCTGTGATGGACAAAAGGTTGGTTATTCGACTTTCCAAGATTTACTGGCTTTAAATGTATTCAAAATACATGGCCAATACCACCAGAGCAACATGATTAATCACGTATTATTCATATGTTGCTTTTTATTTCTGCCTTGTCTTTTCTGCTGAAAGATCAACCCCCCAAAAAAATGTACCAGAATTTAATTTGACCCAGCAATATTGGTTTTCTCCACTTTCAGTGAAAAACATGGCTTCAGTCAGCAATCCAGAGAAGAAACAGTTAGATGGGATGAAAAACATGATTGTTCTTGTTTTATTTACATTACCTGATAGTTGCCTGTCGGAAAGTATTTGTCACAAAACCCCAAATGAAGTCAATACAGATGGGTACAGGCATTACGTAATGGCAATGTGTATACATCGGACGCAGCAAATATTATCTTTAAGGGATATGTTTGAAGGTGCAATAAGATGTATTCAATCTTCAGTCCGTCATGTGTCAACACTCAAACCATACAAGGAATATATTGCAATTAAACGACCTGCAGGGACAATAATTGTGATTTGTAATGGAATGTGTAACAAGGTCATTAAATTTCTTGCCCCTCTAGGACTAACTTGGCGTTTTAGAGCTGCATGTTCATTTTGTGAATACAGGCATGCTCTCCGATATTTTGATTGCTGCGATGATGACAAGGAATTACCAGTTTGTCCTGAAAGGTATCGGAAAGGTGTGTCAAGATATAAATGTTTCTGTAGAGATGACATAAGAATACTTGCACTATGTGAAAGGGTTTGTCTACACTCAAGGGTCTATATACTTACGTGGTCTATTTTTTCTGGTAACATAACTTACAGCCTGACAAATTTGGTTCGCAGCAGTAAAACGAAAACCAAAATTGAAGACATAATAGGCTCTAGTATCGAGATTTGTATCAAGGAAACTAAGATAATGAGATTTTTAAGAGCACGTGTTGCTCTTCTGTATATACGGAAATATTACCTATTGTGCTTAATATATAAACCAAAAAAGACCATGCTCATGCGAAGAAATATTGCAACAAATGTGCTCCTCTATCAGTGCGGAAGTTTTCAAATTTACAAGGCCAAGGGTTGCTATATAAGAATATGGCATATTTGGTCATCCTTTGGTAACGGAATTCAATTATATTTTAAAGAGTTTGACATTCCACTTGCATCTATAGAATGTTATGTTGTTGATTCTGATGATGACTGTTACATTTTAGCCTTAAACATCCTTGAGGTAGGGACAGGCAGACCTCCCCTTATATTGTATGGGCCTCATCTCCCATTTTCATTTGTTTTGTCAACATGCCATGTGTATCTAAGGCTAGCCAGTGAAGTCTCCGAAGACGTGGATCTCACTGTATCGATCAGCTATGAAACAAGAATGTCACTTTACAAGAAGAAAGTGCATCATAAAATTTTGAAAAAGGATAAAATTGCACTATCAAGTAAAAATATGTTGTTTTCAACATTTATCATCTCTGGCTACCATCTAACATGTCGAGTCGCTACAAGTAGGAGAGCTTACCTTGTGTATTCCAGATACAAAGGTGGATCAGGAATGTATATGTCACGTATTGCAGTCTATGATGCACCTTTTTTCCAAAGTCTAAAAGTGTATGGTAGTAATAAAAAAAATCTTGTAAATAATATCTTGTATTTTCAGAAAAATATTATAGCCATATCTCAAGTACTGAAGATCTTCTTTAAAGTCGACTACCTTTCCTTTCAACCTGAATGGATTTATCGATTTGAAGTTGCATCCGTATTGATGCAGTTATTAACCAAGGTTTCTATCAAACTTGCAACTAAAAATAAAGTATTCATAATCAGGTTTCTTCAGGTTCGGAAGAAACCTCTGTTGGTTTTAAACATTTTGCTAAAAGCACCATCATCTTTTTTCCTGAATGTGTCAGTAGAACTAAATGTATGGCCGGGTGCAACATCGGTAAATTGTCTGTATGGTGGCTATGTATTATACAAAGACCCCCCTGATAATGTTCCGCACGCAGGACCCTACTGTGGCAAGAGAAATGTATTTTATAAAATACATAAAAGACATGTGCCATATTTGTCAGTGCACCAACAGCTTTTGTTTGTATTTTACACCTTGACACTTAATCCAGTGTTAATTAAAATGGTTGTTTCACTGACCAAATATAAGTGTCTTTCAAATATATGGCAGTTGAATAAATCTAGTCATGGGCTGGTAATCAGAACAGAAACAGGCTTACGGTGGCATCCACAAGAAAAGACTACATTACAGCTTAAAATAAGGAAAAATCTTGTTGTAACTCACCATCAAATTGGACAAATCATTCCTGACTATAATATTCAGTTGTTCCCAGCTTTCCCACAAAGCCTTTTGCGTATAGAATCAAACATATTTTTTTTCGAAATGAATGGCAACAACAGATTCAAATATAAACCGTCCCCGATAAAAGTTTTAAGTAGACAGAAAGCAGCATACCACAACATCAGCCATGCGAGTACTGTATACTTTCTTTATGATGGAGTAGTAAAAGTAGGCACACATATGTTCAACAGTTTACTCTGGGAATCTGGGTTGCAGTTTTCCATAATGATCACTTCCAGAAAATATTGCTTCCTTTCTCACCTAAACTTCTCTTACATGTACACAAACGTGTTATCATTAAACCTGCTCAGTTGCCATATATATGTAAATATTGAAGCAATGAAAACCAACTCTCTCCTTATTACGGGAGTACAGGGTGATCCTCAAAATTTCATGTTTACATCTTCCGTCATCTCTGTGTCAATCATTAAAGCATGCAATTTTTCAAATAAAATAAAGTGGTCTGTAGGCAAAATAAAACATGACCATTTATTTTCCAGTCTTCCAATGGATAATTGGACTGAGTGGCTGATCGATTGGATGTGGAGCAATGTTACCAGAGCAAATTTTCAGTTTGAGTTCCTTCTCACTTCGTTTAGAATGCACCTTTGCAGGCAATGTGTGTGGGGCTATAAATTAAGCATAAGTCCGCATGTTTTATTAAACTACAAGTGTTTGATGAATATCACCATCCGGCTTCATTCGAAGAAAGAAAGGAACATATGGACCTATCAATTTGTTTATCAGAATATTTCCCTCAGGAAACATTACATATACAGTCGCTATGCCTCATCATACAGTTGGGTGGAGGCTCAATACCACTGTAGTCGCAATCACAGACATCTTGTGGTATTTAATGACCTGATGGAACTTGAATACTGCATCATGTGGTTTCAACAAGATCATACTTTAGCGTATCTGGTAGGGAGTTCCGTTGTGTTTATCGGAATTCTTTGGAATGAGGTACCTGTATCTTTCATTGTTATATCAAAACACAAGAAACATTATGCTGAAAAACACATTTGACCCTGTCACATAAGTATATAGAACAGGATCTGGTGTACGCCAACATGGGGGTCGCTCATTTACCGTGAGAGTTGCTACCCCAAGCGTAAGAGAATGCCAAAAAAATTAATAATTCGTGAGCGTGGGTATGTACGTTCAAATTCTTTTTAGACTTCAGCGTGTAAATTAAAAGGAGGACACCTACAAATCTTAAGCGAATCAGGGTTATATTTAGGAAGGTGTCAAGGTGGGCACATCAAGCATGTTCCTGGACATTTTGTGTTAGGGGTGATAAAGTGAGTGTGGTAATATGGAATGTTAAATGAAAAGGCACTTCCACTCCTATGTACAGTCCAGGTATGCTGCAGTCAAACTCACAACGTATGGCAAAAATAGTTTTTGCGTGTATTTTTGCAAGGATCAAGTGTACAGTTGAATATAATGCAAGTACCTATAAATCACATTTCAAGAAATTTGTGAAATATAAACGATATTAAACTGACCACCTGAGGCCTTTCATTTTTTTCTTTCACTTATATAAGTATTTTGGACTCAAATACTCCCACTCGCTGAAGATAGTAACAGCTTTTTCCGTTATACCGCAGTGACGTTCACTCTCACATTTACCTATTTTAATGTGTTTACATATTCCACATTGTCCTGTCAAACATAACCTAGCCACGCTCCTTCGTTGTGAACTGTGTATGGATATTGTGAAGTGCCGTTTCACGGCAAAAAAGGACAAAATTCGCTGAACGTCTGAGCACTGTGTACAAGACTATAGATTACATTTATTGAAGGCTAATTGAGAAATGAAACTTTTAAATCATTGCTGGAAAGGGTAGGGAATACTGCAGCTGGCCATAACATTTCAGGCTGGCAAATAAAAGGGGATCATTCATGCTTGTGAAACAGGGTAAATTCAGATCTAGATACAACAAATTGAATGTTACATGAAATAACTTCACAAAATTACAGACGAGCAGCATCATGAGCATTAGCAAAGTATAAGTTGACAATATTTCTTAAATTACTTGACAGAATGGGGGAGAATGAAAAGTTTTGAAACATGTCAATGATAACAGAAGCGCCAGGATTTAACTATTATAAGATATTGTGCAAAAATGCAAGGGCATTTACATCTTCTATGTTGTAAATCCATTACCAGTCATTGTACAAGGTCTAGTTGGTGTTTGCATCCATAGGCTTTCCATATCTTCTTTTATGTGTCATATTTAAAAAAAATAAAAGTAAGAGTAAAGTTTGAAAGTCAGACCATATATTGAGCTCAAAGATCTTATTTTGTTATACAACAATGACAGTAAATACATTTAAATTTATGATTTACTTTGTAAAACCAAAAAAGTATCCCAAAACAAAAATAAAACAAAAGCCAATATAAATATTAAGAAATAAAAGCAAAAATATGTTTACTTTCCATCAAAGATAAGCCTGTAACTTGTGAGTATATGGGCTTGACAAAATAGATTTTCAACAAGTCATACCATAGCATTCCGTTTAAGACAGCCTTCTTCAAGTCTTTTACATACAATGTTGGTTTCATGCATTTGACATTAAATATACACCATGCATAAATGTGTGAGTACATCTAAATAGCAGTCTAACTTTGAATATCTGGTGCATAAAATTTGAATTGAAGGTGCAGTTGCTGATGTTTCCACTAGAAAAGAGAGATTCCATAAAATTAGACCAAGCTAGAATGTTTGCTGATGTCTGTGAATCAATCAAATGTAATGGATCATTTTTAGGCCTAGATTGATGCCTTTGGATGGTGTCAATCCGTGAAGAATTTGCTGGCTCGTGTGTATCGGAGACATCGGCCTCATGGTATCACTGTAGATTTTAGATGCTGTGTCCTCCTGTTCTTCTGAAGGCTCACTGATAAAATGTTTCATACTGTCTGTAGATTGGGGACCATTTATATGTGTGACAGAGTTTGGGTCCATTCATGACTGGTGAAGTACAGGTGCAATTGTTGCACGGATACTGTGATTTGTGTATATTTTCTTGAGCCCAGCTAATTTATTATTATTATTATTATTATTATTATTATTATTATTATTATTATTATTATTATTATTATTATTATTATTATTATTATTATTATAATTATGTTAAAAACAGAAATTCTATTTTTGTTCTATTTTTGATTTTGGTGACTTTATGTCGCCATTTGTGGATTTCAAAACCTGGCAGGTGCACACATCTTCATTTTTGCTTCAGTGGACACACTCAATCCATGAAAAAACCCATAAACAGACCTAACTGAGTGGGTCCACCCACTTGGACTTCCTTTATCAGTTTCAAGGCCATCAATGAGTGGTAACACTCAACCCAAATCGGACATTAAATCCAAAACGAGGTCCACAAGAGGGGAAACACTCACTGAGATCTTTATCTATATCAAGCCCTAGGATTAGTGGAAACACTCGTGCAGGTGGCACTACTATAATCCCAAATCAGTTCCAAATGAGAAAAAAACACTCAGCATTCAAAATAAAGCTCTGTACTAAATCCTGCTGAGTTGAGTAATAACAGCAAAACGATTCAAACATGTTGTTTATTATCCAAATAAATTAAACGACTTTAGAACACATTTGAGTCTCTTGTCAGAATAGAGCAAAACCTAACAGAAAACAAAAGATAAAACTGAACAAGCAAAAAAAAAGCAAGAATTAAAAAAACAAAAAAACAAAAAAACAAACAAAAACTGGGACAACACATCTCAAGGTGTGAAAATACTCCTTTGAATGTCTGCTTTGTCTAAATAGTAGCCTTTCATGATTGAAAAACGCCCAACCAGTGAGTGCAGAATTGTTGGTGGCAAAATGAATAAATGAAGATCGCTGAAAATATCCATTTGATACACCAAAGATTTGATGTTTGGTCTGCACGCAAATGATGAAACATACTCAGTGGTACAAAGTGGTTTCAAACTGATGAAGATCCAAGTTTATTTATTTTTTCTTTATTTATTATTATTTTTTTTTTGTATTTTTAGCACTTTGTGACTTCAAGAATAAACTACAGTAATATATTGGGAGGTGGGGGGGGGGGGTTGTGGAGGGTAAGGGTATTTCTGCACTGCCACACTGGGGCATTTTAATTTTTTAGTGTATGTACCGGCACACTGACGACCTCTTATTTTTCGTGGTGGTCAGTTTTTCGGAATATTCTTATTTTTTGTACTCTGTATTGGGGCAAAATTACTTTCTCTACCAGCTTGACGGGATACCCCTCCCGTAGCCCTCCCCCCTTATACATACTCAAGCTTCATGTATGAATGGCATCCAAACAATTTGAACTCTCACTGCTTCAGCTAAACTGGCTATTTGCTTTGGTAGCATAATTATCCTGGTAACAATTCATTTCAAAAGGCACAGAACACACACACATACATGCACATCAGCATTTGTGAAAAATATTCCTTCACAAGTGCATAAAACTTTCATGATGCAGGACAGATCCTCATGGAACCGCGTGGGACCCCCCCCCCCCCCATCCCGCCCCATCTACTTCACATACTCTCATGTATGGTGTAAAGTTGTTCTTGCTCAATTATCAAAAGGGTGTCATGTTATAGGCAAGGAACGTGGATTCACATGTGTGTGTGTGTGTGTGTGTGTGTGTGTGTGTGCATGCGCGTGCGCATCATATAATGGTAAGTTGATCAGGTTGGGTGAAAGTGACATCTGCCCAAATTGCAATCAGTCAACATCACAGCACACAGTCATACGACTAGCCCTGAATTTCCACTTCCTCTGCAAGATTCTACCACTTAAACAAGACTCCACTGAGCACTAATTGCGTTTTTTGTCTTGTCATATCAATAAAACAGCACCCTTGTCAATCAAGACACGTTGTCTTTTCACACGTGTTAGCAGTAGCCTAAACATTGCAGGCTCCTTGACACATTATATACAGCAGGGTAACATCTCGTTCCCAAGCCAGGGCTACACCTAAGATCATTGGTGACCACAGAGCACTGCCCAGATTTATGGTGTATGCAGAAAAGGTCACATGTATAACCAGCATCTCAGATTTGTAGAAGTTGGACACAGGGATCCGACAGATCTTTAACATAACTACAGAAGAATAGAATGTCTAATTTACTAAGATATATTATACACAAACTACAATGTGGTGAGAAACCCCCATGAACTCACTGCATTTATCAATATGACTAATGTATTGAGTGCAGACTTGCAGATGGGTGAAAGGGAATTGGGGCATTGCATCTACGGTCCTTGCATACAAACCAGCCTGTTTTAGCGTGATCAAAGTGTCAGGTTATTGTGGAGAAAAATCTTATCTTGTTTGTAGCGTAATCAGTCTCCTGTGTAACAAAGGATATTATAGAAAAACGTGGCTGCGGTAGTGTGGCGCTGTGGCAGTGTTGCATTATAATATATTCATGCTACCCTTGCCACACTGGACAAGTATATTGGGTTAATTTCGAGACTAACTTGAGCAACTCTGCCACACTGTAAAATATTACCCTGGGATGATATCGAGTTGATGTTCCAGGCAAAAAGCAAACAAATCCACAAACAGCCATATGGATGCTCATAACACCGTCACATATAGCAGGTACATTTACTTTGTTCCACTGTAGCCAATTAGAAATGGTTGATAATGCAGTCACTGCTAAGTTTTTAAGACGCGTGAAAAGGATAATGAAATACTTGCTGTTCCCCTTAGCCCCCTCCCCCCTATACACACACCTCCTGTCAGTGCAAACCCAAGAGGATTGATAACACAACTCGGATCCATCACATTACCCTACATATATTTCTCAGCTGAGAACAACCACTGGTCAAAAGTTACTGAGGTGGTTGTTACCTGACCCAGCTACCTAATTTTGGTACATGGTGCACCCTTATGTCAAGATTGACCTATTTTTAAAGTTTCGTTAATTTAAGTTGAGGTATAAGCGAATTATAGACCAGACACAATTGCGGATGGACAGAGGAGCATGGACGCACAGACCCGCAGATGGATGAAAGAAGCGATTTATGTATGCCCCTCCTTCAATAGGAAAGGGGCTTAGGGTAGCGTTGGTAAACCGAATTTGGACTGCAAACGTCACTCCTGCCCAATTTTTGTTTTTTTAGAATTCAGAAGATTAGGCTAACATTTGTAATGTGGCCAAAAATCGAGTTAAAAAACGTCTACTTTTATGCGAAATTTGAGCTCAAAAATGTGCCAAGTTTCAACCCTTCACCCACGCGGATCAATGTTTGTTATGGTATGTAAATAGCCTTGTCAATCAGACTTAGCACCGTGACGTAATCAGGTCAAACCCGCTGAATTCGAGTGAACGGGAAAAGACCAACACGTCGGCATCAACATTACAGCAAGTACCACAAACGCACAACAATCGCACGGGCAATACAACATGGGGAAAGCTGAACAAGATAAGCGAAGCCCCCATAAGGCCGTTAATGATGGAGAGGATGTTGTTACTAGCAAAGCAAGGGTCACAGAAGAAATAAGTGTTGCTGGGTGAGTGGCTTTGGCTACTGATCGTAACTTCCTAAGTGCCAAGCTGGTCTTGCGATTAAATTGAGGCAAGGTTTAAATTGACTAATACCAAGTTATCGGCATAATGGCTATACGTTGTAATTTTTCTGTGTGAAATTTTGTCATAGATAATTTGACCAAAAAAAAAAAAAAAAAAAAAAAAAAAAAAAAACCTTGCAGGCACTAAAATTTCGTTCAGATCTGAACTTTTTCGATGGCGCAATACTAGTGACCATGAAAACCCATATTATCACTCGGCACCTCCCTGCACTCGGAAACTCTTTGCCGACCGAACTGGCAACTGGAAAATGTAAAGAATTTGGTGTTTTAATGCTACAAAGTCATGCATTTCATGCAAGCTTGTTGAATTGCGTAAGTAAGTGTAGCGTAAACTGCAGCCGTTGGAACCTTTACCTTCCGTTATACATACGAGTACGAATCAAGACGGAGATCTGAGCGGACCGGTAATGGGAATGTGGTTTCAGGTGTACTTTGATACATGTATGTGTTTTTTGCAAACTTATGTAGTGATCCATAATCAATAGTCCTCAGTAAACAATTTGTGTGCTGTTTGCAGGTACAATGCAGAGGTGTTTTTTAAACCAGCTGGTCATGTCGATCACCGCCATGAAAATGAAGAACAAGACCCACAAACAAATACGGTGGTTGCACTACTGTTCATGGGCCTACACAAGCTGAAGGTACGATTTGCGTTTTTCAGACAACTAATCAGTAATAACATACAAATATCAATATCGTCCAGTGCCAGTGAGAGTAAAAGACAAAGACAGAGACGTGTTTCAGCTTCAATACACAACCAAAAATGTATTATCAGTATTTTTTTGTATTATTGTAATTTGCCTAATGGGTTTCCAATTTGAAATAACAGGTTCATTACAAATTTTCATTGTTTTATTATGACAACGTCCTTAGATTATTTCAGTATCTTTACATGCATTATAATATTTATATATTTTTACATATATCCAATTTAGAAGGCCTGTTACTCATGACAACTTCCCTGATCGTGTGATTGAAGAAATTATGCAACAAATCAATGCAGGCACTTTTATGATTTTTAAATTTTATGCATGCACATGAAAAAAAATCAATTATATAATTCTTTATTCATTATGTATTTAATGACTTGCATTATTTATTTAATGACAATGTCCTTATAATATTTATTATCTTTATATGTATATACTGGTATTCATGTCAAATTTTCTGATCATGGGATTGAAAAAAAGTATGCAACAATCAGTTCTGGTATAATTTTATGCTTTTTATTTTTTACACAATGCATACGAAATAAATTAATTATATAATTCATTATGCATTTTCAGGATCAGGAAATAGGACCTGCAGAGTGCCAATTCACCTTTCCGCCATGTGTCCTTCCGCTGATAAGAACCATGCTACCCAAACAAGCCAAATGGGAAATTTGGCCAGGAACATACGAGGTTTCCATACAGGAGTTTTGTCGTGCCATTATGACTGTTTAGAAAATGGACATGTGAAAATATGGACTACTGGTGTAGATAAAGCTTGATGATGTTTTTGGTTGATGTTTATTGCATGTGGATTGGTAAAAAATTTCAAACACTTTCAACTCGGCTGAAGGAGATGAACAGGTAAAAGCGAATAAATGAGTGTTGTATATATTGTCAATAAACTTTTTTTTTTGTACATAATTAAAAATCTTCTTGTTATATCCTTGCATTTATCAGATTCTATATCAAAATTGTCATAACACTTTACCACAAATTTCACATGAAGAAAGCCTACCAACAGTTTGGTCAAAAGGGAAAATAGCATATCTGGGCAGTTTTGTTGTGGTGCCAAAACCTAGGCCTACATTGAAATGTTATCATTGACCCTGATATGCAGTTCATTGAAAAAAAAATGTAATTATGAAATGGGTTGTAACCGATGATTGGTACGGAAATACTTGTACACTCTACCATATATAAAAGAAACTTCAATTTATGCAATTTTAATCATAAATGACTATAATTTTATGTATACGCCCATTTACTGGTTATAGTAAAGAAATTATTATTATTATTATTATTATTATTATTATTATTATTATTATTATTATTATTATCATTATTATTATTATTATTATTATTATTATTATTACTATTACCATTATTATATTTCAGACATATAATGGATTTTGGATAAATGGGGACCCATTGCTGTTTTCTTCCTGGATCAGAAATCCCTTCTATAATCCACCACTGCAGATAGCAATAACTGATTGGAGCAATCCCAAACTTCCAAAATACACGAAACCTTCGAAAAATGAGATAATGTACTTTAGATACAGTCAACCCAACATTAAGTTCAAATGGTCATGTGGAGCAATGACGTATCTCTTGTTCTCACAGGACAAGACATTTTGGTTTCTTATACCATGCTATAGATCTGTTCCGAGAGCTGCACATATTTGTGAGAAAGATGAACAAGGTGCAAGTCTATTTCAAAATGTTTTACCGCACCATCAGTGTCCTCGTGGGTTTTTTCGTTATCAAAACCAGTGCTTCGTGCCTTCATACAGCAGAAAAGAAATAATCAGCATGTCAGCTGCAGCTTCACACTGCTCTGCCCAATTAGGTGGATTCCTATTTAAATTTAAATTTACGAATGTGGTCAACGATTTTAGAAGTTTGTATGCAAGCATTGCATGGGCTGCATTTAATTTGTATGACACGAAAGAGGAATTGATGTTTGCTGCTACACTCACTAAGTTTGGAACAAAATTCAAACCTATTTATTCCTTGCTGCATGTACTTGATAGGGCAGGCATGACTTTAAAAGCAATTGACTTTTGGGTATCATCAGAATTTGAAAGTTTTGTGCAATGTTTAGTTATGCGCTTTACACAGATGACAGCATATGGCTTATATTTAAGCAACCTTATTACTGAAGAGTCTGTTATTGATTTAAAGATTGGCTTAATTAATTTCATGGAGCATCTCCTTCTTAGAAACATGCTACCACGTTCTTTGGCATATTTAGATATTCATTTGTTGGATATGCATCCTACCTGTATGACAAACCTGTCAGTGTTTGCAGCTTTATGCAGTGGAAACATTGATTATATACCAAAACGATGTCAATATGGGCAGTTCCAATGTGCTAGTGGGCAGTGTATAGCAGACCATAATCGCTGTAATGGCTTTGTTTCTTGCCCAGATGACAGTGATGAATATAACTGTTATGGTATCTGTAAAGATCTTATTGGTGAATTTATAGATATTGTATTTTGTACCACCGTGTGTCACCGGAGCAATTGCTCCTGTCACCAGCTGTATTTTCAATGTGGCATAGGAGGTTGTATTGCAGGGTCCAGAGTCTGCAATGGCTTTGCTGATTGTTCAGATAATTCTGATGAATCCCAATGTCAATTTGTTATTGATTACACCATCATAAAATATTCAAAAGCCAAACCGTGGTACATAGCCACAGAATTATCAAGCGGTCTCATCCGTACAAGAGGTTCCAAGTTTGCCTGGCTGGAGTGTGAAGATCCTCCAACAGCAAATCGGTATCATATATTAGATATGTGTATATATGATGATAAGAAAAAACTGACAGGATGTCTTAATGGAAGACATCTTTCCTACTGCAAGGAGATCCCATGTTCACGACATTTTAAATGCCCTAGTACATATTGTATTCCATTTAGGCTGATCTGTGATGGATTATGGCATTGCCCTGGTGGGTATGATGAAAACTCGTGCGACAAGATTGTTTGCGATGGTTTATTTCTCTGCAAGGGTCAGAAGCAATGCCTGCACCCTGATGACCTCTGTGATAAGCATGTCCACTGCAAATATGCCGTGGATGATGAAAATGTATGTAACCTACTAAGTTGTCCCCTTCAGTGCACTTGCCCAGGTTATGCATTGAGCTGTTCTCAGCAAAATCTTACTAGAGTTCCATTTATATCATACTATATACGGCTCATGATTTTCTCAAGAAACATTTTGCACATTTGGATTAGCATAGATGGTTACTTTCCATTCCTTTATAGCATAGATATATCCAATAATGGAATTAATCAAATAAAACCATATTCATTTTCGACCACAAATAATCTTAATATAATAAATTTAGCCCATAAATTTTCCTACATACTATCATTTACCTTTGCTGGATTAAGGGTGCTAAAATGTATACTATTTTATGGAAATGCGTTAGCACAGATAAGTTCTTATGCATTTATTGGTCTTGGTAATCTAATCCATTTAAACCCGAGTCGTTTAGAATTGAAACATATATACCCTGGGACATTTCTCCGAATTGCAAACTTAAGAGTCCTTGATCTTTCTGGCAATGCCATAAAATGCCTCACAAATGGAACAGTAAGTTCCGTGCAATCTATCACCAGCCTTGATCTCTCATATAACCAAATACATAATATTTTCACTGCAGGCATTCAACATATGCAACAACTTGAATATTTACAAACCGATAATGATCTGCTCTGTTGCATATTAGTGAGTCTCAAATCATGTGTACCACCTGCGTACGGACAATTTGTGTGCAGTCGCATTTTACCCAATGTTTTATTTCGATTTCTGTTCTGGGTATGTGCATGTGGATGTCTGACTTTTAACTTTGCATCCCTCTTTGGGAATCGTTCACAGAAGAATAAAAGTTCCTTGTTGAAATTATATATTTCCTTCGTTGACATCCTGTTTGGTGTTTATCTTTTAATGATTTGTTCTGCAGATATACAAATCGGAGAAGAATATATCACTTATGCATACACATGGAAAAGCAGCTTGAATCACAATTTAGCCTCCATTATATTCATGTTTTCCCATACATCATCCATTTTTTTAGTTTTGGTTGCCACATTAGACCAATACATCAGAATTGGACTTATTTTTGTTGTGCAGCCACTGAACGACAAGTGTATCCATGCCTTGTGTGTAACTGGTGGGGCAATTTTACTAGGTTTTAACTGTTATTTAGTATACCAGTCAGCCTGTTCACAGGTATCCAGTAACCTGGTTGAAGGGAATACTCTTTGCATCCCGTTTATATTTATATCCAGTCATCCATATGCAATCTTTAATTCTGCTCGTTGTACATGTATAAGTGGGACTGTTGTGATGTGCACAATTATTGCTGTGTTGGCAGCCTGTCAATTATACACATTAAAAAAATCAAGAATGAGAAGTGGTCGGTCAGGGTTGGAAATGAGGCTAATTCTGCAACTAGTTTTCTCATTATTTCTGTACAGTTTTATAGGATTTTCCGCAGTCATACATCTTTTAGTCCAAGCTTTTGAAATATGGAACACAAGAATTTTAGAGTTGGTTATTGCTGGCAGTTTTTCTTTGCCTCCATTTTTTCATCCGATGTTTCATACACTTTTTGCCAAAGGCTTCACTCCAGATAGTTGGGCGGTAAATATTATTGCGAAGCTGGCTTCACACCAGTGCAAAACCAACAAGTGAAATTGAAAATGAAATAAAACAAAATTATAATAAATAATGATTTCAGATTACAGAAGACATGTAAGCAGAGTAGTTGTATATCGTTCCACAACCTAAAGGTCCAAATACAGTTGCAACCACGTGAAAGTGACAAGAAATCTGAACTTTGTTCAGCATTGTTTGATTGGGCAAAGCACACATAATGTTGTGATGAATGTTCCTAAATTGTACGTTATTACAGTTATACACATACGCAAAAGAGGTCCATACTGGAAGCAGTAAAAACGTGTCAGTTGAGAAAAAAAACTTGGTCTTGGAGATGCAATGTTGAAATGTTGTTCTCATTAACATGGCTATTGGCACCTGACTGCCTCATTATATTTAATAGAGAGCATTAAAAAAATCATGCTGATCTCACCTGCCGTGAAAAAGTACTTTATTTCTTCAAAGAATGAACACTTTCTGGGGTACAAACAACAAATTCATCGTTAAAAATGTGTTGCAAAGTACAGTGTACACACATGTATATATGTACAATATGGGCAAAAAACATTTTATTCATATGTTGGTACAATACAATAATGCATCAAATACTACATGTATTGTCGCATTGAGTTACAACGTGCAAACACCCGGAACATCAAATGCCCAGCATTCATTTAAAATTTGACAAAATATTATTTGACTTTAAGGAGCTACCCTATGAGCAGGTGAACACTGAAGATAATTTTCAGATTGCTCTGACACTCAATGTAGCATATCATGGTGGGTTGTTAGGGATCAAGAGATGTAATGATACTGATAATGATGACAAGTCACTAATATAATGATGGCGACTTAAAGATATAATCATGAAAAATCTTGGTGACAATGTTGACGAAGTAACATTCATTCACACTGTATTAACAGAAACACCTATTACTTCAATACCTGAATCATGAAAGGAGGAAGCTAGGCCCATTATACCCGTGACGTAACACGGTATGCAGTGATTCTATGCTTCTTGATTCAATATCAAAATAGCCAAGTCTTTTGTGCGCAATTTGAAACAATTTAGCGTCATACCATCAGTGTCATTAAGATCTAAAGGTTCCCTCTGAAAATTTGCGTGGCAATGTCATATGTAAAATATAATACTGATCGCTGCAAAATATTACACAGCAATGATCACTCAACCCACCTCAGTACACAAAAGCCTACAACCAACTACTACTTTAAATACCTGGAGGGAATTACCTTGTGAGAGATAGGTTTTTGAACTGGGAAATTCTGGATACACATAACATAAAGTCATATGCGCATCAAGGAAAGTTTACAACCAGACGAGCTTCAAAATCAATACCAGTAAACATATCTCCTATATACATAGCAATTTATAAAGCAATCATATTTCCATGACTGAAGTTTGCCCAATTATGTAGAAAAACTAAAATAATACAACACAGTGTAACATAACGTATAGCTCACACACCTGAATGGCCTCTGCATCTACCTGACCTCTACATACACGAAACTACAACAATTCATACATTTATTCTCAGTTCATACATTTTATGACACATATGATGGCTTGCGTGGAATTACAACTATCTTACTGCACAAGTGTAAACAAGTAACCAGTCAAGAGAAGAAGAGGTGTGTAAAATGAACTACCTCGAAATAATATGTAATGTACCTGGATTTCACTTTAATTTGCAAGAACTTTACTGGAGTCACTGTTGGAGATGCCACGGTGGCATAACTTTTATTCAGTCTAAGGTACCTCACATACCAGGGCTCTCACAAGCAGCAATACTCATTGCAGCTGCGCAGATAATGCGTGAAAGAAGTAGCTATCCAAACATGTGTTATCTGGTTATGGGATTAAACACCTCGCAATACACAGTTGTAATTTGACATACATATTGCAGAGGCCAGCTATCTCATCCCAGGGATCTGTTATATAGACTCTTCAACCTTAGACATGGGTATGGAACAAATTTGGTCCTTCTTTGTCCATGTTACTCACACTTTTTCCCGTCAAACGAATCAAAATGGTTAAATTCACTAACGTTTTGTTACAATGTATTATGTTCTAACAACATCTAAAAACTGGCGTTGTCATTGTGACAGTTAATTGATAATTTTGTGATACTTGGTAACAGTCAAAAACCTAGTAGACCTACATTTTGCTGTTATGGAAGCGTTGAAATCAGAATGATACTAACGATTAATTTGTTAATACTGTCAAAGAAAAAAATGATGAATCACTGTTCCTGCATGGTTTTGCCTAATGTAGCTAGTTTCATGAACCCTCCCATTGTCCACTGATGAGACCACATTTAGAAACAGGAGACCTTTTTTGCCAAACCTATCATTAATATAATTATATTTGATGAAACAAAGTCAGTTCCCTCAAAGTATTTACTCAAACAACACAATATTCATCTGATGCTAGCCAATAACCTCACAAATGCCAATAATGCACAACGTGCATTGAAAACAGTTATAATTAAAATCTTTAGATGTAGGATGCTCAACAGTCTCACAAGTATACAGCAAGGTTTGGTACAGTCTTATCACAACACTAACACAGCAGATTGACAAAGACACCTTTACAAGTGAATGCAGATAATTAAAAGGAAAATTGGGTCTGTTTCTTCTCAAAATAAAAAAAAGAAACTACAACACAAAAGTACAAGTTCAAGGTTAGAGGCAGCGTATGAGTCTCTCATCTCAAAATGACATGTGAAAGAAAATATCAGCAAAATTAGACTGGGGAAATGTTTGAAATTGGTGCAAGAGAAATGGCATTCCTGTCTGCAAACTGCAGGGTTGGAATGGTGATGACAAGAATGGTGATTTGCAAGCAGTGGATGTGGATGAGGAGAATCTGTTTAATCTAGAGAAAGTGCTGAGATAACATGAACCAAATGGACAGGAAGAAGCCTTTGTAAAATGGGTATACTGGCCAGAAAACACTAGCTTCCTGCGAACAATGTGCAAAACTTATAATTAAAGTCTACCCCTAACCCCATAAGTAGACACTGTGAACCAAGTATTCTTATTCCTGGCACGTTAAGACAGTAGCATATATACTTGGGGGTATTGTAACAAGGGGAGATTAAGACTGTCGAAAGCCTCTGAAACCTCGGGACGTCCTCCAATCAATTGTTGTAGAAATACTATTACATTGGACTAAGCACTTCCTGGCATCTGTTGCCACAGAGATACTGGATCACGCAGGCACAGATGTAAGATATCATGAGGATAACTCATCCCAGTCCCTGGTTATGAATTCCTATGGTGAAGTGGTTAATCTCCAGGAACCCAAAATAAGTTTCCATAGGTGATGAATTTATAGAAATATCACCACCAGTTAGAAGGGAACTGTGTATGGCCTAACTCTAGCATGTCTTGATGTGCAGCAGTCCAGAGGTATCCATCTCCAAGGAGCGTGTGGCCACCCAATACTTAAGCCTCGATACCCCAGTACTTTATATCATGGACACAAGTCATGTAAATGACAAAAACTACTTCATGCACGCGCGCGCGAGCGCGCTCGCGTGTGTGTGTATGTGTGTGTGTGTGTGTGTGTGTGTGTGTGTGTGTGTGTGTGTGTGTGCGAACCTAGATATACATTCCAGTTGGCATCCCCTTGTATTTTGTATCATGGAAAGGAGTAGTTTGTTTTTCCTTCTATAAAACCTGAGAAGGTAGAAGTTCAAAAAGTTGATCGTTTCCATTACAAACAACCGCATTTATGTAAGATTTGCTATATACATAGCAAGGAACAGTTCTTACATGGAAGATGTTAGTGGCTACTTCATTGTCATCCGGTTTTCATTGATTTCCTTGAAGAAACCTTCACACTCCAGCATGAATTTCGATGGGGTAATAAATAATGAAATATCAATGTTTGATGATGATGATGATGATGATGATGATGATGATGATGATGATGATGATGATGATGATGATGATGATGATGATGATGATGATGATGGACATGACGACAACGATGACGACGACGACGACGACGACGATGATGATGATGATGATGATAAAAACTTAAGACAAGTATTCCGGGAGTTCAAATCAGATGAGCTGCTTTTCGTTCTGGCCCTGCATAAATTATATACATCTCACATACATATTACCACTGACATATAAATATATATATTTTGGAACTCCAGATCAATATACACACTTACTAAATATGCATTTAAACGTAAGACCTACACTGTAAATTAAATGCCTCAATGTACAGTAAAACACAAGAACCAAACGTATTTAAATACACACACACACACACACACAAAAACACGACTGCTTATAATCAGTATTAATTAAAACACATGTAAGTGTATGCAGTTCCAGAGAGGGTGGAGAAGAAACTCAACCGTAGGTATAATAATAATATACATTTGTTTGTTATTATTATTATTATTATTATTATTATTATTATTATTATTATTATTATTATTATTATTATTATTATTATTATTATTGTTGTTGTTGTTGTTGTTGTTGTTGTTGTTGTTGTTATTATTATTATTATTATTATTATTATTATTATTATTATTATTATTATTATTATTATTATTATTATTATTATTCATTAATATCACCAACATTAACATCATTATTATTAGATTGACTTATTGAGAAAGGGGTAAAATAGAAGGTATTATTCCTTTGGATTAATGACCATAAATATAGATATGCAGTCTACATCTGTGTTTATATGATAATTGATCATCACTCAGATCTATTTTGCCTTTATGAGAGGAATGGAACTGATTGCATGCCACGTTTCCGCGGTATGATGTCATCTTCTGGTTTTACCTATCTTTAAAACATGTCTCCTTTGTCACTGCAGGGGATTTCTTCTGCAGTATTTCCAGTTTAGTCCGTGTGGATGTGTCTTGTAAAATAACTACTTTCTGTGACAAGAATGCTGGACTTTGGAGTTTGCCATGGAGATCTAGTGTTCTCTCTGCTCGATTGAAGAAAAAAAAATAACATATCAGTGAGGCGCCTGCAGGATTCAAATCCACACTGATTTTCACAGGTTGACGCAACTGCTCTTACCTCGACACCATACATTGACCTGGTTATTGAAGCACGTTTTGTACCTTTTATGGTTCCCAGTGGAACGTGCCAAAGAGGAGCTGGCACGTGGATGCACAGACAGGCAAGAAATTAGTTATGTATGTTTTCTCGGGGTCAAATTATACCAGTGACAAAAGAGGCCTGGTATAGATGGGGGATACCACATTCAGAAACCTTGTGTTATAAATCCCTCCTGCTACACGGTAGAGATATATAATGCAGGCTTTCAGAACATATCCCGCTAACGCGTGGAGTCTCGTATTATTTTGCCTGCTTTTCAAAATCAAACAACACAGTACACAAAGTTATATAAAGGTCACAACTGATGGAAAAAAACAAGACCTCCATTGCAGTTCTCCTCGAATTCTTTTGAATATATTTCTTTTGGATATCAGATGTGTTACAAACTTAAGAATATTGTTAAATATCCCATTATAAATACCATATGTTACCTTTTGGCATATTTGTCGAAATCTGTCACACGTTTTTGCACACCTTGTTGAAGGTTAGCTTGAAAGTAAACGACACAATGGGCGCTAAATATAGATATATAACAGGCCATTTGTGAACCTATATCAGGGGGACCTTCCCAAGAATGAAAACAGAATGTGCTGCTATTTCATTGCTATTGTCTAGCGAAAGTTTTGAGATTACCCTGCTAAGGTATTTCAGAAACAAAAAAAAACTTTGGGCATCATATGACAGTATATTACTTTCAATTTTTGTTGGAGAAAAAAAAGCTATCAAAAATATATTCTTCTGACATTGTAAAATACATGGTATAAGGCTGAAGTCATGAATACATGTATTATTTTACTTGTTGTTGTTGTTGTTGTTGTTGTTGTTGTTGTTGTTGTTGTTTTTTCACTATTATATATTTGAAATGGCAAACTTGCATCAGTCATACTTAAACGGTCAAACTATTGGACTGAAGCAACATGTTTTCTTGAGATGGTGTGTGCACGAAATTAAAGCCTGAAGCGACAGGTATTATTGGCTAAGCTTAATTGTTTTTAGGTCCTTTTGTACAAAGCAAATGCACTTTTTCCACAAAAGAGCACAAGTTAAGGAAATTGCTAGTAAGCACAGAACCCTAAATTTGTCACAGTTAAGCATTAATTGTCGCCTGCGTGACAAATTTTTTTGAATGTGCTTTAGTATTTTAAAAGAGAATGAGTAAGCTGTTGCCATTTACTGTCAGGCACAAATACGTGAAACATATCATAAATCTTAATTTCAAAGCATTGCAGCTACATATATTGGTGACAAATGGACCGCCATCGAATAGCAAGGTATTGCCGAAAATCTCCGTCTCCCCCTCCCAAAAAATAGTTGCATTATGGAGGCATTTTTCACCTTACTTTTTGTTATGTATCACGATCATCCGAGAAAAATTTGTATACAAATGCTATTCCGTGTAATAGGGTTGAGATAAACGAAGATGCAGTCTATGGGAAGAGATGTCTTTCGGCTATTCGAGGGTCATCCTCACCAGTTTATGGTGGTTTTTGGGGAGACACCAAACACTATCTTAAATATGCTAAGGACAGTGTATCTTGTAGCAAGTGGGGACACTTACATGCAAAATAGACCACTGTCTCCCAGCAACCAAGTACTATTAGTTATAATATAGCTAAAAAGTTACCCGATTTACTCACTGGTCTCTCTATTGTTCGATATCCTTCTTCAACGTGTTTGTGCGCTTGTCAACCTTTATTGGCCCATACTGCACCAGATATATGCCCCTACAATATGATGGCCTCTGGTCGCAGAATGATGGCAACATAGGGGCAAATGGCCTCTCATACCTGAAGCCGTTGGTGTCATTGAGGGAACATCCCATCGGATTTACCACCCTGAGGCTGATCAACAATTTGTTTATTATACTGAGTTCCGCAGATTTCACTGCATTCACACACAAGTAAATATAAACAAAAATAGAGAAATGCGTTTCGTGAGATCTGGTTTCTGCAGACACTGCAATGATGCACAAATGTGGAATTTGATTGCAAATTTTGGACCTTGACCGGCTTTACATTTTTCTGTTGAATGGGTCTTACTGGCTGATATGATTAACCCCAATCTCCATCCTCTCATTACATTTTTACTACAGCAGAGACCCAGAGACATCCTCTTGCTTCGAGGAAAAACTGCCAAAATTTCAGTATGCAATTGTCATGGAAAATGCGGGACAGCAAATTGGTATAAAATGACATTGCATAGTAGAAGAAATGATATAGTATTTATTCATGATATGTGGTAAACAGGACAATAAGTTACCAACAGGCTTAAATTTAGCATGTGCCAGCAAGATGGTGGAGATGTGTTGGAAATGTTGATTTCTTCGTGTTGTAAAACTTATCGTTTTGTTTTCGCGTAGAACCTACTCTGCTATCTCATATAATGGACTATTTGGAGAATGGTTCAGTTAGTTGATCTAGCTGTAGACAGAACTTTGACATGGCACATACTAAACACATTCATTCTGAAGTTTATGGCTTCTACCAGCCCTCTTACTTGTGTACATGACCTTTGGCGACTTGGTATTCTATTGTTTTGTGTCATGACCTTTGTTTTTATTTGACAGCTCAAAAAACGCATTAATCTTTAACAGTGCCACCTACCGTAAACTCACAGAAATTGACAATAAACATAATGCATTAAAATAAGTCACATGGAGAAACTAGTGAGCCCCATTGGTGGATAGACTAATATGAAGCCATATGCTTAGTTAGATACAGAAGTAGGAAAAAGAAGGTGAGACTGGATTCAATGTACAGAAGAAGAGAATAAAGGACGGATCAATTTCATGGAGTTCGTTCACCGTGACACAATTAAGCAGATATCGGATATATGTGGAACATGTAATCATGCTAAAATTATTCAAAGTAATTGCCAATTTATATCATCACCCAAGGTGCAAAATGTCTGGCATTGTAGAATTGTGTGCAAGACTTGAAAAGAAGAGAGTTGATTTATTCATGCAAACATTTGATTTTTTCATTCAACAGAGAATGTGGCTCTATGACTATCAAGGTTGACCAAATGTGAATGACACATATTGAAATCCCACCAAATATATCCATCAACCTGTAATAGAGAATCAATTAACATAAAAAGAAAATGGAATAAAAACGTAAGTCTTATTGTTTTGATGTAAGCGTTTTATTATCCCCTTCCATTCAACATTCCACGGTTATTTTATTCAATACCAGTGCACTTTTTTATTTCATTTTTATATATTGGTGCTGGAACACGAACATTTTCATAATCGAAAGTCCCTGTATAAAATTGTATTGTAATAATCAGTATTAATTGTGAGACCCAGCTAGAACATCGAATATGCTTCCTTGCAGATGAATCCAATACCTGACTTGCAGAGAGGAAATAGCTGTATTACCACAAAACAATATAAAATGCTGCACCAATGTCCACACCTTCAATTGCCTGTGGGAACTCCTAAATGGGTGCTTCATACATTGAATGATTTGACTCATGTAATATGCATGAAGGGACAGCCAGTACAATTTGACACTTTATAACCAACTGTCACAATTTTTTTTTCTCTGGGAAAATCAGTTTTTGAAATTTTAGTTTTCATCACTATGGCAGTGAAAAGCTTACTTTTTGCATAATGTATTTCATGGGGATAGATTCTTTTTATTAGTCAGTGTGATCTGGTTAAATCAAGCGATGATATATGTGACACATGTAAAGAACTGGCATAAGTGGTATTGTAAGTGATGATAAAATGACAGATATCTGCTGTAATGGCTGGGAATCCATGACTGCGGAATCAAGTGGGTGGGTAATGTTTGGTAAGATGACATAAAATGACAGAAAGTGCAATTGCACCATTTGGCCCCTACTGTTCAGAAGGCTAAAGTTTTTGTATGAGAGTAAAACCTGTATATGTATGATACACTGCTCGAAACGAGAAATCTGGAATTCAGAGGGAGGGCAAACGTTAAGATCTTGCACTATATTTGCTGCCCGGTTTAAACATACATATATAAAAAAAAGTATCATGCTTTTTAATTGGTACACTAAATCTCATTTGTGCTTGGAACTATCATTATAAAAATTATGAACAATAGGTTGTGCTTTTCTAATTTACTTGGTGTTTAGACAAGGAAGTCGTCATATAAAATGCTTTTAATGGATACGTATTGTCAATAGATAAATCATATAACATTGTGGTATTACATATTTATTTCATGCTGATATAGGAAAAACATTTGTCATATTTTGACCAGCTTGCCTTGATAAAGTTTTATATTTGCTGCACTACTTTTAAATTAGCCCCTTTATATTGTAGGCTTTATCAATGTGTACCTTTGTTGTGTGACGCCCACCAGCTATAAGGAGCAAAGCTAGGCCAGGTGTGATAATTAAGAATAGCATAATTTACAGAAAATTCAAGTATACTAGATGCTAGTGGACAAGTATTGAAGGCCAGTAATACAATGAGAAAAAAAGTGGACAAGTATTGAAGGCTAGTAATACAATAAGAAAAAAAGCAATTCAGTTCATCTGAGGAAGTCTTTGTGACCCAGGTTTTCTGTTCTTCCCTGTGACAGCATTGGGATGGAAAATTTCAAGTGTAATGCTACCTTGCTTTTTGGACGATGCTGTAGTACGCATACAGGATCTCTATGGGAGCCCAAAACGTCTAGTTGGAGATTTAACGGAAAATATGGAACTATTGCATATATAATGAGACATGGATAATGGTATATATATTTTTTTAACATTGGCAAACTTTGATAAGCAATATGCGCGAGAAAGCAAATGCTTCAGATACCAAACATTCAATGGACTTACTTTACGTCGCTCTGTTGCTGTTTTGCAACTAAAAACACTGAAAATAAAGTCCCCTTCTCTTCATATTCTAAAAGCCCTTTCATGTGTCTGTTTATATGTAAGAGCTTAGTCTCGTTGCATTAAAAATTAAAGTAACTATTTTGTGGTTGTCCTAATGTATAAATTTATCATTCAGAACTAGTGATTTTTTCATGAAAATGCCAAGAATTTGTTTTCGGCTGCATCAAATAATTTGACGTTACAATAGATCACAGTAGCTCCCGGTATTACAACCATATCTTCCGAATTTGGGGAAAAAAAACACAACAGATAACATATTTTAAGATCTAAGATAGAGGAAATTGAAGTCGCAACACTCTGGTCTCCTAAGTGTTTCATGTTGCTTAATCATTTTGCGTTGCACATTTTGGCAGCCATTTTCGCAAAGATCATTTGGGAAGGATGCCGATAATCGACCTTCTTTGTTATTTTATTTTTCTTTTTTTTAAATTTAATTTTTATTTTCAACAAAGAGCAGGCAGGTACATAACGCAAACTTCAATTTACACAAAGTTTAATCTTAAATGACTATAATTTGATGGATACGGACATTTATAGGTTATAGTAGAGAAATTACTATCATTGTTAGTAGTATTAGTAGTTGTATTACTATAATAATAATAATAACAATAATAATAATAACAATTATTATTATTATTATTATTATTATTATTATTATTATTATTATTATTGTTATTATTATTATTATTATTATTATTATTATTATTATTATTATTATTATTATTATTATAGTTGTTGTTGTTGTTGTTGTTATTCTTGCTACTATTATTATTATAAGAACTCAGAAACTCAGAACTCAGAACTCAGAACTCAGAAACGTTTTATTTGACAATGAAAATTCAAAATACAAGAAAATTAACATCAGTACTGTGCATTCATTAACAAAAGCTTATGAGAAGTCTCTCATGATGATCCCAGCTAAGGATTGAGTTCCGCTATCACTGGGGCCACCTTTAACGGGTAACTGGTTTACAGCATCTTGCATATGGATTGCCTAACTGAAATAAAATAATCACTGCGGGGTCAAAACTTTGGATGGCGAGGAAAATTAATACAATACATTCTCTTATCTTTAACATACAAAACAATCTGGCAGGGTACAGAAATCTTGGTATTCTTGTATGTAGATTTTTTATAGAACTACAAAAACCGTGGTATGAACGGGAATAAATTTTGTCAGTTGTACAGGAAGATGTAGTTAGAAGTAAACTTGGGATGTAGTATCTAATTCAATCTTTTGATCTGGTTTTATTGGGTATTGTGAGGGGAGGCACGACTACGGAGGTATGAAAGTAATAGGTATGAGTGGGTTGTTTAACTTGATAAATGCCTTTGAAATTATAAGGACGTTCGTCATGTGAATATTTGTAGTAAAATTTCAGTGCTTTCAACTTTATCAAATTCTCTATTTTCAATAGATCTAGCTGCTGAAAAGAGGGGCGGTATGTGCATTATAATTAGCATTAAAAATTGTGCGGATAGCCTTTTTTTGAAGCATAGAAATACGCTCATATGAAAATCCCCATACAAGAATACTATACTTTAAATGTGATAAAAACCAGCGAATTATAAATATGCAAAAGGTCACTTTTGGTACAAATTTGTGTATTCTCTTCACGATCCCATTTACTTTAGCTAGTTTGTTTCTAGTTTCACTTACATGAGCTTCCCACTTTAGGTTTCTTAAAGTGGTAAGCTCATGTAAACCCCAAAAGTCAAATTCTTCTGTCTTTGAAATTGGAGTGTTGACAATCTTTAAGGTTAATCAAAATCCAGCTTTCGTTGGGGAAAATGATAAGTCATGAACTTTGTTTTACTTATTTTTAGGGATTACTTGTTTGCAGCTAGCCAGTCGCACACTTTATTTAGTTCAACATTGATGTTGTCTGATGCATTCTGCGCACGTATATTGTTTCCAAAAGGGATTGTGAAGGAACATA
Organism: Hermodice carunculata; assembly: GCA_964020975.1. NCBI lineage: Eukaryota > Metazoa > Annelida > Polychaeta > Eunicida > Amphinomidae > Hermodice > Hermodice carunculata. The sequence goes on from OZ026627.1 coordinate 11,014,386, forward strand.
AAGAGTTGAGTAATGTGATGTCATCTGAAACAGAGGATTGAATCAAATTTTGAAGAGGCAAAATGCATGTCGTTAGTGTAAATTATGAATAGGGGAGGACCGAGTATTGATCCTAGTGGGACACCTGTGGATAATGAAGATGCTGATAACAGACATCATCAATCTGAACATACTGAGTTCTACTTGTAAGCTAACTACGGAGCCAATTTAAAGTAATGCCAGTTATGCCATAGTACGCTAATTTTGCGATGAGAATCTGATGGTCTAAAGTGTAAAGGGCCTTTGATAAATCAATAAATATGCTTATTGGTAGTTTCTCGGGGTCAAGGAATTTAATAATATGGTTAACAAATTCAAATGCGGCAGTTTCTGTAGAGTGTAGTTTTTTAAACCCGTGCTGTTTATTATAAAACAGAGTTTTGGTGATGCAATTGTCATACAGTTGTGTGTGTACATCTTTTTCAAATATTTTTGAGATGGCAGGTAAGATAGAGATGGGTCTGGAACTGTCTGGCAATGTATTATCTCATTTTTGTAAATGTGTATGACTAGCAAGTTTTAGTTTTTAGTGTTAAACTACCCGTTGTTAATGATTGATTTATAATAAGTGCTAGTGATTCACGAATTGAGGTGATGCCTTGGAGGAGCTTCATGGATAAGCTGTGATGACCTGTGCTGGACTTAGGTTTGAGATTTTTCATAATATTTTTAATGTCCTCGGGGCCGATGTGTGAAAAAAGCAAATCTGCAGTTTGTTTTTTCTTTCAGGTAAAAGGAAAAGTTTGCTTTATTTGACACGTTTATTTTAGCAGCTAATTTGGGGCCAATATTTGTGAAAAAAAGTATTAAATATGTTGGCGATAATTTCTATGTTAGTTGTTTCAGTACCATCAGTCATGAAAAATGAGGGAAAAATTTTGATTTATTTCTATTTATACCTAAGACTGATTGAATTGTATCCAAGGTCTTTGTTACATCATTCTTAAATATCCCAAACTTAGAATGGTAATAGTCTTTTTTTTTTTTTTACAGAGTTATACACTTTAAGATTTTGCTTTAACATGTAATATTGAGGGTCATCCTGACGGGTATTTCCTAATTTTTTGTAGAGAATGTCTCGATATTTAATATAATTCAGAGTGCCATATTCAATGATGGTGGTATATTAAAATCAAAATTGTATGATAAAAGAGATGATTTCAATTTTGATATAGTAAATTATCCATATATAAGTAGTAATATTCCTATCAATCCTGCTTATGGTGTCTATGTCTCAAGACTAACTGCTTTCGCAAGAAACTGTACTGATTTTAAAGATTTTGCTGATAGACATAAATCACTTTTTGGAAGACTTATTAAACAGGGGTTTTCCAAAATAAGATTAAAAAAGGTTTTTCTTAACTTTAAAGATAAATATCAATATGTTCTACAGAAATATCATGTTGATTTATATGAATATATTAATAAGGTATTTTCTGAGTGTCAGTAAAACAAATAGAAATATGTTTATGTATTTTAATGTTGTAGCTGAAATTGTTTTACCATGAGCTTGATCAAACTTTCAATACTGGAACATAAAATTTAGTATAATTACAACAAACATAAAATGAAATAAGGACCATTTAAGTTCTCAGGCAACATGTTGAACAATACAGGCCTTCTATTTTCTCATCCTTTTGAATATTGTGACAAAATGTAAGGAAAACTTGCTCAGCTGATGTGAGTAATATTTTTGTAATGAATTTTAGGCCTATTGTGCTGTTTTTTCTAGTGAGAATGGAACATGGAAGAACTTAACCTTGTTTCATAATAAATATAATATTAGCATCAAGTTTATTTATCCTGTGTTCACGTGGAAACTTTTTTTTCGTGTTTAAATTCAAATTTTGTCATGTTACGCAATTCTAATGTAAATATAGTAGTCTGACTTAAAATTCTTTATTGTCCTGTCATTGTTTGGATGATGTCTGTGAACTATGGTCAAGTAATTACCTTTTATAACTGTACATTAACATTAAGGGCTAAATTTGTTTTAGGCCTACTTTAAATGAATGTGAGGGTTTTCCAAAGTGGGAGGATTGGGATCCCGTAAAACTGGTTTAACCCACTGCCAATACGTTGGTAACCTGTTCCAAGTCAGGTAGAAGATACTCTCATTCGTTTAAATATCATTACTGTTGGTCATGGATTCTTCTGACGACGAACACTAGCATGTCTTACTATTTCGTAAATGATCCTGGATCTGACAAGGTTAAACTGGTATTCGGTTTGGTCTCATCACTATCATTGAAAACTGTTACCCACTTCTCTTTTCATGGAACCCTTATATATTTGGTAACAATTTGAACAATCAGGCATTTTCTGCACATATTACAGTGCAGTAAGTGTTCCAAGTGTAGTGAAACTGATGTTGTGTTTTATACTTGTCTGATGAATATAGTTTGTTATTATGAAAGTCATGTCAGGTTGACTCAAAGTGTTTAATGTACTCTTTCTCTGTCTCTCTCTTGTATAAATAATTAGCATCTAAATCAACTGACTGACAAGTTGAAGTACGTCTGATTATAAATAAATTTAAAACTGTTACAGGAAAACAGTTATACTTACAGTTACCTTTAGGAATTTCAAATGAACTCTCTCTCTCTCTCTCTCTCTCTCTCTCTCTCTCTCTCTCTCTCTCTCTCTCTCTCTCTCTCTCTCTCTCTCTTCATAAAACCGAATTCTTTCTCTGATAAATGTGGTAGAATTTTACAATAATTAGGACTGTTTTACAATTTGACCTTTTGAACTTTATAGAACCACGAGTTAGATGTACATTATGCTTGGCTGACTTACAGTTGACTTACAATGGCATACTACATTTTTGGAATTCTAAATTATTACCCTAATAATTGACTTATTAGATGATTTGTGGGATTATATGCTTCCTTGAACATTTAAATGTCCTTTCAAAAATACCTCTGGAAACCAACTTGAAATGTGACTGCTATCCTTACAAATTTTGACTATTGTAATGCATTTTTGAGGACGTTTTAATGATTTGAGGCCTAATGTCACTTACTTCTGGCTGATGTTTAACATTTGAACCAATGTACTTACTATATGTGGAAATTCAAACACTTTTCCTTTTGAAATACTCTTAGTTTATCTCCTTTAAAACAACATTATGTCTTTAACTAGATGCCTAAAACACATCGAATTATATAATCATGTTGTTTAGATTCTTATTGATGGTCATTTTAGGCCTAAAGGGCTTTTCTGATGGATTGATGTTGGTGTTGGTGTCGCTTTGTGGACTTGAATGGATGATGATTATTGTTGAGATGGTGGTTGCAAGTAGTACCTTTTTAAATACTGAATTTTATTGACATTTTCAACAAGTTAAGAACCTCCACTTACAAATTCTCTGATGTGCTGCAAATTTTGGTCCCTTTTCATAAATTGTATGGTCCTGTATATGCATGAATGATGCAAATGTTCAAGCCAATTTACTGAAATAGGCCTATAATTTCAAACAAAACTTTTTGCATTCTGTCATGTGAAAACTAAATAAAGTTTTTTCCCCCTATGAACCTTTGCACTTACGTTTTGGTCTCTTTTGGGTAAATACGAACTATAAATTTATATTTTTCAGCTATACATACCAAGGAACATTGCCTTTGGTCGGAATGGACTTGGATTTGTTTCGTTAGGACTACGGTTTGGATATGGTAATGACACTGTCTAATTAGTTACCCAAGGACATTTTTTTGTGCTTATATGTAATAGATATAATTATTTTAGTCGGAAGGTGCTTTTCTTTGACTTGTGTTATTATATTGTCTAATTTAGCATAGCATTCATTTGAGTTACAATTGGGATCAAGATTTAACTGATGTTCCAAAATATTCAAACCATTTTACTCAGCATAAAAGTTCTGCATGGCTACAGTATCATTTGTGTGAGTTTTTACATACCTAGGTGTACTTTGTGTACTTCTCTCAGTCTTAATGCATGTAAAGCATGGAAGATGATCAGATATATCTGAGAAAATAATACCAAATGACCTTCCCAATTATGGTGTGGACTGTAAATGTCTCTTACAGTATACTGGAATTGTTTATGTAAGTAGATTATAAGACCACCATGAGAAGTACATGTTGCAGGCTGTGGAATTAACATGTAGTTGTCAAGATTGAAAAAAGAACTGTCCATATTTTCATTTAACCAGGTTTCCTGTAAGCAAATAGCATTGAATTCAAAACCATTTTGAGCCAAATCATCAATTAACATTTTAAAAGTATCATACTTAGCATTTATGGATTGAATATTTAAATAGAACTGAAAATGTATCTTTCAAAGGCTTAAGGTAATCAGCAAGTGTTTGGGTTTCAATATATGAAGATTCAGCTACAATAGATATGGAGTTTTCCCAATCTTTTACATTTTCCAAGAAGTTATTCACACAGTTAACAGAAATACCACCCAAATTTGTAAGAACATCCCGTTCGAAAGTATTAGAAGCTATTCTACAAGAAATAATGTAAAGCAATAGACTTTGTATCCCATGTACCACTCATAAAACTCAAGTAGGTGTATGAAAGCGTAATCACACTCATGTTGAATATAGGAAAAAAAGTAAGTATAAAAACATATCAATAAACAATTAAATAGCAAAGTCAGTAGAAAAGAGTAAAAAACAAAAGAATTGGGCAGTAAAACAAAAGTCATTTGGTACACCATGTAGTGCATGTGCTCCTCTGGAAGGGCATTCACCATTATAAAATATTGTCATTTTTATCTGACAGTGTCACAGTTGGTACGAGAATATGGACCTGTAACAGGAAACTGACAAAACCAAACATGTGTGAAAAACTACATTTGTGATGTTCATCAATCAATATAGATATATAAATATATATTTTTGATCGCATGTGGACGAACAAAGTATCATGATATAATGAAATATGTCATCTGTGACGGTCAGTCAGTCAGTTGAATTAAGACTGATTCAGTCCAGACTCAAGTCAATATCCAGGTCAATCTAAAAAAATCCTTTAGCAATCTTTTTCTGAACAGTTTTGGGGTAGTATGGATCTCGTTCCCTAATGTCCAGCTGCACGTAGGGCCAGGTCTTCAAGTATTTTACTCTGCTGTTCTTTCTTAAATCTGCTGAGATGTTGCGTCTGTAGGCCATAATTTCATTTTTCAATTGGCGTCTAAAGGGTGGGATGTCTGGTGATATCATCATTTTATCGGGGTGTGTACGCAGGTGTTTGGCTCCGGACAACCACTAATTAGGCTGGTCTTAGTCTACAAACCTCACGATGATGCTGGCATCTTTTTGCTGGCTAAGGCGGTGACAGGCAGACATTAGGGTTCATTCAGCATCATTCACACCTAGATGGTTTTGGGCCAACCCAATACCTATCTCCTTGTTTCCTTTTGATGCTCGGCAGCTGGAACTTTTAAACCAATAATAATGAGGGACCATTTACTATCGTGGATATCATTATCCTTAATTTTTATTGCCACAGCAGTGGAAAGGTCTTTCATTTTATCACACACCTTGGGCAACGAGTTGTTGATCGCTGTATCTACACGATCACTGCAGTTTTGCAAGCTGATCTCAAGTGTGCTTAACTCTCATTAAACTTTTTTCAAGCTGGTCTCCAGTTCTTTATGTTTCTCCTCAAGTGTGTCAAATTTGTCATTCAGAGACGCCAATAGTGAGACCACATTATCAATTTTTTTTCTTTCTACACCCCCAATTTCTTCCTTGACAATTATGCATACTGCATCCAACAGTTTTGGGTCAATGTCAATCGATGCCTTTCTTGTCCTGGCTGTCATGTCTAGTTTTTGTACATAATAGAAGGCTGACACATGTATGCAACAGGAATGACCCCTCCTAGGTACAAAGTTCACTCTAGAATTCCATCACTTCCCTTGTAGAGCACATTGTATTCCCAACAATAGTCATTTGACCCTTTATGTCTGGGGTTATGTGTCGGTATGGTATACCAGGTAAGCAGAGGGTAATCAAAATGAGTCCAATATCTAAGTCGATGTACATATATATATATATATATATATATATATATATATATATATATATATATATATATATATATATATATATATATATATACAGTCTTTTATCCGTAATGTTTATCAGAAGTTATGCATATGAGCAGTTTCGCAGTGTATTCACAATTGTACTTGCCGAAATTCGTATACCGATCCTCAGTACAAATGACAAAATCTGGATAAAGAGCCCATCAGATCCTGCAAGCCTGCTGCGTGTTTAACCCATTGTGCACTCTCATTATTATTATTACTATCATCATCATCATCATCATCATCATCATCATCATCATCATCATCATCATCATCATCATCATCATCATCATCATTATTATTATTATTTTTTTTTTTTTATCATTATTATTATATTTCAGACATATAATGCATTTCGGATAAATGGGGACCCATTGCTGTTTTCTTGCTGGATTAGGACTCCCTTCCATAATCCACCACTGCAGATGGCAATCACTGATTGCAGAAATTCCGAACTTCGAAAATAAATGAAACCTTCGAAAAATGAGCCGATGTACTTCAGATACAGTCAGCCAAACATCAAGTTCAAATGGTCATGTGGAGCAATGACATACCTCTTGTTCTCAATAGACAAAACGTTTTGGTTTATTGTGCCTTGCTATAGATCTCTTCTGAGAGCTGCACATATCTTAGACAAAAAGGAACAAGGTGCAAATCTATTTCAAGTGTTTTCCCGCACCATCAGTGTCCTCGTGGTTTTTTTTTCTCATTAACAAAACCAGTGCTTTGAGCCTTCCTAAGCAAAAGAGAAATAATGAGCATGTCAGCTGCAGCTTCACAATGTTCTACCCAATACGGTGGATTCTTATTCAAGTTCAAACTTCCAAATGTTGTCAACGGTTTTAACAGTTTGCATGGAAGCATTCCGTGGCCTGCATTTACTTTGGGACCTTGGTACGGGAAAGATTATAAAAAGAGTGCGATGCTCATTGATGTAATAAGTATGTATGGGAAAATTTGTAAACCTATTCATTCTTCGTCGCATGTACTGGATAGGGCTGGTACGACTTTAAAAGCAATTGACTTGTGGGTATCATCACAATTTGAAAGTTTTGTGCAATGGTTAGTTATACGGTTTACACGGGTGACGGCAAATGGCTTTTATTTGAGCTTCTCCATTTTAGAAGAGGGTGCTATTGATCTGAAGATTGGCCTGCTTATGCTGCTGGGACGTTTCTTTGTAAAGAACATGCTACCACGTTCTTTGCCATATTTAGATATCCACATATTGGATATGCAACCTAACTGTATGACATATAAATCAGTGTTTGGGGCTTTATGTGGTGAAAACATTGATTGCATGCCAGAACAGTGTCAATGTGGGCAGTTCCAATGTACTAGTGGGCAGTGTATAGCAGACCATAACCGACATAATGGCTTTGTTTCATACCCAGACAATAATGATGAATATCACTGCTATTATATTTGTAAAAACCTTTTTCGTCAATCTATAGATATCGTCTTTTGTACAACTGTATGTCACCGGAGCAATTGCTCTTGTCACCAGCTTTACTTTCAATGTGACATAGGAGGTTGTATTGCGGGGTCAAGAGTCTGCAAGGGCTTCTCTGATTGTTCTGATAATTCTGATGAATCACAATGTCAATTTGTAATTGATAGCATCATCATAAAATTTCCAAAAGCCAAACCGAGGTACATAGCCAAAGAATTATCAAGTGGTCTCATCCATGTAAGAGGTGATAAGCTTGCCTGGCTGGAGGGTGATAATCCTCCAACAGCCAATCAGTATCATCTATTGGATATGTGCATATATGATGATGAGAAAAAACTGGCAGGATGTTCCAATGGAATACATCTTTCCTACTGCAAGGACATGCCGTGTTCACGATATTATAAATGCATTGGCGCATATTGTATTCCATTTAGGCTCATTTGTGATGGATTATGGCATTGCCCTGGTGGGTATGATGAACACTCATGCGACAAGATTGGGTGCCATAGTTTATTTCTCTGCAAGGGTCAGAAGCAATGTCTGCACCCTGATGACCTGTGTGATAAGCATGTCGACTGTAAATATGCCACGGATGATGAAAATGTGTGTAACCTGCTCAGTTGTCCCCTTCAGTGCACTTGTCTAGGTTATGCATTGAGCTGTTCTCAGTTCCATTTATATCATACTATATATGGTTTATGATTTTCTCCAGGAACATTTTGCACATTTGGATTGGTATATATGGTTACTTTCTTTTCCTTCATAGCTTAGATATATCCAATAATTTTAGTTAATGAAATATTATCGTATTCATTTTCGACCACAAATAATCTTAAGATAATAAATTTAGCCCATAACAGATGTTCGTACATACTATCATTTGCCTTTGCTGAATTAAGGGTGTTACAATGTATATTTGTTTTTTTAGGGAAAGGCGTTAGCGCGTATAGCTCCTTATGCCTTTATGGGTGTTGGTTATCTCATTCATTTGAACCCGAGTCATTTAGAATTGAAACATATGTACCCTGGAACATTAATTCCACTTGCAAATTTAAGTAACTTTAATCTTTCGGGTAATGCCACAGAATGCCCCCCAAATGGAACAGTAAGCTCTGTGAAATCTATTACCAGCCTTGATCTCTCGGGTAATCAGATAGAGAATATTTTCCATGCAGGCATTCAACCTATGCAACGACTTGAATATTTGAAAACCGATAATGATTTGCTCTGTTGCATATTTGCCAGTCTCAAATCATGCATACCAGGCGTATCAGGACCTTTTTTGTGTAGTCGCATTTTACCCAATGTTTTATTTTGCCTTCTGTTCTGGGTATGTGCATGTGGATGTCTGGCTGTTAACTTTCTCTCCCTCTTGTGGAATCTTCCGCAGAAGAATAAAAGTTCCTTGTTGAAATTTTACATTTCCTTCAGTGACAGATATATGGGCAAAGTAGTTGTATATCATTCCCACAACGTATAAGTCTAAATACAGTTACAACCATATGAAAGCGACAGGAAATCTCGTTATTGTTAAGCATTGTTTCATTTGGGCAGAGTACACATACCGTTGTGACGAATATTCTTAAATTGTATGCATTACAGTTGTGCGCATATGCATAAGAGGTCCATTATGGAAGCAGTAGGAACGTCACCTTTGGGAAAATCATGTATTGAAGACGCACTGTTGAAACACTCTTCTCATAAGGGTGGTTAATGGTACCTGACGGGAATTAGTGGGTGTCTTGGTACCCCAGGCAATTTTCATTTATGTCAGCCAACTTTATTCTCTTAGCTGGTTTCCCACAGGGCAACTTTCTATCTTCAGCAGAACATATCACTTCCAACACTGGTGGGAACATTAGATACAGTACCTAAAATTTTCTTTTTTTTGTGCGGAAATACTGTATTCATAGTTGTGAAACATATAGCTCTTGTTCATCAATATATACAACATTTTAAATATCAGTGTCTTTATCAAGCTAACTAGTAACTAAAATTCTCATGTTGTTGGAAACTGGTCAATTATCTGGAGGCTTTGGCAACTTGTAAAAATGTTGTGGTTGCCCAGGAGAAATTTGTAAAAAATGTGCCCCTGTGCCTCATTATATTTTATATAGAGCATTCAAATACCATGCTGATTTTACCTGCATTACCTACATACTTTATTCCTTTAAAGAATAAACACTTTCTGGGGTACAAGCAACAAATTCAACCTTTACAATGCGTCTAAAAGTACATTATGCACATATATGTATATATCTACAATGTAGGCAAAAATTTGTTATACTCTTATGTCCGTACAACACAATAATGCATGAAAAACTATATGTATTATCGCATTGAATATCAGGGGTGTATACTGTGCCAGCCTTTATAGCCAAAAGTTGCATTTTTTATTCCTTTTATGTATGGAGCTAACAATAAGTTATAAAGCTAATAAATCTTCACATTTACCAGTATACAATAAGGATATGCTTGCATATCAAATTATCAAACAGTACTTAATATGTCTCTATACCTTGTGTTTCATTCATGAATCTTCGCAAGGCAGCCATGACATTAATCAACATCTCCTATCAGCGAGCACAGTTGGCCAGTCCCCAGATCATTTACTAATCACAGATTTGACTGTAATTTGTTAAGAATCAGACACTGACAGCACCACCATGAAGTGAATGAAATTAGTGGAGTTCAAGTCCCAGTACATTTGCAATATTTCGGAAGAGGACTCAATTCATTATCAGAGAGAAAAGTCACAGTGAAAACACAAAACAAAAACTGCAAAAAAACACGCGAGAAAAGCAGAACACTGCCTGTGGACAAATGCAAGCCCAGAGGTATGCAAAAATAAGCACTGTGCGATTGTAAATGCAATTAGCACCGCAACTTTTGAGATGATTTTTGTTTAGGATTTAGGAACAAGTGAATAATAAATTCATAAAATGAAAAAAAGCTAGAGCATGACCATTTGACATTTATTGCCAAAAACCCATCCAGCAAATACTCCCATTAAGGTTGAACGGCTTTGGCAAAGTCAAAATGTGATTTACTGCTGTACGCCCTGCTGATTTTCATTATACTCAATGGAAAGTATATGATAAACGATAAGTTTCAGAAAAAGAGTAAAAAATCAGAGATGCATAAAATCATCACAAAGGTAACAATTTTGTTTCAGCCATGCACAAGTTTTGTTTTCACCCTGTTTATAAAAGTTCAGCTTTGAATTGGACAAGCAGTTTAAGAGACGACTTTCTCCAAAATACCCCCCCCCCCCTTTCGCAAAACAAAACATAAAACACAAAAACAAAAACAAAAAGAAAAAGAAAAACAAAAATAATAAAAAAAAAAAAAAGAAAATAAAAGAAAACAGAAAAAAAGCTTAGGAAAAATCAAAAGATTTGGAGCGTGACAATTAGAACACAATCCGTAAGCACCTATCCAATGTACATTCTCAACAACTTTGAGGCAAAACTGGTTGTTGTTTTTTTTTTTTTTTTTTTTTTTTTTTTTTTTTAAAGGTAAATCATCGGAAAATGGTACTGCTGGTCCCAATGTTGGCCAGAGCATTCCATTTTAAAGTCCAGTAATTTGGAGGAGATATGCTTTAAAGAGTGGCTGGTGTGGCCACTTGAATCGTATGAGGCAGATGGCTCGGCTGGTGTAGTGGGGTCTAGAAGAAGAGGGCATCAAAGTGGCTGTTAGGGAGTTGATACATGAAAGTGAAGCATGCTTTATAGGGCACAGAAACAGCTGCGGCCTACATTGCCGAGCATGCAACCCGAGAATGAAAGCAGCTGTTTCTGATCACTTTGATGATTTTGGTGTTATGATAAGAGCATAATGTGACAGTGCTTCACAGTTCAGGTTTGTATAATTCCTACTCGGAAATTATCAGTAGCATGCTATTAACCATTGGCACTTAATGCTCCATTTACTGTTAATCGAAGAGGTCATTGTTACAATTTGTGAAATTCCTCTCAGATAATATATTGTTGTAGGAATCATCCTTAAACGCCAACCTTTTGCCTACCCATTTCTCAGTCAAAACGATTTGGGTGGCAGATGTTTTTGAAATTTGTGTCTAAAGACAGAAGTTTGGCATTTTTTAATGCACTTTGATCTTCATTTTTGAAGGTAGTGCCAACGTTAAGGTTGGAGTGTTGAAAGTGAGCCTCTGTACATACTGCACATCTTTGCCTGGCTTAATTCTATTTAGCCGATTCTATTCTGCTCTTGCCTACAATGCAGCGGTGGTGCTTAGCATAGCATAGCCTATCCTAGGACACCGAAGCCTAAAAGAAATCCATTGTAAGTTACAAGGAGCTTGTGGTTTTAGTGTTAATCTACCGCACAACCCAATTTTGCGCCCAGACAGCGTAACTTTTGAGAAGACAGCATGACTTTTGAGCATATCCAATTTAGGGTTTGTATAAAGTTAACCTTCAGGCCTAACGTGCCTGCAAATCAGAGGCATTGCGACCAAATTGGTAACGTATCTGTTAAATAAAGGATAGACTACTGAATGATATAAGCAAGAAAGTCATCTTATTTCCAGGTTTAGAAAAAAAAACGGAGACTAAAATTGTAGTAAACAATACGAAGGCTAAATGATACATATTCTTACCAATGAATGAGGCGTCACTTACCTCAAAGAGCAACAAATGGGAAAGCTGCAACAGCTACATTCTGTATCCGACATTTTCTGGAGCTTTATTGTTATAAATTGTATAATGGCGTCCCCAGCGAGAACGGATAATTCATGATCTTGTAACATACACAAATTGGAACAGACTAGATTGTGGTGAAAAAATTACGTCTACACCTTGCTATACTTGACTAACCTATGCAAATAGAAAATACATGTTGCATATTATAGACGTATTGAACGGAAATTTTCTAGCATGGCTTAAAGAACATATCGGTACTGCCATTTTGTTGTTTTACTTGTTGCAAAGGAATTATTGGGTCACAGTACCCTGTTAATGCCAATAGCAGACCAGTCTAGCAATATCCAAGACATGACATGACATTTAAACACGCCTAAAATATCTTTCATAACTCATTTTTGTGTCTTACTTGGATGTTTAAAGTAAGAGGAGTATGCATTCTGCCTGAGTTGATGGCACAAATTATAGATCAAGTGTCTCTTGCAGATGATGTGTGTACATCACTTGAATCCACGATTCTTTGGATTGTACCTACCAAAAGTCATTTGTAAAGGAACACAACTGCAAATTCACATGCCCATAGCATTGATCAGACAGTTGACACCTTTCTTCGTGGCTCCAAAATAAACCATGTCACAAATATAAAATGCAATTCCTGCAACAATTATCTCATGGAGAGCGAGACATCTTTTTTGTTTCAATCAAATTCGCCATCAATCTTGTCCAACAACTCTTAAGTCTGTTACACATTTTACATAAATAAACTGCCATATTCATAGTACCAACATGGACGTTCGGAAAATGGTTATGAAATGGCAGAATGTGACATCACAGGGCCTGTCTTGTGTATAATATATATATATATATATATATATATATATATATAGCTGTATGCCATTGAACACTTGCAACACACAGCTGCTTTGCATCCCTGCCCTGAGATGTATTGAGTAATAAACCTAAACCAAACGTAACATGCAGCTTTTGTGCCTGTGTGTTGGAACTGTTTTTCCAATGCACCATAGCGTGAGCTTGCGAGAAAGAAATAAGGCACAGCAATTGAAAAAGAGCCGACATGCTTCCGTCAAAGTCAGGACGTTTTGACTGTCTACATTGAAGTGGGACATGTGGCTGACCACTTCCATCAGTTGCAAGAAGCTGGTTGCAGGCAAATGAACCTTCAATGTTTTGACCTCTGTGTCTTCGTCTGTGCATATGACATCACTAAAGATCATTTGAACAATTTCAGCAGCCATAAGCATTTGGAGTTGACAATAAAGCCCGAACTCAAATGGAACGAACATATTAACCAAATAGTCTTGAAAGCAACAAAGCTATTGGATATTATGAAATCTCTACAGTACGCTTTGGACCGCGAGACATTGGGAATTATTCCCGTACTTTATGTGCGACTTATTCTCGAACATGCCAATGAGCATAAAACGGCTGTGTGCAGAATGACGAAAACCGTGTGGAAAATTTTCGCCGTGTTGTGGCACAGGTAGGCCCCAGGGCAATGAAAGCTACTGCAACAGTCAAACTGTATGAAAAAAGCTGGATGTGAGACACTTTTCAAATGACATGGGAAATCCAAATTGATTCAGATATACAAAAATGTTCATAATTTAACACCAAGTTATCTGTGACATATCTTTCCAAATATCCAATTGCCTGATACAACTTTCAATGGTAAGACTCACAGGCGTCTTGATTCACCTCACTTTCAAGCTTGTAAAGATCTATCTGATAAGTCCCTTTATCCTTCTGCCACACACCTATTGGACCTTTTCCTTTATGTACTCGGAATGTCCCTTCCCTGTCACAATTTAAAAGAAAAATACGGACTTTTTCTTTATGCAGCATTGAAGACCCTTATCTTTATTATATTATTGAAAGTAAATCTGCTGTATTATATGCTCGACTGCGTATGGGCCGCGGCCACCTTAACAAACATCAGTTTCAAATCGGAGTTTGCCTGATTGTGTGTGCGGTACTGGTGTCGAAGATGTTTTGCATTTCTTTTTCTCTTGTCCTCGATATTTAATTCCTCGCAACACATTATAAACTTTGCTCCCTTTACACTTCAAACTCTACTTTTTGGTTCTGCTGCTTGTAGCCTCACAGATAATGTTGACATTTTTCGTGTTGAAGACTATATTGATGACACAAAAAGGTTTCAATTTGCTGTCATATATAATTGTAACACATGATGGGTGCTAATCATAGTTCCTGATGGAAATAACCAGCTCAGTAGATTCGTTTCATGCGTGCTCCACTTCATGAGTGCCCATATATATATATATATATATATATATATATCATGTAAGAATCCTAAACAGCAGCATACACTACACTGAACGTGTCTTGCTTCGTCTTGTCATGTGATATTGTCTGATTCTCAGGAGTGATTAATACAGGGCTTCCCTTCTTCCTAATTGAATAATAAAATATGTTTAAACCAATGAAGAACATGAAGTTTCTGGAAAACTTCATGTTCCTCGCCAGTTAGTTGCATAGTAAAGCCACCTGCATTTTTCTCTTCTCTGAAAACCACTGGCCCAGTTTCCTATTAGGGCGAACAGTCTTGAATTTGTGCGGAAAAGCACTCAAGTACTAGGCAAGAGCACAGTCTGGGGGCAAAACAATGACAGATTATTTCTTATCAAGTATAGAAGTTGGTCCAGGAGCTGAACCGCATTGTCCTTTTAATATAAAAAGGCTTGACAAGAGCATTATCGACATACCTACCAATGATTAACTGAAACACCTGTCTCGATGCACAAGAAGCAAAGAACTCTGTAACCTTAGACTTTGTGCAATTACGTTTTATATCTCCGAAGTTTTGCACCTTCCTTGCAATATGAAACCTTTCCCAATATTTCCATGGGCGCCAACGCGCATGGGGAAAATCTCCATAAACACATTCTAGAGAAGTTAAATCATCATGCTGCACCGCACATCTGCAAATGTAGTCGGGAAGTTGCAGCATATGTTCCCTCCCTGTGCGCAATACAAAGCCATTTCACGTCTGCTGGAAAGATACTCAACTTGATTCAACCAGATACACCATCTATATCAACACTTATCCTATACTGCCATAGCCTGTGCATACCTTTACTTAAAATACCGGAGGAGGTGTGTATTATCTCCCTTGTAGTTTGCCCAATGAGTAGGTAAAGATGACAAACCTGCTACGTTGTGCACGAGGTTCATGAATGATGCAAGAAGGGCTGTAGCACAATCCACTTTTCTAAATGGTACCCCATCAGCAGCCATAGTTTAGTAAATGACCCTTGGATCATGGTCAAACTGCTGAATTATTTGTGTGCCAAGTTCCTTTTTATACTGAGAAGTACATGGTAGCTAAGCGCACAAGTGATTCTTCAAGGTTGCGGCAACAACCATTGACATATTTGTGCTTCTGTACATCACACGAGTTGTAAGATTTGATTCTATTAATTAGCGTCTTTTAGGTTAACTGTAAAGTCTATGTACTACCCACAACTTTCTGCTATTTCTGATTGCCTTGCACGTGCATTTACTCAGTGAAACACATTGACATAAAACTTTCATGCTTTAAACATACCCATACATACCTGCATTGGAATCATCTGCACTACATACAGACTAGCTTGTATTTTCTTTGAATGGGTAAATATTCTTTCAATTGATCTTTTGTGACATAATTAACAAAAGCTGTCCGTTTTCACTGGACACTGCCTTTCTCCCATAACCATGAATCCTGCGTCTCCACCATAGTGTCTCTTTTATCCTTGCCAATGCATTTTTTTTATCAAAGTAGACTAATCCCAATTTCTGGGTTTCAAATCTGTTGGTTTTCTGTATCATTGTGCACTATAAACAATACAAAAGCATTCTCTGTTCGGACAAAGACATTGGGGCACTAAGTTTGAAATTAAATCGAAATATGGCTACGGTCTCTGATAGGCTCTATCAGAATAAGCTTGTATTGAACATTCCTAAATGCCAATCAATTCTTTTTGGTACCCACCAGCGTCTTTCAAAATGCAGTATTGATGGCTACAATGTTTCACTTAATGGTTCAAGTATACGACAGGTCAATGAAGCTAAACTGCTTGGTATTATTTTTGATTCGGCATTGACCTTTCAGACCCACATTGACAAAATATGCAAAAATATTTCACAAAAACTTGGACTTCTGAAGTACCTAAGAACAATTCTACCCCAAGACTACACGAAACCACTGTTCAATGCAATTGTTAAACGCCACTTTGAGTATTGTGATATTGTATGGGGTAACTGTAGTGCAGGACTGTTTGACAAGGTGTACAAGCTCCAAAAACGTGCGGCTCGAATACTCACTGGTGCCTCTTACTTAGATCACACCTAGCCCTTATTCCAACAACTACAGTGGGATACTTTATATGACAATTTCAAATTCCACAAATGTATTTTAACATATAAGGCTGTACATGGGAAAACGCCCTCCTATATTCGTGACAGATTGGTCTTTACGAGTGACGTTTCCACACGAAGTACCAGATCAACCAGCAAATCCCTCCTATATGTCCCTAAACCTAAAATTGATATATTTCGCAATAGTTTCTCCTACTCCGGCCCCTTCCATTGGAACAAACTTCCGGAATCTGTTCGTCTGGAACCATCACTGGAAAAAATTAAAAGTAGCTACTGGAAAACCAAGCCTTGAATTTTATTGACATTCTACTTTTTATGTGTATATATTGTAAATATTTATTTCGGGGCCAAAATGTAGACTAGCGTCACGCTAATTTTGTAACCCTGGTGAAATAAAGTATTCTATCTATCTATCTATCTATCTATCTATCTATCTATCTATCTATCTATCTATCTATCTATCTATCTATCTATCTATCTATCTATCTATCTATCTATCTATCTATCTATCTATCTATCTATCTATCTATCTATCTATCTATCTATCTATCTATCTATCTATCTATCTATCTATCTATCTATCTATCTATCTATCTATCTATCTATCTATCTATCTATCTATCTATCTATCTATCTATCTATCTATCTATCTATCTATCTATCTATTCTTGCCTCTGAGTGTTGCCATAATTGCTTGGTCTACCTGGCTGGCTTTTATGCATTTCCATACAATGAGATCGCAGGCGTTGGATTTCTTCAATTTGCTATATAATCCAATATCAAATCACCCTTTGGTAGAAAAGAATGGAAGAAGCAGAAAAAAAAACTGACACACCATGTGTTTTTTACTGGTATTAAGCACAAACAATAAAAAATAAAAAATAAAAATCATTATTCATCTCTTAGACATTTGTGAAGAGTTTCTATCAAATATCATCAAAAACAATAATGATACCATTATCATGTTTGTTGTTGTTGTTGTTGTTGTTGTTGTTGTTGTTGTTGCGATATTGGTTTTTACAACAACTAAACAAGCGCATGGTTTAAATAGCGTGATTGGAAAACTCCGAGCAAAAGTAGTTCACTTTTACATATCATCTGATTTTACTTTCTCTGCTTGAAGAATTCTTTGCGCTAACAGAGACAGTATGTAAGAATTCAGTGTAATTGACATTCGGGTGTTTTATAATTAAGATCCATGCGAGACAGGTACTGTTTTGATCCGTATGACTCACATTGATCTGGGAAAATTAAGAGGCAATAGGTCCCACTTGTATGATCTTGTTTCACACTTCAAGCAAAAGCAGTAACAGAAATAGAATCTATATTAATGCAATTGATGTGCACATTTGCTGGCCTTGAACAGTATGCAACTACATTTGTAAACTGGAACAAACTCCACCCTCGCACAGCTTAACCTGGGAACTTCAAGAGAAGAGATTTACCGAAGGACCTCAACTCAAAAAAAAAAGTGTCTACCTGAATCCTCCATGAAACATATGTTTTATAAACATCACCTTAAAATGAAAATTGTTTCATTAAAACTGGTAAGAAAAAACATTATTTCAGAATTATTCAAAATACCCCCCACATTATTAAATTAAAAAAATAAAAAACAAATAAAAAACATAAAAAATAAAATACACTTTGACACCCAATTTAAGTTTAAATAATCATATCAGCATTTCTAGCTGTCACACCAATATTAACTTGGATGTTTTACATATCTTAACATCTGTACACATAACCTGTCTTTTGTTGCGTCTTGTTTTTTCTTTGGTCCTGAGTAAAACAAGTTATTATATTAAAATTATGCATGATTCAGCTGATCACAAATGAATAATCTCTTAAATGAAAGTAAAAACTTTTACAAAGAAACTGCTTCCATTTTTTTCTTGTCAATATGGCCTTGTTAATCAAAGCAACATGTGCATGTTTTGTGAGGCACAGTAAATGGTTCGGAAAAAAAAATATAACAAATATTTGTGCCTGCTTTTTTATTTACAGTAGGAGTCGTAGTATCATTCTTCGGCTTTTACTTTTCTGTTCATTTATACATGCCATTATAATTGTCACATGCAAACATTTCAAAGTTTACAAAGAAAGTATCTTTATTTAAAGTAACAATACTCCCACCTCTACAAAAACTTTCAGATAGCTTCACAGTTCCTTTCTTGATGCTGATATTCTGATAGATTAAACACTGAAGGCAATTGTAAAATCCAAAATATCTATTGATGATGAACTGATGACATACACCTGATGACATACACCTGATAAAAGAGTCAGCTTAACCTAAGCATCTACAAATAATTTTATATTTCCAGTCCAATGCATCACAATTACACTACATGTATCACCAAATGAAAGGACAGTTCCACATCTGACAGTGAACACACACACACACACACACACACACACAAACAAAAACAAAAATCCAATGTATAAATGCAATTCCTTTCAGTCCTGATTTGACACACCTTGAAATCTACAATACTTAAGAATAGCGCAATGTACTCAAAATGCTCAATATGTGTGTAACATAAATTAATTTTATAAATACAGACCAGAGAAATCACATCTACCCCCCGCCCCCCGCATAATGCCTTAAATTCACGAGAGGGACTTATATAAGCAGACCCTGTTTCCCGATGGCTTTTCTGAATAAAATATGTTTAAACCAATGCCTTCATTTTTCCTTTCGGGGATTTCTTAAAGGAAAACGTTTTGAATAACAAGTACAGATGCATCTAAATTTTTTTCATGTATTGGGTGCATACTAAGTCAATGCCAAGGGACCTACTCCATCTCGTTCTAACTCACAGTTTTAATCTAATCAACCTCTCCGATAAACTATTTTCTCACAATAATTTGAAATATTCATACTTGTCAGTGCATTAAAATCATAGTCCATTAACTTTTCTCTTTTTATTTATAATTTTGGCCTCTCAGTCTACAATTTGAATTTATTTAATATTTTTCTCTGCATATGCTAAATCTCCTTTTACCCTGTAAATCACCCAATTATCGATCAAATTAAAGCTATGATAGCTTCTCGAAAAGTATTAAAACACTGGCTTGTCTGTACCCATGTTATATCAACAGAGCTCTTGGTTTTGTTAAAATCTATTATTTCAAAAAACGACTTGTTAGGTTTTATATATATATATTCTTTTTGGGGTTTTTTTGTTTTTTTTTTTATTATTTTTTTAAATTTTTATATCTGTTCG
The DNA here is from genome assembly GCA_964020975.1 of Hermodice carunculata. Lineage (NCBI taxonomy): Eukaryota > Metazoa > Annelida > Polychaeta > Eunicida > Amphinomidae > Hermodice > Hermodice carunculata. The sequence continues at coordinate 11,034,233 of OZ026627.1, forward strand.
GCATAATGCGTGTCTTTAACAGTGGTTTACCAAGTCAAACACGTGCAAATTTGCAATTTTACGCTAGGGCTTTATCTCTGATGAAAATCGTTTTTCAGACGCATATGGATTTATATTTTGAGATCAGAGATATCAGTATTAAAATGTCTGAAAATGGCATTGCTTATGATAAGTGAATTCAGTGTCTTAAACCAACTTACTGCAAGCACCTGCTAATTCCAAGTTTCCAGTTCAGGATCTGGTCCTGTCAAAATTGCCGTGAGGTTGCACCTGCTACCGAAATATATGTGGTTTGACTAGCCCCATGGTGACTGGTAGACAAATTATAAGTCCTGCTGGGTTGTTTCCTGTGAACACAGTTTGTCCGTCTTCAGTAGTATATATGCTCGGGGGTACTGAAGCAAGAGGTGACTGAGACAGCAAAAAGTTCCCAAAACCTTGGGACGTCCTCCAATCAGTTACTGTAGGAATACTGGAACATGCAACTGAGATCCTTGGCACCTCCTCCCATCAATTGCCATTGAGACACTAAATGATGCTAGGGCAGATTGAGATTGTAATAAGCATCGGCAAGGATATTGTCAGGGGCATCAGGGAATGCTCAAGCTACCGACTGTGCCCCACGTCTCTTACTAGTATTCAACGTAACACTGAAATATCCAAGAAAATATGTGCTCCTGTTCCCATGTATGACCTGTCGTTTACGTGTAGAACATTTTTGCTTCCGGCCAGAATACTATAAAATATTTCCGGCAGAAAGTTATCGTGCGAATAATTTTGGCACAAACTCAAGTAAGGTCAGGTATTTCTGTCCCAGTCAAAATTAAGCATCTCTCTCTCTCTCTCTCTCTCTCTCTCTCTCTCTCTCCTCTCTCTCTCTCTCTCTCTCTCTCTCTCTCTCTCTCATTCTCTTTAAGGCGTGGCTCTGTGTAAAGGAACCCTAAAGGACACCCTGAGTTAAGCTGTGCACTTGATACAAAGTTTTACCTGTTTTTGGGGCCAAGTTAACGTATTGTTAGTTTAAGAAGGCTCAAAAAGCTGTGTTTTTCCACTTTGGAAGCTACTTTTCTCCAATCATAGTGAAGTGGCAGCAGAAATAAAATCAGGGATATGCGCTCTTAGTGGAAGGACCCTGTTACAGGGCTTGATGTAGGAGAAATTTTGTTGGATATGCATTTATTCCTTTCCTGACTTTATTGTTTTTTTAGAATTTTCGGAAGACCTCCATGCGGTTTTATGGGTTCGGCCGTTAAGTACTTTAGTTTACCACAATAGAGTTGGTTTGTGTGTTTGAATAAGACAACCACAAAATTAGTTCTTTTGTGCAATAAAGATCAATAGCACTTCATGAAATCTGCAACAACAAAAAAAAAGAGGAAAGCTTTAGCAAGGCCAATGAACCTAACAGCGAACATATTACTCTGCCCAGGAAAAAGAACAAAAAAATTATATACCACAAAGGTTGTGCTGCCTTTTACAGTAAGTGCATGAAGAAACTGTTAGGTGTGGGAGGGAGTAGCAGTGGCTTTGGCAGAAAAAAGATCAAGGAAATGAATCATGCCAGGCACCTGATGATTCAGACACAAGTGCTATGTTTAAAATAGGTGTCCAATATCTACCATCCGCGCTCAAGGCAAGCAACTGCTACCTCTTAATTAATAAATTAAACATGCCGATGTCCTCTAAGGGCTTTTATCAGCATCACAACTGAAGCTCCTAATCAACCTTGTGTTTATGACCAATTTCCTCGAATTATAGGAAAAACCCTAGGCTACCTTGCATTACTGCAATTTGAAAAGAGTATCTTGAATTAGAATACAGATTCAAGACCTTGCAGGGAGCTCGCATTTGATCACATTTGGGTGTGTTCTTTCCAACATTTTAATATGGAAATGAGGCACAATTTTAACTGATTTTGAATCCAAATCCTTTAATTTTAGGTGAAGTGACGCACAAGACAACACCTCGGAGAATGCCACCACAAGAATAAATGTATGGCTGGTGAAAAACTCGGTTATTTTTCAAATGAAAGTAATCAAAATCAACGTTTTATTGAAGCAAATAATAAATAAGAATTTAGCGGTAGTTGTAAACAACAACAATGAATTTACTGGCCAAATGTAATGGTCGCAGGGATAGCTGTTATATATGTTACCTTTTCTGACCAAAATGAACGAAAGAAAAACCTTCATTATTATTTTGTAATACACTGCCGAGGATAACCTGTGACTGCACAAAGATTACAAAGTTTCATTTCATTGTCGACAGACAATATCTTTATATTTTAATGCCCTTGCTGTTTGACATTTAATATATACGACGACTTAGCTAATAACGAAACTTGTGATTCAAGGCAGCTTTATATTTCTGTTGATATCTTGTATTTTATACTATGGAACCTGCACTTGCATGAGCCTACCACTTTTGGCGAGCCAAATTCAACAAATGCTTAAACTGCAACCTTTGCAACGTCTATGGGTTTTAATTATCATGACAAAAGTACAGGAATATTGCCAAGCCCTCACAAAGAAAAATGCCGGTGGTTGCACCTGTAAATCATTGACAGCAACATTAACGTACAATTTCTTCAGTTCTGAATTGCAACCAGACTTGATGATTTTGAAATTAGACTGTTAAGTTGCAGTTGAAAATGTCATTGTATACATCTGAAAAGATTATGTAAGAAAATTCAAATATTTCCTTCACCAGCGTGTTTGTCTACGATATTTTTGCGTTTTTGTACTGGTTTTTACATTCTCATACCACCTGGTATAATTGTGAAGCAGGGTGGAAGCACTTAGGCTCTTTGTTTCATTTTTCTTTTTGTTCTGGATCTTTATCAAAAAATGTTTCCTTTTCAAAACTTTGTGAATTGTGTACAGTTTATTTCTGAGACGCATATTTGGTGTGTTTTGTATTTGAGGTTGAAACTAATTTCATCGCTAAACGTCTCCTCAAATAACGGCTGTACTGAAATCATTTTTAGCATGATGTTATTTTTAAAATTTATTAGTCAGGAATGGGCCGGATTGCTATTTTTTTTTTCATATCATATCATCACCTAGCCATATATGACACCCACAGTAGTAAACAGACATCACAAACTGCCACAGATGGATTCAAAAAGTGTGGCAAGAATTTAGAATCTTGCAGACATAAACACCAATACACATTACCAAACACACATACTTATTGATCTTGGAAATTTCAGTAGTGTGGTGAAAATTTGTTTGCGACTTAGGGCGGAGTGAGTATTGTCAATCAAGGAGGCAATGCAACTGGCTCTTCCCCAATATATTTCCAGAACACTCCTTGACATATTGACCACTTGAGTGTCGACGCTAGTACGACATGCTTTGAAGGCAACTCCCCTGTGCCCCTTTTTTGTTTGTTTGTTTGTTTGTTTTTTTTTTTTTTTTTTTTTGTTTTATTTTATTATCCTTTTGTTGGGAGGGGGGCAGCCTCAATATATTTGGGAAACCTTATTCAAACATTCACAAGAATGATATCAACACTTATGTATATGACATTAATTATTGAGATTAAAGGCCATGAGTGTAGGAAATGAAAGTGTGAAATTAACAGATATGTGGTATAAACATATCTTGCTTTCAAATATAGTCAAGGCAAAATACCTTAAGGTAAGACAAGTGACCAACACAGGAAAAATATTAGATTTCCATTTTTGTGTTTTAACAAACGCAGTTTGACATATAGAAAAAGTAAAGAAATCCTTTGGTAAAGCAAACCTCTGTGCAAATTTTGAAGTGGCTCAGATGTCTCATATCCTATTTTTAAAGACTGAAGACTCAAGGAAATGAGGCATCAACAGAAAATTATGAATAAGCAGTAAGAACTGTAGATGGAAATAAAAACACTGACCTTTGCAAATATTCCCTTATGTGTACAGCCCATTAGAAACTTTCATCAATTTCTCGTCTCCCAAAAAACTAAAATTAGACTTCTTCAATTGAAGCATGCATGACCATAAGATTCAAGTGTAAATAACCTTAGTTTTTCAGATGTTTGAAGATTACTTGTTAGCATTTTAACCAATTTTGAAATTTGTCAATTTCAGTGGTAATATTTTCATACTTGCTACCATTGTTCGTATGATGACAAAAACTGAATGCAGTTAACATATAATATAAAGAATGGCCCAGTATTCGAAATATGAGTACCCAAGTAGCCATAGGGAAAAAATTAAACACTTCATGCAACTATACATTTATTAATTTTTTCTTTTTGGAATGGCTTTGGAATCGTTTCGACCACAGATTATTTAAACCTTCTATATTAGGTTGTGTCAAAACATGCGGTTACCTTATGTGCCAAATGCTTTATTTTAGTAACAATATATTGCGGGTGTGTAACACGGGCGTCTCGGTCGTAATAGTTTCGGTCATTAAATTCAGGTATGATTGCATCTATTATTATTATTATTATTATTATTATTATTATTATTATTATTATTATTATTATTATTATTATTGCTGCAGCGGAGCTTTATTACTGAACAAATCATATTATTGTCCACTTTGAACAATTTTTAGTTCCTTTAGCCCAAGTTATAATACAATGAACCGTTCAATATACAGTGTTAATAATTTTAAGTTTAGAACTTGTTCTACTGTTATCAACAAATGTACTGACCCATCAAGTATTTTCTAAGTGTGTATATTGATCTTGAGTTAAACTGTATGTATTTATATATCAGCTGTAATATGTATGTGACAAGTAAATAATGTTTTCTGGGCCGCCATGAAAAACAACTTAGATTACTTGAATTCCCAAAATATCTATATTCAGTCATCACCATCATTACCATCATCATCATCATCATCACTATCATCATCATCATCATCATCATCATGAAACATTGACTCTTCATTATTTGTTACTCCATCGATTTTCATGATGTATCGTGAAACCTTTCTTGATGGAAATTGACGATAACCGGACAACAATGAAGAAGCCACCGACACCTTCCATGTAAGATCTGTTCCTGACTATATATCGAGCAAATCTTACGTAAATGTACTTTGCATTGGAAATCTACTTTTCCAACTTCCACCTTGTCAGTTTTAAAGAAGAAAAAACAAAGTACTCGTTTCTATGATAGAAAACACCGGCGGATCTTTGCTCGTCTGTATATGTAGGTTCACACGCACACACACACGAAAATAGTTTTTGTTATTAATATGACTTGTTTCTTTGATATAAAGTACAAAGGTGTCCCGACTTGAGTACTAGGGGACCATACGATCAATAAAGCTGGATGCTTCAGGACTGCTGCACTTCAAGACATGCTAGAGGAAGGCCATACATAATTCCCTTACAACTGGTGGTGATATTTTCATAAATTCATCAGTTAAGGGAAATTTGTTTGGGCTCCACGACATTAACTACTTTTCCATATAAATCCATAAGCAGGGACTCAGATGAGTAAGCCACACGACAACTTACGTCTGCGGAGACCTGATCCGGTATGTCTGCGGCAACTGATGGGAGGAAGTGCTTAGTCCGATGTTCCAGTATCCGTACGACAATTGATGGAAGGACGTTCCAAGGTTTCAGAGGCTTTTGGCTTTCTTAATCCCCCCCCCGTTCCAGTAGCCACTAGTATATTTATTACTGTCTTCACGTGCCAGGAATAAAATTGCTTGCGTCTTGGTGTCTACTTAAAAAAAAGGGGGGGGGGGGAGGGGAACTCTACAAAAAAGTTTTGCAAATTGTTGGCAGGAATATAGCTATTAGTTATCTCACTTGTGAAGGTGGCCTTCTCAAACTACTGTGCTTAGTGTTGTTGTTAGACTTTACCAGACCTTGGTATATACTTGTGAGCCTGTTGGACATCATGCATCTGAAGAATTTACTTTAAACTGTCAGTAATACACGTTGTGCATTATTGGCATGGGTGAGGTTATTGGTTAGCACCAGGAGAATATTGTGTTGTTTGAGTAAAGATGTGACATTGTGGTTGGTAAACCCTCTGTCTCTGTCCATTCGCAAGCTGTGTCTTGTTTATCTACCTTCTTTGACGTTTCCAAGCTTCACCCACTTCTTGTTCTGTTTTATTCTTCAAGGGGGATTACCATACATACAGACTGAATATGTCAACTGGGCAAATCTGTCTAACTATCAAAGCTATGAAAGATATTTCTTCGCCTTAAATGAGGAGAATATTACTATTCAAATTTAGACTTGTGCACCAAATTAACATGAACTGTCTTTGTGTGATTATATTATTCCTTATTCTCAATATACTGGACAGACGTGAATGAAACAGACCACTCCCACCCAAATGACCACCTTCATGAACCCTGGCATCATGGCACGATGTTTGAGCATGGGTGTGGTGGACTTTTGTGGGTGTTTTCGTATAGTGGTCCCCCCTCCCCCCCCCCCCCCCGCCCGCTTCCATCTCTGATTTAGCACATCGAATGCGAGACATGTAGTGCATATATTAACTGTCATAAGCAGTGTTTCTGCTTGGGACAAAATGATTGTGGGCAGGAAATTATGAGCTGTCAAGCAACTGCGACTGGTTTCCTGGTGCAGAACCATTGAGTCCCAGACAACAGACATGCTATGATTGTGTGTATTTATGCTATATTTTTTCGATTGAATATTCTGTTTAAGTAGACACAAACGATAACTAGTTAGCACAAAAGTGACCAAGAATAAGTAGAAAAATTAGGAGACCCAACAATGGCGTGTGTGCATCAATCGGTCTGCTTTTGTAGAAATGTAGCGCAGTACTATGTGATATGGAAAGCAGACGTAATAGCCAAACCACACATCTTTACTATCTTCTTTTTAACAGATAAATGTATATATATATATATATATATATATATATATATATATATATATATATATATATATATATATATATATACACATGTGAATACAGCTACTCATGATTGGTATTTAATATACATAGTAAGTAGAACTATCGGCACGTCAACATCCTGTTGACCACAAATCGTATATTAGTCGCCCTGACTTATTGTAACTACGTAAAGGTTAATAACATCACATAAACTTAAAGTGGTGTAGGGAACATTTTCTACCGGAAACTCCAATATTATTCTCGAATAATCTTAAAAGAGTTTACTTCAGGTTCACAATGTTTTGCTCGAGTCTGAGTCATTTAAATCCTTCTTCTTCTTCTTCTTCTTCTTCTTCTTCTTCTTCTTCTTCTTCTTCTTCTTCTTCTTCTTCTTCTTCTTCTTCTTCTTCTTCTTCTTCTTTTTCTTTTTCTTTTTCTTCTTCTTCTTCTTCTTCTTCTTCTTCTTCTTCTCTTCTTCTTCTTCTTCTTCCTCTTCCTCTTCCTCTTCCTCCTCTTCTACTTCTTCTTCGTCTTCTTCTTCTTCTTCTTCTTCTTCTTCTTCTTCTCTTCTTCTTCTTCTTCTTCTTCTTCTTCCTCTTCCTCTTCCTCTTCCTCCTCTTCTACTTCTTCTTCGTCTTCTTCTTCTTCTTCTTCTTCTTCTTCTTCTTCTTCTTCTTCTTCTCCTCTTCCTTCTCCTCCTCGTCCTCCTAAATAGAAATAACAACAGATTATGGAAGGAAACACGTGAGAAATTTAAACCTATTAAAGAATGTTGAACAATTATATAGCTGCATATAAGGCGATACAAATTACAGTAGCTGAAATGTTTTTGGTACAGTTATACGTTAGAAACGTGCATACAGATGCCTGTCATGGTCCTGTATGGGTAAGAGGTTATGCCTTGGCAAAGGGATCACCACCTATCCCTTTTGCGGACGAGTCAACTGTTGCCCAGCTGCCATGACACGATATTATAGGAGCAACCATATCATGGTAGGATCTTCTACAACACATCAGGGCAAGTGAGGGATGAAGAGACATAAATGGAGAGAGATTGGCCGACACTGCAATATCAAGAACTATTTGGAAACGTGCACCAAACAACATTTTCTTTTATTTTCTAGATCGAATATTTCAATTTCACCTCTTCTTTGCTGTGTAAATCACATATCATAAACAAGACATTAACAGAACTTCATGTGACACGAAGATAAAGTATGAAGCTTGGAGTGCCTATTTTTGGAGAAAGGTCATGATTAAGGCATACTGTTCCCACCCACTTAAGTTAATGCATGGCGGAGCTTGCCTCCTTTGAATGTAACTGCGATAGCCAGAGACAGGGACTTCATGATTTATACCCAGTAAAAGTCATATGAAATCAACAAAACCTGCAGCCTAAACTACAATGCAACACTGCAGGCATTTACCCCTCCTCCACTAATATGATTTTTTTACTTCATATATGGTCAAGACTGAATAATATAGCAGGTAATGTTCAGCAGAACGCACTTAAAACTGTGCTTTATGGCTATAAATCTAACATTGAGATGTATTATGATGTGACCTGTGATTCACCCAGGTTTATGTTTTAACTTAAATGATACAGGGCATGGTATTTAGAATATTCTTTGAATTTATTCAGGCAAAGCTTTGCGTACATATATCTCACACATGAAATAAATGCTTAGTCCTTATAATGTACCTGGTGAGTTGTTCGTGTGTGCCAGTTGTATTCAAGATTCAAATTATTAATGGTAACAATTTGAGTCTTAGGTGTCAATGGTAAAAATAGAACAGCGGTTTTTGTAAAATATATGTATATTACATTCCAGCTAAAATGTCTGAACTGCTCTGAAATCGATTTATTCAAATATGATGCTACTATATTAGTTTAAGATGTTACAAAGATTTATGAAATTCAGCTGAATTACCTTACCCCCATAGGACATTATGCAATAGTGGAATTATTATGATATGTTTTGATAAAATCTCTCTAAAAAGAAATTAATTGTGGGTTTTTGCCTTTACCTTTTTTGTGATGTGTTCCTATGATTTGAGTTCTATTTTTTCACTTTCCTATTTCCCCCACCACAGTAGCTGCCACTTCACATATGATTTACTCTCTCCTGGATAGAACGGGTTTCAGTCAACTGGTATCGTTTTTGCAAATAGTTGCACTCGGCCTAACTCATATCTAAGGATAACTGTTCCCATGGAAAAGCCAATACAACTTTGTATCCAGTATGTTTTATACCAATACCACCCTAAGTTTAAAGACACTGGAATTGACTGTATTTAAGCAACAGCGGGTTATGAGTACATTTGCCCCGGTTACAGCAGCTATAAGTAGATATATTATAATATTGCCTTTAATTTAGAAAAAAGTCAATGTATGTATATATATATACAGTTACATACTATAACGGTGCTCTTTTTGCAAAGGTTTGAACGTATTAAGGTCCATATTGTTGGGCCCCGAAACAGGCAAGCAATCGGGCATTTCAGTGGCCAACTGGGGGTTTATTGACACTGGATTGCACTCGGGAGACTTCCCTCTCTCAATGGAGCAAGACGTGGGTTCCCTCCATTATGAACAGTGTTTTCTGAATTATTGGTTCGTATGCATAAGCCATATCATTAAGCACAAGAGTGATGCCCATCAGATTGATTTGATGTTATATCTTAAATGGTCTGATAGTCACATTAAGGGGTTTCATGACAAGCTAATCTAGTGCACGTTGACACTTTTAATTTCGCCGTGTAATGTTCTGGGTGACTGTAGTAAATAAGCGAGGTGTGCTGCTGAAATATGTATAGGGAAAAAAACATTTTGAAGCCTACATTGTAAGCATTTTTTCTAGGATGTTCTGTACGTCGCACAGGTGGTCTCTTTGTGTCTGGAACCTTTTCTGATGTAGAAGCTTGGCGTAATCTGAGCAATTCTTTAATCTTATGTTATTATTATTATTATTATTATTATTATTATTATTATTATTATTATTATTATTATTATTATTATTATTATTATTATTATTATTATTACTATTTTGTTCTTTCCAAGAAAATACTTTGAATTTCAAATAAAATATGTTCGGCAGCAGAAGAATTAATTTGCACGACATAAGAAATAAGATTTACTGCAAAAATCTAAATTGGTTTACCCATAATAATATTAGGGCCGCGTAGGCTATGTATTTTATTTCGAAGTGAGCTACACCATGTGCAAAGTGAACCTTGAAGTCTGTCCCAGTATGAAAACAACAGTCAGCCCTCTTTTTCAAATGCAACACGCCCATGCCAATTTGTCATCCAGGGATAACAGGTGTGACGTACCATACATATACAACATATTAATCATATGAAACTTATATGTACATATAATGATATCCAAACAGGATGTGCAATTAGTTCCCAGTTGTCTTTCTAAAATATTATCTACAAAGTTGACACACATGGTGACAATAAAAAAGTTCAACAATTCCACGAACAGATCATATGGCAATACGGTAATACCGACATTCCATAAACCCTCACCAAAAATTGCACTTTTAAATGTATGATCATTCTTTGCAAGTTGATTTTCTCATATTTTATATGTCATTGAACTGATACTTTTTTTAGGTTAAAATGAGGAAAACTGTGTAAAAGCGTGGATGTCCCAAGACTAAATCTATTTAAAACGTATATGATTACCCGTACCATTCAACTGTTTCTGCAACAATTTTCAAAAAGTTAAAATCCCAATCCTCTTAATACCACAAGATAGAGTCATTAAACCAAAAATTTCGCACCTTTCTTAAAATCATGGTAGAAAACTCTACATGCAAAATGCGGCTTTGCTGAATCCACACCCCAAAGTACAGTAGACTTCGTATTTGACATCAAATAAACATTATATTTTCTAAAAGTATATATTTAGGTTAAGTGATTAAAGATACTAGAATATCTGTCAGTTTAATTGCATATATGAAAAACGACAATATTACCTGTTTTACAGAAAGAAAGACTACAACAAAACCATAACAAAACATGCTTTTTCAATAAAAGCATATTTTCTTAGGGGTTACATTTGGACAAACCTTTTTTTTTTTTTTTAAGTTTTGCGATATCTCAAAATTTTACGAAATTGGAGTGGAAATGCTACATTACCAACCTTCATAGACAAAAAACAAAAAAGGACAAAAAAAGAGGGCGCAAGCGCTTCAAAAATTAACCCAAAAACAAAAAAAACAAAAAATAATGATGTAAAAAGAGGGAAAAACATTGGACTTCTAGAAACAACGCCGTGTCTGAAATACCTCCCCCCCCCGAAAAAAAAACAGCAACAAAACAACAAAAAACAAAAAACAAAAAGGCAAAAAAAAAAAAAAAAACACACACACACACAAACGCGTATTCAAAATTGAGATGTTGTTCAAACGGCAGTTGAAATTTAAATTAAAAACAAATAAACAAAGCTCTTTTTAAAAAAAAAAGTCAAAGTTTGAAAATAGCTTCGGAGAGCTGAATGTGTTTGTTTTTTCAGTTTTATTATTTTTGTACATTCTATCTTAATTTTTTGCAGAATTTCAGAAATTTAATTCACCTTTAATTTAATCAATACAAATAGAAAAAAATTCAGTATCAGAATCAAACTTGATATTGTGTGTTACAATATGCCATAAATACCTTTCACAATATCAGATGATAACCATGGACAGGAACTAAACATTTACACATCAAATTAATTACGTATATCGCAACCTTAAGTGATTTGAAAAGAAACCTACCATTATGTCAGTAAAGCAAATTTCGGAGTTTGCTATGCATGACGACTTTATGAATTTTATTTGGCTTGAGGAAGAACTAGAGTAAAGGCTAAAGAGAAATTTGAATTACAACATTTCAGGCAAAATGATGATCTTTATGTTTGTTTGAAACAATATGTTGTGATTCATTCAGTTTTTTTTATGTGAGTGAGAGAACATAAGTTAATAAACAGACCCAATTGATTATTAAAACAAAACAATTAACTGTTTGCATTTGCAATAATATTATTCAATGCTTTATCAACAGCACATTTGTCATGCAACACTTGCAGGAACCTATCAATTTTTGGTTTGTCAAAACAGGATCTGGTGGTTGTTTGGCTGCTTTATATAAATCTTCTATTAGTCTGTTAGTAACGATATGCCTTATTTCACTTATCCATTCATCTGAGTTGAAAACCTCACATTTATCCTTTTTGCTCGTTTTAAAGCACATTTTCTTTTTAAAAACTTCCATTTTCATTTTCTTGTTTTTACCATAAGCATTGTTCGATTGTTTATGGTATCCAAGTCCATTTGGAAATGGTTTATGTCATGCCTGGTTTCAAATCGTAGAAAGATCTGGTAATCAAGAGATCGTGTAGCAGTTTTCTTTCACTTATAATATTACATAATATTTTATAAACAGGATACATCCAAATAGAGATACAGAACTGAACATAAACAAAACAATACACAAATATAGCAAATGACTCACCTTGACGTAAATATAAGCTCATAATCATAAGTTTTCAAATCATACAGAAAAATCTTATCTTAAATAAGATTTATAAATACCAATTATAGACACATGAATGCGGCTTTAAAAAGAACGTAGAAATAATAACTGAAAAAGACAGATAGGCTTGATTGGGTCATTTTTCTTGAGATACCATAAGGTGTGTTGTTCTCTAGTCGTCCAAGAAGAAAGCAAAGAGAATCTACTACTCCCGACACTGGTTGAGTGAGTTAAGGTTTAGGGATAGTGATATGCTTGACAGCGCTGAAACCAGTTTTTAAGATTGAAGGGTCGATGTTGGCAATGGGATCTACTAAGTCTCTCTGGTGGTATATCCGTGAACAATGAATTGGGATCAGAAAAAAGTTGGCAGGTCCCTGACTGGAGAAGAAATGTTAAAAATTCGCCGGTGAAGAGATAACGTGTCACGATTTACAATATCTTTTTTATAAGAAACTTGCAGGGCTGCCAGCAGAGGACTTGAGCGAGATCGCTTACTGAGACCCATTAATGCCTTAAGCATAGATATCTGGGCGGATTCCAAGCTTTCAAAACTTGTCTTATTTACATCTATACAATCAAGACCAAAGGTTAGGGAGCGGACCCTGACACTACTCCAAATATGAGACTTGACGTCTGAAGCTAAACCTGGGTAAATCATACCTGTTCCAGTTTATTGGTACACTGAACGTCGTGCGTTGGAGATCCTGCTAGAAACGTGACCGTCTGCCTCAAGATCATTTTCAAAAACAAAACCCAATAATTCTACAATATGGACATTACGTAATTTCACATAATCCTTGGTTCCACGATGGCTTATGTACAAAAGTAGATTTCCCAGCTACCATGCAAACAGATTTCGTAACATTGAATGCTAAGTACCATATTTCGGCAAAGTTGTGACATATATTTATCAAAGTTGTAACTGTTGCACCGTGGACGCAAGAAAAGCTACGTCATCTGCGTAAGCGAAGAAATTAAGCAAGCTATTACCAATGCGAAGTCCGAATTTCGATTTCCGCAATTCGGTTATTAATTAGTCCATAAAAATATCAAACAATTTGGGTGATAAAATACTACCCCGAAGAGTACTGATTACAACTGGAAACGGACGACTGACCTCTCCTTTCCATTTTGTCAATACTTTTAAACTTCGATACCATGATACAATATACATCCATTTGTTTATTGATTTTTCTGCCATAATTTGTAAACAGACCTTCGTGCCATATACTGTCAAAACATTTACTGGCGTCAAAGCTACCTACAAAGAAGGCCGAACTATTAAGATTAAAATAAGATAAAATATCATGTAAATATGAGGAACAAAACAAGGTGCTCCTGTCCTTTCTATAACCAAATAGAACATCACAAACATGATCATCGGGCATTAAAAACATCTCAGTAAGTTTTGCATGTACGGAACTTAAAGTAATTGGCCTGTAGGTACTGACCACGTTTGGGTCTAGGAAAGGGTTTTTCAAAATAGGCACTATAACTTCCATCTGAAGCACGTTTGGAACAACCTTTCTATCACCATACTCTTATAAAGATGAGCAAGATGAGTACATAAGATTTGTGAGTTACCATACCTTAGGTGTTCTGTTGTGACCCCATCACACCCAGAAGCACTATTACAATCCAAAATTCTAATTATATTATTATACATGTTGTCAGTTATTTCAAAACCAGAAGCACACTTGTTCTTATGCAATTTCTCTTGGACAAACTCACTAATTTTCTTTTGTTCAGTGTTTGAAGGTGCATCTCCTTTATGACCCATAGCTGATTTATAATAATCACCAAATTGATTCACACTAAGAGAAGATCAAACATTTTTACTTGTGGATCTGTTAAGCACATTCCCAAGAGAAGATATATTCCGTTTCATGTACATGTTGTTCAGCTACCGTGACTATGGTCAATACGTTTCTGTACACTTCATCTCGACTCACGGCGAAACATCTTTTTAGCGTGTTCCCAGCAATCATACAGCGCACCAGCATTAGGGCGACCAGCACTGTTCCAAACATTGAAGCAGAAACATTTCTTGTCTCGAAAGTAGAACAAGTTAGGAGGCCACCAAGCTTTGGGTTAATACCTCTTATTACACACTACACCTGCTTATTTTACAAAAATATGTAAAGCTCCATTGATCATAGCTATCTGCTTGTTTACTTTGCAAGTTATCTTAATGCATTTTAAAAGTCCTTTTATTAGCCTGACCCATAATTAAACAGCATGTGATGTATTTATCTGATAATCGACGAAAAATACGCTCATGTTGTCAAGGTTACAGACGACAGTTGTGATTGGCTGGATGAGCCTCCCAACGGAGATAGTCCGTAATTGTGAAAATACTGTGTTTTCAGCATGCTGTAGCTTCTGTATAAATAAAGTAAGCTAAGTCAGGTTTGCTGCATCACAGAGTTGCTTCCTTGGTGGTCATATAGGTGCCCTGTCTTTCAGGCCAGGTGGGAACTTTATGGTGGGGAAGGACAATGCTGTAACCCTGGCAAGAGCACAGTTCATACACCTGTATAAAGCTGACATCCAGGTGTTGTTTCGTATTTCAATAATCACAAATTAACGAGCTGGGAATTGTATGACAAAAATCCATCCATGTTTTTCTGACATTTTTATCCATTAAATGCCGTTCACGGATTTTTAAAATACCAAAATGCTGCTTTTTTAGACTGAAAAATGCTAATATGAAAAACAGAAGGATTTATAATTGTAGTCTGTGGCCTATTATGGCTAAATCTGTATGTATTGGGATTCACATGGTCATGTTGTTATTCTATAATCGTCCATCAAGCAAGTTAAAAATGGGAAGTCAGCACTTTTTGACAGCTTTCTGGACAATTTTTGAGTGATCCTAACATCTTTTACATGGATGGAGCATGCAAGATATGGTCCTGGGACTGTAGATCGCAAGGCGAATGGCTTGGGCTATGGTATTGTGTACCTCAGGCCAGCTTATGAAAGGAGAAAAAAGTTTTACACCCAAAGATTGGCTGTAAACATCAAGTTTGACAGTCTCAATATTCCCAAAATTCATGAAGTATCACACTTATGTCACAAATCATTGTAATTGGACATGTTGCACCTATCAGTGGAACCACACTGTATAAATAATAACAGAATTCACTGCAAGACATTTAACTAGTACACAGGCCATGCCTCCTTTGCTGACTGCTAGGTAGATAGATAACTTCGATTGCCCTTTGTATTTAGCGATACCTCACAGGTACCACACAGGTAATCGTATGTGTGTATGAAAAATTGACAATGCTAATATGATATGAATAAATTATGCTGTTCCCATTAATATGAAACTTTGTAACCCTCTGTTTCAAACTTTTAATGTTGTAGCATTGTCATTGTAGGCCTATAGCCTCCATTCATACGCAGAGCTGTTTATACAAAATCATGTCAAAGTGATCTTGGGCATACCAAAAAAAAAAAGGCAAAGTCTGTCAGTAGAGCTGTACAAATCTTAGGTTAAATGTAAATTTCTTTATTTTTTGGTTTTGTTTTTGTTTCCCCCACCCCCTTTCATTTTTATTTCTATTATTATTTTTTTTTTTGCAGACAGAAGCTTGTCATATATGTGTGTCATTTGACTGGGGTAAATCATTTAAAATCAGGCATGCTGAGTTTGTTGAGCTGTTGGCTCCATCAGCATATTATTTTCACATAAATGAATCAATTTATATCCATGGACATGGATGACAGCACTTATGAACTGCAGATTTTATAACTTTTACCAAGCTAGTGTACACAGGTGGCAAAACATTTGAACTTCGACATACAACCACATATAATTACAAGAGTTTCAGAAAGTGAAACAAGGGAAAAAGTTAGCTTCCATTCATCACTTGCCTGGAAACACTTGTGCCTGATAATATGATCGATATTTGGATGCTTATCAAATTTTAAATCACAGCACTTGTGAATATAAATATGTATTTATGATATTGGAGTAACTGTGCAAACTATTGTCATTTTCTTCCTAATATGTGCACATACATCAGAAACCATGTCAATAAACCACAACTTATGCAGTCTACTGCAGAAAAAAGGCATAGCACTATTGGTTTGTGGAAGCTGGATCACCCAACTGCCCTCCTAATGTTCAAACAATGGGCGTGTTAAAATTCCATAATTTAAGTACCAAAAAGCAAAATTTGCTGAATACTGCTACTCTAATCTGTGACCTACTGATGTTAAACTGTGCACTTTAATGAGCCAATAATGTTTAAACACTGAAACTGTTCCATTGTCCGCCATAATTCAGATTATATCAGGAAAATACTGCCAAAATGACTGGCATTTGATGCTGACTTGGTGTAACTGATACTATCCCCATCCATCATTAATGCCTCAGCAGTGATAGATGTCATATTTCTTGTGGACAAGTGTTACGAATCTATCCATAAATAGTAAAAAAATCACCAATGTCTCCTAAAAATTGAAAAAAAATTTAACAATATATTCAAAATTTGGGTTAAAATTAAGGGGTGAGGCATTGTGATTTGATATCTCATTGTACAGCAGGACATGCAGGCAAGTGATTATGGGTTTGCATCATAGCCCATTGTGTATCGTATCCATACTGGACAGAAAGGAATTGATTGGATGCAATTATATAATTTTCCTCAGAATTTTTATTATTGTATTTGTCATAAGAACTGATTTTCAGATTTAACGATTGCTTGCAAAAAAAGTTGATATTTTCCTTAATATTGAAGTTTGGTAAAGTTAATGCAAATCCTTTGCAGAAAACAAGTTGTGGGTTCAGTTAAACAAGTTTTAAAAATTTTGATAAGTGTATTAGGTTACAGACCACAGTTGTGATTGTCTGGTTTCGCATCCCAACAGAGATAGTCCGTAATTGTGAAAATACTGTGTTTTCAGCATGCTGTAGCTTCTGTTTAAATAAAGTAAGCTAAGTCAGGTTTGCTGCATCACAGAGTTGCTTCCTTGGTGGTCATATAGGTGCCCTGTCTTTCAGGCCAGGTGGGAACTTTATGGTGGGGAAGGACAATGCTGTAACCCTGGCAAGAGCACAGTTCATACACCTGTATAAAGCTGACATCCAGGTGTTGTTTCGTATTTCAGTTATCACAAATTAACGAGCTGGGAATTGTATGACAAAAATCCATCCATGTTTTTCTGACATTTTTATCCATTAAATGCCGTTCATGGATTTTTAAAATACCAAAATGCTGATTTTATTTAGACTGAAAAATGCTAATATGAAAAACAGAAGGATTTATAACTGTAGTCTGTGGCCTTTATATATCCAACACGCCCCTCCTTGATTTTTATATCCCTTTTCTGTTATTCTGTGCTTCATGACATGAACTTTCTTAAGGAAATAAGTAGCACTCGTCTTTTAGTAGCGAAGGTGAATGAGTCAATTTACCCCCCACAGTAAGACTATGAAGACAACCAGAGCAAAAATAAAAAAAATATGTGCTACCAAGATGATGTTGGTGGTCAAAGGCACCCCCATCCCCCCGCACCATGCAGCCAGACAACGTACAGAGGCTGCCTAAATAATTTTTGTGTTTCCCCTCAACCTGTCATTTTCGGTATTTTAGGCATTGCGTTTAAAAAATGTTTGGTGAGTGTCAATGCTGATAATGTAATCGGTCACATTGTTATGCTCATACAAACCCAAGGCCTGATGGCTGGGGAAAGCCGTTTGCCTACAATATGCTTCCAAGGGAGGTAACATTTTTTCATGTGAATGGATGCACAAGTTTCGTATGGCTGAATATAATTAATAGTGTGCATCATATCGACCATAATTTATGTGCAGGTTATAGTTTTTTTAAATGAACGTATATATCGATATATATATATATATATATATATATATATATATATATATATATATATATATATATATATATATATATATATATATATATATATATATATATATATATACATATATATATATATATATAGAGAGAGAGAGAGAGAGAGACAGAGAGAGAGACAGACAGACAGACAGACAGACAGACAAACAGACAGAAAGAAACAGAGACAGACAGACAGACAGACAAACAGACAGAAAGAGACAGAGACAGAGAGACAGACAGACAGACAGAGACATAGAGAGACAGATATTGCTACCTTCTATGCAGAGCAAGCACATGTAAGATGCTCATGCAAATACAAAGTCTGATGGCTGGGGAAAGCTGTATGACTACAATGTGCTTCACAGGGAGGTAATGGTGTTTGATGTGAATCAATGCACAAGTTTCGTATGGCTAAATATAATTATAATTGACAACACATCGACCATAATATATGTGCGGGTTTCAGTTTTTGAAAAAAAAAATTATATATGTATATATACATATATATATATAGAGGGATAGATAATTAGATAGATAGGTACGTAGGTAAGTAGACAGATAGACAGACAAACAGACAAATAGATAGATATATATATATAAATAGATAGATATAATGATAGATACATAGATAGACAGACAGACGGACAGATAGATAGATAGATAGATGCATAGATAGATATATAGATAATTAGGTAGATAGATAGATAGACAAATAGATAGATCTATATATAAATAGATAGATATATAGATAGATACATAGATAGACAGACAGACAGACAGATAGATAGATAGATAGATAGATAGATGGGTAGATAGATAGATAGACAGATAGATAGATAGACAGACAGACAGAAAGGCAGACAGACAGATAGACAGATAGATAGACAGATAGAGAGATAGATAGATAGATAGATAGATAGATAGATAGATAGATAGATAGATAGATAGATAGATAGATAGATAGATAGATAGATAGATAGATAGATAGATAGATAGATAGATAGATAGATAGATAGATAGATAGATAGATAGATAGATAGATAGATAGATAGATAGATAGATAGATAGATAGATAGATAGATAGATAGATAGATAGATAGATAGATAGATAGATAGATTGCTACCTTCTCTGAAGAGCAAGCACATTATGACTCACATACAAATATAATAATGGCTGGGAAAATCTGTATGCCTAAAATATACTGCACATTGCGGTTGCGGTATTTCATGTGAATGGATGCAGACGTCTCGTATGGCTGAATATAACTAATAGTGTACAACATATCGGCCATAATATATGTGCAGGTTATTATATATATATATATATATATATATATAGAGAGAGAGAGAGAGAGAGAGAGAGAGAGAGAGAGAGAGAGAGAGAGAGAGAGAGGGAGAGAGAGAGAGAGAGAGAGAGAGATTGCTACATTCTATGCGGAGCAAGCACATGATCAAGCAGTCCCAAAGTATCAGTTAATAGGATAAAGAGCTTTCGCAATGCAGACTTCCTCACATGTAAAAGGGGTCCTTGATGGACAATAGTTACAAAATGAACGACACCCTGTGAATTATGCATCATATGACCTTCAAAAAGGTAAAACTCCGTATTGTTTCACAGATTTCACATGCATATCAGTTTTTGTGTCCATTGTCCATTCTACGTGACAATACTGTCCTTTAATTCTGCTCTGCATTCTTTTCTGTTGAATGTGTTCTGCGGGTTGGAGGTGGGATGGGAGGAGGGAGCATACAGTAGTTCCATGCGAGTGTGCCTTTTTTATGAATCCCACACGACTCCAAGCTTGCAAAAGGGACACCTGTTGGCCACACACCACAGATATAAATCATTCTATTTTTCATATTAGCATTCTTCAGTCGAAAAAAAAAAAAAAAAATCAGCATTTTCGTATTTTGAATTTCGTTAACAGTATTTAACAAATAAAAATGTCACAAGGACATGGATAGATTTTTGTCACACAATACCAAGGTCGTTAATTTGTGATAATTGGAATACAAAACAACCCCTTTGTGTCAGCTTATACAGGTGTATGACCTGTGCTCTTACCGTGGCCATATCATTGTCCTTCCCTAGCATAAAGTTCCCATCTGGCCTAGAAAACAGTGCACCTATATGACCACCAAAGAAGCAACTCTGTGAAGCAGCAAATTAGACTTAGACAATTTTATCTAGATAGATGAACAGCATGCTGAAAAAAAAACAAAAAACAAAAACAATAAAACTCTATTTTCACAATTACGGAGTATCTCCCTTGAGATGCGCAACCAGCCAATCACAACTGTGGCCTGTTACATAATATACTTATAGTAATAAATTTTGACACTTGTTAAACTGAAGCCGAAACATGTTTTCTGCACAGGATTTGCATTAACATTATCAGCTTCAACATCAAGGAACATTAAACTTTGTTGAAAGCAACTTTTAAATCTGACAAATTACTCTTAATGAGTAATAGAATGATTAACTTACTTTTGAAGAAAATTATATAATTACATCCTATCAATTCTTTTCTGTCCAACATGTACACGACACCCAATGGACTATGATGGAAACGGTTACTCAATTGCCTACATGCTCTGCCCTAACAATGAGAGATTGAATTACAATGCCCCACCCCTTAATTGTAACGCATATTTTGCATATATTGCTAAAATGTATTAACTTTAGGTGAAATTGGTCATTTTCTTATTATTTATGGGTGGATTCCTAAACTTTTACTACCAAAAAATATGACATCTATCACTACTGAAGTGTTAGTGGGGGATGGGAGAGTATCAGTTACACCAAGTCAGCATCTAATACCACTCATTATGGCGGTATTTCCGTGATATAATCTGAATTATGGCAGACAATGGAATAGTTTCAGTGTTTAAAAATTGTTTGCCCATTGAAGTGCACATTTTATGGTCAGTAGGTCACAGATTTGAGCAACATTATTCATCAAATGATTTTTGTTTGTTCTAAAATTATAGAATTTCAATGCACCCACTGTTTGAACATCAGGAGAGTAGTTGGGTTGATCCAGCTTCCACAAGCCAATAGGGCTATACCTTTTTTCTGCAGTAGGCTGCACACGTTGTGGCTTATTGACATGGTTTCTGATGTATGTGCACATATAAGAAAGAAAATGACAAAGGTTTGTGCAGCCACTCCAATATCATAAATACATATTTGCATTTAGAGGTGTTTTGATTTTAAATTTTAGAACCATCCAATTATCAATTCAATAATCAGGCCTAAGCGTTTCAGGCAGGTGTCCAATGGAAGCTAACTTTTTTTTTTTACTTTGTTTCCCTTTTTGAAACTCATATAATTATATGTGGTTGTATGTGTCAGTTCGAATGTGTTGCCACATTTATACACTAGTTTGGTAAAAGTTGTAAAATCTGCAGTTCATAAGTGCTATCATCCATATTTATGAATATAAATTGATTGAGGTGTGTGAAAATAATATAGCGATGAACTCAACTGCAAACCTAAATCAGCATGAGTGATTTTGAATGACTAACTCCAGTCAAGTGAGAAACATACATACATGTTGGTGTTTGTCTACTAACAAGGCGGGGGGGGGGGGGCAAAAACAAAACAAGAGACACTTAAATTTATCTTTTACCTGAGGTTAGTACAGCTCTACAGACAGGAAATACACATTTTTCCTGGTATTCCCCAAGTCACTTTGGCCTCAGTCACATATTCGATAACAGCAACTTTCACACGATTTTGTACAAACAATACTGCACGTAAATGGCGACTATAGGTCTACAATGCCAATGCTGAAAATAATACAAGTTTGAAAGACAGGGTTACTAAGTTTCATATAGATGGGATTAACATAATTAGTTAATATATAAGCATTGTTAATTTCTCACGAAAACATTATAAATTTTTCTTACAAACATATGATTACCTGGGGGTACCAGTGAGGTATTGCAAAATACAAAAGACTACAGAAGCTATTCGTCTACTGAGCAGACATTTGAATACCAACAAAATACCTTTTAGAAGTTCAGAGTTTATCAGTGTATATACAATGTAGGGTTTACTTGTACTATTACAATACTGACTTGATTGATATTGTAAAAAATTTGGCAGGAGCCTGGCGGAGTTTTTTGCTTAAATAAAAAAGAAACTTATATGCCCCATATTACACTTGTGTCTGTCTGTATGCCTGTCTGTCTGTTTGTCTGTCTGTCTGTCTGTCTCTGTCTGTCTCTCTCTCTCTCTCTCTCTCTCTCTCTCTCTCTCTCTCTCTCTCTCTCTTTCCCTGTCTTTTTTTTGGCTCTGGGTCATGAGTTAGTGCATGTGTCCCTTGAATCTGTCACCTACTAATGCTTTTGGGTAATATAGGCGAGACGAATCAGATATGACTATCGCATACAAATAATTACTCACAGAGGATCTACTGCTAAGTTATCTTTCAGATTTTGATAGGAACACTTTGATCACAAACAGTTTTGAACAGACCCACCAGGATCTTTCTCACTGTATTCTTTCCTATTCGTCATCTGGGACATGGCCTGCTGTAACTTTGCCCCGCACTCAACAAAGTTCAGGTAATATTATTTTATTATTAAGAAGTGGGCCATCCATTTGATAAGTAATAAGAGATGCGATACTTTATATATATATATATATATATATATATATATATATATATATATATATATATATATATATATATATATGTATGGATGTATACTAAAAATACACATTTTGACAACATATATCAATGTTATGTTTGCATTCGGGTGGCAGATCTTCCAAAATGTGGAGTGCGTCAAAGTAACAGGGCAAACAGGCAAGACATGTCAAAAATACACCCTACATATTATTACCTTGAGGCTTGAACCTTCTCACAAGCTTGGCAGTATCTTGTGCAATGCATGGTCTGCATAAGGGTCCCTACTTTACCAAGATGGAATGTAGGCCTACTGCAGCATGCTAGGCTGAACTCCAGTTTAGTTGATTCTCATAGAATTTAGTATTCTGTTGAAAAAAGTCAGGTATAATCACATGCAGTGTTATCCTAATGTTTAGGAGTAGCTACTAAAGTTGGGTGTTTGAATTACCGATAACACACCTACACCATAACCTAGTCTAGTCACTAAGGCTCATAAACTGAGATGTATTAATGCAAACATGCATGTGCCATAGTTACCAGGGAATTACATAATATTAATTGAAAGGCTCAAGACTTGCCAGAAAAACCATTTAGTAATACTTTAAAGATGTATTTACTCTGGCTTCAAATATGAAACTGGTATGTTTCAACAATTTATATTTTCAGCTTTGGCATGTTATGGAAGGCCTGCATTGATTGATCTCGCATAAAATCAATATATTGTATGGAAGTGAAATGTTTCTCAGCTGACCAAAATTTGCTTGTGCGTGTACTTCAGGTGTTAAAAGAACATAAGCAATTGCTGTTTCGGTGTGACTAATTACCATGCAACACATAAACGATCACGTATAATTATTTGTCTGTTGGAAATGAACGAAATGCATACTAATAGATGGCTTACACCACATCAATAACAGTATAAGCATGAGAAGATTTAAAATGTTAACACTCTTCTACATCGAAATTTGTACTTCCAATGGCTACTATAGCATCAGGGACATGGGTTCATCAAGTCGGCTAAAACATGTATGTAGAATTTTTACAAAAGGTGGTCATCTATGCTGTAAACCTTTGCAGAGGGGTTGTAAATTCATCAAGAGATGAGGCTTGTGTAAGGTATGGTGGGAGTTTGTTTCAGTGTCTGGTGGCCCGAGGTATAAAGCTATTCTTTATTGTTCATAATTCATCCTGATCTGAATGAAGGCGAGGTTGCAAGTTCTTGTTCTCCAGGGAGATGGCAACAGGTATTCGGGAAAAGTGCCCCGTGTTAGGTTCTTGACAATTTTGTTAAATATAGATAGTCTTATATTTCTTCTATTGCTGGTAAGGGGTGGTAAATACAGCTCTGTTAACATGTTGGTGACACTATATCTGTAAGAAATCTCTGTACAAATGTAGCTCTTTCCCTTTGTTTTTTTTTTTTCAATGGCATCAATATATGGGGTTGGCACCAGATGGCACTGACACTATAACAGAGGTTTACTTGGCTCGTCACAAAAAGCGGCTTTTTGGGAAAGTATTCTTCAAGGTTTGAAGATTGTAAAGCTGATGTGGGACTTTTGAAGGTATAATGTTCCTGATTTAAGGTAAATAACCATGTGCGAAACCAGTGACGGGATTCTACAGCTGGTAAGATTTATGCACGTATATTTGGGTGTGCACCAATCCTGATCTTGACTGTTTTGACCATGCTAGATCAAGTTTACTTTATGTGATAATGTTATTTTTTTCTTTTGACAAAATGAGAAAAAAATTGTCAATTGGCCCTGTCAACTATATACGTACCCTGCACCTGATATATATATATGTTGTAATGCAAATCATCTTATGCGTCTCTGTCAGGACCTTCTCACGTGATCTCCTTCTACCCTTTGTTTAACCCTTCCCGCGAAATTCTACTTAGTCTTTGTCCCATTTGTCTTCTGCTCTCTGCACAGTGCAGACCATTTCCAGCTGCCTTCACCCCTGTTTACTCACATTTTCGAGTTTTTGATTCTTGTGATTATGCATCGATACCAAGTATAATGGGGGCCGTATCTGAACTGCTGCAGTTAACTTCATTATCTGAAACCTATATACATTTACAGAACCTTGTGGTTATATCGGGCATTCACATTTTTTGTAGGTGCGGGTTACCTGTACCCACGCATTTGAACTTATGTCCTTGGCGTCAAATGCTGACTGTAGAAAATGATAACGACCTAGCCATTTGTGAGTTCTTATGTTACGGTTTCCCCACCAGGACCATGTTTCATACTTACCACACAGAAACAAACGAAATCACAACAACGTTCATTTGTTCCCATTTCATGTTGACGTATTTATCAGAAAGGAACTTGAGCTAGGGGGATCCATCGGTCCATTTGATAGTAATCCCCTTACATCAGAATTGTTTGTGTCACCACTTAATACGGCACCTAAAAGGAGGGGTACCTTGCTTGACAGATGGGTTACTATGGATCTCTCCTGGCATATTGGGCATGCCATCAAGGATGCTTTTCATAAAGATTTATACTTAGGGGAGCTTGCTTACTTACCTATCTGTCTGGGAATTTCCCACGATATTGGCCTCTGCAGGGCCCGGGTGTCTTATGTTCAACTGTGATTTGAGTCGGGCCTATAGACAATGGCCAGTTTGCCTAGGGGACATAGGCTTCCTAGGTCCCTAGGGGTAAATTCTTCATAGATTTACACTTTCCCTTTCGGCCTTAGATCCGGAGCATACATCTGCCAAAGAGTTACAAACGCTATTGCCTTTATGTTTAAATGGAAAGGCTAGCAAATCATGAATTATGTTGATGATTTCGGTGGCGCTGATCAAACTCATCAAGCGCAGGAAGATTATACGTACCTGGGTACAATACTTGAGTTTTTAGGGGTTAAAGAGTCTGTACAAAAATCAATTCCACCTTCCACCAGAATTGTTTTCCCGGGGATCCTTTTTAATTCTGTTCCCATGACCATGTCAATTCCGTCTGATAAATTGTGTGAAGTAACGGAAGCATCACTTTCATGGTCAGAGAAATCAGTAGCTTCCAGAAAGGAATTCAGCAACTGATTGGCAAGCTACTTGCTGGCAAATGTGTTCGAAAAGGTAGAGTTTTCATATCCCGTTTACTACATAATTTAAGATCTACTCATATCTTAGCGGGAAACTATTGCACCATTATAATGGAGTATCTATTATACTGAGCTTAATCTGGTCTCGTTCAGACGCGATCTTCTCCACAGATTCGTGTTTAATTGGATGTGGAGGGATATTCTATAGCAATTATATATTTTTGCATTGTGAATTTCCCACCTTCATCTTAGATGCACATGAAGACATCAATGGGTTGGAGCTCCTCACTATTGTTGTTGCAATCAAACTTTGGGGTCACCATTTGAAATTGCGTCGGTGTCAGATTTACTGTGACAATTCTGCATCCGTGACGGTTATGATTTCCAGTCGATCAAAAAACGATTCTAAATACTTGTTAAAGAGAGCTCGCCTATCTGTGCACTTGAAACGAATTGGAAATACATTATTTGCATGTTGTAGGTCCTCAAAACAGACTGTCTGATAATTTATATAGAGGGCACTTGGATGACAAATGCAGATTTAATTTCCTTAATAATGTGGATTATACTTATGTCAATGTACCTGTAGCAGAACTTTTATTTAGATTTGTCGCTGACTGGTAACTGCCTCTCACACATTAGGCATTGTCATTACCATATCCAAACCGTAGTCCTAATAAAACTGATCCAAGTCAATTCCAACCAAAAGCAATGTTCCTTGGTATGTATAGCTGAATCACATAAATTTATAGTTCGTCTTTACCCAAATGAGTCCAAAACGTATGTGCAAAAGTCCATAGGGTCAAACAAGCCATGTTTAGTTTTTACATGACAGAATGCAAAAAGGTTTGTTTAAAATTATAGGCCTATCTCAGTAAATTGGCTTGAACAGGTGCATCACTCATGTGAACTCTGAATTTGAGTAAGGCTTGTCAGCATACATGAGAGTATCTCAAATCACTTTGCAGTTCCCATGGACGCTGTCTCGTCCCCTCACATTGTGTTTATATATTTACTAAGTTTGAATCAATCAAGTCTAAAATCAGTTTTAAAGTAATGGTATTAACTACGTGGTGTAAATTGGGTTTTGATTCACCATATGTGCTCAATGTATGTGATATACTACTGTAAATTGTACAGTTACCTTGTAATTCACTCTCCTTATTATACATTTTGCGTTTACAAGAGCTGAGTGCGAATGCTTGAAAAGGCAGTATAAATAAAATAAAAAAAAAGGGAGATTCATTTGCCCCAGGCAAGAAGGGTAACTGATGTACCCATTGGAGGACATTCATCACGTATTTATGGCATTTTCAATTGTGTTTCCTACCACCGTCATTATTTACCACTTATCTATACCTACAATTTTTAAGCAGATCCTTCAATCAATGCTCACAGTTAGAAATTATTTACAAGGGGTTAAACTCCTACATTATTTCTCCTGGTTTGAATTTACGATTGTTCATGATTTTGAATTAAAATTATTACGCAGATGTTTGGGAAAAATCACACCCTCATTCTCCTAAGCAGGCCTCGACTATTTCGCCTGCCATACTCACCAATATTTATGAATTCAACAATACTTCAGACCCACTCCATATTGCACATTGGTCAGCTTTCCTCTTTGCCTTCTTCTTGATGGCAAGGAAATCGAATCTGGTGCCATCCAGGTTAAATTTGACCCCAGTAAACATTTATCAAGAAGAGATATATCTGTATCTGACACTTGTCTCATAGTCAACCTAACGTGGTCAAAACCTAATCAATTTGGACGGAGTATACTTAACATCCACATTGTCAGCATTCCTTCTTCAATTTTGTGTCGCGTTAAGGCTTACTCTCGTCTTCTAGATCGAGCATCCGCTCAAGGCGATATGCCTGCCTTTACATGACACCCAGTCTTCTTCAACCTCTTATAAATTTGTTCACATCTGACATCAACTGTTAAACGTAACAGGTTATGATGCTCATTTATTTACCGGACATAGCTTCAGGCATGGTGGTGCATCATTTGCCTTTAAAGCAGGTGTTTCCAGAAACTTAATAAAGCTGGTTGGCGATTGGAAAACACATGCATATTCACGTTATCTAGATATCCCAGTTGAATCAAAATGTGCTGTCGGACTAAGAATGAGGGATAGAATTATAAGAGATTTCCCCTCTTAGGGTTCCGTGAATCATGGTACATTATACTTCCGTTCAGTGTGTGTCTGCCTTCACATACATGCCACATCAAATATTTAGACATAGCAAAGCAGTACTCCACACTGTGACTACATCTCATTTTTGTGAGACTGATATTTACGAATATGTTTATTGCGAGTCAATGTGCTTAAATATTTTACTTTACTTATCAGTAGCAGACCTGCACTGGATGATGTGTTACAAACGGACATTTTCATGCTGGGTCCGATATTATGTATACAGGACAATTGCATTAATCTTTATTATTCAGTATGTTCTCTTTATGGCAGTGAACATGTTTCTTTTATATAGCATGAGGATCTGACATAGTGTTTATTAGCATTTGTTTTATCAGTTTTTATTGGTTTGGTAGCTGTTATAATCTTCGCGGAATGTTCCTCACATTTTCTTCACTTTTTTATTTGTATTTTCTGTATTTCTTTTTCTTTGATTTCCTCTTTTATATATTTATTCTATTTTCTCCCACCATCACATTTCAAGCAGCCAAATAAAGATATTCAAATGAGATGTTGTGGTGCATATTATATGTTATTGGGCAGGAAGAATTTCTGGGTTTTTTTTCTTTTCATACAAATAGAAAATAGAAAAAATATTGATTGGCCCTGTCAACTGTATACGTACACTGAACTTTATATATATATATATATATATATATATATATATATATATATATATATATATATATATATATATATATATATATATATATATATATATATATATATATATATATATATATATATATATATATATATATATATATATATATATATATATATATATAAATGTACATACACATATATATGTGTATATTTACATATATATATATATATATATATATATATATATATATACACACACATGACCTTCTGGCGTGATCCCCTTCTACCCTTTCTTTAACCCTTCAAACTTGAAAAAAGAATATGTGATTGACTCCTTGTCCCCAATCACTCAGCAGTGGTTTGACACCTGCAAGAAAAAAAAACAAAACAAAAAAACAAGCGACCTGGAAACGAAAGTGGCGTCACTTGACAAAAAAATATTGAATTCAAGGTGTCCCTTGACACAAAATGTGAAGAGATCAATGACAAAATTGCGGCTCAGAAGCAATTTTAAAGACGTAATTGCCTGTGGATAAGCAACCTTGGTCGCAGACACCTGGAGAAAACACTAATCACAGGCTGCTGCATATCTTAAAAAAAACATTGGATGGCCCTAGGGCTGATTATGAAATTAACCAATCATATTGTTTTGTCATCCTGTACCTGGTTAACCTCGGCCAATAATTGTGAGTTACAAGATAAGGACCAGACTCTACAAGACCAAGAATAAACTCAAGGGAGCGGAAGCTGCTGGTTGTGGAATTTACGTAAAAGAAGACCTCACCAAAAAGGCGAGCAACCATCGCTTTTCAAGCCTGTGACATAAAAGACAAGTGGAGATATTATGGGAAGATAGCCACTCCCAACAACAGTGGTCAGGTCCATCACATCAGAAACTGTTAAATCTTCAGAATTTCGAATAACCTGAGCCCTGGTTCCTTATTTCCGGGGGTTTCCCTGATGGTGGTCCATCGGTAGGAAGTTTTTTCATTTCGTTTGATCATTTGTTTTCTTTTAATATTCTCCCAACAATCATTTTTGTTGTCAGCTACTGCCAGCCTGCACACGTCACACTTTTTGTGTTTAATTTGTATTGCATAAAATTCGACGAATAATGATATTTTGCTTTTATACAATAATACAGTGCAAGTGTGACGCACCGCTATATACCGTATATATGATAGTTATAAAACTCAAAGGCATTGCTGACAATACAATACAATACATCAGTACTTAATTGGGGATGCATGTTCAAGATCTTGAGTAATTATCATGCATCCTTGGTAACACTTAATGACTGATAATCCTGATTTGTGTATTCTGTTTCTGAATTTGCATGTGAGTTGGTTTACATCTTTCATCATAATTATTTTGAAACCTGAAATTGGAACACGTCATCTGTATTTCGATAACAAACGAAATGTGTGCTCATGCTAAACTCCAGGGTCATACCTGTCAACATATAGGAAGACGCACACTTATGCTGGTCTTGCAGTAACACAACAACAGTTTTTGAAGCTTATAACTAATGACCACATGGGAATATGGAACTACTAAATTGAGACTCTGTGACAATTCTCTTTTTCATTTCTTGGATCCAACAATCCCATTTTTACCTTAGCAAATTACACATGTATGAAAGCCAAAACTTCGCTACCTTAGTTAATTTTTCTTTTTTCTATGTGTCTGGCATAGCAAATCGCATCTGTTGGCCCTCGATGTGTACAACATACTAACTTATTTATTGTCTATTCCTACTTGTCTTTACGTGTTTTCTTTAAGTATGTATGTATATTCTTTATTTCCGCAATTCGCTGAAGAGATGCATGAATATAACTTAACTGTCTCTATGTTTTCCTAACTCTACATCAATTTACCGTATTGGCTGTTTGAATTTTGTGCACATATGAAACGTAAGTACAGGTAATGTTCATGATCTTAAATTGCTGCAACATAGTGAGATCTCCACAAGTACTGCCATAAATTACATGGAGCTGTTGATCTACAGCCAGGCGTTGAAAACCTGGAAAAATGTTCATTACTTCTGTAAACATTCTTACTCTAATATAGTGGTATTTGTCACAAATTAAGGTAAAGTATCTAAGATCTTCTATTTCTCTTTCTTCACACATGTCATATAATCTCTGCTCTCAGGTTATCTGCTCCATCCTACCAGAATTTATTTTTAATCTATGTTCTCCAAAAATGAGTTTAACCATAAGAGTGGCACATCCCAGTAGCGCTGGCTCATCACCCGCCAGCAACCACCACCCAGATGGTCCTATTTTTTCTATGACATGCCTAAAAATGTCTAATTTCGTGCTTAGCTGCATTGCAATTTCCCATCTTTTCCTCTCATCTTCGAATATTTTGTTTTTATTTTCTTGTTTCCATACACTTTTGCTAGGGGATACAGACCCACTGTTGAGTATCTCAAAAACACGTTCAAAAAGGTCATACTTGATTAGGACCCTTACTATACTTCCAGATACACAATGGGAAAAACTAAGTGACCCATACCTAAATTTATATACATGTGTCACTAACAGATTTCTTTGACTTGCACAAGCAGAAAAACTCAATAAATTACCGCAACAGGTTAACTGTTTTAATGCAATTTCTCCCTCAACTGTATACCAACCGAGGGTACTTAACACTCCAGCATTTGCTGATTTCTTGGGGAGACTTTGAACACGTCTCGCCGCCTGTCTGTGTGGAACACCGACTAAATTCATCTGCCGATTTGAGAGAAACTATAACTCACTTCCTAACAAAATAATCGGTAAACATATTGACCTGTAAATCTTGCACCAGTCAAAGGGTTAATTCCTCCCTTGCGGATACCCAACCCTGTTGAAGCATATAGTGCACGTCTACTACTGCTGATAAGGTCATTAATACTATCTTCTTGCAGTCCATCTACATGGAGATCAACACCAACATGTGTATATTTATCCTGCTCTTTAAAGCTACTGAAGCCAATTTTGAATTGTCTTATCTTTGTCTCTTGTTCACCTTTCTTGTTTACTTTCATTAAATACAAGTAAAGCTGATTTTTTAAATTTTTGTTCAAAATGCTACTTTATACTGTGTTCATATCCACAAAATAGACATCTGTTCAGCCCTTCACTAGTAAGTGATGACAAAGTCATGTCGTCTGCTACTGTGGGTGAGGAAACATTAATGCCATGAATAGAAACACCATAATTACTATTTTCTACAGGAAGCAGTAACTCGTGCAGTAAGACTGTATAATGGAACATGGATAATACACCACCTTGTTTAAAACCATGTTTAATAGGGAAGCATCGCGAGGTATGGCCCCCTAACCGTACACATCCTTCTCTGTCTTGGTAACTTTGTCTGGTGAAAGTCCAGCTTTTCCCCTTCAGTCCCAAATGATATAACTGGTACAGCATGCTGTCAAACCAAACAGAATCAAAGGCTTTCCTCGTCTCGAGGAAAGCCACAAACAGCTTCTCTCTTTTTTCTTTTAAATAACCAGAAGATTCTTGTATAATATAAGAAGAATTGAGACACTCCTTCTCTGTCGGCATGCTCTAAGAGATGCGGATATTTAATGTATTCTAGCCATGTTTCCAAGCTATCATATTTTACCGTCTCCCAGACTTTAGATATGATGCTAGTTAGAGAGATACCGCTATAATAATCCCTTGAAAGAGGGTCATTCTTTCCGCCCTTAAAGATCGGTACAAAAACGGAAAACTTAAAGTTTTTTGGAATATACTCCATCTTCATAATTGCTCTAAAAATCTTTACAAGAATTTTGATTCCTTGGACTCCACAATATTTTAGGTGTTCTCCAGTTCACCCATCATACCCCCCAGCTTTGCGAGATTTAAGCTCTTTACAAACATTCTCTACTTCCTCATATGTAATTGGGTAGTAGAAGAGGGGGTCTCTCAAATCTATCTCCTTCCCATCACAGCGTGCTGACTAAATCATTTGCCGAACACCGTCTCCAACAACTTTTTCATGGTCCCTGTCATATGGATGTTGGGTGGCTTCAGGGTTAGCAATACTTTCAAAATGAGAAGGAAATCACAAATCTCATAAATGGTGCATGCAAGATATGGTCCTAGGACTGTAGATCACAAGGCAAATGGTTTTGGGCTATGGTATTGTGTACCTCAGGCCAGGTTATGAAAGGAGAAAAAAAATTACACCCACAGATTGGCTGTGAATATCAAGTTTTACAGGCTCAGTATTCCAAAAATTCATGAAGTATCACATTTATGTCACAAATCATTGTGCATTGACATGTTGCACATCGGTGGAACCACACTGCATAAATAATAACAGGATTCACTGCAAGACATTTAACAAGGGCACAGGCCATGCCTCCTTTGCTGACTGCTTGGTAGATAGATAGCTTCCATAGCCCTTTGTATTTGGAGATACCTCACAGGTACCACACAGGTAATCATATGTGTGTATGAGATATTAACAATGCTTATATGATATGAATAAATTATGCTAGCCCCATAAATATGAAACTTAGTAACCCTCTGTTTCAAACTTTTAATTTTTGTGGCATTGTCATTGTAGGCCTATAGCCTCCATTCATATGCAGACCTATTTATACAAAATCATGTCAAAGTGATTTTGGGCATACCAGAAAAATGCGCATTGTTTGTCAGTGGAGCTGTACAAATCTTAGGTAAAATGTAAATTTCTTTGTTTTTTTTGTTGGTTTTGCTTTTGTTTCCCCCCCCCCCCCCCACCCCCCACCCCCTTTTATTTGTGTTTTTTTTTATTTTTTTTTTGCAGACAAAAGCTTGTCATATATGTGTGTCATTTGACTGGGGTAAACTGTTACCATTGTATTATTTACACGAATTACGAAAAAATACTGCTACCTGTTTGGACAAATATATTTCAAATATTCCCAACTTCCTATCTGAACATGGAGTGACTCCTCGACTAGCCAACTGTTACCATTGTATTATCTAAATCAACATTAAATTACAATGTAAAAAAGATAATGTTTACATGGGACACTTTTATGATTCCAAGAAAGCAGACTTTTACCAACCTAGAAATCACCTGGATAGTGTCATTTGGGAAAGTTGTTTCGATTCGAATAATGTAGATAGTTGCTGTCTGACCTGCTCAGAACGTTTTATACAGGTGGCACGGCACTGTATTTCCAAACAAGATGTAACAATTAGACCTCATGATCTTTTATGGTACAATTTTACACTTCTTTGCGTTTAACGCAAAGTCATGAGGGCACATACTAAGGCTAAATCTATATCACGTGGGCATCAGCCACCTACTCCAGAACGTGTTGCTGCATGGGCTAAATACAATGAACTTCGTAATACCTATCAAGAAAAAATAAAGATTGCTAATATAAATTAAGTAAAGATCTTTGTAAATCCTTGGCTAATGGTCTCAGGGGCAAAAAAGCATGGTGGCGGACAGTTAAACATTTTATGATAGGGAATTAACAGACTACAATACCATCACCACTAATTAACGATAACCATGTAACCGATAGCCTGTGTAGAGCAGAGTCTTTTAATAATTTTTTCCTGGTCCAATGACGTTGATACTTCAACTGCACCTAATCTGCCACAGCCCAAGTTTCCTTGTCGTCTATACAAAAAGGGCAAAACAAATTCACTTAACAGTTACAGGCCCATATATTTGCTTAGATGTACAAGAAAAGTGATGGACAAATTTATGTTTGAACGTGTTTTTACCTTCTTTGGAGACAATATGATGATAAGTGCAAATCAATCTAGGTTTATACCCATTGACTGCACTGTTTATCAGTTACTTTCTTTTCATCATGAATTATGTTTGGATGTTGACTGACAGAAAGAGGTTAGACTCGTTTTTAGCTTAAGCAAGGCATTCGACAGTGTGTGTTTTCAGGGCTTACTGCAAAAGCGCAATAACTGGACATATTCTATCATGGTCCAGTGATTAACTTTTCAACCGAAACAAAGTGTAGTTATCAATGGTCAAAGATATAATTAGGGACTGATTAATGCTTGCGTTCCCCGTGGTTCAGTTCTTAAACCACTTTTTTAACTTAATTTACATAAACGACATTGTTGACATAGTCGAATCTGAAATCAAGCTTTTTGCTGACGATACCTCCCTGTTTCTTACAGTTCACCATCCCATCTCAGCCACTACATAATCATTTAATTCCAAGGACACCATTGAACAATTTCAGCAGCCATAAGATTTTGATTTTGATAATGAAACCCAATCTAAAAAGGAATGAACACATTAACCAAATTGTTTTAAAAGCAACAAAGCAATTGAATATCATGACATTTCTAGAGACGTTTGGACCACAAGGTATTGGAAACTATCTACATATCATTTGTGTGACCTATTCTCGAGTATGCCCATGTGGTATGGGATGGCTGTACATAGGATGATCAAAAATGTGTAGAAAGCGTTCAGCTTGTTTCGTCATGAATCATCTCCAGGGCAATGAGAACTACTCCAACAGTTAAACTCTGTGACGGAACTTGATAGGAGACACTTTCCAAAAGACTGTGAGAAATCCAAATTAATTCACATGTACAAAATGGCTCATTATATATAACACCTAGTTATCTACAACACATTTTTCCAATATTACCTCGTCTGATACAACTTTAAATTATATCGCGCATGGGCCACAGCTAGGTTAAAAAAAATGTTTCAAAATTGGTGTTAATCTCTTGCCTGATTGTGTGTGCGGTATTGATGTCGAAGATGGTTTGCATTTCGTTTTGTCTTGTCCTTGATGTTGAATTCCTTTAAACAAATTACATTTAGCTACAATGAAATTTGCTCCCTTCACACTTCAAACTGTACATTTTGGTTCTTCTGCTTGTAGCCTTGAAAAGAATCAGTTGATATTTCCCGCTGTTCAACACTTAATTGATGACATGAAAATGTTTCAATTTGATGTCATTACATAATTGTAGCACATGACAGGTTCTAATCATAAGCTCCTGATGGAAATAACCGGCTCTCATGGGGAATTAATATAGGGCTCCGCCTTTCTTCCCAGTTTAAAAATTAAAAAATGTTTAAACCAATGGCGTTAATTTCTTGTTGGACAGCTTCATATCGATTGTTCCTGATATGAAGGTGCCCATGCTGTTTCTAGTAATGTTATGGAACAAGCCATTTATTGTATTGTTTATCATTCGTCTGTCAAATAATAAGAACGCAATGATTCTAACATGAACAAATAACATAAATGTCACCCTCCAAGCATCATGCTGCCGTTTAAGTCAGCTATAGTAGCAGCCTTCTATTGCACTGATGCTGGCATATTTCAAGGATACGCAAGCAGTTTAAGCAGTTCATCATGATCTTTACCACATACGAGTAGTGGCCAAGCGCAATGGGGATCTTTTCCTCATATGTGACAACGCTACTGTACCGATATCCCATAGTGCAGAGTTTACCTTGCAGCATTACCGAAAATATCAGTACCGTAGCCAGATATGAGCCACCAGGACCCCTCCATGCGAGTGACTGTGTCCGATCTTCCATATCTGTGCTGATAGTATTATTGGTCTATTACAGAGACATGGTTCAAGCGTAGGCTGCGTTTCCGGGTATTTGCATTTCATTTCTTTTTAACGATGCCTTTGCACTACATTTTAACTATTTCAAAACACACACATACACACACACACACACACACATATATATATATATATATATATATATATATATGTATAGATATCTGTGTGTGTGTGTGTGTGTGTGTATCTGTGCTTAAATCAAACCATTATGGGCATGTAACATATCTTTATGTTACTGAGTTGCATTTCTTATGGGCCTTGAGCCATGCCACATTGAATGTTAACTTCATTAGTTCATATTTCAGTGAACTGTACATGAAACGAACAGCATATTTACAAAAACTTCGGTGTGTTTATGATAAAAATGTATCGCACTGTTAAGAGAAGCAACATCTTTCTGAAAAGATACTTTGACCAAACAATACTAAGTCTTTCCATGGAAAAGTGTTCCATTTAAATCATCGACCACTACGTATAGGTTGTCAGGAAACCAGAATAACTTACATAACCCTTTGTGTTGATGGCATAGCAGTACCAGTGTTTCATACCATTAACATATTGACCTACGTTCACGAGATTTATCGTGTATAATTAAGTACTCATCAAGGTTGAATTTGGGGTTTGATTATGGAGAAGCGACATAAACATATACATGAATACACACACACACACACACACACACACACACACACATATATATATATATATATATATATATATATATATATATATATATATATATATATATATATATATATATATATATATATATATATATATATATATATATATATATATATTACATTTCTAATATGAGCCAATTTTTGATAACAGGGACACAGATTCTGAAACTAAATATGAACATACAAAAGAAGCTTAAAGACGTTCGGTACACCGCGTTATGCGCAACCATTTATGGTCCAATGCCCCTATGCAGTTAGAGCTGGTATTTGTCGATACCTGCACTAGCTGCTGTTTGCTTTTCCTATTTTGCACAGTTCCGTTCCAGAAACATGGATTGTTTACGAAGAGTGAAAAAGAAAAAGAATGGGTGGTTTATTAACAAATGCCAAAACAAAGGACTAAATACTTTAAAACAAGGCAGAATACGTCGAAACACGACAGTGGTAGACCAAAACGCATGTACACAATCAGCGAACGCTGACCAAGCCACCGTCGAAAGTGCCACGCCCATCCCCCAAATGCCACATGTAAATGTAAACACTGACAGTTATAACTGGGACGAAGGTCGCAAAATAGTGGAACTAAGTGTACTGGCCGATAATCTTGTATGCAAGGAATGTAAAAAAAAACATTGTCCCTAAAAAACACAGAATCAGAAAAACGATATGGCTTGGCCAGTGTACTGTCCATTTCTTGTGAATGTGGTACGATAAACGCTGTCCCAACTGGAAAAAAAAACAACAACAGAGTAATACCCCAGCGTCAAAAGGTGGCACAGGCATATTTGATAATGTGCTGCCTGTGCTACCATTCGACACTGTATTAAGGCAACTATAATTTTGATATTCTTATGTTTACCTCTTTTTTCCACATTGCTGTATTGCACTATGGAGAGAATCTTAAAATGTTTGCCTCTTCTAAGTAAAACTATGAAAGTTTACATTATGACTGGAATGTAAAATTAACGACGTACTGCCGTTCATTTGAGCTACATAAATGTATATTGATATGGTATCGAAGTGAGACAATGAATGGATACCTTTACCTATGAACTTAGAACAAATTAAGTCAACATGCATGAATTCTTTGTACAATTGCAGAAAAAATAGCATCGTATGATACCTTTTTTTGTTAATCAATGAAATCAGTACATATTTCGGAAACCCCCTACAATTTTTCAGGGATTTGTAAATATTTTTTTCTATTTCAAATTTACAAAATACTGTGAGCACTTATACATTTTTGCAAGACGAGATGAATTTAAAGTCACATTCCAGCATGTTTTGTGTACATATTTGTTATTAAAAGGCTTGATATACATTGCAAACACTCATATCAAGGTACTTTATGCATAGTTATGCATCCTTAATTTGTTTTTTGCTTTTGCCCACATATATAATGGCTGCTGTCAAATTTCTGTAGTCCTCACATATATCGCCACCTAGCGACAAAAGTAGCACCGTGACATGCCAATTTTTTGCTTGCATTCTGTTTCAAATGCCAATATCTTTGTTCACACCAAAAACCAGAGATTTCTAAATTCTTTTGACCAGTGTACCGAACGTCTTTAATACCACAAAAAAAGAAACGTTTTAAAGTAATAATATTGCTCTCATGTTTTTCCATATATGGCACCCTATGGTCAATTTATGAATACATGTTTATGCAAATTACTCTTTTGTGTCTTATACAGAATATATTTAATATATTTGTAATATAGATAATTTTGTCTGACTCTTATCCCTTAGTAAAGAGTAACATGCAAACCTCGTTCATCATGCAACATGTAGTGGTTGGTGAATGGTCGATTATTATCGATATACAACCATTCTATTTTCCATAATGTCCCACCCGTGACAATTGACATTCAAAGACTTAATAGTTTACTATTAATACTGGTAGGAATAAAGAAATATTTTATATTCTCTGTATTCAATATAGAGGCTTTTCAGATTGACAAACATTATTAAGAGTGGCACTTTGTTAACATCAAAATATTAAAATCATTATATGTTACGGACGAGACACTTGGGTCTCTGACGGGCATAATATTAGATAACCACCCATAAATAGTTACCTAGACTAGTAACAGGTAAATGTCACCTATTGTTTGTATGAACCTACAGACCCAGCAAGTCCTTCTAGTTAACACAAACAAGCAAGGACAATGGTGACAAATGTTTCATTGTTTATTTATAGCTTTATCTCCCCGATCTTCTTGTCTGGGTACTTGCTACTGCTGTGTCCACATCAATACTTTCATAGTTTACTGTCTGCCCATACTAATGTACTTAGGCATATGAGTGGAAGTCCATTAATCAATCACAAAGCATGGTGACCTGGTGGTTGTGAAGTATCTAACACAGAAGTCTACTCAGATATTTCTGGGCGAAATCTTAAACAATGAAGGGAACGAAATGGAGGTTATTTTCTCACGGATGTGTGGTAATGACTAATGAAATTCATGTTCCCCATGAATGAGGATAAAGCTTGAATAGACGGTAATCAAATAATTGAAAACGTAATATACATAAAGGGAAAACTGGACCAGAGTGGACATTATATATGTAGCTGTGATATAATTATAAAGATACATTTATGAATGAAGAGTATTATCTCTCGATTGTTGAAATAAATGAAATGGCTTCTGGACACTTTTTTCCTTTGTCTTTCTTTGCAAGTTTTACCAATTTAATTTACACATGCCAACAGCACAAATAGACTTTTCAAAATATGAGCGTACATAAACTAACCTGTTAATTGCGAATTGTAGCTGCAGTTACTACATATTTGCCAAATATTAGATAATTATCTGTTGACTTCAATAAAAGTTCGATTCAGCTTTACATTGTTTATTTATCTGAAATAATAGGTTCATGTACAGTGGTACCTATCAGTTAAGACTGCAGTTGGGTTTAACAATACTGGCATATTTGATATAGACATAATATAATCAGTTGTTCCAGTAAGCAGTCTTCAAAAGGCATGCAGTCTCTCACAAGAGGTGGGTTTATAGGAAGTACCACTGTATCACAATTGTAACATAATTTAGACTATTTATTAAATTAATATTAAAAAAACTCTCCTTAATCTAAACAAAAATGATATATTGAAACTTTCCAAAATGTCTTATCCATGAGAGACTTTTATCATGGAATGCCCTGTGTAGTCCATGCCGACAATTCTTGCTCTCAACCAAAAGTGTTACTAGGGATACTGAACGTTTTTCATTCTGCATTTCCTCAAGATTACTTCCTGGCGTCACCTCAGTTTATGTTGTCGTCCTTTGTCGCTGTCACATGAGAATCCACCGATATCAAAGTCGTCTTAACTTTTGCTTGAGCCACCATTATGGAAAACAGCTTGGGCAAGTGAACCTACACATATATATGAAAATAAACTCGCAGACAGACACACGCATATATATATATGTATGTATACATATAAATGTATATGCACGTGTGTGTGACACAACTGGATCGATCCGCTCTGATCTTTTTACTTGCTTTTTTGCACATTGTGATATTTTTTGCTACTTGTCAGTCTTTCTTAAACATGTGCCTCGTTATACACTGAATCCTATTAATTCAATTCGATGACTTAAAAGTAATTGCACACATTCGCACTGATTGCTATGTGAATTAGTATATGATAAAAATGATAATAAACATTCATTAAATGCATACGAGCAGTCCCGGTACACGGAGGAGACTTACACAAAGCGCTGGGAAATGACTTCTTGTTTTACTGCATGGCACACAGAGTCCATACGAATAGCAGCATTTACAGTTTGCACCAAAGCCTACTTATGTCCACAAATCGAAAGACAAGGTTCAATTCACACCTGACAGAAAGGTTCACAGAACAGGTCTTTACAGAATTTATTCTTATTGTCATATATATATATATATATATATATATATATATATATATATATATATATATATATATATATATATATATATTCCTTTTTGGGGGAAGGACCAATTCTTTCAAAAAAATGCAGAGGGACATGTTTGGCTATAAGAATTAGACTACTGCCTTGGGGACTTTGACTTCATTGAACATGTTGCAGAGCCAGGTACTAAATATTGTTCCCTGTGGGTAACACGGTCATTTTCAGGTAATGTATATTTTATTTGATATCTTGAAAACTATTTAAAACTAACATCTCTTTGACCTTAGATGTTAGCTATTGTAGCAATATATACGAAATATAGTGGGGAGGATCTCGTGATAATTTCTGAATTAAAAGGTATGTATCGCCCTTTTCATCCATTGAAATTCAATAAGCATTTAGCATTGTATGTTCATTTGAAAACGTAAACTTTCATAAAATGCCAACTGCACACTCTAGCAAGGACAATGACAACATATGTCATGTTTAGCATGCGGAGACTATGGTAAAAGATGCGTGTTTAGTTTAGGCTAAAGCCATTGGCTGGACCACTTTCAAACTTGGTAGAGGTTTTCCTATGTAGATCTTCATACAGTTGTTTTAAATTAAATGTTTCATTTTATTATTGGTATGTTTATTTTCCTATTACTAAATTTTTGGTTGTATGTTTTATTTAATTTATCGATTTGTTTGGTTTTGTTTACTTTTTACATTCTTCTCTTTTTTTGTTTGGTTTTCTGCTCAATTAATTGATTGAGTAATTATTTTCTTAATAAAAATATTGTTTCAATAGTTTTTTTTAAGTATTGGTGGAAACCATTTTTTTGTATTTCTAGGGGTTACCTCTGGGGGTTTTTTTTTGGTTTTTTTTTTTTTTTTGCGCTGAAGCACTTATCACCCACATTAAATCACCCATGCTATTAAATAAAAAAATATAATATGTTCCCTAATTTGAAAGTGCTAACTGCGGTTAAAACCACAATTTTGAGCTGTTATTTTTATTCCCCTTTTCTTCCTTTAATTTACATATGTATAGTTGTGCTATATTTGCTCTGGTGCTTACGTTGCAAGATTACAATAAAAAACCAAGGATATTATATATTAATAGAATGCTTTGTGCTACAGCTGTACTTAAAGCATCTATTTTTAAAACACTCAGTATATACAATTACTTTTGTTTGCATCAAATCAAACTATCACTTTCCCTTTTCCATATCCAGCTTTTTTGCGACATGTGACATGCGACATGCGATATACCACAGATGTATACATTTTGCCTGGTTGAAATATTCATAAGTACAGACGTTAGCAAACATTTTTTCTTTCAAAACTGCCACGGGCCTGGTCCGATTGAATCATGTTTGAACATTAAGGACGTCTCTGTAATAAATGACTGCTGTTCTGCACACTTCACTTAGAAACAGCATCTTGAAACACAAAATTTCTTGACATAAGATTGGGAACATTTCAATTATAATTATCTATATAAGTAATCCCGTTTCACCCCAACCAATTGAAAAAAAAAAAAAACATAAAAATCAGGGTCGACAGCATTGCCAAAATCTTTGCTTAAGTTGCAAAATGTTTATCAACACATGCACCATGTCTTATGTGCACTTAAAGATGTTGCGAGATGTCTGAATGTTATTAGTTGGGCAGGATGGGGAAGGGGGTCCCCATGCATCCTATTGATGCATTTTTTAAACTTACATATCCTTAATCCTCAAGATGTCTAGTTTACGTTTTTTTATGTTCCCAAGTAGAGATTTTGTCCCATGAGTCTCTTTGGTGGCCATTTTTGGTTGCTATATTGGATTTTCGACAAAGTCGATCATAATCATAACTTTTGAATGAGACAGTGTATAGAGACAAATGACCCCATTGTTCTGTGTAACCTTGCCATGGAGAGTTGATACAGGTGGTTGCCTTTAAGATTGGAACAAGCTTTATACATTTCAACTAAACAAAAAGGTGAAATATTTTGGAAATGTTGGCAAAATCCTGCATGGGGACATCCGTATGTGTTTACTTTTATGTATGTAAGTACATATGTATATGTATATGTATATCTGCATATATGCATATATATATATATATATATATATATATATATATATATATATATATATATATTTGTAGAAGTAGCTACATCTGCATTTGCTTGGTGATGGTGACCATATAGTACAGTTTCATGTATATTGTGGTGGTGCTGCTG
Source organism: Hermodice carunculata (assembly GCA_964020975.1). Lineage (NCBI taxonomy): Eukaryota > Metazoa > Annelida > Polychaeta > Eunicida > Amphinomidae > Hermodice > Hermodice carunculata. The sequence goes on from OZ026627.1 coordinate 11,077,345, forward strand.
CTGGTGGTTAATGATGCCCAAGTCAAAGAAACACGAAAGTGATACCACAGAAGCGCCCCCCTGTAATTTGCATCTTGCATGTGAGAGGTATTGCATGAGCACCCACATTTCACCCGACTGAGTCAGGCCAAGGGGTCTGCCACTGAAAAGTTGACTCAGCTACATAGTATTCGTGACAGACGTCTTGCTGACCTTCGGGACTCATCTTATTGTATGGAGGATGTCTGTAAGCGCATTCCCGACTCTCTCTCTCTGGTGCAGATTTAGATAGAATTAGTTACCATCGAGGCTGCTACCAAAACTTTACTGAAAACCTGAAAAGTTTGAAGTGTACTACCACTTCTGATGATGCCTCGACATCACACTCACTTTGTTAACAACCTTCATCCCCTGTCCTGAACCCATTTGCTCCAGAAAGTATCTTTTGTGGAAAGCTCGAAGTGAAAGTGTCTTGAAGAACTGAACGTTGTATTTAGCTCACAGTATTCAAATATTTGAATGGAGGCTTGAAGGAACCAACATGGAAGCAGATTGAGCCCAGAGCCTTAGAAATTGGACAAGTTTGTCTACATCGCATGGTACAAGGAAAGGACCTGTTAGCCAAGGACGCCAATTTCCATCGGTCCTGTTCCAGATCATTTAATCTCAGGTACACCAACCATCTGTGTAATAAAGCCCAAACTATGAATCGTTCCACTGATACACAGCAAAATCTAAAGGCTGCTACACACCTAGAGGCTTTCAATGCTGTGCTTGATTTTGTTCATGATGTAGTGATTGGGCAGAACAAGGTTGTGCAGCTTGCAACATTGTGCCTTCTCTACATTCAGGAGATGGAGGGGAATGGTTTCCCAAATGCAGAGTTTAAGGGTGAGAAATTGAAGAACAAACTTGAGAACCATGACATTCATGAGTCGATTGCATTTGCCAAAGTCCATCCGGGTGATAAAGGCTGCATTTCCATAACCTGGTATACAATGCTAACATATCTGTCTCAGATGCTGTTACCTATGCATACAAGCTGGGCTCCAAAGACAAGTATGAGGATGCTGCCCTGTTGCTTCCTGGTGTTATCCAGCAGGCATTCAGTGAAGCAAAGTCTCTTCCCTGGCCCCCTAAAGCTGAAAATTTCGAGGTCAAGCCATCAGAAAAACTCATTTCACCTGACATCTTGAAGTTCCTGAACTTCCTCATTTCTGGTAATTTAGATGACAAGTGTGAGAAGACCAGATTGTGCCGTCAATAGGTCAGGCATGACATATCCTTTCACCCTGATATGTTGTCAGCTTTTTATCAAAGCAGTAAGTCTGTCAAATTTTGTAATTGTTTCGTATCATGCACTGAGACCCAACTCTATAATACAAAAAAGTATTTCTTTACTCTTCCAGGACGTGCGTCAAGCTGTATGCATAGGTAACAGCATCTGAGACAGATATGTTAGCATTGTATCCAATATGGCCACCAAAATGGCCGCCAAAGAGACTCATGGGACAAAATCCCGACTTGGGAACATCAAAAATGGTTAACTAGACATCTTGAGGATTAAGAAGTTGTAAGTTTAAAAAAGGTATCAATAGGGTGCATGGGGACCCCATTTTCCTACTAGACTATATCCCATGCCTCCGTCCTTGCATAACAGCCAGGTTAACCCGATCTGCAAATTATGTTGACAACTACAGATTAGACAGTATCATGTTACATATTTGTCAAAGTTGCATTAGTTTTCATTACCTCGAAAAACGAACTTATGCTTTATTTATTTAATCAAATGCATGCCTTTTCTTTTATGTTGAATTGTAGTATCTCTCCGTATGCAATGATGGTTATCTTGCTCTGATTAATCAGTTCCATGTTATCATAGTAATACTACTACTACTACTACTACTACTACTACTGCTACTACTACTACTACTACTACTACTACTACTACTACTACTAATTATTATCATTATTAAAGATTCCTATGCTCTTTTATATATATATACGTATATATATATGTGTATATATGTATATATATATATATATATATATATATATATATATATATATATATATATATATGTATATATGTATGTATATATATATATATATATATATATATATATATATATATATATACATATACATATACATACATACATATCATAGCATGATTGACAATATGAAGTATATTAAAGAGCACAAGACGCCATATAGCAGAACGAGTGGTCGAAGCAAACGAGTTTCTGCTATAAGGTATCCAGCGCGAGTTGATTACTTCATATGGTCAATAAACCATGGTATCAAATTTCTATCTCATGATTGGGTCGATTTGTACACTTCAATGCACAAAGCAAAAATAAGGACAACATTTGCAGAAAATTTTACTCCTCATCAACACAATTACCGATGAAACCATAAGAGTACCGATACATTATATCACGACACTGTACCTTTTAGGCATACGATACGGTATTCATACATGGTATTAAAATCGACCGAAATATGAGATAAATACACACACACACACACACACACACACACACACATATGTATGTATATATATATATATATATATATATATATATACATACGCCCGAGGGAGAAAATATCTAGGCCGCCGTTTTAGAGAGTCGTGAAAAGCTGTAGACAGTCTTTTAAAAATATTTGTGATGAATTTTAGGAATATCATTTGATCTTGGTTAGCAGACTACGACCCCATTTGAGAAGAATAAATTTTCTACTAAATGTACAGTGAATGTAGAATATATTATTGTGACTTAAATGCTTACATCTGCGTTGAAATTAATATACATAAAACAGTGAGTCTAACATGTCCATTATTCATCAGAGTGTTACACAAGTGATGGCAAGTGACCACATTTGATCGATAATCATTTTAAGTATATTCCCATCTATTTTGTGATCGATTTGAATGAAGATGCATTTTTTGCATTAGCACTGAATCCAACATATATGGGCTGGTGCACACACAATAAAGGACAGGTGATTACATTTACAAAATACAGATAATAAATTATACAGAAATTACAAATGTAGCTGTTGCACAGTCACGCGGAAAATAAAAAGGCTGCACGGCACTGTCAAATACCTCTCAGGTATAGTGCAATCTCTTGTGTGCTTCACAAAATTAATGCCTGGTTCAATGTATTAACATTGCAGGGAGTAATGAATACATGTGCCGCTAAAGCCTTGCGAGTGTTTCAGAATTGTGTACAAAGGATAAATTGACAAATAATGGGGTATGAACCATTTCTCTGTATCCCTTTTATAAGACAGCATGCAAAAAGTAAATTTTATTGCCACTCAAAGTTAGACATTTTTGACAAATCCAGGATTGTCGTAAAACGTCCCTCTGTCGAGGCAGATAATGGACATGCATGATTAAATGTACTGTAGACTCCACAGAAGCACTCAAGTTTCTTTATGAATGATAAACTGAAATCGATCTATATGGAACTCAGTAGCATTTGTATGGATTTTCAGTTGTTTGTTTAGTTTTACCTGTTTTTTGTTTAAAGGGTGAAACTATAAGATAGAACTGGACTTATTGTTGCAGCGTTTTTTTCTTTTTTCATTGATAGCGAATGTGTTCACGGTAAAGATATCAGATGTTCCTGTGCATTGAGATGAAATTAATTTAGGTTAAAAATTAAAATAGTATTTGCAGGGTATGATCCTTTCTATATGTAATGCACAAACAGAAAACGTGACAGTTTAATATTAAGAAAATTTGACGTTGCCTTTGACTTAATAAATGCAAATTGGATAGTTATATGAAAAGAACATATGGCCTTGCCTTTGACTTATATGTCAATTGGACATTTAAACGAATTTCTGGAATACCTTTCAAATAGGAAAACAAGAGGGATGTGTCAACATTCCACGCTCAGTTGAGTCAGAGATTCATGACACTTTTGGCTTCCCCAATGTGGGAGACCATCAAGGTTATCCATGTACTGAGTAAGTCTGACCTTTATGGAAAAAAATAGCATGTGCAACATCAAGGTGCCAGTTCAATGTATGATGAGGAGAGAAGTCCATGTATGTTGCACAGTGATTTCAGAAATTAGGTCAGTTTCCACTATTAATGATAGTAAGAAACGAACTTTTATTACAATGCTATACAAAGACAGAGGAATTGACTTGATTAATATTTCTAATATTCTTCACAACAAAAAGGTTCAATCACTTATCCCACCCTATTTGGACACAAGTGTTCCCACTATATCTTATAAATACACAAAAACAATCTCTTCTTCTATTTTTAATCACGTGAAGACAGTGTCAGAATTTGAGGTTGATAGGTTTTGTCATAATGAATATCCCTGTGAATGTGGTCAGTCCCCATTTTTATCAACTCATCATGGTCATGTCATTACAGGCAATCTTTCCATTATTTCCAATGAAGCACTCAGAGATTTAATTTCAAAAGGTCCTAAATTTAGAGAGCAGAACAAAATATCATGGAAAAGGGATAAACAAATAGTAATGGAAGCTGTAGAGAATTATGCTAAAACATGGGCTAAAAAAGAAAATTGTGATGTTTCAGTTTTATCTGAGTGGATAAACGAGATTTGTAGTATAGTGGAAAGAAAAATTGATAAACTAAAGAAAAAAACTAAACAACCACCTGATCCTGTCCTTCATAAACCTGATGTTAAAGCATGTCTACATGATTTACATGAAAAGTATGTTTTTGCTCCAGCTGACAAGGCTGCCAATAATGTTATTATCATTTGTAAACGGTTCTATCTTGATGTAATTGTCAAAGAATTAGGGTTACTCAACTCTACAGTTAACTCTACTACCTATCAAAAGGTTAACTTTTCGGTTGAACATTTAGTGGATGGTCACTTTAAATATTTAGAAAAATACAACTTAACTTTCAGTGATAAATTCCGTAACTTACCAAGGATTTTTGCAATTCCAAAATTACATAAAAACCCATATAAATTCCGTTTTATTGCTGGATCTAAGTTCTGTTCTACTAAAGAATTGTCAGTTGTACTAGCTAAAGGATTAGAAAAGGTACAGGAATTTTGGTTTAATTACTGTAAAAGAATTGAATCAACGTCAGGAGTTAATAGGTTTTGGATATTAAAGAATTCTGTAAGTTTACTTGACGCTTTACAAACAGATAATGTTTCACCTTACAGGCACATATCATCTTGGGATTTTTCTACTCTGTATACTACAATACCTCATGCAGATTTGAAACGTAGCATTCAAACATTGGTTTTTAAAGTTTTTGAGAGAAATAAATTTCAGAAAATTATAATTGGTCATAAACATGCTTTCTTTGGTGATTCTGCTAAGAATGGTCAACATGCATTTGACTATGATGAGTTTATAAAACTGTTTGAATATTTGATAGATAATATTTACATTCGTTTTGGTGATAGTGTCTTTAGACAGGTCATAGGAATTCCCATGGGTACAAATTGTGCGCCACTTTTGGCTAATCTTTATTTATTTTATCACGAGTATAATTTTCTAATGAAAATGGCCAAAGATAAAAATTACCATGCTAGATCATTTAATTTAACTTTCAGATATATAGATGATTTATTAAGTGTCAACAACAAACGTTTAAAAGATTACATTAAATCAATTTATCCTAGTGACCTGGAACTAAAAGAAACCACTGAATCGAATATAACATGCTCATTTTTAGATCTACTCCTATTCAATGATGGTGGTATATTAAAATCAAAAGTGTATGATAAAAGAGATGATTTCAATTTTGATATAGTAAATTATCCATATATAAGTAGTAATATTCCTATCAATCCTGCTTATGGTGTCTATGTCTCAAGACTAACTGCTTTCGCAAGAAACTGTACTGATTTTAAACATTTTGCTGATAGACATAAATCACTTTTTGGAAGACTTATTAAACAGGGGTTTTCCAAAATAAGACTAAAAAAGGTTTTTCTTAAATTTAAATATAAATATCAATATATTCTACACAAATATCATGTTGATTTATATGAACATATTAATAAGGTATTTTCTGAGCATCAGTAAAACACATAGAAATATGTTTATGTATTTTAATGTTGTAGCTGAGATTGTTTTACCATGAGCTTGATCGAACTTTCAATACTTGAACATAAAATTTATTATAATTACAACAAATATAAAATGAAATAAGGACCATTTAAGTTCTCAGACATCATGTTGAACAATACAGGCCTTCTATTTTCTCATCCTTTTGAATATAGTGACAAAATGTAAGGAATACTTACTCAGCTGATGTGAGTAATATTTTTGTAACGAATTTTAGGCCTATTGTGCTGTTTTTTCTAGTGAGAATGGAACATGGAAGAACTTAACCATGTTTCATAATAAATATAATAGTATCAAATTTAGTTATCCTGTGTTCACGTGGAAACTTTTTTTTTTTTTTTTTTTTTTTTTTTTGGTGTTTAAATTCAAATTTTGACATGTTACGCAATTCTAATGTAAATATAGTAGTCTGACTTAAAATTCTTATAATGTTCCAGATTCATAAATATCTCAAAAACGATGTAGGCCTACTTTACTCTTTTACATTCAACTTAGCTGACTGACAAATCGGGAGAACTAAAAGGTGATAGGCCTAACAAGTCTCTTTTTATTTTTGGCAGAAGAAATGAAATTTGTGTTTTGGGTGGTTAGGCCTATACATTTTGGAAAAGGAACTAGTGTCTGCAGTAAATGATGAATATTTCTAAGGTTGAGAGGACAGGTTTAAAACCACCAGTTGCCTTTTATGGGTGACTCCCTGTCTCAAGTCAGGAATGAAATTTGTTTCTTCACATTGGTATTGGAAAAGAAATGTTGATGCTTTGGCAAGTCTGAAATCTCTTTGCCGTCATTGTTGGGTTTGGAATTAATGAATATGGATCATGTGTTTCTGTACTATTAATTGTCCTGTCATTGTTTGGATGATGTCTGTGAACTATGGTCAGGTATTACCTTTTATAACTGTACATTAACATTAAGGGCTAAATTTGTTTTAGGCCTACTTTAAATGAATGTGAGTGTTTTCCAAAGTGGGAGGATTGGGATCCCGTAAAACTGGTTTAACCCACTGCCAATATGTTGGTAACCTGTTCCAAGTCAGGTAGAAGATACTCTCATTCGTTTAAATCTCATTACTGTTGGTCATGGATCCTTCTGACGACGAACACTAGCATGTCTTACTATTTCGTAAATGATCCTGAATTTGACAAAGTTAAACTGGTATTTGGTTTGGTCTCATCACTATCATTGAAAACTGTTATCCACTTCTCTTTTCATGGAACCCTTATATATTTTGTAACAATTTGAACATTCAGGCATTTTCTGCACGTATTGCAGTGCAGTAAGTGTTCCAAGTGTAGTGAAACTGATGTTGTTTTTTATAATTGTCTGGTGAATATAGTTTGTTATTATGAAGGTCATGTCAGGTTGACTCAAAGTGTTGAATGTACTCTTTCTCTATCTCTCTTTTGTATAAATAATTAACATCTAAATCAACTGACTGACAAGTTGAACTACGTCTTATTATAATTGAAAAAATTTCAAACTGTTACAGGAAAACAGTTATACTTACAGTTACCTTTAGGAACATTTAAATCTTGAACATTTAAATGTCCTTTCAAAAATACTTCTGGAAACCAACTTGAAATGTGACTGCTATCGTTACAAATTTTGACTATTGTAATGCATTTTGACTACGTTTTAAAGATTTCAGGCCTAATGTCACTTGCTTCTGGCTGATGTTTAACATTTGAACCAATGTACTTACTATATTTGGAATTCAAACACTTTTCTTTTTGAAATACTCTTAGTTTATCTCCTTTAAAACATCATGTCTTTAACTACATGCCTAAAACACATCGAATTATATAATCATGTTGTTTAGATTCTTATTGATGGTCATTTTAGGCCTAGAGGGCTTTTCTGATGGATTGATGTTGGTGTTGGTGTCGCTTTGTGGACTTATATGGATGATGATCATTGTTGTGATGGTGGTTGCAAGTAGTACCTTTTTTAAATATTGAATTTTATTGACATTTTCAACAAGTTAAGAAGCTCCGCTTACAAATTCCCTGATGTGATGCAAATTTTGGTCCCTTTTCATAAATTGTATGGTCCTGTATGTGCATGAATGATACAACTGTTCAAGCCAATTTACTGAAATAGGTCTATAATTTCAAACTAAACTTTTTGCATTCTGTCATGTGAAAACTAAATAAGGTTTTTTCCCCTCTATGGACCTTTGTACTTACGTTTTGGTCTCTTTTGGGTAAATACGAACTATAAATTTATATGTTTCAACTATACATACCAAGGAACATTGCCTTTGGTCGGAATTGACTTGGATTCGTTTCGTTAGGACTACGATTTGGATATGGTAATGACACTGTCTAATTTCATCTCTCCCAAATATTGCTATTTCAATGCCCAGTTTTGGCTTCATTGTGCCCAGTGTGTAGGATGATATTTGGTAAATCTCTCCAGTAAGTTCATGCACATATGTCTAGATGTGCCTGGACGATGCTGGGGATCGGGCTAGGACTAGAATCAGAGGACATGAAGAGGATTCAGGACATAAGAATAAACCCACTCACTAGCATCCATTCTGAGTCTCAAATTAAAAGATGTGAAATGTTCGCTAATTATAAGGTTTACAAGTAAGAACACAGAAAGGGGTCATGTATATCTGCGTGTTTTCCTACTTGTACATACACCTGTATCAGCCTCAGAAGGTCTTATAACTTAGCTTGGATGACCATGGGTATATAAATAAGACATTATCTATATGGAAATGTAAATTGGCACACTATGTATGTGTGTTTAAACCTTTCGCATCCCAACGTATCTTTGGAACAGATTATGCAACATTCAGAAGAACACGCAAAACGCAAGGTTTACCTCAACCTTTGATGTAGCAAAGTCGCAGTGTCCACTGCATGCTGTAAAAAAATGTACAGGTGTCATAAAGTTTTGGAAGGGGGGGGGGGAGGGTGGCAGGTGAATGTTGAAAAACATGTGGTCTAGTAGAGATCCACTTTTGTGAAATGATGATGACATGGATCAGTGGAAGAAAAAATGTCATATGAGCCTTTGCAGGTCGGTTTGTCCATGCATAACAATATAATTGTTCACATTTGTGTCCCTGGGAATGACAGCATAGGGAGTATGGTACATGGCTTTGGCTAGCCTGAGGATATATGACTGTACTAAATGATTTTGTCCTCCACAGGTCACAAGAACACACATCCCTTATTGCATTTTTATCTAGATTGGTCACAACAAGAGCAGGCAATGTTTTATATTTTGTGGAAACAGTTAACTCTTATAACATTCTATGCGATCTGAATGTGCGTATTTTGCAACATGAAAATAGAAAATTAGCCAATAAGGTGACAGAACTTCATCCCTGAATTTATATAAGTAAATGATGCAATGTATATAACTGATTGATGTTCACACATCACATTAGAGCAATTCAACGTGAAAACGGTAGTTAGTATATAACCATGTTTAACGTTTGTATGCAGCGGTGCAGGTATGGGATAGAATACCTAGGGCATATGCAGCAATGTGTGGAGCAGAAACACAATGTATATAGGGTACAGGGATGAAGATGGTCACTGCTGTGACCAAAATATTTCACCTGGTATATGGACCTGGTACAAATAAATTTAATAATTCACTGATTAATTGACTGACTAATTAATTAATTAACAATTCGAAATATTGCCTGGTGACATGCTGTACATGATGTTATCACTGTGACAATGTATTTGACCCACACAGTTTATTTCCTTAAATGAAGCAAACCAAGTTGAGACATGTCTGAAGTCTTCTGTTTCAAGTTAATCGGGCCGAAAACTTCTCTATACGGACACAGGTATCATTGTCAACATAAGCAGTTATGCAATTTGCAAAAAGAAAATCTTTCAAAATCAGGAAACATCACCAACACCATGGCCTTGCAGTTTATACGTTGGTCCATGCTATGCCTATCATATATACAATGTTTAGAATTAATATGGCAAAACATTCAGTTGAAGTGAGATTACGGAATTGGTGTCATTGAGGGATGGATGGATGGACGGACAGACATATTAACGGTAGATAAACATGAGGAATCATTTATACCTAGTACAGGGGTATAGAAAACAGGGAAAACTATCAAAATTTGTACAAAGCTTTAGGCAGGGTTATGGTACGTATTTACAGAATACCTGTGATGGACAAAAGGTTGGTTATTCGACTTTCCAAGATTTACTGGCTTTAAATGTATTCAAAATACATGGCCAATACCACCAAAGCAATATGATTAATCACATATTATGCATATGTTGCTTTCTATTTCTGCCTTGTCTTTTCTGCTGAAAGATCAACCATAAAAAAATGTAACAGAATTTAATTTGACCCAGCAATATTGGATTTACAGTGTTACTCCACTTTCAGCGAAAAACATGGCTTCAGTCAGCAACCCAGAGAAGAAAGAGGCAGATGGGATGAAAACATGATTTTTCTTGTTTTATTTACATTACCTTATAGTTGCCTGTCGGAAAGTATTTGCCACAAAACGCCAAATGAAGTCAATACAGATGGGTACACACATTATGTAATGGCAATGTGTATACATCGGACGCAGCAAATATTATCTTTAAGGGATATGTCTGAGGGTGCAATAAGATGTATTGAATCTTCAGTCCGTCATGTATCAACACTCAAACCATACGAGGAATATATCGCAATTAAACGACCTGTAGGGACAATAATTGTGGTTTGTAATGGAATGTGTGACAAGGTCATTAAATTTTTTGCCCCTCTAGGACTAACTTGGCGTTTTAGAGCTACATGTTCATTTTGTGAATACAGGCATGCTCTCCGATATTTTGATTGCTGCGATGATGACAAGGAATTACCAGTTTGTCCCGAAAGGTATCGGAAAGGTGTGTCAAGATATAAATGTTTCTGTAGAGATGACATAAGAATACTTGCACTATGTGAAAGGGTTTGTTTACACTCAAGGGTCTATATACTTACGTGGTCTATTTATTCTGGTAACATAACTTACAGCCTGACAAATTTGGTTCGCAGCAGTAAAACGAAAACCAAAATTGAAGACATAATAGGCTCTAGTATCGAGATTTGTATCAAGGAAACTAAGATAATGAGATTTTTAAGAGCACGCCTTGCTCTTCTGTATATACGGAAATATTACCAATTGTGCTCAATATATAAACCAAAAAAGGCCATGCTCATGCGAAGGAATATTGCAACAAATGTGCTCCTCTATCAGTGCGGAAGTTTTCAAATTTACAAGGCCAAGGGTTGCTATATAAGAATGTGGCATATTTGGTCATCCTTTGGTAACGGGATTCAATTATTTTTTAAAAAGCTTGACATTCCACTTGCGTCTATAGAATGTTATGTTGTTGATTCTGATGATGACTGTTACATTTTAGCCTTAAACATCCTTGAGGTAGGGACAGGCAGACCTCCCCTTATATTGTATGGGCATCATCTCCCATTTTCATTTGTTTCGTCAACATGCCATCTGTATCTAAGGCTAGCCAGTGAAGTCTCCGAAGACGTGGATGTCACTGTGTCGATTAGCTATGAAACAAGAATGTCACTTTACAAGAAGAAAGTGCATCATAAAATTTTGAAAAAGGATAAAATTACACTATCAAGTAAAAATATGTTGTTTTCAACATTTATCATATCTGGCTACCATCTAACATGTCGAGTCGCTACAAGTAGGCGAGCTTACCTTGTGTATTCCGGATACAAAGGTGGATCAGGAATGTACATATCACGTGTTGCAGTCTATGATGCACCTTTCTTCCAAAGTCTAAAAGTGTATGGTAGTACTAAAAATAATCTTGTAAATAATATCTTGTATTTTCAAAAAAATATTATAGCCATATCTCATGTACTGAAGATCTTTTTTAAAGTCGACTTCCTTTCCTTTCAACCTGAATGGATCTATCGATTTGAAGTTGCATCCGTCTTGATGCAGTTATTAACCAAGGTTTCTATCAAACTTGCAACTAAAAATAAAGTATTCATAATCAGGTTCCAACAGCGGCAGAAACCTCTATTGGTTTTAAACATTTTGCTAAAAGCACCATCATCTTTTTACCTGAATGTGTCAGTAGAACTAAATGTAAGGCCGGGTGCAACATCGGTAAATTGTCTATATGGTGGCTATGTATTATACAAAGACCCCCCTGATAATGTTCCGCACGCAGGACCCTACTGTGGCAAGAGAAATGTATTTTATAAAATACATAAAAGACATGTGCCATATTTGTCAGTACACCAACAGCTTTTGTTTGTATTTTACACCTTGACACTTAATCCACTGATAATTAAAATGGTTGTTTCACTGACCAAATATAAGTGTCTTTCAAATATATGGCAGTTGAATAAATCTAGTCATGGGCTGGTAATCAGAACAGGAACAGGCTTACGGTGGCGTCCACAAGAAAAGACTACATTACAGCTTAAAATAAGGAAAAATCTTGTTGTAACTCACCATCAAATTGGACAAATCATTCCTGACTATAATATTCAGTTGTTCCCAGCTTTCCCACAAAGCCTTTTGCGTATAGAATCAAACATATTCTTTTTCGAAATGAATGGCAACAACAGATTCAAATATAAACCGTCCCCGATAAAAGTTTTAAGTAGACATAAAGCAGCATACCACAACATCAGCCATGCGAGTACTGTATACTTTCTTTATGATGGAGTAGTAAAAGTAGGCACACATATGTTCAACAGTTTACTCTGGGAATCTGGGTTGCAGTTTTCCATAATGATCACTTCCAGAAAATATTGCTTCCTTTCTCACCTAAACTTCTCTTACATGTACACAAACGTGTTATCATTAAACCTGCTCAGTTGTCATATATATGTAAATTTGGAAGCAAGAGAAACAAACTCACTCCTTATTTTGGGAGTACAGGGTGATCCTCAAAATTTCATGTTTACATCTTCCGTCATCTCTGTGTCAATCATTAAAGCGCGCAATTTTTCAAATAAAATAAAGTGGTCTGTAGGCAAAATAAAACATGACTATTTATGTTCCAGTCTTCCAATGGATAATTGGACTAACTGGATAATAGATTGGATGTGGAGCAATGTTACAAGTGCAAAGTTTCAGTTTGAGTTCCTTCTCACTACGTTTAGAATGTTTCTTTGCAACCGATGTGTATGGGGCTATAAATTAAGTATTAGTCAGCATGTTTCATTAAACTACAAATGTTTGATGAATATCACCATCCGGCTTCATTCGAAGAAAGAAAGGAATATATGGACCTATCAATTTGTTTATCAGAATATTTCCCTCAGGAAACATTACATATACAGTCGCTATGCCTCATCATACAGTTGGGTGGAGGCTCAATACCACTGTAGTCGCAATCACAGACAGCTTGTTGTATTCAATGACCTAATGGAACTTGAATACTGCATCATGTGGTTTCAACAAGATCATACTTTAGCGTATCTGGTAGGGAGCTCTGTTGTGTTTATCGGAATTCTTTGGAATGAGGTACCTGTATCTTTCATTGTTATATCAAAACACAAGAAACATTATGCTGAAAAACACATTTGACCCTGGCACATAAGTATATAGAACAGGATCTGGTGTACGCCAACATGGGGTCGCTACTTTACCGTGAGAGTTGCTACCCCAAGTGTAAGAGCATGCCAAAAAATGAATAATTCGTGAGCGTGGGTATGTGTTTTAAGTTTACCTGTATGACAGCAAAAAAGTCCACACATAACTTTACTCGTGCAAAAAGCATGCGCATAGCATGTACCACATGCCAAAATCACACATAAGGTACGTTCAAATTCTATTTAGACTTCAGCGTGTAAATTGAAAGGAGAACACCTACAAATCTTAGGCGAATAAGGGTTATATTTAGGAAGGTGTCAAGGTGGGCACATCAAGCATGTTCCTGGACATTTTGTGTCAGGGGTGATAAAGTGAGTGTGGCAATATGGAATGTTAAATGAAAAGGCACTTCCACTCCTAAGTGCAGTCCAGGTATGCTGCAGTCAAACTCACAACGTATGGCAAAGATAGTTTTTGCGTGTATTTTTGCAAGGATCAAGTGTACAGTTGAACATAATGCAAGTACCTATAAATCACATTTTAAGAAATTTGTGAAATATAAACGGTTTTAAACTGACCACCTGAGGCCTTTCTGGTAATTAAACATTTTTTTCTTTCACTTATATAAATATTTTGGACTCAAATACTCCCACTCGCTGAAGATAGTAACAGCTTTTTCCGTTATATCGCAGTGACGTTCACTCTCACATTTACCTATTTTAATGTGTTTACATCTTCCACATTGTCCTGTCAAACATAACCTAGCCACGCTCCTTCGTTGTGAACTGTGTATGGATATTGTGAAGTGCCGTTTCACGGCAAAAAAGGACAAAATTCGCTGAACGTCTGAGCACTGTGTACAAGACTATAGATTACATTTATTGAAGGTTAATTGAGAAATGAAACTTTTAAATCATTGCTGGAAAGGGTAGGGAATACTGCAGCTGGCCATAACATTTCAGGCCGGCAAATAAAAGGGGGTCATTCATGCTTGTGAAACAGGGTAAATTCAGATCTAGATACAACAAATTGAATGTTCGGGAAATAACTGCACAAAACTACGGACGAGCATCATCATGAGCATTAGCAAAATATAAGATGATAATGTTTCTTAAATTACTTGACAGGATGGGGGAGAATGAAAAGTTTTTTCAACATTTCAATGATAACAGAAGCGCCAGGATTTAACTATTATAAGATATTGTGCAGAAATACAAGGGCATTTACATCTTCTATGTTGTAAATCCATTACCAGTCATTCTACAAGGTCCAGTTGGTGTCGCATCCATAGGCTTTCCATGTCTTCTTTTATGTGTAATATTCAAAAAAGTAAAAGTAAGAGTAAAGTTTGAAATTAAGACCAAATATTAAGCTCAAAGATCGTATTTTGTTGACAGTAAAAACATCTAAATTTATGATTTACTTTATAAAACCAAAAAAGTATCCCAAAACATAAATAAAACAAAAGCCAATATAAATATTAAGAAATAAAAGCAAAAATATGTTTACTTTCCATCAAAGATAAGCCTGTAACTTGTGAGTGTATGGGCCTGGCAAAATATATTTTCAACAAGTCATACTACAGCATTCCGTTTAAGACAGCCTTCTTCAAGTCTGTTACATACAATGTTGGTTTCATGCATTTGACATTAAATATACGTCATGCATAAATGTGTGAGTATATCTAAATAGCAGTCTAAATTTGAATATCTGGTGCATATAAATTTGAATTGAAGGTGCAGTTGCTGATGTTTCCACTAGAAAAGAGAGATTCCATAAAATTAGACCAAGCTAGAATGTTTGCTGATGTCTGTGAATCAATCAAATGTAATGGATCATTTTAGGCCTAGATTGATGCCTTTGGATGGTATCGATCCGTGGAGAATTTGCTGGCTCGTGTGTATCGGAGACATTGGCTTCATGGTATCACTGTAGAATTTAGATGCTGTGTCCTCCTGTTCTTCTGAAGGCTCACTGATAAAATGTTTCATACTGTCTGTAGATTGGGGACCATTTATATGTGTGACAGAGTTTGGGTCCATTCCTGCCTGGTGAAGTACAGGTGCAATTGTTGCACGGATACTGTGATTTGTGTATATTTTCTTGAGCCCAGCTAATTAATTATTATTATTATTAATATTATTATTATTATTATTATTATTGTTATTATTATTATTATTATTATTATTATTATTATTATTATTATTATTATTATTATCATTATTATTATTTTAAAAACAGAAATTCTATTTTTGTTTTGTTTTTGGTTTAGGTGACTTTCTGTCACCATTTGTGGATTTCAAAACCTGGCAGGTCCACACATCTTCAGTTTTGCTTCAGTGGACACACTCAATCCATAAAAAAGCCCATAAACAGACCTAACTGAGTGGGTCCACCCACTTGGACCTCCTTTATCAGTATCAAGGCCATCAATGAGTGGTAACACTCAACCCAAATCGCACATTAAATCCAAAACGAGGTCCACAAGAGGGGAAACACTCACTGAGATCTTTATCTATATCAAACCCTAGGATTAGTGGAAAAACTCATGCAGGTGGCACTACTATAATCCCAAATTAGTTCCAAATGAGAAAAAACACTCAGCATTGAAAATAAAGCTCTGTACTAAATCCTGCTGAGTTGAGTAATAACAGCAAAATGATTCAAACATGTTTTTTATTATCCAAATAAATCAAACGATTTTAGAACTAATTTGAGTCTCTTGTCAGAATAGAGCAAAACCTAACATAAAACAAAAGAAAAAACTGAACAAGCGAACAAAAGAAAGAATTAAAAAAAACAACAAAAACTTGGACAACACATCTCAAGGTGTGAAAATACTCCTTGGAATGTGTGCTTTGTCTAAATAGTAGCCTTTCATGATTGAAAAACGCCCAACCAGTGGGTGCAGAATTGTTGGTGGCAAAATAAATAAATGAAGATCGCTGAAAATATCCATTTGATACACCAAAGCTTGGATGTTTGGTCTGCACGCAAATGATGAAACATCCCCAGTGGTACAAAGTGGTTTCAAACTGATGAAGATCCCAGTTTAATTTTTTTTTTTTTTTTTTTTTTTTTTGTTTTTGTTTTGTTTTGTATTTTTAGCACTTTGTGAATTCAAGAATAAACTACAGTAATATATTGGCAGGTGGGGGGGGGGGTGTGGAGGGTAAGGGTATTTCTGCACTGCCACACTGGGGCATTTTATTTTTTTAGTGTGTGTACCAGCACACTGACGACCTCTTATTTTTCGTGCTGGTCAGTATTTCGGAATATTCTTATTTTCTGTACTCTGTATTGGGGCAAAATTACTTTCTCTACCAGCTTGACGGGATACCGCTCCCCTAGCCCTCCCCCCCCCTTAAATATACTCAAGCTTCATGTATGAATGGCATCCAAACAACTTTAACTCTCACTGCATCAGCTAAACTAGCTATTTGCTTTGGTAGCATAATTATCCTTTTAACAATTCACTTCAAATGGCACAGAACACATATACATGCATGCACATCAGCATTTGTGAAAAATATTCCTTCACAACTGCATAAAACTTTCATGATGCAGGACAGATCCTCATGGAACCGCGTGGCACCCCCCCCCCCCCATCCCGCCCCATCTACTTAACATACTCTCATGTATGGTGTAAAGTTGTTCTTACTCTAAAGTCGTTGTCAACCAGTGGCTCCCATTAGTTATCAACAGGGTGTCATGTTTTAGGCAAGGAACGTGGATTCACATGTGTGTGTGTGTGTGTATGTGTGTGTGTGTGTGTGTGTTTGCATGCGCATGCGCATCATATAATGGTAAGTTGATCAGGTTGGGTGAAAGTGACATCTGCCCAAATTGCAATCAGTCAACATCACACCACGCAATCATACCACTAGCCCTGAATTTCCACTTCCTTTGCAAGATTCTACCACTTAAGCAAGACTCCGCTGAGCACTAATTGCGTTTTTTGTCTTGTCATATCAATAAAACAGCACCCCTGTCAATCAAGACACGTTGTTTTGTCACACGTGTTAGCAGTAGCCCAAACATTGCAGGCTCCTTGACACATTATATACAGCAGGGTAACATCTCGTTCCCATGCCAGGGCTACACCTAAGATCATTGGTGACCACAGAGCACTGCCCAAATTTATGGTGTATGCAGAAAAGGTCACATGTATAACCAGCAACTCAGATTTGTAGAAGTTGGACGCAGGGATCCGACTGATCTTGAACACAACTACAGAAGAATAAAATGTCTAATTTACTAACATACATTATACACACACTACAATGTGGTGGGAAACCCCCATGAACTCACTGCATTTATCAATATAACTAATGTATTGAGTGCAGACTTCCAGATGGGTGAAAGGGAATTGGGGCATTGCATCCACGATCCTTGCATACAAACCAGCCTGTTTTAGCGTGATCAAAGTGTCATGTTACTGTTGAGAAAAATCTTATCTCGTTTGTAGCATAATCAGTCTCCTGTGTAACAAATGATATTATAGAAAAACGTGGCTGCGGTAGTGTGGCGCTGTGGCAGTGTTGCATTATAATATATTCATGCTACCCTGGCCACACTGGACAAGTATCTTGGGCTCATTTCGAGACTAAATTGAGTAACTCTGCCACACTGTAAAATATTACCCTGGGATGATATCGGGTTGATGTTCCAGGCAAATAGCAAACAAATCCACAAACAGCCATATGGATGCTCATACCACCGTCACATATAGCAGGTACATTTACTTTGTTCCACTCTAGCCAATTAGGAATGGTTGATAATGCAGTCACTGCTCAGTTTTTAAGACGCGTGAAATGGATAATGAAATACTTGCTGTTCCCCTTAGCCCCCCCCTCCCTATACACACACCTCCTGTCAGTGCTAACATTCCTCAGCTGAGAACAACCACTGGTCAAAAGTTACTGAGGTGGTTGTTACCTGACCTAGCGACCTAATTTTGGTACATGGTGCACCCTTATGTCAAGATTGACCTATTTTTAAAGTTTCGTTAATTTAAGTTGAGGTATAAGCGAATTATAGACCAGACACAATTGCGGATGGACAGAGGAACAGGGACGCACAGACCCGCAGATGGATAAAAGAAGCGATTTATATATGCCCCTCCTTCAATAGGAAAGGGGCTTAAGGTAGCGTTGGTAAACCGAATTTGGACTGCAAACGTCACTCCTGCCCAATTTTTTTTTTCTTAGAATTCAGAAGATTAGGCTAACATTTGTAATGTGGCCAAAAATCCTGTTAAAAAACGTCTACTTTTATGCGAAATATGAGTTCAAAAATGTGCCAAGTTTCAACCCTTCACCCACGTGGATCAATGTTTGTTATGGTATGTAAATAGCCTTGTCAATCAGACTTAGCACCGTGACGTAATCAGGTCAAACCCGCTGAATTCGAGTGAACAGGAGAAGACCAACACGTCAGCATCAACATTACAGCAAGTACCACAAACGCACAACAATCGCACGGACAATACAACATGGGGAAAGCTGAAAAAGATAAGCGAAGCCCCCATAAGGCCGTTAATTATGATGGAGAGGATGTTGTTACTAGCAAAGCAAGGGTCACAGAAGAAATGAGTGTTGCTGGGTGAGTGACTTTGGCTACTGATCGTAACTTCCTAAGTGGCAAGTTGGTCTTGCGATTAAATTGAGGCAAGGTTTGAATTGACAAATACCAATTTATCGGCAAAATGGGTATACATTGTAACTTTTGTGTGTGAAATTTTGTCATAGATAATGTGACCAACTAAAAAAAAAAAAAAAAAAAAAAAAAAAAAACTTGCAGGCACTAGAATTTCGTACAGATCTGAACTTTTTCGATGGCGCAATACTAGTGACCATGAAAATCCATATTATCACTCGGCACCTCCCTGCACTCGGAAACTCTTTGCCGACGGATCGGGCAACTGGTAAATGTAAAGAACTTGGTGTTTTAATGCTACAAAGTCATACATTCCATGCAAGCTTGTTGAATTGCGTAAGTAAGTGTGGCGTAAACTGCAGCCGTTGGAACCTATACCTTCCGTTATACATACGAGTACAAATCAAGACGGAGATCTGAGCGGACCGGTAATGGGAATGTGGTTTCAGGTGTACTTTGATACATATACGTGTTTTTTGCAAACTTATGTAATGATCCATAGTCAATAGTCCTCAGTAAAGAATTTGTGTGCTGTTTGCAGGTACAATGCAGAGATGTTTTTTAACCAGCTGGTCATGTCGATCACCGCCATGAAAATGAAAAACAAGACCCACAAACAATTACGGTGGTTGCACTACTGTTCATGGGCCTATATAAGCCGAAGGTACGATTTTCGTTTTTCAGACAACTAATCAGTAATAACATACAAATATCAATATCGTCCAGTGCCAGTGAGAGTAAAAGACAAAGACAGAGACGTGTTTCAGCTTCAATACACAACCAAAAATGTATTATCAGTATTTTTTGTATTATTGTAATTTGCCTAACGGGTTTTCCAATTTGACAGGTTCATTACAAATTTTCATTGTTTTATTATGACAACGTCCTTAGAATATTTCAGTATCTTTACATGCATTATAATATTTCAATATTTTTACATATATCCCATTTAGAAGGCCTGTTATTTATGACAACTTCCCTGATCGTGGGATTGAAGAAATTATGCAACAAATCAATGCAGACACTTTTATGATTTTTAAATTTTATGCATGCACATAAAAAAAATCAATTATATAATTCTTTATTCATTATGTATTTAATGACTTGCATTATATATTTAATGACAATGTCCTTATAATACTTATTATCTTTATATATATATCCAGGTATTCATGTCAAATTTTCTGATCATGGGATTGAAAAAAAGTATGCAACAATCAGTTCTGGTATAATTTTATGCTTTTTAATTTTTACACAATGCATACGAAATAAATTAATTATATAATTCATCATGCATTTTCAGGATCAGGAAATAGGACCTGCAGAGTGCCAATTCACCTTTCCGCCATGTGTCCTTCCGCTGACAAGAACCATGCTACCCAAACAAGCCAAATGGGAAATTTGGCCAGGAACATACGAGGTTTCCATAGAGGAGTTTTGTCGTGCCATTATGACTGTTTAGAAAATGGACATGTGAAATATGGACTACTGGTGTAGATAAAGCTTGATGAGGTTTTTGGTTGATGTTTATTGCTTGTGGATTCGTAGAAAATTTCAAACACTTTCAACTCGGCTGAAGGAGATGAACAGGTAAAAGCGAATAAATGAGTGTTGTATATATTGTCAATAAACTTGTTTTTTTGTACATAATTAAAAATCTCCTTGTTATATCCTTGCATTTATCAGATTCTATATCAAAATTGTCATAACACTTTACAACAAATTTTACATGAAGAAAGCCTACCAACAGTTTGGTCAAAAGGGAAAATAGCATATCTGGGCAGTTTTGTTGTGGTGCCAAAACCTAGGCCTACATTGAAATGTTATCATTGACCCTGATATACAGTTCATTGAAAAAAATGTAATTATGAAATGGATTGTAACCGATGATTGGTACGGAACTACTTGTACACTATACCATATTGTTCCTAACTGGCCTTTTCGGGGGGGGGGGGGGGTATACCTTGATTAGGTTTTGGCTAATGCTTATTGCTTGTGGATCGGTAGAAAATTTTGAACACTTTCAGCTCATCCATACATGTTTCATCAATGGTTTCAGATTATGCAACAAATTTATTACATATGAATGCACATTTCAAATTATTGTCTTAATATAGATACACTCTACTTTCAAATGTGTATTTCACAATTTGAAAGGACATTTTATCCTATAGATGTCAATGAGGAAAACAACAGGCCACCAAGTTGTTTTACATTAAGAAAACGACAACAAAAACGAGTATTTGTCGAACTCCCATTCATTTTATACAAATATATTAAGGTAATGCAGTGTTTGAAGACCACAGGGTCCTGGTCTGAAAGCTGCACCGTTAAAAAAACGTCAATTCTTGTCTCCTTTGGCACCGACACTGGAAATCTTATTTTTCAAGTCTGCCAGACTGTAATGTCCAATGTTTCCAGTGTGACAGCATACAAGTTTATGGTTCGACAGTCCACTTTTCAGTTTTGCACTGGATATGAAACTTGACATATTTAATAAGAATTATGGGGTCCCGGGTAGGGATCTGCACCATAACAGCAGTGAGCGATGTCATATTTGTGAACTTGAGAAACAAACTGTAAAACCGCGTGTTGTTGTTTGTCATCGCCGCCATTTTGAACACAGGGGCCAAAGTTGGTTGCCAGGGGTGATAATGCGATTATGGTTACTCCCCTTCGCCCCACCTCTCTCATTGTCTTTGTAGCGGGCCACACGAGAAACCATCACAAGGAAACCACAGAATAGTTCAAGTTTTGGTGGAATGACTTCAAAGATTGTGATTTATTGACGGCTTTTAATGTTCATTTTTTTATGACAATGCATGTTACCTTTCAGTAGCACATGGTTTCTTTTCACACAAGAACAGTCGTAACGGTTGAGTGAATACAGCGCAAGTAACAGCCGAAAATGCCACCAAACAAGGCCAGATTTCCTTTTGGGGCCATTTTTTGCGGTTTCGTTTTTGCGACGACTTTCCTAATTTTGATTTTAATTTTGTCGAAAATTGGTGGACAATCTTCACGAAATAAAAAGGAATGACAAGATAACAATATAACTTAGGTGCAGCATCCTGCATTTGGAAATATTTTGATTTTTTTTTTGCGTAGTTTACGGAATTCTTAACTCAGAGAAGTGGTCAATTTGAGAAGATACCCTTTCTACAGCTGATAATGATCATTTCACAAAATTTCAAGGTTGTAAGGAAATTTTTATTCATTTGCGCCTCAAAAAATCTTGAAAACAGACCCTCATGCAATAGCCCGGCTCTTGTCTCACGGGTGCGCTTTTGCCGATTTTTTATAGTAAAAATCATAAAATAGAAAGAAAGGAAAACAGAAAAGTGTGTGTTGGTACGCACACTTTAAATATCATATATGTCTTGGGTGTTTTCCTGCATCCCACTGCAGAACCTGTTAAGTAGTTTTTTATGAAAAAAAAAAAAAAAAAACAGAAAACAAAAGAAAAACAAACAAAAAAAAAAAACAAACAAACAAACAAACAAACAAAAACACCTGCAGATCATTATTTGAATTTTTTATTGCGGGGTATGGGTGATAGAAACCTTATGAAGGGTGTTGAGATTGTGACTTTACGTAGAACACATAATAAGCTGTACACAAGCCTGAATAGGGCATCCAATTGGAAAATGGACGGTAGTCTTGAATGGAAAATATGGGTATACTGGTTCTGTGCAGTTGTATTTGACAGAGGTTAAATGCATGCACTTTGCTACGTTTTTAATGGCACATTCATACACCACAGACTTTGCTTAGTAAAAGAAAGGGCTCTCGTCTGTTATCGTCTTCTGACCAGTGGTTTCAAACAGTTTTTGAATGGAAAGAACATGATGAGTTTTATCCAACTCAGGGCATTTTTTCTGCAAAGCGTATTTTAAACACCCGGAGACAAAGCAATTATGTAAGATTTTTTGGGCGATTAAAAGTCTATAGCAGGGACAGATTTCGAGGGGAGTCACAGGGGTCCAGACCCCTCCCCCTTTTGGGGGGGGGGGGGTCCACAAACAAAAAAAAAAAAAAAAAGAGAGAGAAGGAGAGAGGAAAGGGAGACAGAGAAGATAAACGACGTGGGACTGACTAACAAGACCAGAAAGAAGTATGTGGGCCTACATATTCAGTTTTAGTTGCAAACTGAGATCAGGAAATCGTTATATCCAGCAGCTAGCACAGCGCATGTTCCAATATAACCATTTTGAACGTACTGCAGACCTAGCCCAGAGAGGCAGTTGCAGGAGAAACTACTTCCAGATGTGGAGATGGGTGCAGCACCTGACTTCCTGGCCAGTGTCCTAGGCTGGGTCAAATTTTAGGCACAAGGGTCAGTGAGTGTCATTTGGCCCAGATACTCCCTGCAGCCGCCGGGCTTGCTCTTATGAATGATGCATGTGCATTAAGTTATGACCTAACTTTGACACGAAATGATCCAATCCACACAGTGAAACCCTTTGCTTTAATTTTGGACCCGATATAATTCGCATTTGCAAAAATGGATGATTTTCTTATAAAGAAGCCAAAACTTGAACAGATGTGGTCCCCAGAAACTATGGATGGACCAAAAGGTAAAAACTATTATGATTACGTATACCATATGCCATGAAGTGAAATGTGTATGCTTATCCACCCCTCCCAGCAGCAGAGAGGCCTAATATAGTGACTTTGTGTCTCAGAGATATAAAATTATACTATTAAAATAAAGTCTCAAATGCCAGGAAAATGCATCCCAGAGCGTGTATTTTGCACTTGCATTTTAGGCTTTGTTCAAGTCACTGATCCCCCTTTCCTGAAATCCTGCATCCGCCCCTTTATAGTTTGTGCTGTGTCGAGGATTCCGAAACAAACTTGGATGTATCACAGAGAAGAAAGATTTGGCCTGCACTGTAGCTATCCATGTGTCTGGCCAGGCAAGAAAGTAAAACCTTACTCACTAAAATATACAATTTTGGCACATATGTTTATGCATTTTTTCATGGTTTCCATTGGACCCTGCCACGACCCACAAGATGACAATGCCTGTGTAGACTTAGACATCCCTTTCCAGCGCCATGATTTGTTTCACTTTCAATCTACTGGAATGGATGTTTTAAAGTTTCGCCTTACAGGTACCCCATAGCCCAGACCCACCAACTGATGATATGCTTACGAAGAAAGCTTGGAAAACTCAAAATCCACGCCTCAAAATATGGACTCTGTTTTTCTATGAGAGGGTACCAGTCATAGGTTCAAAAAAAAAAAAAAAAAAAAAAAATTTGCATTTCTTCAATTATTTAGGGCATCTTGAAAAGTATAAGTGCTTTCACTCAAAAGAGGAAATTTAGAACAAAAAAACAAAAACAAAAACACTGTGGTCTTCCATGTGAGTCTTTTCCCTCTTTTTGACACGATTTGGAATCAACTGACTTTTCCACTCAACAGCAACCCGAAGCTTTCTCCATCTGCAGCCACACCAAGCCCAGATGAGTATTTTCCCTCGTATGGCCCCATTTCTAATTTCTTGTGCCAGCTAGCCGATTGTTTCCACTCACCAAAGCCTTCATGCATTGAATCTAAGTGAGAGGTTTCCCTCATATGGACCTCATTTTGGATATTTTGTACCGAATGAGTGTTCCCACTCATCAAAGGCATTGCAGCAGGTCCACGTGAGTGGTCCCATTCAGATGGATTTTTTTCCCAAGGTTTTTGTACAGATTGAGTGTTTCCACTCAAACAATATGTAGAGTTTTTTACTTAATAGGTAAAAGAATTCTTGAATTGGCAACAACAGGTCTTCAATTTCAGAAAAAAAAAAAAAAAATAGTAAAATGGAATTTCTGTTTTAAAATGAAATGTATTTTTTATTATTATTATTATTATTATTATTATTATTATTATTATTATTATTATTATTGTTGTTGTTGTTGTGTTGTTGTTGTTGTTGTTGTTATTATTATTATTATTATTATTATTATTATTATTATTATTATTATTATTATTATTATTATTATATCTCAGACATATAATGGATTTTGGATAAATGGGGACCGATTGCTGTTTTCTTCCTGGATTAGAACTCCCATCCATAATCCAACACTGCAGATAGCAATCACTGATTGGAGCAGAACCGAACTTCCAAAATACATTAAACCTTCGAAAAATGAGATTATGTACTTAAGATACAGTCAACCAAACATTCAGTTCAAATGGTCATGTGGAGCAATGACATATCTCTTGTTCTCACTAGACAAAACATTTTGGTTTATTATGCCATGCTATAGATCTGTTCCGAGAGCTGCACATATTTGTGAGAAAGACGAACAAGGTGCAAGTCTATTTCAAAACGTTTTACCGCACCAGCAGTGTCCTTGTGGGTTTTTTCGTTATCAAAACCAGTGCTTCGTGCCTTTATACAACAAAATAGAAATATTGAGCATGTCAGCTGCTGCTTCACACTGCTCTACCCAATTTGGTGGATTCTTATTAAAACTCAAACTTCCGACTATTGTTAACGATTTTAAAAGTTTGTATGCAAGCATTCCATGGCCTGCATTTACTCTATATTACACTAGTAACTGGAAAAATTATAAAGAGCATGCAATGCTTTTTGATATAATTAGTATGTATGGAAAAAAATACAAACCTGTTTATTCTTTGTTGCATGTACTTGATAGGGCTGGTACCACTTTAAAAGAAATTGACTTTTGGGTATCATCACAATTTGAAAGTTTTATGCAATGTTTAGTTATGCGCTTCACGCGGATGACAGCATATGGCTTTTATCTAAGCTTAGCCATTTTGGAAGAGGCTAAAGATGATATGATATTTGGACCAATTTATACCCTAGAACAATTCCTTGCTAACAACATGCTACCACGTTCTCTGGCATATTTAGATATTCGGATATCGGATATGCAACCTAATTGTATGACAAATAAGTCAGTGTTTGGAGCTTTATGTGGTGGAAACATTGATTATATGCCAGAAAAGTGTCAATATGGGCAGTTCCAATGTACTAGTGGGCAGTGTATAGCAGACCATAACCGATGTGATGGCTTTATTTCATGCCCAGATAACAGTGATGAATATAACTGCTATCGTATTTGTAAAGACCTTTTTGGCCAATCTATAGATATTGTGCCTTGTACAAAAGTATGTCACCAGAGCAATTGCTCGTGTCACCAGCTTTATTTTCAATGTGACTTAGGAGGTTGTATTGCAGGGTCCAGAGTCTGCAATGGCTTCTCTGATTGTTTAGATAATTCTGATGAATCAAACTGTCAATTTGTAAACTACACCATTATAAAATTTCACAAAGCCAGTCCAGGGTACATAGCGACAAAATTATCGAGTGGTTTCATCAATACAAGAGGTGACAAGCTTGCCTGGCTGGAGTGTGATAATCCTCCAACAACAAATCAGTACCATATATTAGATATGTGCATTTATGATGATGAGAAAAAAATGCCAATATGTCCTAATGGAAGACATCTTTCCTACTGCAAGGAGATTCCATGTTCACGACATTATAAATGCCCTAACTCATATTGTATTCCATTCAGGCTCATATGTGATGGATCATGGCATTGCCCAGGTGGGTATGATGAACACACATGCGAAAAAATTGTTTGCGATGGTTTATTTCTCTGCAAAGGTCAGAAGCAATGTCTGCATCCTGATGACCTCTGTGATAAGCATGTCCACTGTAAATATGCCATGGATGATGAAAATGTGTGTAACCTGCTCAGTTGTCCCCTTCAGTGCACTTGCCTAGGTTATGCATTGAGCTGTTTTCAGCAAAATCTTACTACAGTTCCATTTATGTCATACTATATACGGCTTATAATATTCTCCAGGAATATTTTGCACATTTGGATTGGCATGGATGGCTACTTTCCATTCCTTTATAGCCTAGATATATCCAATAATGGAATCATTCAAATAAAACCATATTCATTTTCCACCACAAATAATCTTAGAATAATGAATTTAGCCCATAACAAATTTTCCTACATACTCTCATTTACTTTTACTGGATTAAGGGCTCTAAAATGTATATACTTTTATGGAAATGCGTTAGCACGGTTAGGTACCTATGCCTTTGTTGGTGTTGGCCCTCTTATCCATTTGAACCTGAGTCATTTAGAATTGAAACATATATACCCTGGAGTATTTATTCCCCTCTCGAATTTAAGAAACCTTAATCTTTCTTTTAATGCCATAGAATGCCTTCCAAATGGAACAGTTAGTTCCGTGAAATCTATCACCAGCCTTGATCTCTCAGATAATCAAATAGAGAATATTTTCTATGCAGGAATTCAACTCATGCAACAACTTGAATATTTAAAAACCGATAATCATCTGCTCTGTTGCATACTACCGAGTCTTAAATCATGTGTACCATCTGTATCAGGACATTTTGTGTGCAGTCGCATTTTACCTAATATTTTATTTCGCCTTCTGTTCTGGGTATGTGCAGTTGGATGTCTGGCTTTTAACTTTGCATCTTTTTTGTGTAATCGTTCACCGAAGAATAGAAATTCCTTCTTGAAGTTGTATATATCCTCCATTGACATTCTCTTTGGGGTTTATCTTGCTATGGTTTGTTCTGCAGATATGCAAATCGCAGATAAATATATCACTAATGCATATACATGGAACAACAGCGTAAGTCACAAGATAGCCTCTCTTTTATTCATGTATTCCCATACCCTCTCAATTTTTTTAGTTTTGGTTGCAACGTTAGACCAGTACATCAGGATTGGACTTATTTTCGTTGTGCTGCCACTGAACGACCGGTGTCTCCATGCCTTTTGTGTAGCTGGTGGGACACTTTTACTAGGTTTTAACCTTTATTTAGTCCATCAGTCAGCTTATGCACAGGTACTTAGTAAACTGGTTGAGGTAGCTACCCTTTGTATCCCTTTCATTTTCACATCAAGTCATCACTTTGCAGTCTTTAATTCTGCTCGTTTTATATGTACAGGTGTGACTGTTGTGATGTGCATAATTATTGTTGTATTGCAGGCCAGTCAATTATACACATTAAAAAAATCAAGAATGAGAAGTGGTCGGTCAGGATTGGAATTGAGGGTAATACTGAAACTCGTTTTCCCGCTATTTCTGTACAGTTTTATAGGGATTTCCACTGTCATACATCTTTCAGTCCAAGCTTTGAAAGTATGGAACACAAGAGTTTTAGAGTTTGTTATTGTTGGTAGTTTCTCTTTGCCTCCATTTCTTCATCCGATATTTCATACACTTTTTGCCCAAGACTTCACTCCAGATACTTGGGTGGTAAAGTATATTGCAAAGCTGATTTCACACCTGTGCAGAACTAACAAGCGTATTTGAAAATAAAATGGCAAAAACTGGAGACAAATAAATAATGATTTCACTTTACAGCAGATATATGAGCAAAGCAGTAGTATATTGTTCCCGCAAAGTATAAGTCCAAATATAGATACAACCATGTGAAAGCGAAACTGATTATAAATATTGTTCAGCAGTGTTTGATTTATTCATAGCGCACACAATGTTGTGACGAATGTTTTTAATTGTACGTCATTACAGTGATGGACCTATATATAAGATATTTACCATGGAAGCAGTAGGAACGTCTCCCTTGAGAAAATCATGGTCTTGAAGACGCGATGTTGAAACACTGTTCTCATTATGGTGGTTAATGGCACCTGACTGGCCCATTATATTGAATAAAGAACATTCAAATTTCATGCTGATTTCACCTGCCGTAGGTGAACACCCTATTCTTTATAGAATGAACACTTTATGGGGTACAAAGAACAAATTCAACCTTTAAAATGTGTCTTAAAGTACACTGTACAAATATATGTAAATATGCACAATGTGGGCAAAAGTATATTATACTCACATGTCCGTACAATACAATAATATGCACCAAATACTACATGTATCATCGCATTGAGTATCAAGTGTGTATATTGTGCCTGTCTTGATAGGCAACAGTAGCAATTTTTTTTTTTTTTCGAATTCCGTTCATGTTTGGGGCTACTTAAAAGTTATGCATATAAACAAATCTTCACAAGTGATAGCATACAATAAGGATATGCTTGCATATTGAATTATTAAAGAGTACTTACTATGTCTCTATACTTCGTGTTCCATTCGTGAATCCACGCAAGACAGCCACTTCATTAGTCAACATCTTCTATTAGCGAGCATTGTTGGCCAGTCCGCAGATGATTTAATAATATCAAATTTGACAGATGTTTGTTAAAAAAACAGACAATGACAGCAGTACCATGCAGTGAATGAACTTGGTGGTGATCAAGACAACAGTACATTCCCAATATTTCTGAAGAGGACTCAACTAATTGTCAGAGAAAAAAAAAGGCAAAAGTGAAAACACACAAAAACTGCAAAAAGCAAGTTGAGAAACAGAGCTTTGCTTGTGGACGAATGAAAAAAAAAACAGAAAGAAAACACGGAAATTGGAAGATAAAGTACAATTTTTTATTTCAATGAAGAATTGCAGAAAATAAAATCCTAAAAAGTTATGTTAAAATCTTGAATGATATTGACATCGAGTATCAATAAAAGATATTTTTTTCGGTAGCTGGCCTTCTCTCTAAAACAAAATCTAAATTGCTTACAATACATTCACAAGTATGTGGATTAAACATTGAAAGATTTGCGGAGAAATTTGACTTCATTTTATTGCTATCAGTGACATGTTGGTATATTTCTGGAGTAACTATTTTCCAGCAGATATGCAACTGCAGATGACTGAAATTATGACAAGGATGATTAAAGGGGGGTTTAGTTCATTTGCTATATTCTGCAACTTACGTTTCTGGATTAATTTATCCCATATGTTGAGTTTCGTGTTAATATTCATGGTTTGGTTTTAATTTACATTCAATTGAGGTTGATATCATAGCTCTTCGTAGTACATGCTTGAGCATGTTTTTTTTTTTTTTTTTTTTTTTTACGGAAATCGTGGATCTCTTTGGGAAATAGTCAGAAATGAAGATTGCAATATGTGTAATTGAAATGAGAATACTTACCGTTGCCTGCAGGTTAATTTTAAGCCTTGCTTTAATTGAGGTAAATAGATAAACAATGAAAAAAGGACTTTCAAATGGCTAGAAAATTATCAAACAAAGCAAGATATATTGATTACGTTACTTGTGTTCAGGTACAAATTTCAAGGAAATAGCTGGTGAAATTCAACAAAAAATATCCCTTTTGAAGGTACTATTCAGATGGCTTCGGGGCACTTATTACAGGCTGTACTTTATAGTTTTTTACAAAATAGTTCAGTTTAACTCTTTAATAGGTAACTATCCTGACAGTAAAATTTTGGAGCCATCGGATATGATACATGTCTGTCAAGCTGAGATTTTGTTGTATTTTTTCTTACTTTCTAAAAAAGATGTACTTTTGATCAAACATTTCTGCTCATTTTGCTGTGAAAATACAGAGATTGTTAGAAAGTTTTGCTTCAGTAATTTTAAGGATAATAGACTTGACTGTTTTTCAACTGCATTATATTATTTAGCATCATTCTGTTTTAATATTCACCTTACTGACATTTTAATCTAGCTTGTTTTCTGTTAGGTTACCCCCCGGGGAGGGGGGGGGGGCTTTTGGTAGCAAACATAGGCCTACAACAGTAACATGGTTGCCTAATCTTACTTGACGTGTGGTAAAGAAAAGTATAGTTTCATTGCGTTTTTCTGATTGGAATAACTGATGATTTTCATTCTTTTCTGACTTGCCCTACAAATTTTGTTTTTAATATCCAACGATTGTTTGAAAGTTTGGCTGCAATAGTTTAACAGATTTTAAACCTGCCAGTTTTGCTACTTAACTTAATTTTTTGCCTTCACTCTGTTTTAGTATTCAATTTCAGACATTTAACACTTAACGTTTTGTGTCTGGTTGAACCCCCCATTGGCTATCGGTAGCAAGCTGTGGCTGACGGCACTTACAGGTTTGCGTAATTGTACTTAAATTCTGGTAAGAAATCTGTTTTGATCACATGCTTTTAACTTGAATGCTAAGGACTTTCATTCTTTCCTGACATGCTTACGTACACATTTACTCAATGTCTAAAAAGAATAAAAATGGACAGTATTTACTCGAATGTCACAAACCTGACCCAATATATTGAAACATTGACTCGGGGTTGGCAGCGACATAGAGTTTTATCATTTGGATACTGTCAAAGTGAGGAGTATGTGTCATCACAAGGCAAGTTTTACATTTCACGTGCAGTATGTCCATGTTGCAGTATTTGCTAGGTTCCCCTTGGTTTTTACAACTGGTATAACTGCAACTGTTTATTTTACAATTGCCTAGACTACATACAATGCTCCTTTTCAGTTCTACTGCAGTTATGCGCTTGCTGGTGGTTTAATTTAGATCACCAATCCAGCTAGAAATGGAATATATTAGTTCAGGGGTAAGTGATATTGTTTTTATCTGAACTTGTACCAAACAAATTTAGTAATTATTGTTGGTTTGACAGCTTTTCTTCATTCATAATGAAGCTGTGCATTTATAAGCAAAATGTCACATATTTCGCTAAATTCTCATTTGCCACGTTCATACTTATTCATTAGTATGTGGGTTGTCTTCGCTGAATATTTAGCTTTGACAAAAAGCTGCTACACAGAGAGACATGTACGAGTAAAGGCTCCGAAAAATAATCTGACTAGTTACGCAATGAAGACCCTTTCATTTATTTTGGCTAAAAGAGGCTATGTCAAAATTACACACGACCATGCGTAAATGTGGACAATAGTGCTTCCATACGCCTATAGGTTAGACAGTGATAGGTTAGCTAATGGCGGGTAAAAGGTTTCTTCCGACTGCAGAACAGGGATATGACTACTAGGAAGTATTTCTAGATAAAAATAAACCATAAGTACAACTCTGTGGTTTCTGTATAATCTGTATACGTATCAGTAGGAACAAGATTAGAAAGATACAACACAAAATTAAAATAGGACCATGTCTTCAAAATAGCTTGTTTTGGATGTCCAGAACAATATACAAGTGAAAGCAGCTCTTACTTATTTGTGTGAATGATTGGTTCCTTAAGACAGCATGTTATCGGACTAAAATCAAACGTTACTTTCGACTGCTTTTATGGGAAATAAATATTCATTGTATATACAATTTGTATGTTCATAATGGAGTATCATTTGCACATTGATCAATATAATGTCCTATACCTGCTGAAGATGGTATGGAATCTGCAAGTTGGCCAATTGTTGTAGACGAGTATGCTAATTTATCATAATACCACTTTGATATTATGGGTACTCAACTACGGTAGAAAAGTTCTGACTACCAAGAATGGTCTTATTGCTATAGATTTTTGTAACATAATTCAATGAATTGGGTTTTTTTTTTATTATTATTATTTCATTTTATTTTTATTTTTTTTTTTTGGCTTGTCATTGGTTATGTTTTTCCAGTCGTCCAAGACCAAGTGAGAAATTGGATTAAATGCATGTAATGAAGCCTGAAATTTTCTATGTCAAGACATTCATCTCTTATGCATAGGTTAAGTTTCGAAGCCCTGTCTTTGAATTTGATCATTGTACTGAATTTTATGTGTTTTAACACATATAGTGTTAGATCCGTTTAAAACCACCAGGTGCACCACCAGGAATCTCCGTTTCATGTAAAGGTAGAAAGACCATCACATGACTAGTATCTCCTAAAACTAATTCCCTACCTGACCTTGAAAACGTATATCAAAACTACCCATATTATTGTATATCGTACTTTCAGACATGATACAAATGTGATAACTTATTAATTGGATTACTTCTCCTGATAATGAATTTCATAGGTCTGAACACATAGTGGCTCATTTTTTTTTTCTTTTTGTTCTCCTGCAGATGGCATCCCCAGTACTAGTCGGTTTCCACACATAAGAGTCCCAAACGTTTTCCCCAAATTTCATAAAGGTCTCTTAGAATATTGTTCACTTTTCGGCCTTTGTACTACGTTATCCCGCGGGTGGTGCCGCCAATAAGGAAAGCAACAGAATTTTTTTTTTTTTTTTGCATAAAACATGTCACCCAAAAGATTCAAGATTATAACTTTAAAGCTGCTGATGCTAACGTGTTGACAAGCAATTTACGTACCAACGGAAGGACGGAATGATGGCCCGTCGGACATAAATAGTGGGGCTAGCTCTGCGATCTATGGTAAGCGGAACTACAAAAGAGAGAGGAAAAGAAAGAATGATGGGAGAAATGATATGTCTGTGTTACATTCAGACACAAATGTTCGATAAAATGACCTTACAGTTACATGTATCCCTTCACATGCACGTATAGCTACTGATTCCGCCATCAAATAATGGCTTTACATTCATTTATGCCTGGAGAATGTAGTTGAGCCCTGCTGCAACTGTAAATGATCGTATATACTCTAACAATGCAGAATGTCAACTATATGGATGGAGTGCAACCAGCTGGATATCAGATTGCTGAATGAGTTAAAACATAATTGAAAACATCACGTAAAGCGAGACATGATCTTTCTACTTGGGCCGGAGGATTCCAACAATATTCTCCATCCACACTTTTTGTCGCTGATAGGAATGATTGCTTACGTCTCTGAAGGGAACTGATGAAATGTCACAATTGTCTGCATGAATTAAATATACAAACAAATTGAGTAGCTTGTGTTGATCAAGATGCAATCGATCGATGTATCAGTTTATCTATATTTATTGCAAGCTAAAGGATATTTTTAATCGGACATCTATATATACGAAAAATGCCGGCGTTATTTTTATTTTATTTGTTTTATTTTATTTATTTTTTTTTTTTTCACTTTCACTATTGAAAGTGTAAAACAGCTATGTCATTTGGGAAAGTAACATGGTTGTGCATAATGTATAGAAAAATAATTTTCCGTGGTCAAATCAAATGCCTACAATTAGCATGAATATGGCCGGATTCTTTCAAATGGGGCGCATGTACAGTTACGCCCGGCTAAAAGTTGACAGCCAAACGCTTTTTTCGCATTTTGCTGGTGTTTGGCTTGTGTTTGGAAACGTTTGAAAACGTTTGGAATGTGTTTGGAAAGTGTTTGGAAAGTGTTTGGGAAAAATCTCGAACACTTTTACAAAACGTTCGAACACTTCAGGTCCAGCAATAATAATTAATAATAATAATAATTTATTCGGAAAACTACCCCTTTACAGCGGGGGCATCAATGGAACGGGGTTTATTCCATGATGCGTCCAAGTATACTACAAGAAGCCGTCTATATTACAAAGTAAGGATTTGTGTGTGGTAGGGCTGTATCTACGTTCAGCATTGAGCCGTACGTGGAACAGCATCCATTTACCATTTTGGAATTTACTTTTTACATGCGCATGCAACCATCAATAGGCTTCTCATAGCTCCATGTATATATACATATATATTGTCCATTACATTCTTTTGACAAATTAACCTTCCCTTAACACTAATCACACATACATTTTAGATGCTACCTCTTCAAAATACCAAATCACAAATTCCGCACCCAAATGCCAAAGGTTTGTAAATAATAAATAAATAAATAATTTTATCAGGAAAACTACCCATTTACACCGGGGGCATCGATGGAACAGGGTGTATTCCATGACGCGTCCAAGTATCTTACCCATTTAAAGTTTGCTTTCAACCGGTGTAACCAATCATCAATATCATAGTTTTGTCCCCCGCGCCAATATATGATGTACCTACATGTAAATGTGCACTTATCCAGCATTATAATTTGTATATATTTACATAAAACACGATCCAAATACATCTACCTAAGTGTCTAATTCAATAAAAATTAATTAAAGACTTAATTCTTCATTTAAGATGTCATGAAAACGTCATCTTTCAAAAACTGTTTCGGAGTAAATCCATAAGCAATATAATGATCAGATCATGATTCATTATCTGATCATGATATTGCCTATAAATTTACTCCGAAATATTTCCGAGTTTTTAATTAAAATATAAATAATTACTCCAAGGACCAATGGAGTATCGCCTGGCATACTCCACTGGAGCTAATTCTATTGCTTGGCTTAGTAAGCCAAACAATACTTAAATTGAGCTGCCTCTGTATTTCCATTCGAAATTTTAAAAGTTACTTTTTTTTCAAGAACCTCACTTTCAGAAAAAGTATGATAGCGACTGGGTATACTTGCTAGTGAAAAATCTGTAACTTTATAATAAATGAAGTGTTAAACCTGTTAATGTAGGCATATTATTTGTTTTCTTCTAACTATACTTATTTTCTTGCTTGATTAGGTATGACCATGTCATAATATTGTTGATTACCAGTAACAATATAAATATTAGCAGGTAAAGGTGACAACTACATATTTCCGGGAATTATTTGTCACTGACTCATTTTTCTTTTCTTCCTTTCATGTTAATTTGAATCAGATATAAATCGGAATTTGATTTGTGGAGCGCAGATTAGTGAAGTTTGCATCCCTGAAAATCCAAATAGTCCGTATGAAAATGCAGTGGCAAATGCCAGGAAAACGCATATGAGAGCATCTATTTTTGCTAATTTTCTGGGGGTGCCCCCCCCCTCAAAAAAAAAAGCTTCGTGCTATTGGCACTCGCATTCGGGCTTCGCCCTCAGTGATGCCGTATTAGAATTAGATACCCAAGTGTACATGTACAGGTATCGCATACGTTTGGCGCAAAGTGTAAAGTGTTTGAAAGTGTTTGGAAAAGGTTTTGAAAAAGTTCGGCTTTCACCAAACACGTTCGGCAAAGTGTTTAAAAAAGCGTTTGAAAGTGTTTGGCAAAGTGTTTGTAAAGCTTTTGGAAAGTGTTTGCAAATTGTTTGCTACGCGTTTGCAAAACGTTTGACTTTCACTGAAAGTGTTTGGGAAACGTTTGGGAAGCGTTGGTGCGTTTTGGCGTTTGTTAACTTGAACGCGAGCGTAACTGTATGTAACATTCGTTTTGTTTGTATGGCCTGTAGGCTTACACCAAAGTACTGTCGTAAATGTTTATTTCAAAACTGTGTATTTATAGCGTATGCAGTTAGCTGTTATTATGATTATTATCATCATCGTTAATATGATAGATGACTACTTTTGTTAATTATTCATCACAGGAATAATACATATCTTATGAAATTTTGCGATGAATGCAATGTGCAGTCACCAAAGAAGAGTTGGTTACAAGATTTATGGCTTAAATCAAAGGCATAGAGTAGTAGTTCTATTATGTATGAATTTCTGGTTTGCAATAACTTTTGTGTTGTAGTTGTCCCACACGAGATTGTGCATACGTAATTTTGCCGAGCAAATTCTACCTATATGTGAATTAGCAATGTGTTTGTAATGGAACATGATGCTGCCTCGGTTAAAAGCTGTACTTTACCATTAGATAATGATTACGTGAGTGACGACCTGTCAGCTTTTCGGGCGTTGTTGGTACTAATAAATGGCAAGTGTATGCAGCAATCTACATGTCCTGTGCCTAGACTGCAAACTGGTCAAACTCATCACGTAACGACTCGTATGATACCATTGTTACAGACATATAGGGAATTTCACATGATTTCTACGTGGAGCATTTAAATAATAGAGATGCTCTCCAAACGGAAGTTAATTTGTACGTGGACTACTATACTTATATTTTATTCACTCAACCACAAAAGAAGCTGGCTGTGTTGCATATAGGTGTTCCGAGCCGAGTTGTGTCCGCAATAAAAAGCGGTTCTGATGGTCTATTTGGATTCAAGATGGCCGGCCTAGACATGGATCAGTGTATGTTTCAGGGGTTAAAAAATGTTTGGTATGATTTCCCTGAGTGTACAGCTGACATGAGTGACCAGAAGTACTTATTTTTGAATGGTTACTTTTATGCCAGGAAAATGACTGGTTTCTGGAACAGCTGCTGGGCAGAAAAGAATAGTGGACACAGTTGAAAAGAAGTTTATGGTTCTTTGCAAAAATATGCAGTGGGACAATATAGAAGTCACCCACGAGTCTGTAATTGCAACAATGTTGGGCTTAACAGAAACTGCTCTCCCGAATGCGACCGTATTGTGACTGAACATCTAGTAAACGACTTGTCTAATGTCCTGGTTCAGAGGTTAGCCTCACTCTCTCTACCATTCTAACGTATAATGTTGTAATAAAAGTGTTGTCTTTCCATATGAAAAAGGCACGCATATCCTTAATTTGATGTATATGCTAGTTAACGTCCTGTCACGTTGAGTGTGATACATTAAAAACTCTCAGAACTTAAACTTGTTCCTGGAGATAAAGAATGAAATTTTCAGTTTGGGTGCCGGGAGAAGCTGTTCCTTTGGCATTGCATTATTAAATGACAAATGATGTTTGCATTCCGTAAAGCGAGAAGCTGTTCCTTTGGCATTGTATTATTAAATGACATATAATGTATTTCAATACGAAGCCACCTGTATATGTATGCTGCTTGGACGTTGAAAAGTGCTATGATTTTATTTGGCATATGGGTCTTATATATGAGTTAACTAATGTATTGTCCGCAAGGCATTGGATGTTATTGTATCCGTGATACCAAGACCTAAAAGCTGTAGTGAGACGGGATAATAATATTATTGGCTCTTTCACGATTTGTCGGGGAATGCAAAAAGGTAGCATTTTATCGCCATATCTTGTGAATATGTATTGGATAATGTGATTAGGAGTATTTCGAATTTAGATACTGGCATTATAGTCAATGGGAATAAGTATAACTTTGCATACAGTAATGATGTAACTATGATGATCAGCTCTACGGTCCATGGAGCAGAAAGCATAATTGGCATATGTTCACAGTACTCTCACTCATGGCGATTTAACTTTCGTTAAAAAAAACTCTAATTGTGCCATGTTTCGTCCCAAGTGTTAGTATATGAACGTTAATGTTATCTTGGTGAATCCTGGATGGAAGTAGGTAATCATCTTGAAGTAGTGGGGAATCATCTGTATAGTCCCACAACTGGGTGCTTCTTTAACGATACTGTAGAAAATGAAGCTTCAATAAAAGTTACTATTGCTCAGCTAATTTAGGCCTATTTTATGCAGGGCTCGCTAGTGATGTAAAAACCTAAGTATGGAATACTGTGTGCTTACCGTCACTTCATAACGGGATTTTCCCATTCTGTTGGTGCTGTGGACTCACTGAGCTATCTAATTATGCATATATATATATATATATATATATATATATATATATATATATATATATATATATATATTAAACCTCGCTGCTATGAACGTGTACTTCTTACGTTCTCACCTAGAGCGTTCTTACTCTTTAAGTTGGTAATATACAGGGACATATCCATACAGTTAGTCCTGTGGGCGTTTAATTAGGCAAATAAAATTTTAATAAACCTTGGAGCCATATGCTCACAAAGTTGCTAAGCAGAGAGTTTTTAATGCCATGAGTTGGTAAAATACGTTCGTGGGGGAAGGCGGATGGAGGGTGGATGTGGGGAGTTGGTGTGGGCGTCCATTGAATCATAACAGTGTCTATGCATGCGTCATGCTTCTGGTTGTGGACGCCCCAGACATATTGTTCCAGTGC
Source organism: Hermodice carunculata (assembly GCA_964020975.1). Taxonomy (NCBI): domain Eukaryota; kingdom Metazoa; phylum Annelida; class Polychaeta; order Eunicida; family Amphinomidae; genus Hermodice; species Hermodice carunculata. Next base: position 11,116,201 of record OZ026627.1, read on the forward strand.
GTTGACTTGAAATAATCCGAGGTCATAACTCTCTGGGTTATTGTGACATGTTCATGGTAATATTATAGTGCCTCAAATATTTTGAATGTCTCGAAGTACTGGTTTAATGTCCCCAAGCATGGGGGTTTCAATGAAATTATTATAATTGTTAGTTTACATGTGCACGGAGTAGTCGTGGGCAATTGATGCGGATGTCAAACGAGTCGCGCCAATGCTTATTGTTCATAGCATAGATGAATACGTTTGTAAAATATCCATCACCAGCATAATCTGCACACATACTTACTTTTTTCCAATAATTATATCATGGTGCGAGTTTTTATTCTGCATATAGCAAAGTGATGTTCGTAAATGTTTATTTCAAAACTGTGAATGTAGGGGGTATGCGGCTAGTTGTGAAAAAATGTTATAATGATGATAATAATAATAATGATAACAATAATGATGATGGTAATAATAATTATAATAATAATTAGTATACTGATGCTGATGATGATGATGATGATGATGATGATGATGATGATAACTGAGGATCTTGATAACTCGATTACTATTACAGCTGACTCTCCATATATTAACCGAAATTCAACCACCTTTTCATTATTCAATTTAGATAAATATACATCAATACCCCTTGCAGCCACTAGTTGTTCTAATAGTTGACTATTTGTTTATCTCCATGATGAAATATTGAATATACTTTACGGGATATTTACACTTCCAACAAAAATGGGAAGGCTTGTTTATTGATATATTTGGAAATTGATTGGAACAGAAGATTACATTGTGCACTTTTCACCAAACACCTCTACAGATGCTGATAATTATATCTGTTTATATCTTGAATAACTTTACGCCAAAAAAATTTAAGCGTTGTCTAATAAATCATGATACAGGATTTTTGCAGGGGATTTTAATATTGATTTGTTGAGATTGAACACCAGACAAAAGTATGCTTAATATTTGGATTTGATGATTTGTAAAGGATTCAATCCTAAAGGAACTTTGTCAACGAGAATTACTTAGAGTTCAGCTTCATTAATCGATTATACATTATGTAAAATCATGTCGGATCACCCATCCTCTTTCTCTTGTGTTAACACTCATATTGAACTGTATGCCCCCCTCCGGAAAGAAGAAAGAAAGAAAAGAAAAAAAAATGTGCAGGTGGAAACAAACTTTATAATAGGTAATAATATTCTTAGCACTGAAGAAACATACCAACAAAAAAGTTTATAAGGTTTCCCTAGCATAAACATAAACAAGTAATCCTTGGATTACTGCCAGCATTTAACAATACAGTAAAAATCGTGATTATTTATAAAGACGGATAAAGAGTACTGGGCAAAACAATCCCAAGTTCTGTATCATAAAGCAAATTCTTGAAACATATAAAACATACATTGATGTATAAATATTGGTCAATTAAAGCTGCAATATTACCAGTCAGAAGGTTGCACTTAAAAAGGTGTGATACCATTAGGACAGTTTGAATATGAGTAAAAGCAGGAAAGCATTTCCTTCTTTTTACGCTGCTGATAACATAAATGTAACAACCAAGGAAACAATTGTTGATCGTTTTAATAGAATTTTTTAACAAATGTCGGACCTAAACTGTCAGCAAAAATTGACACATCAAATAAGCCATTATTCTCCTCGTATCTAAGTGATAAGATTGAACAGGCTTTTAATTTAAAGCAGATAAATTCAGATTAAAAATTATAAATGGTATCATACTAATATCCAGTATATGACTAGATGATCTATCCATGAGATCAATAAAGAAATTGATCCCTTTTCCTGTTGAGCCTCTCAATTTGATTATAAAGCAATCACTTACAACAAACTTTTTCTTCCAACAACATCCAAATTGCCCAAGAGGTGCCCTTACACAAGATTAAAATATTTTAAGAGTTATATACCAATATCACTACTCCCTGTTACGTCAAAAATTGTTGAAAAAGTAGTTTACATTCACTAATATAAATATTTCACGGACAATTCATTATTCTGCAACATCGCCCATAGATTTTAAAGGATGCACTCAACTAAGACAGCAGTTCTTTAGTATTTCGATTGAATCATATAGATCCTTGACCTTGTAAATTTGCCTAGAAGTATATTTTTGGATTCGTCCTAAACTTTAGATACATGGGGATCATCAAGTTCTTTTAAAAATTCGAACATTATTATTATTATTATTATTATTATTATTATTATTATTATTATTATTATTATTATTATTATTATTATTATCATTATTATTATCATTATCATTATTATTATTATTATCATTATTATTATTATTATTATTATTATTATTATTATTATTATTGCTATTGGGATTGCTGGTACTGCATTACTTTGGCTTCAAAATCATCTGGAGAATAGATTACAATTTGTCTCATAGGATATTGATTCTTCCAAACCATTGCCCATTGAAACTGACATTCCACACGGATCCATATTACGACCTATCCTTTTTATTTTTTTATACAAATGACATGCAAAATGCATTCTCAAAGGTAAAATCCTTTCAGTATGCTGATGGCATGACCCTAATTAGTCCATTATGGTGTTTATCGCTTCATATGGACACTGAACCGAATGCACTTGATGTATCAAACCACGTAAATTTTGAATTGAATAATGATTTTTACTGGCTTGCTGCTAATTGTAACTATCATTAAACATGCAGAAAAAAAATAACATGCTATTTCACTTTATCACAGACACATAACTTCCAACTTAATTATAAAAATAAACAATATTCACATTTCTGAAGTGAAATGAAATGTTTTTCAGGACTTCCCGTGCGAACAGATTCCCCCCCCCCCCCCCCCAAAAAAAAGCTGTTCGTCTTGTATGATATGGAAATTTTTACGACCGATATCACTAAAGCTTTATTATAAATATTTTAAGGGCGAATTACCACAATGTTTTCACAATTTTTATACAACTCCCGTGGAGATTCATGCATGTTTTACATGAAGCAACGATAATGTTCTGTTTCCCGGCCAACCAATATTACATGTATAAAACGTATAAGATATTATGTCCCCTACTTAAATAAAGTCCTTCCAGTCTGTATAACGGAATAATTTGAAACACACAGCTACTCTGGTTTATCAAATTACATTAAAGGATGTTTCACTAACTGGGATAAAGATCTATGTACTTTGTGGACTTTTGGTATTAACTTGGGCCATGATGACGCACATATTTCCTGTGTTTAAACTGAAAAGCTATTGCTGATAGGTAACAACTTTTTTACATAATGTATCTGTTATTCGTATTTTCATTTGTCAAATAAACTCATAAATAATCATAACTCTGATTCTTCTTAATCTGACTCTTTATAATCTACAGTCTGTTGTCTGTTTAAAAGGTGTGTACTCGAGCTGGAATAGATCAGTGGGTGTGGTCATTATACAGTTATCAATCTAGGTTAACCATTTGGAACAAAAAAGGGAAGATTTATGACCAAGAGCGATAGAATCTATGCTATTTTTTTTTTTTTGGACTGATGACTGGAATTTCTACTCAGTTTGTCCAAGGATATGTTTCATTCCAATCATCTCTGTGAAAATTTTATAAAAGACGTACAGTTGATTCGAATTAAAAATGCCAGGAAAAAACAAGGCAATGTGATAACCAAATAACACCAAATTCAAAATCAGATTAGCATAAGAATGAAACTATCCGCTGTGCATTCTCGCAAATGAATTACTGCTAAGTACTGTGAAAAATCTTGAGTATACAAATTCCATGCTTACAACACACCTCACTTTTTCCCCAAACACTTCGCTACATAGATACAAATGTTGCATAATAAGCATCACTTTCCAGCATGCTAATGTGCCTTCCCACTATTTGACCAAAAAGTTTCGCGTGCACCATCGCACGCTGGGCAGCTTGTTCATCCGAAGAACGGGGGAAACACTGACGGGATTACATCTTAAATACATATAGCAATGAAGGGGTATCTTGTGGAGGAAGGTGAAGGCTTGAACACTGTCAAATCTTGTTTGTAACTTAAGATGCATAAAGACATCTTCGAAAGTTTAACATTAGAAGCACGAAATTTAGCTTTAAAAAGGAATCCGAACAGAATATTAACTGAAAACAAACAGGTTAATGGAGTTAAAAAAGGATCTTTCTTTCACGGAATGCCAGATTTTCTCTCTGTTTTTGAACCCGAGTTATATAATAAAACAAAATGACATATTTCGTTTCTGTAGGTCATTAAAAAATCCATATAGTGACAAACCTAGTCAGTATAATTAACTAAACATGTGGAGATGCAAAAATCGTATAATGAAAAGTCCATCCCATAAACGCTTACTATTACAATAATGTTACTTGAAGTACACCTACAAGCAATTCAGGGCGACATTTTCAACATGATGCAGTTGTCAATATTACTTGAGTTACATCTACAGGCAATTTAAGAGGACAGTTTAAACATGATGCGGTTGCAGTTATTTTTAACCTGATGCGGTTGTGAATGCTGTAACATAGAAAAACAATGTATCATATTTGCATTTGTTGGATACAGACGGGATCAGAACAACAAGACTGTTAAATTACATTTTGGGGTATTTTACATGGAAGGCACCATATGATGCAGATAATATCCCTCTATTTTTTATAATTCTTGTTTATACGAATTTTAAATTTTTTGGGGTGTAAGAGGCCATTTGGTTCGAAGTAAAACAAGGCTAAGCCCATTTTGAACTGAGCATTGTTCTCAGACTGACAGAGGGCAGACTGTTTAGATCATCCATTAAAGCAAGTCCTTGCACCCAGGTGAGTTTTAAATAATAGATTTGCAATAACGTATGGTAATCAAAGTATTTATATTATCAAAGTTAATATATTTTTCTAGAGTTAACATATTATTCAAACAAACTTTTAACAATACAAGTGCAGAAGAATGGAAAATAAGACTGGGGGGACTCTACCTTGTTTTTACACCAACACATTTTACATTGTTTGAATACTAGAATTAACATGACCAAAGAATCTCCATATCTTTGGGTAAGCACTGGTCTTGCTCAATTTGGGGAAAAGTTAACATCAAACTAGAAACTAATCACCGTGAATAAAGTACGTTAATAACCCTAACAGTTTGCACAGTTTGGTAGGCTTAAAAAAGCATTCTCATCTGTCCATTAAATGGTTTTGTTAATTCTCCAAAATTAGGGGGGTTCTGTTGTTTTTTTTTTTTTTGTTTTTTTTTTTTTTTTTTGGTAATTCCAAACACCCCACCCCTTGTGTGACACTTTTATATATTAACTCTTTCAGTATTAAATTCGACTACAATTGCATTTATTTATATCCCTTTAATAATATCATATTCACATTCCTCATGCAAAAACCTTTCATTCAAGTGCCAGCAACGCTAATTTTATGTTATCAGATTCGGGGTAACGTTTGTTCTAGGTCAGCAGCTATTCTCGGTTCACTTTACAGGCATTGTGGGCACAGTGAGCCAAGGATAGTTGTTATCTTAGTCTTCCATTCTGCACTGAAAGAGTTAATACATAGGAAGTCTATAGATTCACCCTCACTCCCTTTAGTGCCACATATTCTTTTACTTATCACCAGCCCCCAGCTGGAATAACGTATACTATACTGATTTATTTATTTATTTATTTATTTATTTATTTATTTATTTATTTATTTATTTATTTATTTATTTATTTATTTATTTATTTATTTATTTATTCATTTATTTATTTATTTATTCATTCATTCGTTCGTTTATTTATTTATTTGTTCATTATTTATTTATGGATGTATGTATGTATGCATGTATGTATGGATCTATCTATCTATCTATCTATCTATTTATTGAATATATTTATACAGCGTAATCCATTCAGCCATGGGCTTTTTTTCACGGAGCACTATTACAGAACTAAGATACAATTGACAACTGATCAAAATAAATCAAGGATACATGTAAAATGACAAGTAAATGTATATAAAATATGTATGATAAAAGTCAGCATTGCAACATCTTGTTCAATTAGAATGATATTGTTTAAGTCCAGTTTTAAAATCTTCAATATTGTTAATCTCCTTTCAAAGATGGGAGGATTGTTCCACAACATAGCACCATGATGAACAAAAGATTTCTTAAAGCTCTCCTTACGCGGAAAGGGAATAAGATATCGAGCCTATTTGACAATTAAAGTTTTCCGCCGGTTCCAAAGTATATGCGGAAAACATTGTTTTACCGGCTCGGGAATTAGTATGTTTAGGGCAAGCAAATCTTTGTTGCTTCCAGCCGGGTTTTTTTATGATAATGAGAGGGGTGAAGTAAGTGTAACCGTATAAATACCCTTGTGAGGTAAGGGGCAAATCATTCCAGGCTTGCACGTTTACAAGTCGAGGCTCACAAATCGCTTACTTGAGTTCAATGTTAATACTTTTAAGAGAATGGAATGATATTGAGTATACCTGCTACGCTTTTTTCAGAGTTTTTTTTTAGCCCAATGGGTAGTATCTCTAGTTTTAGTGCGGGGGGGGGGTATGTAATGGGCAGGATGAGAGCTGTTATGCTTTATTCTGACACATTGATTCGATAAGTTTGTATATATTGCATTCTGATTTGTATCGCTTGTTGCAAACCACTCAAACTCATTGTCGATAATGCCAAATATGCCCAATATGAACTTTAAAATGTCATGATTAATGGTATCAAAGTATTTTTGAATATCTATAATACAAATTGCCGTAATTAAATCATCATTAATGTTGCTTAACCAGTCATCAACCACTTTGTGTAGAGAGGTTTGTGCCGAGTGTCTTTTCGAATATGCAGATTTCTCCGTACTGATGAAGTCATGGAGTACTGAGTAATCAAGCAACTGCTCCCGTATAGCTTTTTCAATTAGATTGCTAAGATGAATACCGACTGAGATCGGTCTATAATTACTCTTTGTTAACGTTGACCCCTGACCCTTGTAGACCGGAGATACACGTGACATTTTCCAATCTGTTGGAGCTGTAGCTTGTAGAATAGACAGGTTGAATACAGGTGTTAATAAAGGGCTTATTGCCTCTGCTCCCAATTCGTATCGAAGCCTAACAAATCAAGACTACTTCTATTTTTTAACATTGGTAGTCTGTGAGCTACTTCAGAAGAACTCAGATAAGACATGTGACACTTATACATACTAGATAATCCTTTCCATAAATACTGAATTTACTGATAAAGTTAACAGGTGAATTTTAAATTATAATTTTATCTCACAATTACAGAAGTATTCTGAAAGACAGGGTCACACAATGAATATCCCAATGGGTAACCCACAGAAGTCACAAGGTCGCACAGTTAAAGGTGTGTAGGTCATGTGATCACTTTAAGCAAGGTCGCATGTCACAGACACAGGTGGGAATTCGCAAAAAAATATTTTAGGTCACCAAGTTGCCAGTCACAATATGCCAATTGGCAACCCCAGTCTTATACTAACCTGCACTGTGCACACCGTTGCTGTCCCCCAGCCGCTACCAAAGGTGATATAGGGGGTATAAAAATGGGCTGTATACGGGCAATGTCTATTCGTTCATCTGCTAAAATATTCCATAAGCTCTGTAACATAGACTGATGGAATTTAAACCTGCATCCTATTAGGGGCTTGTGCAATGTTACTTGCTGTTTACCCCACCCTTTTTTTACGATCGGAGGGTCTCAAATTATGTCTATCAAATATATCTATCCTCCCACTGGTCCATCCATATGCCTAGGTGTCCCATGAATCTTTTAATAAAGAATCATGGGATTTATATCATATATGCGCCCCATAAAGGGCAGGTGCAGTGTAGCTTGATGCTGATCTTGACAGTTTTTGAAGCCTACTAGGCCCCAAAACATGATTATTTTGGAGCATATTTGGTCATAAATCAAGTACCACTGAAGCTTGACCATTGATATTTGCATGAAAGAATGTCCATTAGGGTTTTCTGTATGCCATATGATGGAAGAACTTGATTTATTTTCACGGTCATATATATATATATATATATATATATATATATATATATATATATATATATATATATATATATATATATATAAGTGTGTGTGTGTGTGTGTGTATTGATATCTAAAATAACGCGTTGTAACCTTGACACATTTTAGTAAAGAGTAAAAACAAGACTAATTCCAAAAGACTTAGCCTTTGTTTTGCACCAGGATACACCTGCAAATTCATTAAATCTATATTTTTCTATTTTCCATGTACAATACTGCACACAATGCACTGATATTACATAACTACACAAACATCTGACCATTTGTGGCCAGAAATTCAGGTATATGTCTATTTTTAAAAGGTTAGTTTTTGCCCTATTTTCTCAAAATAGAAAAAAATGAACCTAGCCTTGGTTTTGCTTTTCTACCTTTAATAAAGAGATGCAAAACCATTATTTTGTAAATAATGACAGGCAACGTTTTGCATGTATGTCTAATTACATATCTTAAAGGAGTTGAGCATATTCGAGTATTTCTTTGAAGTAGACTGGTTTTGATTTATAGCTATGAACGTTATCACATGGAAACTGAGTGTAATGGTGCAGTAAAGATTAACGTTGCCAAAGGTTCTCTGCCAGGTTGAGTTTTGGAAGTTCATACCAGGGACGTGTATAATACAAAGGTCTTTGGCAGAGGTAAACAAAACTGAAAAACAAAAACGGCCACTTTCATTGCAGTCAAAACAGATACAAGAAAACCTTCTTTATTCCCCGATAGACTTCTTTGTTCTCCCTTTGGGAAGCCCGGCTTTTGATTTTTTGTGCTTCTGTTTATGAAAACTTGGCCATAATGATAGTATATAATAACCTCAGTTCAACACCAATGACATTTTTCGAGAACAAATCAATTCAGCAGTGCGAATTCTTCACTTAAACATGCAAAAAAATCATGTTACGTTCAAGAATAGCAGAGAATACATGAAATAAGCAAAACTCAAGTAGTATATCTTCTGTCAAACGTATTCAGCTTATAATACGACCATGCAGAGCATCACGAAATCCCGGGCTCAGTCACTCTGTATACAAAAGCATAAAATGCAGTTAATAATAACATGCTTTGCACATTCAATCATTTTATCTGGTCAAAACAAGAAATATATGCTGAAGATGACAATTGAATTGTGGTGAGTTAAATCGAAAACTGAAAATGTTAAGGCTAGGAGAAAGAACCAAGAATAAGTTTTACGACAACATGTGACAGAAAGGCATTGGTCGGAGTGGACACCTTGCTTGGTTGATCGAACCTGTGAAATTGAAGGGGACCGCGAACTGGAAAAATCTTGGGAATGGTGTCAATTATCTTTTCCACCTGATCACCTGGTACCCCCAAAAGAGCATCTGCCTAGAGTATAAGAGCTTGATACAGGGTTTGACATGTGTGTGTGAGAGAGAGAGACAGAGAGAGAGAGAGAGAGAGAGAAAGAGAGACACAGAGAGTGTGTTAACTATGCACTTACTTAATCATCCACAGCTAAATTTTAGCTTCAGCCAACGGCTTTCACTGGAAAGTACTCACTGAGGGCTGCCTTAGCGGCAATTTCAAATGTTAAGATTTCAACGATTTTTCATAATATATTTAAATCTGAAAGCTTAGTTATTATCAAATTTGCGAATGTATTGTTGTTGTTCTTCTTGTTGTTGCTGTTGTTTTTGTTGTTCTTGTTGTTGTTGTTGTTCTTAGAAGGAGAAAATGTCAGAAGTATCACTGTTTGGTTTCTTGTGCACAAATTAATAATCTTATTGAATGCATAAAATAAAATCTCAGCTTATAATACTTTGGCAGAGATTTCAAAGCAGTGTTTGTTTGAAGTGTACATATCACTCAAAATATTTTCCCATGAAATCTTGAGATTGTAGCAGTTGTACAAGGTTAAACCACCCCTTTGTAAATTTCAAGAATGACTGCTCTGTTTTTTCATACTTAAAATCCAAGGTCCAGGTCACAACCCTAAATCACTATCAGGGCCTTACAATTTTTGAGGCTGTAAAGGGGTCGGGAGAACCATGCCATTTATTTGGCTTTGACGACGAAAAACTTAGGTATGCATCATTAACCTCTTTTGTATGAAATGTTATGTAGTCTGCTTTTCATTTGTTAGCGTCAGGACACCATTGAGCATCTCTTTGTCATGCCCAGATTCATGGAAGGTACTTTGCTGACTGGTATTCGAGGTAAAATGAAACGATCGACAGCAGGAAAATGACTTTTCTCCTGTATTGCAGCTTGGGAGCACTGCTGAAAATATTGAGCTTCAAATCTTTTACTGGATTTTTGCTGGCAATTGTATGAAGAACATGAGTGATACGGGCCCAAACTGCCAAGGCATCCTTACCCCAGATGAAATAAGCAACAGTTCCCAGCAAACTTTGAATACCAAATTCCTGTATAAAGGGTTGCTTGAACCTTGCAGGCTCAGATAGTTTGCCAGATTTATCTTCTTTGGGTGTCTTTAACTGATCCTTCATCACCCATTCATCTCATACTCTTAAGAAGTAGTATCCCATTCTGACCAAAAAACTTCCCTGTCGGGTGTAAGATCAGTTTGGGTAAAACGCTTGTCTTGGCAGATTTGACAAAACCTGTAGGCACTCTTTTTGTTTCTTGCTGCAACACATATGCTCTGCCAGTGCATGCAAGGATATATTGATACGTTGCAATATCCTCAGCTCGGCATTGAGGGTTGCAATTTTGCAGGCCTTGCACGGACAGGTCTCCCTTTCCATTTCTTTAGTTCTATTGTAATATTGTTTTCCCCCTGGTGTGATAATTTATATATAATCTCTCTCATAGAACTGCCTTTCAACGCAAACATTCCCATTGAAATTGTCTTTACCTCCGTCAAATTCTACACGTGCTGGACTGCTGTACACTGTATCACCTGCATGATCATGGTGAGCTACATTCCAAAGTTGTACATGATATTACTTTCGTGTTGCTTGAAGTCATATTTTGTAAGTACTGTGTTACTGTACATGGCATTATTGGCATGAAAATGGTGAGCAAGTGATGTACTGCGTTTTATGGTACTACTTGCATGATGTTGGTGAGCTACATACTTTAGCGGTATATGGTATTTCCCTCGCCTATGCTTGCTGTCCTCATTTTGATCAAATCATATTTTTAAAGTGTACAAGTGAGGTGATTTGTTTTTGATTTCAAGATGAACTGAATAATCATATATTTGAATTATATGAACAAGAGCAACTATGATATTACTTTCAAAAGGTAGCAAGCATTATGCATTGTATTACGTTGTGATGAATAAACAATTGTATACTAAGCCTTGTTGCATGCACAATGCAGGGTATTACTTTCATCATAAATGGGGTCACATATATGTACAAGTGCAGCGCATGGTATTATTTTCTTGATGACTAAATAACAGTATGCTTTAATTATGTCTCCATGGTTTTACATTCATGATGGTTGCTTTGTCATATACGTGGGATATATGTGTTTCTGAAGTACAAGGTATTTCTTTCATATGCAAAGTGTTACTTTCATGACCTAAAGCAATTCTATTCATATCATATATGTGCATTGCATTGTAGTGATACCATTATGAGGGAAAGTCATATATCATTGCATAAACATCCGGGTACATGGTCTTATTTTCATGATGACTGAATAGTCATACCTAAATGACATGTATATGATGACTGAAAATCATATGTATAAATCATATTGTAACCATGCATGCATGGTATTACTTTTATGCTAACTGAAGTCATACCTTAATTGCATGAACATGTGCCTTGCACAGCATTACTGTTTTCATCATGACTGATATAGTCACACCTAAATTACAATCTATATATGACTGTACGTTTACCTCCATTATAACTGGTAGTTATATACTATAATTCTAATTATCATGTATTATCATGTGCAGTGCATATTATTACTCTCACAATGACTGAAAGGTTTATACCTATTTTTCATGTTCATGTCGAGTTCATGGTGTAAAGTTCATAATGACTGATAGTATATGGAAGTACTATTTGAAGAGCTTGCAGCTTGCATGTCACCATCTGTTGAGAAGCTTACAGATATTTCGTCACCATCTAGGTGAATCTTCATTTATTTTTATTGTTCCCACCCATATTATTCTTTTCTTGTTTTGCTTTGTTTTTAAATTGATAATGTTTTGTTCTGTCATATTTTCTTCTGTCATTTTACACTTTTACTGTGCTCAACATGTTTTCTTCAGTTTTAGTCAGATATCAACTTGTACTCCCAGGCATGGAATGTCAGGACTTGGTACAGATGAACCAATTGCTGCCAACACAACATATTAATGAGTGCTAGTGCCTTACAACAGGATATTTTGAGGAATTTTGATGGTGTATTTGACCTTTATAAATGCTATGCTGTACAACATAGCAATAGCAATCGAGTTATCATTGTTAAATTAATTGCTATTACAGCTGATTCTCCATATATAAAACACGGTACACTTATCGATTATCTTGTGCCATTAAAACATACTTTTTCTTTATTAGACATTGATATCCAAAGGTTTTATGTCGTTTGACATTTTGTTGATGTTAATTTAAGATTTAAAGATGCGTAATTTTAAATTTAGTGTCATGTGCTTCCTAAAATTGTGGACTGATCAACAGTCAACCGATCTTTTATAATTTAGTTTGGCTAATTATACAGCAATACCTCTTGCAAGCTCTTGGTGTTCTCATAATGGACTACTTGCTTATCTCCATGATCACTTTGGATATACCTTAAGAGATATTTACACTTACAACAAAAATGGGAAGGTTTGTTTATCGACATATTTGGAAATTGATTGGAAGAGAAGATTTCATTGTGCAATATTCACCGACACCATCTAGGGATGCACCTAATGATATTGATTTATGTTTGCATGCCTTCACCCCAATAATGGAAGTGTTGTCTGATGAAACATCAGTCAAGATTTTTTGCGGGGGATTTTAATGTTGATTTGTGGCAATAAAACATGAGAAAACATTATGCTGAATATTTAGGTGTGATGGTTTGTAACGGTTTTCAACCTGAACGAACTTTGCCAACGAGGATTACTGATAGTTCAGCTGCATTAATTGATCTTACATTTTATGATTTGTTGCACTGAAAGAAATCTAGCACATCGGGAATAACTTTAACAGACATGTCAGATCATGTATTCTCTTTCATTGGTGTTAACACTCATATTGAAGTGAATCCTCCCCCCCCCCGAAAAAAGGTATATGCAGGTGAAAACAAATGATCAAAATTCTTTGCAAACTTTTTACACATATCTGAATTAAAAAAAGGTAAAATATAGATGAAAAACTGAGCTCAGATCCGAGTCAAAGTTATAGAATTTTGGAAAATACTAGGCTGCGCGCTAAAGAAACAAACTTACCAAAAGTCTATAAGATTTCAGAAGCATGAACATACATTTACTACAGGGACTCATGTCGGATATCAAAATACATTAAATACCGTGATTATTTACACAGACAAATAAGAAGTGCCCGGCAAACCAATCCTGAGTTCTGTATCATAAAGTACATTCCCAAAGCACACAATACAGTACTACATAGAAGTAGTCGTCAATAAAAGTTACAATATTACCAGTCAGAATATCAAAAAAGAAAAAAAAAAAAAAAGAAAACGAAAAAAAAAAAAAAAAAAAAAGAAAAAAGAAAAAAAAAAGAAAATAGAGTTAACACTTAAACCCTAGGGCACCATTAAGACAGTTCTGAATATGAGTAAAAACGGGAAAGTATTTTGTTTTATTATCGATAACACAGAATTAGCAAGCAAGGAAACAATTGTTGATCATTTTAATACATTTTTTACAACTGTCGAATTTAGACTGTCAGCCAAAAAATTATACATCAAATAAAACCATTATTATCCTCCTATCTAAATGAAAACTTTGAATACGCTTTTAACTTTAAGCAGAGCGATTTTGATCATATTGTGAAAACTATAAATGATTTCAAACCAAAGTATAGCACTTTGCAGGATGATATACCCATGAGAATAATTAAGAAATTATCTCCTTTTCTTGCTGAACCTCTCACCTTTATCATAAGTCAATCATTTACAACATAATTTTTCCAATCAAACTGAAAATTCCTTTGTTGTTTCCCATTCACAATGAAGATGAAAAGTAATATTTAAGAAAGTTATAGACCAATATCATTACTCCCTGTTATGTCAAAAATTGTTGAAAAGGTAATTTACATACATTAAAATGATTATTTTACAGGCAATTCATTTTGCGACAGCCAACATGGATTTAAAAGGATGCACTCAACTGAGACCGCAGCACTTCAGTTTTTTTTGTCAAATCATATAGATGCTTGACTGTAAAAATTTGCCTTTAAGTGTATTTTTGGATTTTTCTAAAGCTGCAGATACATTGCGCCATCAAATTCTTTGTCAAAACGTGGAACACTATTGGATTCCTGGCACTGTAAGACTTTAATTTCAAATTTATCTGGAAAATAGATCACAATTTGTCTCATATGATAATGTCTCTTTAAAATCATTTACCACTAACACTGCATTCCACAAGGATCCATATAAGGGCCTCTCCTTTTACTTATTTATACATATAACATAGACAATACATAATCAAAGTTAAAATCAATTCAGTATGCTGATAAAACGACCCTAATTAGTCCACTATGATGTTTTTTGCATCACATGGACACTGAACAGAATTCACTTGATGTATCAAACCATACACATTTTGAATATGATAATGTTGTTTGCTGGCTTGCTGCTAATAAACTATCACTCAACATACAGTACATGGTATTAATCAACAGACATATAGCTTTCAGCGTAGTTATAAAAATGAATGATATTCGTATTCCTGAAGAGAAAGAATATATTTTAGGATTATCGATTAAGGAAAATTTAAATCCAATGATCATGTTCAAAAAGTAGCTAAGAAGTTAACTAAAGTTATTGGTATGTTTAAAAGACTTTACAAATGTATTCGAATTAGTGCTCTGTTATGAGTTTATAACTCTCTCTTTTATTCATATATTGATTATTGTATTCTTTCCTGGAGCGTTTCGAGTGAACGGATTTTACCTTTTACAGGAAAAAGCTGCGTGTCTTGTGTATTTAATGCACACATATATCCCCTTTTCTGAAGACTACATATCTCAGAAATGAGTAAAGTTTTTCACCCAAAATCACCAAAGTTTTCTCATGAATATGTTAAAAGTGAACTACCATAATATGTTTACATTTTCTATAGAGTTCCCGTACAGACTGATGGACACTTTACAAGATGCAGAGATAATGATGAGCTTCCCAAGCCCACCAACATTACCTTTAAACTATCTATAAGACGTTTATGCTTTTGTGCTCTAAAATGCCTGTGGTAGCCTTCCTTTGTGTCAACGTATCTGCACTTAACCCCATTATGTATAGGTAAATAGGGAACAGAATCTTTTTACAAGTGACTACATTGTACTATTTTTTTTCATTTTACAGCCAGCTGTTGTTGAAGCTGGGATGTTTTCACTGTGGCACTGCTGCAGTTCCCTCATAGACAATAGCATACTACAGACCTGTTTATAATTAAAGGGAACCAGTAGTCCTGTAATAGTACTAAATGAGTCATGAGTTCTGATCTAGAGAGAACCTGAATAAAACTTTGCCTGACTGGTCACAATGGAAAATATCTTGACCATTATTTTTCTTCTCACTCCCTTTATTTTGATATTTTTAATATCTTTTTAAATGTGTACCAATAGAGTATGAAATAAAGATATATATATATATATTTCTGTATGTACATTATGTTGATTTTGTGTTGTTGATCCCCAGATTTTTTTTTTTAAACTATCGATCCTTTAAGGCTGTTTTTTGTACCCATATGCACAAAAAAGCGTTCTTACGTCATAGTGTTTCAATAAGGCAGCCCGGGTTATTGACAAACTGTTAACTGAAACCAAATTTATAACGTCAATATGTATATATATTTGATAGGTGTCATGTTAAAATGTTCCATCTGGAAAAATATCCGCACAGTCGGTTCAAGAATGGCTAAGCTGCACTAACAAGTAAAACCAATGAATAAAATACTGGTACCACTTGATCGTGTTGCCATATTATCTCCAATAGTTTCCCCAAACAGTTTCCAAATTTTAAGTGCGTTACTAAAAAATAGTTTGCATAACGATTATTAAGAGACTATGTAGAAATGTGCTCAATGTAGAGAGTAAACAAGCTGGAAAATATTTGTGTTTGAAGTACAATTCCTCTGGGAACAATGTTGTCATAAAATATACTCGAATGGTAGTTATTCAGGCGTTACAAATGTTTAATATAATAATTTAAAGAGGGGGGGGCATCTATAAACCATGTTTCATGACAAAAACATGCAATTTGCACCACCCCTAAAAGAAAAAAAAATCCAGGCGGCAGTTTTAGAGAGTAATGAAAAGTTGTAGACGAAATTTTTCTTTTTAAATATTTGTAACGAAAATGATAAATATCATTTTGTGCTGTGTAACTGACCCTGAGCCCACCTGAGAAGAATATAAGTGAATGTGGAATATATTTACTTGACTGCATATAACTGCGTTCCAGCTTATATGAATACATTAGTGAGTCTAACAAGGCTATTATTCATCAATGTGTGCCACCAGTGGTTCCAAGTGACTTCACTTGATGAAAGTGATTTCAAGTATACTCCTACCTAGTATGAATTATTTTGTGATCGACCTTACAGAAGTTGCACTTTTTCATTGGGTTTGACTCCAACAGATATAGGGAGGTAACATTCAATAACGTAAGGTGATAACATTGAAAAAAAAATACAGATAATAAATTATACAAAAATAGCAAACATAATTCTTCCGTTGTCACACACATCAAAAAAAAAAAAAACATCTTTTTTAACTCCATCCGTTTGTTTGTTTTCAGTTAATTTCAGTACTTTTGGATTGTTAGTTCAAAGCAAAATAGCGTGCTTACAGTGTCAAACGTTCGATGGTGTGTTTATGCATTTCAAGTTACAAAATTAGGTTTGACTACACTCAAGCCTTCATGTTGCCTACACAGGATCTCCTGGATCGCTATATATATTTCTGATATGCTCTCGCCAGGGCTTGCCCCGTCCGTTCTTTGGATGGACAAGCTGCCCAGCGTGCGATGGTGCACGCAGATTGTATAGGTCAAACAGTGCGAATGCACAATAGCACACTGGGAAGTGATTTAAATGAGCAACATTTATATCTAAATAAGTAAGCGTTCAGGAAGACAGTGAGATGTGGTGCAATCGTGGGATTTGTGTATTCAAGATTTTTCAGTCATTAGTGGTAATTCATTTGCAAGAATGCACAGCAGAATGTTTCATTCTTATGCCAATCTGATCCTGCATTTGGTGGTGTTAGGTTATCATGTTGTCTTGTTCCTGTCATTTTTAAATTCAAATCTACTGTACATCTTTCACATTTTTGACACACGTGATTTGAATGGGACATATCCTTAGACACACCGAGTATAATTGCAGTC
The DNA here is from genome assembly GCA_964020975.1 of Hermodice carunculata. Classification (NCBI taxonomy): domain Eukaryota; kingdom Metazoa; phylum Annelida; class Polychaeta; order Eunicida; family Amphinomidae; genus Hermodice; species Hermodice carunculata. The sequence goes on from OZ026627.1 coordinate 11,133,752, forward strand.
TAGTCTTGATCCAAGATGCTTATTTACTTTATTTCGCCATGATGTCGCAGGACATATTATGCTACTGTTATTTTTACGTTTTCCGATTTTTTTCTCTTGTCTACTTCTCAAACACGACTGTGACTCGCTCGGAACACATGCTTTCTTTGGCGTTGTCACAAAGGCTGGCATAAATGGTTTCTTTTCCTTACAGTGGTTTTAAGTTGACCAAATACAAAGCAAACAGCAAACAAAACACCACATATCTATAACCCGCCAGCTATTGACTGGGCTTATGTTAATCGACAAATTTCAGAACACGTGTGGGTCCAGAGTTCACCGCAGTTACGCGCAAATATCACTATGGGTTCACTAATTAAATTGTAGTGGGATGAAAATAGCAATGCTGATTTAAATCCTGCATTAATTTTAATTTAATCAAAGTATAAGTGGCAGCACAACAACACATATTTGTCTGTGTACAGCTAATCGACAAATATTGTCGTAATGCACTGAACCATATGCTTTGAAATTGCCCAAGACTACTTCTCGCATAGCTTTCTTCACATGGAGGATTTTGTTTTCCGCATACAGCTTATTTGTGATCTCAACGACGGAGGTAAGGGATGAAATTCTAATATTTTGCAACATCTCTTAGTGCAAATAAGACATTATGTATATATATATATTGTGTTGATAAATATTTTGCAACCTAAGCAAACATTTCGACAATGCTGTCCACCCCTATTTTTTTCTGTTTTATTTCTTTCAGTGGGATTTCATGATACTGGATTTTGTACGGAACACATGGATAACGCATGGAAACCTGTTGATTAAGTAAACAGATAATCATATTTGAAATGTTCCCAACCTTATGTCAAGAAATTGTGTTTCATGATGCTGTTTCGAAATTAAGTATGCAGAACGCAAGCAAATCATTTATTTATTGCATAGACGTCCTTAACCTTCTGACACGATGCAACAGGACCAGGCTCGTGCAAGTTTCGAAAAACGTTTGATAATGTCGCCTTGAAAAGCATTTCAAACCTCTATCAATCATGTCTTGTTTTGGGGTATCTTTTAGACAGCAGCCAAAAGACAAGTACGTTTGTCCTTATGTACTCAACCATGTCTTGTTCTCGGATATCTTTGAGACAGCAGCCAAAAGACAAGTACGTTTGTCCTTATGTACTCAACCATGTCTTGTTTTCGGATATCTTTGAGACAGCAGCCAAAAGACAATTACGTTTGTCCTTTTCAACCAGAGGAAATGCACACATCTGTTAATTGTCGCATGTCACAAAAAGCTGGATATTTAAAAGCGAAAGTGATAGTTTGCTTCCATGCAAACAATAGTAATTGTATACACGAAGTATTTTAAAACTAGTCAGCTTTAAATGGCGATGTTGTGATATATAATGTCTATCGTACGGCATGATAATGTTGCAACCTAAGCATCAGAGGAAATATAGCAAAACTACACATAGGTAAAATAAAAAGAAGAAAAAGGGCAATAATTACATAAGCTTATCATTGTGATTGTAACTGTGTTAAGCACTTACAAAATAGGTATTATATGTATATACATATATATATATATATATATATATATATATATATATATATATATATATATATATATATATATATATATATATATATATATATATATATATATATATATGCCTGATTTAATTTGCGCCTCATTATTATGCCGAAACATGATAATTTTCAACTTTAATGATAAAAGCAATTCACTGTTGAAGACAGGAGCCCCATCCAAAACTTTAAAAACGACGAGAAGTATTATCCGGAAATATATAAATTCGTTTCACCAACATTACTTAAAAAAACTGTCCAAATATGTTTGTAACTGAATAAATAAATTGTTTCCTCAGTTAATTAATTTAACAGGAATGTAAATAAATAAAACAAAACAAGAGAAAAAGAATATAACAAGCAAACAAAAACAAACAAATCAATAAATTAGACAAAAACAAACAACTAAACAAAACAATAGTATAAGCAAACAAGCATATCAGTGATAAAACGAACCATGCTATTTCAACTATGTCAAGACCTACACGACAATAACTGTACCGAGTTTGAAAGGGGTCCATTCGATGGCTTTAACGTAAACTGTCACATATCTATTACCATAGACTCCCCATACTACACATGAAGTATGTTTGTATTGTCCGTGCAATATTGTGCAACGTGCGTTTTATGTAAGTGTATGCTTTTTAAAATCAACATAAAATGTTAAATGTTATTGAATTTCAGTGAATAAAAAGGGGGATATATAATTTTTGGAAAGTTTCAGTATTGCATTTTCTAAGATTCAGATTTTTTCATATTTAAATTAATATACTTGCTAAATTTAATTATAGTTGTGATACAGTGGTACCTCATATGAGGACCACCTTCTGCGAAAGACCGCATGTCTTTTGAAAACTACTTACTGAATACAATTGATTATATAATGTCTGGATCAAATATGCCTACATTGTTAAACAAAACTGCAGTCTTAAGTGATAGGCACCACTGTACATGAACATATTATTTCAGATGGATAAGCAAATGTAAAGCTGACTTAAAGTTTTATTGATGTCAGCAGGTATGTATCCAATATTTGGCTAATATATAGTGCTGCAACTACAATCCACAAGTGACAGGTAAGTTTATGTCCACTCACATTTTGAAAAGTACATTTGAGCTGTTGGCATGAGTAGCTTAAGTTGGTAAAAATGAAAAGAAAGACAGCGTAAAAGAAAAACAAAACACTGTACAGAAGCCATTTCATAATGTTTAACAATCTCATTCATAAGTGTGTCTTTATGATTATATAACAGCTAATTATGTAATCTCTTCTCTGGTACATTTTTGTTTTGTTTTGCTTTTGCTTTAGGCATGTTATATTTTCAATTATTTCGTTACTGTCTATTCATGTTTTATTCTCATTCAAGGGGAACATGAATTTCTCATAGTCATCACGACACTTGCATAAGAAAATCACCTCAATTTGTTTCTCTGCTTTGTTTAAGACTTCGCCTAGAAAGATCTGAGTGGACTTGCTTGTTTATTACTTCACAATCACCAGGTCGCCATACTTTGTGATTGATTGATGGACTTCCACTCATATGCTTCAGCAGATTATCATTGGCAGACAGTAAGCTGTGTTGGTATTGTTGTGGATACGGCAGTAACAATTACCCAGACAAACGGATCAGGGAGATCAAATTATAAATAAACCATATAAACATTTGTTACCATTAATTTCTTGATTGTTTTGTTAATCAAAAGGCTTTATTAGCTTTACAGATTCAAACAACCATTACTTTTTTTGTTTTTGAATCTTTTACAAAGATTACAAAAAATAACTTTCTTCCCTTGCATTTATAATCTAGATGCGATTTATTTATTTTTATTCTGTCTGGCCCATGACAAATATGCCTTGTTGATTGCAAATTAGACAGTGTCATTACCATATCCAAACCGTAGTCCTAACGAAACAAATCCAAGTCAATTCCGACCAAAGCAAATGTTCCTTGGTATGTATAGCTGAAACATATAAATTTATAGTTCGTATATACCCAAAAGAGACCAAAACGTAAGTGCAAAGGTCCATAGGGGGGAAAAAACCTTATCTAGTTTTCACATGACAGAATGCAAAAAGTTTTGTTTGAAATTATAGGCCTATTTCAGTAAATTGGCTTGAACAGTTGTATCATTCATGCACATACAGAACCATACAATTTATGAAAAGGGACCAAAATTTGCAGCACGTCAGAGAATTTGTATGTGGAGGTTCTTAATTTGTTGAAAATTTCAATAGAATTCAGTATTTAAAAAGGTACTACTTGCAACCACCATCTCAACAATGATCATCATCCATATAAGTCCACAAAGCGACACCAACACCAACATCAATCCATCAGAAAAGCCCTCTAGGCCTAAAATGACCATCAATAAAAATCTAAACAACATGATTATATAATTCGATGTGTTTTAGGCATGTAGTTAAAGACATGATGTTGTTTTAAAGGAGATAAACTAAGAGTATTTAAAAACGAAAAGTGTTTGAATTTCCAAATATAGTAAGTACATTGGTTCAAATGTTAAACATCAGCCAGAAGCAAGTGACATTAGGCCTCAAATCATTAAAACGTAGTCAAAAATGCATTACAATAGTCAAAATTTGTAAGGATAGTCACATTTCAAGTTGGTTTCCAGAAGTATTTTTGAAAGGACATTTAAATGTTCAAGAAAGCATATAATCCCACAAATCATCTAATAAGTCAATTATTAGGGTAATAATTTAGAATTCCAAAAATGTAGTATGCCATTGTAAGTCATCTGTAAGTCAGCCAAGCATAATGTACATCTAACTCGTGGTTCTATAAAGTTCAAAAGGTCAAATTGTCAAACAGTCCTAATTATTGTAAAATTCTACTACCTTTATCAGAGAAAGAATTCGGTTTTATGGAGAGAGAGAGAGAGAGAGAGAGAGAGAGAGAGAGAGAGAGAGAGAGAGAGAGAGAGAGAGAGAGAGAGAGAGAGAGAGAGAGAGAGAGAGAGAGAGGGATCATTTGAAATTCCTAAAGGTAACTGTAAGTATAACTGTTTTCCTGTAACAGTTTTAAATTTTTTCATTTATAATAAGACGTAGTTCAACTTGTCAGTCAGTTGATTTAGATGCTAATTATTTATACAAAAGAGAAACAGAGAAAGAGTACATTAAACACTTTGAGCCAACCTGACATGACCTTCACGATAACAAACTATGTTCATCAGACAATTATAAAAAACAACATCAGTTTCACTACACTTGGAACACTTACTGCACTGCAATATGTGCAGAAAATGCCCGAATGTTCAAATTGTTACCAAATATATAAGGGTTCCATGAAAAGAGAAGTGGATAACAGTTTTCAATGATAGTGATGAGACCAAACCAAATACCAGTTTAACCTTGTCAGATCCAGGATCATTTACGAAATAGTAAGACATGCTAATGTTCGTCGTCAGAAGGATCTGTGAGCAACAGTAATGAGATTTAAACGAATGAGAGTATCTTCTACCTGACTTGGAACAGGTTACCAACATATTGGCAGTGGGTTAAACCAGTTTACGGGATCCCAATCCTCCCACTCTGGAAAACACTCACATTCATTTTAAGTAGGCCTAAAACAAATTTAGCCCTTAATGTTAATGTACAGTTATAAAAGGTAATTACCTGACCATAGTTCACAGACATCATCCAAACAATGACAGGACAATTAAGAATTTTAAGTCAGACTTCTATATCTACATTAGAATTGCGCAACATGTCAAAATTTGAATTTAAACACCAAAAAAAGTTTCCACGTGAACACAGGATAACTAAATTTGATAAATTTGTATTCATGTCCTTTCTGCACAACCGAGCATCAAATTCTAGCTTGATGAGCACATACATATATATATATATATATATATATATATATATATATATATATATATATATATATATATATATATATATATATATGTGTGTGTGTGTGTGTGTGTGTGTGTGTATATGTATGTATTCATGTCCTTTCTGCACAACCAAGCACCAAATTAGAGCTTGATGAGCACATACTTCGACATGATAAAACATGTGAACTTAGGTCACTCTCTTAATGACATGGACCACTGGTGCTCTATTGCCCTCAACACAAAGTGTTGTGTAAGATATTGTTGTTTAAGATATTCGGGGTTCCTGACAACCTATATGCAGTGGTAATTTGTTGAAATGCGACATTTTTTCATCGAAAGACTTGATATTGATCAGGGTCTCTTTTCAGAAAGATATTGCATCTTCTCTCAGTATGATGCATTTTTTATCATTAACAGAAGCAGAAGTTTGTATATGCATATCCTGCTCGGTTTATTTAGGTTTACTGAAATATGAATTAATTAAATAAACATTCAGTGTGGCGTGGCTGGTATATTTTATTTTCAAGGAAAATCAAATATACCAGTCAATAGCATACGCATACGTTACATGCAGATGTTGATTTGATTTAAACAGACATATACACACAGAGACACAGGCGCACAGAGATACAGAGATACACAGACACAGACACAGACACACACACACACACACACACACACACACACATATATATATATATATATATATATATATATATATATATATATATATATATATATATATATATATATATATATAGATATAGATATATATATATATATGGTAAGAATGTAGTGAAAAACTATCGTTCAAATGAAAAAAATGCAAATGCAAGGAAAGGCAGCCTACGCCATCATGTTGAATCAATGTATATTTGAACCAAGTGTCTGTAATTGACCAATAGTATTATCAGAACAGATATCGAAGATTGGACACAGTTGCCCGATATGGAGGGGTCCTCCAGGACTATGGTACTGATATTTTCGGTATTGCTGAAAGGTAAACTCTGCACTATGGGATATCAGTGCAGTAGCATGGACGCCTGTCAGGAAAAGATCCCCATTGCGCTTGGCCACTACTCTCACGTAGTCAGGGTCATCATGAACTCCTGAGAGTGGTTGCGTATCCTTCACATTAGCCGGCATCTAGTGCAATCCAAGGCTGCTACCATAGATGACTTTAACGGCAGTTTGATGCTTGGAGGGTGACATCTATGTTATTTGTTCATGATAACTTAATTGCTTTCTCAATACTTGAGAGACGAATAATAAATAAAACAATATATGGCTTGTTCAATAACAGTACGACAAACAGCATGGGCACCTTCATATCAGCAAGAAACCGATATGAAGCTGTCTGACGAGATATTAATGCCATTGGTTTAAAGATATTTTATTTTTCTCAATTGGGAAGAAGGGCAGAGCCCTATATTAATCCCTTTTGAGAAATTAGAAAATATGACAGGACACCAGGCAGCAAGACACGTTCTGTATAGTGTACGCTGCTGTGCAGGATTTTTGCATAATATATATAAATATATATATATATATATATATATATATATATATATATATATATATATATATATATATATATATATATATATATATATATATATATGTATATATTGACTTTTTTCCGAATTAAAGACAGTGTGATAATATATCTACTTATAGCTGACAGAAATAATGTATCTATGGCAACGTACTAATACCCCATTGTTGTTTAAATACAGTAAATTCCAGTGTCTTCAGACTTAGGGTTGTTCTTGGTAGAAAACCTATTGGATGCAAAGTTGTATTGGCTTCCCCAGGGAAACAAGTGTCCTCAGATATGGGTTATGCCAAGTGCCACTAAATGCAGAAATGAAAGCAGTTGACCGAAATGCGTTGTATCCAGGAGAGAGTAAATCATATGTGAAGTGGTAGCTATTTTGGTGGGGGAGAAATACGAACATGAAACAATTGAACTCAAATCTTAAGAACACATTAGGAGCATGGAAAAGGCAAAAACACAAAACCAATTGCTTTTCCGAAAGATTTTTTCATAATATCATAATAATAACACTGTTGCATAACGTCCAATGGGGGTTAGGTAATTCAGCTGAATTTCATATATTCTTGTTACATGTTAAACTAGTAGCTATATGTTTCAATGAATCGACTACAGAGCGGTTAAAAAATTTAAGCTGGAATCTAATACACAGATCGTTTGTAAGAACTGTTCTATTCTTATCATGAACACCTAAGACTCAAATTGTTACCATTATTAAATTGTATCCTGATTACAACAGGCATACACGAGTAACTCACGAGAAACATTATACAGACTGAGCATCTATTTCAATCGTAAGATATATGTACGCAAAGCTATGGCTGAATAAATTCAAAGAATACCGTAAATATCATGCTCTGTATCATTTTTAGTTATAACATAAACGTGGGTTAATCACAGGCTACAGTCCAAAATACATGTCAATTTTAGATTCATAGCCATAAAGTGTAGATGTAAGTGCGTTCTGCTAAATGTTACCTGCTATATTAGTCAGTGTAGACCATGAATGAAATAAAAATCATATTAGAGTAGCAGGGGCAAATGCCTGGGGTGTTGCATTATAGTTTAGACTGCAGGTATTGTTGAGTTCTTATGACTTTTATTGGATAAAAATTACGCTACATGCAGCTATATACTTTTTCAACCACAGGCGCTCGTAACGTTCAGTCAGTCAAGCCTCCGTGCTAATATAAGCGGGGGGGGGGGGGGGGGGGGGGGGTAGTGGATTAAGAGGGTGGACCTGGAACATCTGTGCGTTCAATAACCCACATGGGGCCATATCTGCAATAAAATATTGTGTATTCATCTGTGCGGTCAATTATTTGTGCTAATAAGATGGTGGCGGATGGGCCTAAAACCACAACGTCGTCACATGGAGCTCCTATATAGAAAGGTATGAAACGAAGCTCACATCTGGTGCCACCACCCGGCTTCACGTTTGGCATGATTTCTCCGTTTCTGAACACACCGACAAGCTGTAACTCACCAGTTTATTCCAAAGCTATTTTCTACAGGTATATCACACAGTCCATTGAAATCCGCATATATCCACAGCAACACGCTTATAATTGTCGAAAATGTCACAAAAAATCCATTTCGGGCAAAAAGTCCGACATTCCAGCGCCAAATTCAAACGGGTATCCCATCCTGAAACGGGTTGACCCCACAGATGAATACACAATATTTTATTGCAGATATGGCCCTATGTGGGTTATTGGACGCACAGATGTTCCAGGTCCACTCTCTTAATCCACTACTCCTCCCCCCACCACCACCGCGTATATTACTATTATTAGCACAGAAGCTTCATTGACTGAACGTTACGAGCACCTGTGTTTTCAACAATATTTAAAAAGCTTAAATCTCACTTCCATTAGCTGTTGCTATTTCTATTAATACTTGCATCTATATTTCCTCAGCAGGAGGAGGACGTGGAGGAGGAGGAGGAGGAGGAGGAAGAAGAAGAAGAAGAAGAAGAAGAAGAAGAAGAAGAAGAAGAAGAAGAAGAAGAAGACGAAGAGGGTGATGATGAAGAAGAATACATACATACATACACACATACATACATACATACATACATACATACATACATACCTGCATATATATATATATATATATATATATATATATATATATATATATATATATATATATATATATATATATATATATATATATATATATATATATATATATATATATATATTTATATATATATATTTATCCGTTAAGAGGGACCTTTAGAAGTAAATAAAGGTGTGTGCTATGGCTATCATGTTGGCTTTCCATATCACTTAGTACCACATTACATTTCTAGAAAAGCAGACCGATTCATGCACACACGCCCTAGTTGGGTGGTTATGCTTTTCTGTGTATTCCTGGCCACTTTTTTGCTAACAAGGGATCGTTTGTTGTCCTGCTAAACAGGATATTCTATGGAAAAATATAGGATAAATATATACAATCATTCGCATGTCTGTTGGCTGGGACTCCATGATTCTGCACAAGGAAACCACTTGCAGCTGCTTGGAACTTGCAATTTCCTGCCCACAATCATTTCGTCCCAAACGGAAACACTGCTGATGACAGTTTCCATATGCACTACATGTCTCGTATTTTATGTGCTAAATCAGGGATGGAAGCCCCAAGGGGGGGGGGGGGGGGGGGGGCAGAAACCAGTATACTAGAACACCCAAAATATTACATTACACCCATGTTCAAGCATTGTGCCATGATACTAGGGTTCATGGAGGCGGTCATTTGGGTGGCAGTGCTTTCTTTCATTTACTTCTGGTCAGTTTAATAAGAATTAAGAATCGACTCACAAGGAGACAGTTCATGCTTCTTTTACACACAGGTCTAAACTTCAATAACAAGATTCACCTTATCTTTAGCGACGGAATAACCTTGATAGTTTTGATAGTTGGACAGATTTCCCCAGTTGATCATATTCAGTCTGTACACGTGGTAATGACCCTTGAAGAATAAAACGGGACAAGAGGTAGGTAAAGCTCTGTCTGAAAACTTGAAAGCAGGAATATAGCCAAACACAGCTTGCAAATTGACAGAGGCAGAGGGTGTACCAACCACAATATCACATCTTTACTCAAACAACACATTATTTCATCCGGTGATAACCAACCTCACCAATGCCAATAATGCACAATGTGCATTGCCAACAGTTAAAAGTAAATTCTTCAGATGCATGATGTCCAACAGACTCACAAGTATAATATAGCAAAGTCTTACAACAACACTAAGCGCAATAGCTTAGCAAGTTCACCTTCACAAATGAGATAATATTTGTAGAATCTACCCCTCCCCCGTATAAGCAGACACTCTGAAGCAAGAATTCTTGTGCCTGGCACGTGAAGACAGTAGTATATATACTTGGGGATACTGGAACAAGGGGGGGGGGGTTAATACCGCCAAAAGCCTCTGAAACCTCGGTACGTCCTTTTATAAATTGTTGTTGGGATACTGAAACATTCGGTTCAGCACATCCTCCCATCAGTTGCTGCAGAGATACTGGATCACATGGGCTCAGACGTAAGTTTTGCAGCTAACTCCTCCGAGTCCCTGCTTATGGATTCATATAGAAAAGTAGTTAATATCGTGGATCCCTAAATAAGTTCCCTTAACTGATGAATTTATGAAAATATCACTACCAGTTATAAAAAAATATATGTAGGTCCCTCCTTCTGCATGTCTTGAAGTACGGCAGTCCTGAAGCATCCAGCTTTATAGAAGGTGTGGTCACCCAATACTCATATCCAGATAACCCGGTATTTTATAACAAGGAAGCAAGTCATATAAATAACAGAACCTCTTTTCGTGTGTGTGTGTGAACCTACATATGCACACGAGTGAGAATCCGCCAGTATTTTGTATCATGGAAACGAGTAGTTGGTTTTTCCCTCCATAAACCTAACAAGGTAGAAGTTGGAAAGTTGATCATAACCATTACAAAGTACCGCATTTATGTAAGGTTTGCTCGATATAAAGTGAGGAACAGATCTTACATGGACGGTGTCAGTGGCTACTTTTTTGTTGTCTGGTTTTCGTCGATTTCGTTCAAGAAAAGTTTCATATTACATCGTGAAAATCCATTCAGAAACAAATAATGAAAAGCTAATGTTTCATGATGATGATGATGATGATGACGACGACGACGATGACGATGATGATAATGATGATGACGACGACGACGACGATGATGATGATGATGATGATGATGATGATGATGATGATGATGATATGTAAAATAATAGTGCGAAATATAATGAATGAACCAGGCGAAATATAATCAATGAACCAGGAGAAATACTGCATGTTGGTAGCTTTCATCAGAAGGCCAATGTCAATATTAATATTCTTGTTTGTTATTGCCTTATTGATGTCATATAGCTGGAATCAAAACAAAAGGCAGAGATGTAAATCATGTAACAACAGACCAGTGCAAAATACAAGTTCCGGGTAAATTGATGCCTGTGAAACTTGTAACAAGTATTATCATATACCGGGAATAACAAAACAACTGCTCTGTACTTCCAATTGCAGTACATAAATGGAATACCAAATATAAAATCTCTGATGAGAAATATAATGAAATACTCCTATTCAAATGTGTGGAAACTAAATTACAAAACTTTAGATTCAAGCTTACACACAGAATAATCTCAACCAATAAAAGACTATGGTTTATGAAAGTTAAAAGAAAATCGGTAAATGCAATAGATGTAATCACATTGGCGCCAATAAACACAGATTTCATGAGTATCAAAGTTCTTAACAAGACCGACATTCCATTCAGGATTCGTTGATTCATATGTCAAATATTCAAATAAATGTAAATGCAGAAGATGATTTGGGGGGGGGGGGGCACTTGGGCTCACCTTTTCAATCAACTTTAAATTTTTGCTTATTAACGGGAAAGTATATCGTCTAGAGCCAGTTACATAGAAAACATTACAGTTTAATTTTCACGACTTCCTTTAATGTGTAAAGATAAAGATTCAAGTGTTTAAGTTAATGATACAGAACAACAATAAAATGCATGTTTTGAATAAAAATTGCTTCATGTAGAAACAACAGGGGATTCAGTAAATTTTGTGCCATTGTGCTTTTATGTACTATTTCGGATTTATGGACATAAATAGAACTGATTATTCTTAAACCAGTGACTAAAGATTATTTCAATAAATCTTGTATACAGTTAAAAGCAAAATTATTCACTATAGAACACTTCTGAAAAGTTCAGATTTGAATTCATGATCCGTAGATAAATATAGACATCAGGAACTGCTAGTCATACATCTAAGAAGAACCCACTTCTATGTCACAATTAAAATTATTGACCACAATTGTAAGAATAAAAACATTTATACTTCAATTGTAAGGTCTGAGTGTCATCAGCACAATGGATACCATCATAGGTATTGCTCTAAATAACTGCACCATTATAGGCGGATGGGCATTTGATATTTTTTATTAAATGCTTTGAAAACAAAGATCCCACAGCATTTGAATGGTGGGAATGTCAATTTAATTCTGTAAATGTGTAAAATATAAATTTGGAAAGGAATTATAACATATTAACTAATTCTGAAGATTACGAAATTTTCTTCTCTTGAAAAAATAAGAACTCTACAGTTTGAATTAGAAGCTCCTGTGAATAATTTCAATTATTATTTATGACTGTACTTTTTATTGTTGCTATCGACACGCGTGTAACTTGTATATATGGTATAATTATTGAGTTCGGTCTGTTCTGCTCAAGCAAAATGGCTCTATTTTTGTATCTGAGGTGCGGCAATAAATGTTCATTAATTTATAATATATAGACCGCAAAAGAACAGAAATGACGACAACACACACTTTATATCTGAGCTATCTCCAATTTTTCTTGATTTTGCAACTAAACATTCTGATAAAATTTGTTGCTGCAGAGTCTTATTTCGTTGATTTATTGCACACAGATACCAAGGAAGATTTTTCTCAGGAAACATAGATCTCAAGCTGAACAATAACTGTTATCCCCCAAATTACTTTACATGAGGAATATCTGAAAGACTTTCCCATATAATTGACATTGTATTACACAGAAATAATCAATGAAAAAAGAAAAAAGAAAATTTTAATTAGGGGCTAAACATGCAAATATAACTGTCCTTTTCCCGTACTTTACTTGTTTGAAACAAAAACTAGACGTTACGAGTCCTCTGGAAAGGCTTAAGTGTCTCTAAACAACTTTCACTCATACGTGTACAATACAAACAGTTTTGCATTATTTTGATACAGAATTGTTTCATAAAGTTTGAAAAAAAAATGACACCAAAACATACCCTTTGATATGCAGTTGAACTCTTCATTTAAAGACAAATAATTCTTCCCTAGGAGCCTAACCACTTTGATATCGGCATGCTCTCACAACAGAGAGGAAGTCTGGCTGATTGAAATGAAGGGGGTTAAATATTGTCACAAAATTAGAATCTCAGTGCTGGCAAATAAGTCTATTGACAGACACAGGGAGCAGCCGTCGCTTTTGTACAATAGTGGAGGTTGCTAGAAACAGAAAAACCCAGGTAATGAGTTCAGCATGTATCACAAAATGTGCACATAAGTGATGAAAACCACAAAGGCGTTTTGTGCAAAGTTGAAGAAAAATACTTGCCAATTAAACCTTATATTTAATAAATGCAGACAGAAACATTCCTATTACATTATTAATTGCTTCCTGTGTCTTTTAAAATAGAGAAATACTGTATAAAACACAACATGCTATACCTCTGGACCCTGAATGAAGCGACTACTATTGGAAAACTCAAGTTTAAGGCGCTTAGTAAGATATTTGACAAGAGTATTAAGCAACCAAATGGACTTTTATCACGGAAAATTAGAAATTTTCAAAAATGATTAAAGACTTGGAGAAAAATTAAGCTCTGTTCTTAACCCCCAAAAGTAAAAACATTTCCCCTCAGTCTTCAAAATTGACGAAATATCATTATCAAGCAAAAAATAGCGTAATGCTTTATTATCTTTTTTGTAAGCATTAAGCTTAAGTCAGGCGCTAAAATTAGCTCTGCAATGACATAAGTTTTATAGTATCCGCTATATCATACTTATTCCTCTGAGCTAAGATTTACACCCACTCATAAAAATGATGAAAATAATTTTACTAGAGAGTTGTAGACCCATCTCTTTTTTCCATGGTCCTGGTAAAAGACGGAACGGAACCATAGTTTCAGGGTACTATATGTCTCAATGGGGACTCTTTTTGCCATCGTGCGTTTCTATATAATGACGGTATAAAATTAAATTAAATTAAAAAGAAAAAAGAAAAAAAATCGAAACTTTTTTTTTTTTTAATATTTTTTATTTATCCATTCATGTGTATACTCAGTTATGTTTGTCCTGTACAGTACGTGAATTGCATTGCTCAGCAAATAAAGAGTTGAGACTGACTTAATTTAGGCACATGTATTAGTCAATTTTGCCATTTCTGAGATGATAAGCCTCAGTTCTTATAAGCTCTAAAGCAGACAACGCCTAGCAAGTTTGTGGCAATTAATGCTCGCTCACTTCGCAAGTAAGTATATGTGTTGCATGTTGTTAGGTGCAGCTTTTCAAGTAGTGTCTGTTTGTGCATAGTTACAGTATATTCAAGAAGAGTCTGAGATTTACACTCATGTATATATATATATATATATGCAAGGCAGGTCCTTTGATATCACATTCCGCCATTCTATAAACATTATCGGAACGTCAATGTTTGTACTATGGATATTGCAGTTTATTGAAGTAAACTGTGAGACTTAAGAGTTGTTGGACAAGATTGAATATGATTTTGACTGAAACCCCAAAAATTGTCACACTCTCTTTTATTTACCATGAAAACAATTGTTGCAGGAATGGCATTATATATTTGTGACTTATTTTATTTTGGAGCCACGAAGAAAAGTGTCAACTATTTGTTCAATGCTATGCGTCTGTATATTCCCAGTTGTGTTCCTTTACAAATGACTTTTGGTAGGTGCTAACTGAAGAATTGTGGATTCACGTGATGTACACACATCTTCTGCAACGGATACTTGATCTATAATTTGTGCCATCAAATCAGGCAAAATGCATGTTCCTCTTACTTTAAACACCCACGTAAGATACAGAAATGAGCTAGGAAAGTTATATAGCCATAATATTCATCACATTTAGGTGCGTGTAAATGTTATGCCACGTCTTGGCTGTTGCTAGACTGAACTGCTATTGTCAGTGTATTTTCTAAACATAGAATCGATGCACCATCTTGGAAATTCAGTTAGTCATGTATATGTAAACATATAAACAAGCGGGCTCTTAGTCATGTATGCCTTGTTCAAAGTGGCTTCATACAAAAATTTGAGTGGTGCTGCGGTGTATTTTATACATTTATTGATGCACTTCTTCTATCTTTCTCGACAGGGGAACATTTTACAACAAAACTGGATTCGTCAAAAATGTCTAACTGTGAGTGATATCATAAATTTATTTGTGCATGCTGTTTTATAAAAGGGATACAGAAACCATACCCCAGTATCTGTCAACTTATCCTTCGTGCACAATGCTGGAACAATAACAAGGCTTTAGCGGCACATGCATTTACTACTACGTGTATTGTTAATACATTGAACCAGTCACTAGCTTTGTGAAGCACACAAGAGATTACGCTATTCCGGAGCCAAATTTTACAGCACCGTCCAACTTTTTTTTTTTTTTTTTTTTTTTGTATTGTACACGTATGAGTGAAAGTTGTTTAGAGACACTTAAGCCTTTCCAGAGGACTCGTAACGTCTAGTTTTTGTTTCAAACAAGTAAAGTACGGGAAAAGGACAGTTATATTTGCATGTTTAGCCCCTAATTAAAATTTTCTTTTTTCTTTTTTCATTGATTATTTCTGTGTAATACAATGTCAATTATATGGGAAAGTCTTTCAGATATTCCTCATGTAAAGTAATTTGGGGGATAACAGTTATTGTTCAGCTTGAGATATATGTTTCTTGAGAAAAATCTTCCTTGTTATCTGTGTGCAATAAATCAACGAAATAAGACTCTGCAGCAACAAATTTTATCAGAACGTTTAGTTGCAAAATCAAGAAAAAAAGGAGATAGCTCAGATATAAAGTGTGTGTTGTCGTCATTTCGGAGGAGTTAGCTGCAAAACTTACGTCTGAGCCCATGTGATCCAGTATCTCTGCAGCAACTGATGGGAGGATGTGCTGAACCGAATGTTTCAGTATCCCAACAACAATTTATAAAAGGACGTACCGAGGTTTCAGAGGCTTTTGGCGGTCTTAACCCCCCCCCCCCTCCCCTTGTTCCAGTATCCCCAAGTATATATACTACTGTTTTCACGTGCCAGGCACAAGAATTCTTGCTTCAGAGTGTCTGCTTATACGGGGGGGGGGGGGGGGGGTAGATTCTACAAATATTATCTCATTTGTGAAGGTGAACTTGCTAAGCTATTGTGCTTAGTGTTGTTGTAAGACTTTGCTATATTATACTTGTGAGTCTGTTGGACATTATGCATCTGCAGAATTTACTTTTAACTGTTGGCAATGCACATTGTGCATTATTGGCATTGGTGAGGTTGGTTATCACCGGATGAAATAATGTGTTGTTTGAGTAAAGATGTGATATTGTGGTTGGTACACCTTCTGCCTCTGTCAATTTGCAAGCTGTGTTTGGTTATATTCCTGCTTTCAAGTTTTCAGACAGAGCTTTACCTACCTCTTGTCCCGTTTTATTCTTCAAGGGTCATTACCACGTGTACAGACTGAATATGATCAACTGGGGAAATCTGTCCAACTATCAAAACTATCAAGGTTATTCCGTCGCTAAAGATAAGGTGAATCTTGTTATTGAAGTTTAGACCTGTGTGTAAAAGAAGCATGAACTGTCTCCTTGTGAGTCGATTCTTAATTCTTATTAAACTGACCAGAAGTAAATGAAAGAAAGCACTGCCACCCAAATGACCGCCTCCATGAACCCTGGTATCATGGCACAATGCTTGAACATGGGTGTAATGTAATATTTTGGGTGTTCTAGTATACTGGTTTCTGCCCCCCCCCCCCCCCCCGCGCTTCCATCCCTGATTTAGCACATAAAATACGAGACATGTAGTGCATATGGAAACTGTCATCAGCAGTGTTTCCGTTTGGGACGAAATGATTGTGGGCAGGAAATTGCAAGTTCCAAGCAGCTGCAAGTGGTTTCCTTGTGCAGAATCATGGAGTCCCAGCCAACAGACATGCGAATGATTGTATATATTTATCCTATATTTTTCCATAGAATATCCTGTTTAGCAGGACAACAAACGATCCCTTGTTAGCAAAAAAGTGGCCAGGAATACACAGAAAAGCATAACCACCCAACTAGGGCTTGTGTGCATGAATCGGTCTGCTTTTCTAGAAATGTAATGTGGTACTAAGTGATATGCAAAGCAAACATGATAGCCATAGCACACACCTTTATTTACTTCTAAAGGTCCCGCTTAACGGATAAATATATATATATATATATATATATATATATATATATATATATATATATATATATATATATGCAGGTATGTATGTATGTATGTATGTATGTGTGTATGTATGTATGTATGTATTCTTCTTCATCATCACCCTCTTCTTCTTCTTCTTCTTCTTCTTCTTCTTCCTCCTCCTCCTCCTCCTCCTCCACGTCCTCCTCCTGCTGAGGAAATATAGATGCAAGTATTAATAGAAATAGCAACAGCTAATGGAAGTGAGATTTAAGCTTTTTAAATATTGTTGAAAACACAGGTGCTCGTAACGTTCAGTCAATGAAGCTTCTGTGCTAATAATAGTAATATACGCGGTGGTGGTGGGGGGAGGAGTAGTGGATTAAGAGAGTGGACCTGGAACATCTGTGCGTCCAATAACCCACATAGGGCCATATCTGCAATAAAATATTGTGTATTCATCTGTGGGGTCAACCCGTTTCAGGATGGGATACCCGTTTGAATTTGGCGCTGGAATGTCGGACTTTTTGCCCGAAATGGATTTTTTGTGACATTTTCGACAATTATAAGCGTGTTGCTGTGGATATATGCGGATTTCAATGGACTGTGTGATATACCTGTAGAAAATAGCTTTGGAATAAACTGGTGAGTTACAGCTTGTCGGTGTGTTCAGAAACGGAGAAATCATGCCAAACGTGAAGCCGGGTGGTGGCACCAGATGTGAGCTTCGTTTCATACCTTTCTATATAGGAGCTCCATGTGACGACGTTGTGGTTTTAGGCCCATCCGCCACCATCTTATTAGCACAAATAATTGACCGCACAGATGAATACACAATATTTTATTGCAGATATGGCCCCATGTGGGTTATTGAACGCACAGATGTTCCAGGTCCACCCTCTTTATCCACTACCCCCCCCCCCCCGCTTATATTAGCACGGAGGCTTGACTGACTGAACGTTACGAGCGCCTGTGGTTGAAAAAGTATATAGCTGCATGTAGCGTAATTTTTATCCAATAAAAGTCATAAGAACTCAACAATACCTGCAGTCTAAACTATAATGCAACACCCCAGGCATTTGCCCCTGCTACTCTAATATGATTTTTATTTCATTCATGGTCTACACTGACTAATGTAGCAGGTAACATTTAGCAGAACGCACTTACATCTACACTTTATGGCTATGAATCTAAAATTGACATGTATTTTGGACTGTAGCCTGTGATTAACCCACGTTTATGTTATAACTAAAAATGATACAGAGCATGATATTTACGGTATTCTTTGAATTTATTCAGCCATAGCTTTGCGTACATATATCTTACGATTGAAATAGATGCTCAGTCTGTATAATGTTTCTTGTGAGTTACTCGTGTATGCCTGTTGTAATCAGGATACAATTTAATAATGGTAACAATTTGAGTCTTAGGTGTTCATGATAAGAATAGAACAGTTCTTACAAACGATCTGTGTATTAGATTCCAGCTAAAATTTCTTAACCGCTCTGTAGTCGATTCATTGAAACATATAGCTACTAGTTTAACATGTAACAAGGATATATGAAATTCAGCTGAATTACCTAACCCCCCATTGGACGTTATGCAACAGTGTTATTATTATGATATTATGAAAAAATCTTTCGGAAAAGCAATTGGTTTTGTGTTTTTGCCTTTTCCATGCTCCTAATGTGTTCTTAAGATTTGAGTTCAATTGTTTCATGTTCGTATTTCTCCCCCACCAAAATAGCTACCACTTCACATATGATTTACTCTCTCCTGGATACAACGCATTTCGGTCAACTGCTTTCATTTCTGCATTTAGTGGCACTTGGCATAACCCATATCTGAGGACACTTGTTTCCCTGGGGAAGCCAATACAACTTTGCATCCAATAGGTTTTCTACCAAGAACAACCCTAAGTCTGAAGACACTGGAATTTACTGTATTTAAACAACAATGGGGTATTAGTACGTTGCCATAGATACATTATTTCTGTCAGCTATAAGTAGATATATTATCACACTGTCTTTAATTTGGAAAAAAAGTCAATATGTATATATATATATATATATATATATATTTATATTTATTTATATTATGCAAAAATCCTGCACAGCAGCGTACACTATACAGAACGTGTCTTGCTGCCTGGTGTCCTGTCATATTTTCTAATTTCTCAAAAGGGATTAATATAGGGCTCTGCCCTTCTTCCCAATTGAAAAAAATAAAATAAAATATCTTTAAACCAATGGCATTAATATCTCGTCAGACAGCTTCATATCGGTTTCTTGCTGATATGAAGGTGACCATGCTGTTTGTCGTACTGTTATTGAACAAGCCATATATTGTTTTATTTATTATTCGTCTCTCAAGTATTGAGAAAGCAATTAAGTTATCATGAACAAATAACATAGATGTCACCCTCCAAGCATCAAACTGCCGTTAAAGTCATCTATGGTAGCAGCCTTGGATTGCACTAGATGCCGGCTAATGTGAAGGATACGCAACCACTCTCAGGAGTTCATGATGACCCTGACTACGTGAGAGTAGTGGCCAAGCGCAATGGGGATCTTTTCCTGACAGGCGTCCATGCTACTGCACTGATATCCCATAGTGCAGAGTTTACCTTTCAGCAATACCGAAAATATCAGTACCATAGTCCTGGAGGACCCCTCCATATCGGGCAACTGTGTCCCATCTTCGATATCTGTTCTGATAATACTATTGGTCAATTACAGACACTTGGTTCAAATATACAGTGATTCAACATGATGGCGTAGGCTGCCTTTCCTTGCATTTGCATTTTTTTTCATTTGAACGATAGTTTTTCACTACATTCTTACCATATATATATATATATATATATATGTGTGTGTGTGTGTGTGTGTGTGTGTGTGTGTGTGTGTGTGTGTGTGCCTGTCTGTGTCTGTGTATCTCTGTATCTCTGTGCGCCTGTGTCTCTGTGTGTATATGTCTGTTTCAATCAAATCAGCATCTGCATGTAGCGTATGCGTATGCTATTGACTGGTATATTTGATTTTCCTTGAAAATAAAATATACCAGCCACGCCACACTGAATGTTTATTTAATTAATTCATATTTCAGTAAACCTAAATAAACCGAGCAGGATATGCATATACAAACTTCTGCTTCTGTTAATGATAAAAAATGCATCATACTGAGAGAAGATGCAATATCTTTCTGAAAAGAGACCCTGATCAATATCAAGTCTTTTGATGAAAAAATGTCGCATTTCAACAAATTACCACTGCATATAGGTTGTCAGGAACCCCGAATATCTTAAACAACAATATCTTACACAACACTTTGTGTTGAGGGCAATAGAGCACCAGTGGTCCATGTCATTAAGAGAGTGACCTAAGTTCACATGTTTTATCATGTCGAAGTATGTGCTCATCAAGCTCGAATTTGGTGCTCGGTTGTGCAGAAAGGACATGAATACATACATATATATATATACACACACACACACACACACACACACACACACACACACATATATATATATATATATGTATGTGCTCATCAAGCTAGAATTTGATGCTCGGTTGTGCAGAAAGGACATGAATACAAATTTATCAAATTTAGTTATCCTGTGTTCACGTGGAAACTTTTTTTGGTGTTTAAATTCAAATTTTGACATGTTGCGCAATTCTTATGTAAATATAGTAGTCTGACTTAAAATTCTTAATTGTCCTGTCATTGTTTGGATGATGTCTGTGAACCATGGTCAGGTAATTACCTTTTATAACTGTACATGAACATTAAGGGCTAAATTTGTTTTAGGCCTACTTAAAATGAATGTGAGTGTTTTCCAAAGTGGGAGGATTGGGATCCCGTAAACTGGTTTAACCCACTGCCAATATGTTGGTAACCTGTTCCAAGTCAGGTAGAAGATACTCTCATTCGTTTAAATCACATTACTGTTGCTCACAGATCCTTCTGACGACGAACACTAGCATGTCTTACTATTTCGTAAATGATCCTGGATCTGACAAGGTTAAACTGGTATTTGGTTATCCACTTCTCTTTTCATTGAACCCTTATATATTTGGTAACAATTTGAACATTCGGGCATTTTCTGCACATATTGCAGTGCAGTAAGTGTTCCAAGTGTAGTGAAACTGATGTTGTTTTTTATAATTGTCTGATGAATATAGTTTGTTATCGTGAAGGTCATGTCAGGTTGGCTCAAAGTGTTTAATGTACTCTTTCTCTGTCTCTCTCTTGTATAAATGATTAGCATCTAAATCAACTGACTGACAAGTTGAACTACGTCTTATTATAAATGAAAAAATTTAAAACTGTTACAGGAAAACAGTTATACTTACAGTTACCTTTAGGAATTTCAAATGATCCCCCCCTCTCTCTCTCTCTCTCTCTCTCTCTCTCTCTCTCCTCTCTCTCTCTCTCTCTCTCTCTCTCTCTCTCTCTCTCTCTCTCTCTCTCTCTCTCTCTCCATAAAACCGAATTCTTTCTCTGATAAAGGTAGTAGAATTTTACAATAATTAGGACTGTTTGACAATTTGACCTTTTGAACTTTATAGAACCACGAGTTAGATGTACATTATGCTTGGCTGACTTACAGATGACTTACAATGGCATACTACATTTTTGGAATTCTAAATTATTACCCTAATAATTGACTTATTAGATGATTTGTGGGATTATATGCTTTCTTGAACATTTAAATGTCCTTTCAAAAATACTTCTGGAAACCAACTTGAAATGTGACTGCTATCCTTACAAATTTTGACTATTGTAATGCATTTTTGACTACGTTTTAATGATTTGAGGCCTAATGTCACTTGCTTCTGGCTGATGTTTAACATTTGAACCAATGTACTTACTATATTTGGAAATTCAAACACTTTTCGTTTTTAAATACTCTTAGTTTATCTCCTTTAAAACAACATCATGTCTTTAACTACATGCCTAAAACACATCGAATTATATAATCATGTTGTTTAGATTTTTATTGATGGTCATTTTAGGCCTAGAGGGCTTTTCTGATGGATTGATGTTGGTGTTGGTGTCGCTTTGTGGACTTATATGGATGATGATCATTGTTGAGATGGTGGTTGCAAGTAGTACCTTTTTAAATATTGAATTCTATTGACATTTTCAACAAGTTAAGAACCTCCACATACAAATTCTCTGACGTGCTGCAAATTTTGGTCCCTTTTCATAAATTGTATGGTCCTGTATGTGCATGAATGATACAACTGTTCAAGCCAATTTACTGAAATAGGCCTATAATTTCAAACAAAACTTTTTGCATTCTGTCATGTGAAAACTAAATAAGGTTTTTTCCCCCCTATGGACCTTTGCACTTACGTTTTGGTCTCTTTTGGGTATATACGAACTATAAATTTATATGTTTCAGCTATACATACCAAGGAACATTTGCTTTGGTCGGAATTGACTTGGATTTGTTTCGTTAGGACTACGGTTTGGATATGGTAATGACACTGTCTAATTTGCAATCAACAAGGCATATTTGTCATGGGCCAGACGGAATAAAAATAAATAAATCGCATTTAGATTATAAATGCAAGGGAAGAAAGTTATTTTTTGTAATCTTTGTAAAAGATTCAAAAACAAAAAAAGTAATGGTTGTTTGAATCTGTAAAGGTAATAAAGCCTTTTGATTAACAAAACAATCAAGAAATTAATGGTAACAAATGTTTATATGGTTTATTTATAATTTGATCTCCCTGATCCGTTTGTCTGGGTAATTGTTACTGCCGTATCCACAACAATACCAACACAGCTTACTGTCTGCCAATGATAATCTGCTGAAGCATATGAGTGGAAGTCCATCAATCAATCACAAAGTATGGCGACCTGGTGATTGTGAAGTAATAAACAAGCAAGTCCACTCAGATCTTTCTAGGCGAAGTCTTAAACAAAGCAGAGAAACAAATTGAGGTGATTTTCTTATGCAAGTGTCGTGATGACTATGAGAAATTCATGTTCCCCTTGAATGAGAATAAAACATGAATAGACAGTAACGAAATAATTGAAAATATAACATGCCTAAAGCAAAAGCAAAACAAAACAAAAATGTACCAGAGAGGAGATTACATAATTAGCTGTTATATAATCATAAAGACACACTTATGAATGAGATTGTTAAACATTATGAAATGGCTTCTGTACAGTGTTTTGTTTTTCTTTTACGCTGTCTTTCTTTTCATTTTTACCAACTTAAGTTACTCATGCCAACAGCTCAAATGTACTTTTCAAAATGTGAGTGGACATAAACTTACCTGTCACTTGTGGATTGTAGTTGCAGCACTATATATTAGCCAAATATTGGATACATACCTGCTGACATCAATAAAACTTTAAGTCAGCTTTACATTTGCTTATCCATCTGAAATAATATGTTCATGTACAGTGGTGCCTATCACTTAAGACTGCAGTTTTGTTTAACAATGTAGGCATATTTGATCCAGACATTATATAATCAATTGTATTCAGTAAGTAGTTTTCAAAAGACATGCGGTCTTTCGCAGAAGGTGGTCCTCATATGAGGTACCACTGTATCACAACTGTAATTAAATTTAGCAAGTATATTAATTTAAATATGAAAAAATCTGAATCTTAGAAAATGCAATACTGAAACTTTCCAAAAAATATATATCCCCCTTTTTATTCACTGAAATTCAATAACATTTAACATTTTATGTTGATTTTAAAAAGCATACACTTACATAAAACGCACGTTGCACAATATTGCACGGACAATACAAACATACTTCATGTGTAGTATGGGAAGTCTATGGTAATAGATATGTGATAGTTTACGTTAAAGCCATCGAATGGACCCCTTTCAAACTCGGTACAGTTATTGTCGTGTAGGTCTTGACATAGTTGAAATAGCATGGTTCATTTTATCACTGATATGCTTCTTTGCTTATTACTATTGTTTTGTTTAGTTGTTTGTTTTTGTCTAATTTATTGATTTGTTTGTTTTTGTTTGCTTGTTATATTCTTTTTCTCTTGTTTTGTTTTATTTATTTACATTCCTGTTAAATTAATTAACTGAGGAAACAATTTATTTATTCAGTTACATACATATTTGGACAGTTTTTTAAAGTAATGTTGGTGAAACGAATTTATATATTTCCGGATAATACTTCTCGTCGTTTTTAAAGTTTTGGATGGGGCTCCTGTCTTCAACAGTGAATTGCTTTTATCATTAAAGTTGAAAATTATCATGTTTCGACATAATAATGAGGCGCAAATTAAATCAGGCATATATATATATATATATATATATATATATATATATATATATATATATATATATATATATATATATATATATATATATATATATATATATATATATATACATATATATATATATATATATATATACATATAATACCTATTTTGTAAGTGCTTAACACAGTTACAATCACAATGTTAAGCTTATGTAATTATTCCCCTTTTCTTCTTTTTATTTTACCTATGTGTAGTTTTGCTATATTTCCTCTGATGCTTAGATTGCAACATTATCATGCCGTACGATAGATATTATATATCACAACATCGCCATTTAAAGCTGACTAGTTTTAAAATACTTCGCGTATAAAATTACTATTGTTTGCATGGAAGCAAACTATCACTTTCGCTTTTAAATATCCAGCTTTTTGTGACATGCGACAATTAACAGATGTGTGCATTTCCTCTGGTTGAAAAGGACAAACGTAATTGTCTTTTGGCTGCTGTCTCAAAGATATCCGAAAACAAGACATGGTTGAGTACATAAGGACAAACGTACTTGTCTTTTGGCTGCTGTCTCAAAGATATCCGAAAACAAGACATGGTTGAGTACATAAGGACAAACGTACTTGTCTTTTGGCTGCTGTCTCAAAGATATCCGAGAACAAGACATGGTTGAGTACATAAGGACAAACGTACTTGTCTTTTGGCTGCTGTCTAAAAGATACCCGAAAACAAGACATGATTGATAGAGGTTTGAAATGCTTTTCAAGGCGACATTATCAAACGTTTTTCGAAACTTGCACGAGCCTGGTCCTGTTGCATCGTGTCAGAAGGTTAAGGACGTCTATGCAATAAATAAATGATTTGCTTGCATTCAGCATACTTAATTTCGAAACAGCATCATGAAACACAATTTCTTGACATAAGGTTGGGAACATTTCAAATATGATTATCTGTTAATCAACAGGTTTTCATGCGTTATCCTAGAGATGTTGCAAAATATTAGAATTTCATCCCTTACCTCCGTCGTTGAGATCAGAAATTAGCTGTATGCGGAAAACAAAATCCTCCATGTGAAGAAAGGTATACGAGTAATGTTCATTACACCAAAACCACTTTAACCCGATCAGCAAATTATGTTGAAAACTGCAGAATAGACAGTATCATGATACATATTCATCAAAGTTGCATTAAATGTCATAACCATATAAACGGACCTCATGCTTAATTAGTTAATTAAATGAATCATTGTTCTTTTTTCTGGGATTGAAGGATCAGTCTATTTCCAATGATGGTTTTCTTGTTTTGACTTACCATTTTGGTTTGATGTTATTATTATTATTATTATTATTATTATTATTATTATTATTATTATTATTATTATTATTATTATTATTATTATTATTATTATTATTATTATCATTATTATTATTATTACTAAAAACAATAATATTAATGATTTCGTGATAACAACAACAAAAAATGTTGTAAGAAATTCCCGAAAATTAGTATTATTCAGTTTTATATGTAACAAAAACGACTCTCCCAAACACCAAATGACATGAGCTTCCCTAGGTACTAAGTCGGTGCCTATTGCGGGGGAGGGGGATGGGGGCAGAAGGTTTTCACAAAATTGATAAAAAAATCCAGCATAGATCGTCCTTGATGTTTGTTCATGTGGTCCGGTCTTGTTGGGTCAGAATGTAATGCTTTTATTTAGCTGCAATTAAGTATTATATTAAAATCAATGCTACATCAAAAAATTACTATCCTTGATCTTTCAGCTGTATTGCTTAAAACGTACTGTCAGCATGAGCTTAAAGCCTATATTCAGCATCAGCTGCACCAAAATAGACCCTCAAAGGCAACACACATAATACAGGTCTGTGATGAAAGCATCTACCTGCTCCTGTTATATACTGGAGCGCTTACAGAGCATCAAACGATTTCCTTTAATAATGGAATGTCATCATTACCAGGACATAGTACAGACTTGAACATAAATCATATAGGCAGCCATTATTGTGCAGTATGTAAAGTTTCCTATGCTCTTTCATATGCATGGTACATACAGACATATATATATATATATATAGGATCTGCCTGCACACGAGAAAAAGGCCCCGTTTCAGATTTTATCAAAAATTGTCGAATCCAAGTGCCACGGTGCGGCATGAACGAGACCCCGCTGATGAAAGTGATCTAGCTTTCACAAATCTACTGCTTCATGGCATCCCGAACTCTTGATGCGCTGTGAAATCTAGCTAACTTTCACGTCATCTCCCCAGCAATGATCCAGTACTCGCTCTTCGGTCTTGAGCAGGAGATACTTTTCAGGTGTGAAAAGTACCTCGATTCCTGCGCATGGGCACTTGAGAGCTTAAATTACTTAAGTTCTTCAAATTGCTCGTCTATAATAATTATCACTGTATATTTGATGAATCTTACAATCTTTGAACCCTACCATCGGTTCAATGATCCTCTTGCCTTCAGTTGTACACTTACTATTTTTTTGTTAAGGTGCCAGTTTTACATACTTTCGTGCTGCTCTAGTTCCACGTGGTAAGTTTTGTAGTAAGGTATGGTTCAAAGGGAGCTGAGTGCTTGATCGCGAGGTAAGATCCACATGTGAAGAAGACTTGGCTGACAAGGAAGTTTAACAACTGATTGTGAGGTTTTGAAAGCAAGGTCGCTACAATGCTGCTATGGGAGCATGGCAATTTTAGCTCTCCCAATAGAAACCCTCCCAAGGTACACTCCCAGTAAGCATGGAAAGAAATGTGGCCAATACTTTTGGAGGAAAAATTCAAAATGAGAATTACTATTACATTTTCCATTGACTAACATTGTAATTGATTACACTGTATGCTTTAACCGAAAAGTACCCAAGTTCAAAGTTTATGAAAAATCAGGTGTGCACACCAACACAGAACACGTGGTATTCACCGTTGTTTGATTCATGTACAAGGTTTGTTTACACTGATTCTTACCATAAGGTGGTGAGCGAAATAGGGAAAGAAGACTAACATAAGGGGGAAAAAAAGTGAAAATTTCAATGCTAGCTGCCAGAAAAATTAAGATATAAGGGTCTTGAGAAGTAGTCTTGGGCACTTTCAAAGCATTTGGTTCAGTGCATTACGACAATATTTGTCGATTAGCTATACACAGACAAATATGTGTTGTTGTGCTGCCACTTATATTTTGATTAAATTAAAATTAATGCAGGATTTAAATTCAGCATTACTACTTTCATCCCACTACAATTTAATTGGTGAACCCACAGTGATATTTTTGCGTAACTGCGGTGAACTCTGGACCCACACGTGTTCTGAGATTTGTCGATTAACATAAGCCAAGTCAATAGCTGGCGGGTTATAGATATGTGGTGTTTTGTTTGCTGTTTGCTTTGTATTTGGTCAAGTTAAAACCCCTGTAAGGACAAGAAACCATTTATGCCAGCCTTTGTGACAACGCCGAAGAAAGCATGTGTTCCGAGCGAGTCACAGTCGTGTTTGAGAAGTGGACAAGAGAAAAAAATCGGAAAACGTAAAAATAACAGTAGCATAATATGTCCTATGACATCATGGCGAAATAAAGTAAATCAGCATCTTGGATCAAGACTAGACTGCAATTATACTCGGTGTGTCTAAGGATATGTCCCATTCAAATCACGTGTGTCAAAAATGTGAAAGATGTACAGTAGATTTGAATTTAAAAATGCCAGGAACAAGACAACATGATAACCTAACACCACCAAATGCAGCATCAGATTGGCATAAGAATGAAACATTCTGCTGTGCATTCTCGCAAATGAATTACCACTAATGACTGAAAAATCTTGAATACACAAATCCCACAATTGCACCACAGCTCACTGTCTCCCTGAACGCTTACTTATTTAGATATAAATGTTGCTCATTTAAATCACTTCCCAGCGTGCTATTGTGCATTCGCACTGTTTGACCTATACAATCTGCGTGCACCATCGCACGCTGGGCAGCTTGTCCATCCAAAGAACGGACGGGGGAAGCCCTGACGAGAGCATATCAGAAATATATATATAGCGATCCAGGGGATCCTGTGTAGGCAACATGAAGGCTTGAGTGCAGTCAAACCTAATTTTGTTACTTGAAATGCATAAACACACCATCGAACGTTTGACACTGTAAGCACGCTATTTTGCTTTGAAATAGCAATCCAAAAGAACTGAAATTAACTGAAAACAAACAAACGGATGGAGTTAAAAAAGATGTTTCCATTACGGAATGCCTGGTACTTATATAAGTTTTTTTGTCTTCCTGAAAGCGAGGTACATATTAGAACAAAATAGTATAGTTCGTTTGTGTCGGTCAGATGAAAAACTTCATATAGAGACATACCTAGTCATTATAATTCACGACTAAAAACATATATAGAGGTGTGAAAATCGTGTAATGAAAAGTTCATTGCATGGAGGCTAACTTTTTTAATGATATTACTTGAGGTACAGCTACAACCAATTAAAGAGGACATTTTAAGTACGAGGCGGTTGCAAACGCTATAACATAGAAGAAACAAAGTATCATGTTTGCATTAGCTGGATATTGTGTCATAAAACTACAGATTAGCAACACCTTTCCATTCTGAATAATGGCAGGCGATTTTTCTCATGTATGTCTAATCACATATCTTTAAAGATTTGATCGTACTTCAGTATTTGTTTTAAGGAAACTGGTTTTGCTTTATTGCTGTGGACTGGTTGAGTTTTGGAAGTACATAGCAGGGACCTGAACACTATATGGGTCTTTCGCAGAGGTCAACAGAACTGACAAACGAATGGGCTATTTTCATTGCAGTCGGTGCAGTGAATCCATTTTTTCCAATCCTGAGAGTCCATACATGGACCACCAGCTGCAATCTCTGACGGCAGGACTTCCCAATAGATACAATGAGAAAACTAGGTGAGTCCGGAGTCTGCTACACCAGACTACCTGAGTAGACATCCGCATCACACAAGCCCGAAGGGATGTGGATGTCATGAAGGTAGTCTGGTGTAGCAGACTCCGGATAAGCCTAGTTTTCTTTTTATCCCGTACTTAAGTACAATCAATTTTCATTTTTCATTGTAAATTAAAAAAAACTACTATGAATAATTAAATAAAAGATAACAGACACAAGCTTCCCAATGTAGACATACGCTATCTCATTTTATTTTGCTTCTGGTATATGAATAGATTAAGTTCATAAACAAAGTGAACAGTCAAGTTTTCAAATGGCAGCCATGTGGACAGCTACCGGACAAATGAACGAAAACGGGTTTTTCTGCTACAGTTTGATGTCGAACAGCGCAAATTACATCCTCATTGTCACGTTTGGGATGTTAATGTTTACAGTGCCGTAAAAATTGGCGCCAGCAAAGATTGATGAAGGCAAAATAGAAGTTATGTCAGGACGACGGGGAGTTGCCCCAGAGACCGAAGCAACTGCTACAGCTCGCTTATTCTCTGGGACCAAGGGAGCGATCGCACCGTCAATGGGGCCCTTGTTGACGGCGTCAACATGGGTGTTATCTGGCATGTTGGGGGCTGAGGAAGTGACAGTCAAGGGAACGCGTGTTTGTTCTGGGGTGTTACCTTGAAGAATCTGGCACATTTGCCGTTGCTGTGAAGTGCTGGCTACAGCATAATTGTTGATAGATTGCACGTTTTTGTGCCCAGACAGTTGAGCGATCATATTGGGCGGGACACCTGCTTGAAACAGCTGCGTGCACATGGTTCTGCGAATACTGTGATTAGTTTTATCGCCTGAAATGCCCGAAGCTTTACACATGGTTTTCAACATTGATTGTAATTTATCAACACCCATGGGCCTATGTTTAAACCCAGGGTTTTGCTCATTTGGATGTTTGTGGTTGACCTGAAGGTAAAACCAAGCTCCGCTAAAGTTTAAATCAGCTGGACGTTTAGTCTCGTACAATTCAATGCTCTAACTGGACATTAAACTCGGGGTGTTTGCCACCATTCTCATCCAATTTTAGTGTGATGTCCCCCCTTTCTAATTGCCTGCTTTCATGACTTCCCCTGAAACCAAAAAGTCTGGTGTTAAAATACCAAACAGTATTTATCAGGGAGGTAGGATTATCGAGCCCTAATTGACCCTTTTCCCATAATATTTCTTCCTCATTTTCAGACAAACAGTCAGACTTGTTGGGACGATTTCCTTTCCCCAATTGTTTCATTTCGCGTCTCTTGGCCTCAAATACCTTTTTACTTGTTGCAAATTCTACACTTTTTACCAAAGAATAACCGTAGCCAATTTCCTCTAGCTTCCCGTTTATTGCTCTGTGAAAACTAGTTAATGTGTCAGGCTCATAGTGTTCCCCATTTTCTTTTTTCAAATCAAGAATAAAGCCCCCAAACATACCGATCCATCGTTGACGGAGGGATCGCAAGTAGGTCGCGGGTCTCGTTACGTGGTTCTGTACTGAGCCACTCCAAGAACCTCTTTGTGCACGCATCAGGTTTTGTAACAGTTGCTAGATTTCTTTTTGAGTTAAGATAGTTTCTCAAAGGGTCCACATTTTCATTTTCATGTGTTGCATGCCCATCCATGAGAGCCTCAGAGTCTGCATTGGTATGAAGAATGTCAGGCGCCACATTTGGCTCTGTGCCAGGAGGTCTTCCGTGTGCTGTGTTGTCGTCTGATGGCATGGCCGCTGGAGGGGCTCCTCGGTCTGAGACCTACTTGACGGCTAAGAGTGGCGATGTCAGCAGCTTCACCATCACTGGTATCTCCCTCTAGCGTGTTGTCTGGCAGCCGAGGACATGATATACTGCTTGTGGGAGAGTTGTTTGCAGGGTCAGGTGTACTTTCTTCATTTTCAAGACTGGTTAAATAGGAAATCAACTGATCATCAGGCAATGCATTTCCTCCATCTACAAACATAGAGAAGATAAACAATGAAAAAAAAAGATAAATAATATATTCTAAATAAAATTGATTTAAATTTATGATTACACAATATTTAATAAACACACTTGGCATACAAAAGAGAAGTAAATAAACTTACCTTCTCACAAATTTTCAGGCAAAACTAACTGGAAATTGATCTCCGTGGTGCCCCTGAATGAGCTTTGGGATCCAATGACCTTTGACACTGCAGATCCATGCCATATAAGGAAATGAACACAAGAATGGAAAGAAAGTGCAACACAACGTAGTCTGGTGCATAGCCACGTAGTATGGTCAGTCAGACTACGTAGTCTGTATTAAGTCCATTTTTAAAGTAATATGGCCCTAAGTACGGGATAAAGGAAAACCTTGAATATTTCCCGATAGATTTCTTTGTTCTCCCTTTGGGAAGCCAAGCTTTTTCTGTGCTTCTGTGCACGAAGACCTGGTCACAATGATGGTATAAAGGAACCAGTGAAACACCAACGATGCTATTTCAGACCAAATCTATTCAGCAGTGTGTCTTCTGCACGTTAAAATTCAAAATAATTCATTTTACGTTTATTACAAAAAAAAACCAAACAAAAACAAAGCCACAAGAAAACCCACAAAAAACAAAAAACAAAACAAAACAAAAAAACAAAAACAAAAAAAACAAAAAAATAGGGGAAGAGATAAAATAAGCAAAAACCACATAGTATATACTTTTTAAAACATTTTTAGCTTATAATATGACCGCGGAGAGAATGACGAAATCCGAGGCCCAGTCATACTGCACATAAAAACACAAAATGCAGTGAATAATAACGTGTTTTGCATTCATTCTTTGAAGTCAAAACAAGAAATATATGCTGGAAACATGACAATGGAATTGTGGTGCGTTTCATTTGAAATTGAAAACGTTCAAGGTAAATAAGAGTAGTAACCATAGTTAAATCCGCCGACAACATGTGACAGAAAGGAGTTTCTGCAGACAGCAGGCGAATCACATGTACATGATTGCAAGGAACAACATATCTTAGACTCTGTTAGAAGTGGATAACTCGCTTGGTTGATTGAATATCTGAAGTTGAAGGGTATGAGGAACTGGACAGATCTTGGGAATGGTGTCAATTATCTTTTCCATCTGTTCACCCGGTATCCCAAAAAGAACACCTGGCTGGAGTATGATAGCTTGATACAGGGTTTGACATGTATGTGTGTGTTTGGGGTTACTTAATCTTACGCAGAAACACTTTTGCTTCAGTGAGCCGCTTTCACCAGAGTGTACTTACTCAAGGCAGCCTTAGCAGCAATTTTAAATGTTACGATTTTAACGATTTGTCATTGTGCATTTAAATCTGAAAAAAAAATAAATAAAATAAACGAGTGTATCGTTGTTGTTGTTGTTGTTGTTGTTGTTGTTGTTGTTGTTTTTGTTGTTTGAAGGGAAAATATGAGAAGTATGGCAGTTTGGGTTCTTGAGCGCAAATTAATTATCGCACTAAATACTTAACATAAAATCTCAAATTGTAATACTTTGATAAAGTTTTCAGAACAGTCTTTGTTTGAAATATACATGTTATTCAGAGTTTTTTCCCCAAGGAATCTTAGAATTGTAGTAGCTATACAAGGGTAAACTAATATTTTGCAACTTTCAAGAATGACAGCCCTGTTTTCCCAAACTTTATAATCTGAGG
The DNA here is from genome assembly GCA_964020975.1 of Hermodice carunculata. Classification (NCBI taxonomy): domain Eukaryota; kingdom Metazoa; phylum Annelida; class Polychaeta; order Eunicida; family Amphinomidae; genus Hermodice; species Hermodice carunculata. The sequence goes on from OZ026627.1 coordinate 11,167,137, forward strand.
TCCAGGTCACAACCCTAAATAAATATCAGGGACTTACAATTTCTATGGCTATAGGGGTGTGGGGAGAACCATGTCATTTATTCGGCTGAAATGATAAAAAACACTTACTTATGGGTCATTAATATATTTGTATGAGATGTAATGTAGTCTGCTTTTCATTTGATAGCACCAGGACTCCATTGGACGTCTCTTTACAATGCCCAACCTCATGCAAGTTACTTTGCAGATGTGAATCCCAGGTCTAAAATGAAGCAATCGGCAGCAGGAAAAATGACTTTTTTTCCAGTATAACAGCATGGGACCATCACTGAAAATACTGAGCTCCACGTCTTTCACTGGATTCCTACTGGCAATTGTATGGAGGACAGGAGTCATACGGGCCCAAACTGCCGAGGAATCGTTGTCACAGATGAAAAAAGAAAGAGTTCCCACCAGACTTTGAGTACCAAATTCCTGTATGATGGGCTGCTTGAAACTTGGAGGCTTAGATAGTTTGCCAGATTTATCTTGTTTGGGTGTCTTTAACTGCTCTGTAACCCCCTTTTTCTCATACTCTTAAGAAGTAGTATCCCATTCTGGCCAAGAAACTCCCATGTTGGCTGTACGGCCAGTATGGGTAAAATGCTTGTCTCGGCAGATTTGACAAAACCTGTAGGCACACTTTTTGTCTCTCAGTGCAACACATATGTTCTGCCAGTGCAGACAAGGACATATCGATGCGTTGCAATATCCTCAACTGAGCCTTGAGGGTTGCAATTTTACATGCCTTTCACAGACAGGTTTCCCTATCCTTTGTGTTTTTCTTTGGGGGGGGGGGGGCTACACCACCAAAAATAGACCACAACATGTCAACGTGCATGGAGGCACCTTTGTATGGGATTATTCTGAATTGAACTGCTGGTACATATTGGCGATTGGATCAGTTGCCATTCGCTTTTGCTTTTTGTATTTTCTTCAGTGTTTGCTTGTTTTCCCCCTGTTGTGATAACTTATATATCATCTCTCTTGTGGAACTGAATATGGGTAAAACCGGAAAGTATTTCCTTCCTTTTCATCATTGATAACACAATAGTAACAAGCAACAAAACAATTAATAATAATTTTAACACTTAAACTGTCAGCAAATCTTGATACAGCAAATTAACCATTTTTCTCCTCCTGTCTAATATATGGCATTGAACAAACTCCTAACTTTTAGCTGCTCAATTCTGATCACATTGTGGTAATTATAGATAAGGTCAAACCAAAATCTAGCACATTGCCGGATGATCTATCTATGGAATAATTAAGCAATTGATTCATTTTCTTGCTCAACCTCTCCCTCTGATTATAAACCAGTCATTTACGACAGAAATGTTTTCCAACTGTACTGAACATTGCTCAAGTGGTTTCCTTAAACAAGAAAGATCAAAACCATATCTTAAGAATTAACAGACCAAAATCATTACTCACTGTCATGTTAAAAATTGTTCAAAAAGTAGTTTACGTTCAATAATATGATTGTTTTACAGACAATTCATTATTTTTCAACAGCCAACATGGATTTAAAAGGATGCATTCAACTGAGACAGCAGCTGTTGAGTATCTGTGTAAAATCTTATAGATCCTTGATCGTGTAAATTTGACTTTAAGTATATTTTTGGATTTTTCTAAAGCTTAAGATACCTTGGATCATCAAATTCTTTGTAAAAAAAATAGAAAAGTATTGGATTCCTAGCACTGCATTACTTTGGTTTAAAAGTTATATGGAGAATAGTTCACCATTTGTTTCATATGATAATATCTCTTCCAAGGCATTGCCCACTAAAACTGGCATTACACAAGGATCCATATAAGGACCGATCCTTTCATATATATATATACAAATAACATAGACAATGCATTATCGAAGTTATGATAAGTTAGTTTGTCGATGATACAAGCCTAATTAGTCCATTATGTTGTTTCTCGCTTCCTATGGACACTGAACAGAATGCACCTGATCTATCAAACCATATAAATTTTGAATTGAATAATATTGTCTACTGGCTTGCTGCGAATACACTGTCATTAAACATAGAGAAAACAAAATACATATTATTTCGCTTGATCTCAGACATAAAGATTTCAATAAATAAATAAAAAAAATGAAATTCATACCTCTGATTTTAAGTGAAACGCTCAAGTTCAAAAAGTAGCTAATAAATTATCTTAAGTTATTGGTATGTTCAAAAGATTAATTGGTTACATTCCAGTTAGTGCTCTGTTATTAATTTACAACTCTTTCTTTTATTCATGTGTCAATGATTGTATTCTTGCCTGGGGCTTTTGATGCGAACATATTTTCCTTTTACACAAAAAAGCTGTGCGTCTTGTGTGTTCTGAAAAGTGAAATGCACACACACATCTACTGCTCTGAAAACTACATATTGTACAAACAACGGAAGTTTTGCAAACGATATCAGCCAAGTTTTATTATGAATGTGTTAAAGGTGAATTACCACATAATACTCACATTTTTAGCTCAGCTGAATTGTCAGTCAGCTGAGCTTATCTTATGATCTTCCGTCCGTCGTCCATCCTCCATCAACAATTCACAATTTCGACTGCCTCTCCAAAACTGTCAACCAGATCCACTACAAACTTGGTGGGGAAGTACCTAGGGTGGGTGTCTTCCAAGTACGTTCCAATGGTCACGGTTAAGTGATTTCGGATTTTTAATGATTTTATATCATTTTTTTTTTTGGGGGGGGGGGGCAAAGCTTAAAAAATCTTATTCTCTGAAACCGTTGATCCAATTACTTAGGTATCACATAGGAACACTTCCTGGGGCTTCTAGTTCCTAATTTGTTCCCCGGGTGAACCTAGATTTATTTGCTTTGTTTTTTAATGAATTTTTGTGTGTTATAGCTATTTTTGCCTTCTTCTCCAGAACCGTCACTCAGATTGAGGTGAAACAAGGTGGATATGCTTGTTGTATAAGGATCAAAGAAAGTTGTTCACTATGTGTGAATGCTACAGATCCTTGATTTTTAACGATTTTTTTTCAATTCGATTACGTGTCGGTCAATGCAGCTTTCCTATTGATCACTATGTTAGTCAATGAACATTCTAATGCTAATTCACATTTTTGACCTCTTCTCCAAAACCGTCATCCAGATTGACTTCAAACTTGGTGGCAATGTACGTTGGGTTAGCTTCTACCAGGTTTATTCAAACTGTGACGGTTCAGTGATTTTTTTAATGAATTTTCTGGCTCATTTTTGGGGGGAAACCTTAAAAAATCTTTTCCTCCTAAACTGCGTTACTTTGAAATTGTATAGGGACACTTTTGGGGATCCCCATACCTTAATTTGTTCAGCAGGTGGCGCTGCAATTTTTTTTTCTATTTTTTATGAGGTTTTTTTACGTTTTTGCTATTTTTGACTACTTCTCCAAAAAAATCTCTCGGATTGTGCTGAAACTTGGTGGATACGTTTTTTGTGGAAAGATTTCTCAAGCTTGTTCATGAACTGGTGTTGCTGTGGATGCCTGATTTTTAACGATTTTTTCAATTCGGGTACCTGTTGGTCAGTGCAACATTCTTATTGTTTACAATGTAAGTTAACGGGAACTGCAATACTTATTCACATTTTCGACATCATCTCCAAAACTGTTAACTAGACTCACTTCAAACTTGGTGGGGATCTGTCTTATGTGGGTCTCTACCAACTTCATTCAAATGGTCATGGTCTAGTGATTTTTGGATTTTTAATGAATTATTTTGTTCATTTTGGGTGGAAATCTTAAAAAAATCTTCTTCTCCGAAACTGCGTTGCCAGTTACTTTGAAATTGCATAAGAACACTTCTGGGGACCCCTATACCTGAATTTGTTCAACAGGTAGCGCAGCAATTTTTTTTCTAATTTTTAATGAATTTTTGTACGTTTTTGCTATTTTCGACTCCGTCTCCAAAATAGTCTCTCAGATTGTGCGAAAACTTGGTGGATATGTTCTTTGTGTACGGATCACACAAGGCTGTTCACCAGCTTACGTTGCTGTGGATTCATGATTTTTAACGAATTTTTCAATTTGGGTACTTATTTGTCAATGCATACCATGTAAGTCAATGGGAACTGCAATGGTAGTTAACATTTTCAACCTCATCTGAAAACCGTTAACCAGATTCACTTCAAACTTGGTGGGGATGTGTGTTGGGTGGGTTTCTACCAAGTTGAGGTTAGTGTTCACGGTCCAGGGATTTTTTTTTTTCTTTTCTTTTTATGATTTTTTTGTTGTTGTTGATTTTACATGCCTATTGATTACCATGCAAATCGATGGGGATTGCAAAGTCATTAGGGTTTTCAATGCTAATTGACAATTTTTGACTTCTTCTGCAAAACCACCAGGTTCACTTCAAACTTGGTGGAGTGTTCCTTGGGTGGGTATCTACCAAGTTTGTTCAAATGGTCACAGTCCAATGATTTTTTTTATTTCTTTATGATTTTTTTGTTCATTTTTTTGCCAAATCTTCAAAAGTCTTTATCCTTGTATATACTCAGCCAATTGCTTTGAAATTGCATAGGTACACTTCTGGGTATGATGATGATACATGTGCAGTAGATGAGTGACCTTGACCTAATTTCCAAGGTCACAAGGCGAGGTGCATGAAATTCACTGTTTATACGGTAACGTGAGAACTATTTAGGGTAGGACATTCATATTGCACATGCTAGTTGCCCTTAATAAGGGCTAGACTTAGAAAGTAGACAAGTGACCACGACCTCATTCCCAAGGTCAAAGGGCCACTTGCCCTAATTTTACTGTTCACCTGACAGGTTGAGAGCTATTTGAACTTGGACCTTGATGTTAAACATGATGGTTGCCCTGAGCAAACACCCGATTTAGACGGTATATGGGTGATCTTAACCTCATTCCCAAGGTCACTGGGACCCAGACACTTACATGAAATTTACTTTTCGTTTTGTAACTTGAGAACTGTGGAAGGGAGGACCTTGATGTTGAACTTGTTAGTGGGCCTCTATTTAGGAGAGAATGACACTGTACATTAGTGACCTTGACCTCATTCTTAAGGTCACAGGGCCACTAACATGGATATTACTGGTCGCGTGATAACCTGAGAAGTATTTGTACTGTGACTTTGATCTTGCACATGGAGATGGCCCTCTATGAAAGTTAGATTCAGAATAGGTCAGTGACCTTAACCTCATTCCCAAGGTCATTGGGTAAGTTAGTCAGCTGAGCACAGGACTGTCACAGTCCTCTTGTTTTGTACAGTTCCCGTGCAGACTCATGCATATTTTACAAGAGGCAAAGATAATGTTCTGCTTCCCTGGCCCACCAACATACCCTGAAAAAACTGTATAAGACATTATGTCGCCTCCATAATTAAAGCCCTTCCAGTCTGTATTACATAGGAATTTGAAACAAACAGTTACTCTGGCACATTAAATTACAGTGAGGGATATTTCATTAACCGATATCAAGATCTGTGTACTGTGAGGACTTTTATTCTTAATTGGGGTCATCCAGACGTGCATACTCCCTGTGTTTAAATTATAATGTTTTTGCTGATAGGTAACAGCTTTGTTATAAACTGTACCCATTATTCGTATCTTTGTTTGTCAAATAAACATTCTTCTAACTCTTATTACTGTGACTGTATAGAATCTACTGTGTATTGGCTGTTCAAAGGGTGCATACTCGAGTTCTTTTTACAGCGGTCGGTATGGTCATCATATAGTTGTCAGTGTGGTTAACCGTTTGGAACAAAAAGAATATCTATGACCAACAACAAGGACTGAATATATGCTATGGCATTTTTTTTCCTTTTAATTGCAACCCATCTGTGCACCTGTCTGGCATTTTCACTGACAATGTGACACTGAATGTCTTTATCTGGATTAAGTAGAGATAATTTCAATGTTTTCATGTTTTTGTGATCTAATATGCGTGTGGTAACCTTCCTATCTATCAACATATCTGCGCTTAACCCCATCGTGCACAGGTAATTAAGTGACAAAATCTCTTTACAAGTGACTATTTTGAGCCATTTGGTTCATTTTGGAGCCAGCTTTTGTTAAGGCTGGGATGTTTTACCTGTTGCACTGCTGTCGTTTCCCTCTCAGACAAGAGCATACTGCAGGCCTACTTATAATTAAAGGGAATCTAGTAGTATGTAAATAGTAGTAATTATGTATTGAATCCTGACTTAATGGGAACCCTAGTAAACTATGTCTGATTATTGACTGTGGTAGGTATTGTTGTATGCAGATTTGGTTGATTTTCTGCGGTTGATCTTCAAATACTTTTTTTTCTGAAACTATCAAAAATTTAAGGCTGTTTTGTAACCATATGCACAAAAAGCATTCTTACGTCATGGTATTTTAATAAGGCAGGCAAGGTTGTCGAAAAACTGCTAAATAAACCCACTATAAAAACGCCAATATGTGAACATATTTGGTAGATGTCATGTCAAAATGATCCATTTGGTACAAAAATCCGCACAGTGAGTTCAGGAATACCTAAGCTGCACTAACAAGTAAAAACATTAAGTAAAATACTGGTGCCACTTGATCGTGTTTCCACGTAATTTGCAACAGTTCAGCCAGCAGTTTATCAATTTCAAATGCAACACTAAAAGGCTTCCTGAACGATTACCAACAGACTAAGTCGAAATGTGTCCAATGTGGAAGGGAAACAAGCTGCACAGGACTTGTATTTGAAGTAAGATTCCTTTATGAGTAATGTTATAAAAGTGTGCCCCGAATGGTAGTTATTTAAGGCGTTACAAAATCTTTGATATTATAAATTAAATCGGTGCCATCTAGAAACCTATTTCGTGGCAAACACATGCGATTTGCTCCACGCCTGAAAGAAAATATCCAGGCGGCAATTTTTCTAAGTACTGAAAAGCTGCAGACAAATTTACATTTTTTTTTTAATTACGTAACGAAAATGAGGAATATTACTTTGTCCTGTTTAAAAGACTACGAGCCCACATGAAAAGGATATATTTCCACAGAATTTAAAATGTGGAATATTTTTACTTAACTGCATATATCTCCGTTCAAACGTATATACAGATGACAATGAGTCTAACACGTCATTATTTTTCAATGTCCGACACCATTGCTACAAGGTGACCACACTTGATGGAAAATGATTTCAAGTATACTCCTTCCTGAAGTTGCATTTTTTACATTAGTATTGTATCCAACAGATATAGGCACGTAAACACACAATAAACGACAGATGATGAATTCAAAAAAATACAGATCAGGAATTGTACCCAGATAACAAACATAATTGTTCCGTTGTCATAAAAAATAATAATAATAATAATAATAATAAACAAAGAAAGAAAAAATTAAGTTGGATGGGGCTGTCCAATACGGCTCTGGAATAGCCCAGTCTCTTGTGTGCTTCACAAAATCAATGACTGGTTCAATCAATTCACATTGCAGGGAGGAGTAAATGCATGTGCCGCTAAACCCTTGTGAGTGTTGCAACATTCAAATGGACAAATAATGGGTTATGGTTATTTTTCTGTATCTTTTTTATATCACAGCATGCAAAAAGTAATTTCTAATGCCACTCAAAGTTAGAACTTTTTGACAAAGCCTGGATTGTCATCAGAGGTTCTTCTGTCGAGACAGATAGTGGCAGTGCATGATAAAATGTATTTTGTACTCTACAACAACACCCAAGTTTTTGTATGAAGGTACTTTGGACACTGCATTCATGACCAACTCAACTTCAAAGATAGTGCATTGATTCTATATTTAGAAAATTCACTGGGATGTTCGCAATTTGCTTATATTGTACGACTTTTGTTTGATTTGTATGTGCTTTCCAAGTTTTATGCATAGTTGTTATAAATGATTCCATCACAGTTCAGTCCTTTTAGCAGTTGTTTATATGACTATCATGAATAGCTTGTCTTTAACATGGAAACAATTTTCTTGGGATAGAATGTGTCGCTGATTCTAGTAACCTCTCTGTTCCAAAAATTACACAAAGTATTTTGTATACAAAAGTCGCAGTTGGGCATAATTCTCAAGACATAAATTTCCAAATATGCAGTGTGTTAAATGTCAAAACTGTTGATGTTTTACCTTTTTTTATAAAAGGTAATAATAAACAAAGAAAGAAATGGGCTTGTCGTAGTAGTGTTTGTATATTCTTTTCATTGATAATCACCGATCTAGGTTAACCACAATAAATAATAAGACAGTCGTCCACTGGCTAATGTTTCACAATCAACCCGAAGGAGGAATTAAATTAAAAATTACGCTTTCTGGATGTTGAAAGGGGATTATAATGATTTGCAGTACTGGCCAGAGTATGCCATGGCTTCTTATTTGAAATAGCCAATATATAGCTTGCCTCTAAACCTGTTAAGTTTATGTTGAAATTAACACTTCAATATGAACCCGTCAGAATGGTACAAATGTATTTATTGGGAATGCTACAGTGTTGAAATCTGCTTGCATTTGTATAAGTGAGTACCCTTGTTTTCAAGTAGCTAGACGTAACTTTGTTTTTTTTTTATTTGTTTTTTATCAGTATGGGGCCAAATGACCATCGTCTGTTTACTAAAGGATAATCTTGCATCATTCTCTGAACTAAATGTCAAACTCCATGAAACGTGGCAGATAGTAAGCTATGCCACAATAAAATGTATTAATGTATATATATATATATATATATATATATATATATATATATATATATATATATATATATTGTATATATACATATATACATATATATTGTATATATATAAATATATATATATTATATATACATATATGTATATAAATATATATATATATATATATATATGTATACCTTCATTTGACATTTAAAAGACCTTGAACACCAAATTGTAGCTATACACAAATTTCCATGTCAATTTTTATCTAGAAATTTATACATATACTTACACTGGCGATTTCATTTGAAACGATAAAGTTTAAGTATTTTTCTCTTTTTTTTTTTAATCTGAGTGACAGTATAAAACTTTGAACGTTCAACTTGTTGTCTTCGCCTTTGCAATTTCTTGTTTTAAATGTTCAGTAAGCGGCAAAAAAAGAAGAGAAAAATAAGAAAAATAAATACCCTATCTAGCGCACTAAAGTGTTCATCACAGTCACATAAAGGTCACTTGACATGTTTAATTTTTTGGACCGGTTTGATCGATCAACATGCCAAGTTTCATCTGGTATAGATTTCAAAGGTGCAGAGTACTCGATGCATGATGTTGTGACCCAGATCTTAAACCTTATGACGTTAATTTGTCTTGTGGCATATATTTTTGTTCCTTTATGTATCCAAAGGTCTTCACAACAAAGTAAACAAATAAATAGATAAATAAATAAATAAATGAATAAATAAATAAATAAGAAAGAAAGAAAGAAAGAAAGAAAGAAAGAAAGAAAGAAAGAAAGAAAGAAAGAAAGAAAGAAAGAAAGAAAGAAAGAAAGAAAGAAAGAAAGAAAGAAAGAAAGAAAGAAAGAAAGAAAGAAAGAAAGAAAGAAAGTAATTCAGTGATTAATTGGTTAATAAATAATAAAAAATTGCCTGGTGACACACTGTATATGACGTTATCACTGTGGTCATGTATTTGACCCAAATAGTTTATTTCCTTAAATGAAGCAATCTAAGTTGAGACCTGCCTGGAGTCTTATGGTTCAAAGTAATCTGGCCACCAACCTACAACGATATTCACTCTATATGGACACAGGTACCACTGTTAACATGAACAATGAACAAATCATTATACAATTTGTAAAGCGAAAATCATTCGAAATCAGGAAAAATCACTAACATCATGGCATGCAATATTTACAATGGTCCATATTATACCCATCATAAATCATCATAAATACAGAAATTAGTTAGAACTAATCTGGTGAAACACTTCGGTTTAAGGGAGCATACGATCCTGGTTTCGTTGAGGGCTGCATAGGTGGACAGACGGACATATAAAATGGTAGATAGACATGAGGAATATTGTATACCTGCAGGGGTATAGAAAACAAGGGATAATAACAAAATTTGTACAAAAGCTTGAGCAGGGTTATGCTATACAATAACATAATACGTGTGATGGAGAAAAGGTTGGTTATTCACCTTTTGCTGGAATTGCAGGTTTTAAATGCATCCAAAGATACATGCCCAATACTGCCAAGGCAACATGATCAATTAGATATGATGCATATGTTGCTTTATATTTCTGCCTTGTCTTTTCTGCTGAATAATTAAAAAAATCCAAATTTTAATTTGAATGAACAATATTGAATTTACAGTGAAAACATGGCTTCAGTCAGCAATCCAGAGCCAAAGGCGGTAAATAGGTTGAATACCATGATTGTTCTTGTTTTATTTACGTTACCTTATGGTTGCCTCTTGGAAAGTATCGGTCACAAAACCATAAATGAAGTCAATACAGATGGGTACAAACATCACGTAATGGCCATATGTATACATATGACACATCAAACATTATCTTTAAGGGATATGTCTGAAGGTATAATAAGATGTATTAAATCTTCAGTGTGCCATGTATCATCAGTGAAAAGATGTAAGGAATACATTGCAATTAAACGACCTATAGGGACAATAACTGTGGCTTTTAAGAAAATTTGTAACAAGGTTATAAAATTTTTAGCCCCTCTTGGACTAAGTTGGCGTTTTGGAGCTACATGTTCATTTTGTGAATACAAGCGTGCTTTCCGATCTTTTGATTGTTGCGATGATGACAAGGAATTACCTGTTTGTCTCGAAAGATATCGGAAAAGTCGAACAATTCATAAATGTTTTTGTAGAGATCACATAAGAATAATTTCGCTGTGTGAAAGAGTTTGCTTACACTCAAGGGTTTATTTATATTTACCGTATATTCATTATGGTAACATAACTTACAGCCTAACAAAATTGATTCACAGGAGCAAAAGCAGAACCAAAATTGAAAACATAATTGGTTATAGTATCAAAATTTGTATCAAGGAAACTAAGATAGTGACATTTTTAAGAGCACGAGTTGCTCTGCTGTGTATGGGGAGATATTACCAATTGTGCTCAATACATAAACCGGTAGAGACTATGCTCATGCGAAGGAATGTTGCCACGAATGTACTTCTCTACCAGTGTGGAAGTTTTCAAATCTACAAGGCCAGGAGTTGCTATAATAGAATATGGCATATTTGGTCATCATTTGGGAAGGAAATTCAATTATTTTTCATTGAGTTTGATATTCCACTTGCGTCCATAGAATGTTATGTTGTTAATTCTGATGATGACTGTTACATTTTAGCCTTATACATTCATGAAGTAAGGAGAGGCAGACCTCCCCTTATATTGTATGGGCGGCATGTTCCATTTACATTTGTTTCATCAACATGCCATCTGTATCTAAGGCTAGCCAGTGAAGTCTCCAAAGACACGGATGTCACTTTATCAATAAGCTATGAAACACGAACATCATTTTACAAAAAGGAAGTGCATTACAAAATTTTGAAAAGATATAAAATGACACTATCAATTAAAAATTTGTTGTCTTCGACATATATTGTCGTTAACTACTATCTAACATGTCGAGTTGCTACGAGTAGGCGAGCTTACCTTGTCCATTCCGGATACAAAGGAGAATCAGGAATGTACGCATCACGTGTAACAGTCTATAATGCACCTTTTTTCCAAAATCTGAAATTTCACTGCAGAAATCAAAACGATCTTATCAATCATATTCTACATTTCCAGAAAGATATTATAGCCATATCTCATGTACTGGAGATCTTCTTTAAAGTCCACTCCTTTTCTTTTCAAGCTGAATGGATTTATCGATTTGAAGTTGCCTCAGTCACAATGCATTCATTAACCAAGCTTTCCATCCATCTTGCAACTAAAAATGAAGTATTCAAAATATGGTTTCAACAGCCAAAGAAACCTCTAATGGTTCTGAACATTTTGCTAAAAGCACCAAGATCTTTTTACCTGAATGTGTCAATAGAACTAAATGTATGGCCGGGTGCAACATCACCAAATTGTCTGTATGGTGGCTATGTCTTATACAACGACCCTCCTGATAATGTTTCGCACACAGGACCCTACTGTGGCAAGAGAAATGTGTTTTATAAAATAAATACAAAACACGTGCCATATTTGTCAGTGCACCAACAGCTTTTGTTTGTATTTTACACCTTGACATTTGATCCAATCATAATTAACATGGTTGTTTCACTGACCACATATAGGTGTCTTTCAAATATATGGCAGTTGAATCAATCTAATCACGGGCTGGTAATCAGAACAGAAACAAGCTTGCGAGGCCATCAACAAGAAAAGACTACATTACAGCTTAAAATAAGGCACAATCTTGTTGTAACTCACCATCAAATCGGACAAATCATTCCAGACTATAATATTCAGTTGTTTCCAGCTTTCCAACAAAACCTTTTGCGTATAGAATCAAACATATTTTTTTTCGAAATGAATGGCAACAACAGATTCAAATTTACACTGTCCCCAATAAAAGTTTTAAGTAGACATAAAGCAACATACCACAACATCAGCCATGCGAGCACTGTATACTTTCTTTATGATGGCGTAGTTAAAGTAGGCACACATATGCTCAACAGTTTACTTTGGGAATCTGGGTTGCAGTTTTCCATTATTATTACTTCCAGAAAATATTGCTTCCTTGCTCATGTGAACTCTTCTTACATGTGTGCAAACGTGTTATCATTAAACCTGCTCAGTTGTCATATATATGTAAATATTGACGCAAGAGAAACAAACTCACTCCTTATTTTGGGAGCACAGGGTAATCTCGTAAATTACATGTTTATGTCTTCCATCATCTCTGTGTCAATCATTAAAGCGTGCAATTTTTCAAATTTAATAAAGTGGTCTGTAGGCAAAATAAAATATGACTATTTGTGTTCCAGTCTTCCAATGAGTTATTGGACTGTCTGGCTGATAGATTGGCTGTGGAACAATGTTACGAGCGTAAAGTTTCAGTTTGAGTTCGTTCTCACTACGTTTAGAATGTACCTTTGCAGGCAATGTGTGTGGGGCTATAAATTAAGCATAAGTCCCCATTTTTTATCAAACTACAAGTGTTTGATGAATATCACCATCCGGCTTCACCTGAAGAAAGAAAGAGACATATGGACCTATAAATTTGTTTATCGAACTATTTCCATAAAAAAACATTACATATACAGTCGCCATGCCTCATCATACAGTTGGGTTGAGGCTCAATACCACTGCAGTCGCAATCGCAGACATCTTGTTGTATTCAATGACCTGATGGAACTTGAAAACTGCATAATGTGGTTTCAACGAGATCATACTTTAGTGTATCTGGTAGGGAGCTCTGTGGTGTTTATCGGAATTCTTTGGAATGAGGTACCTGTATTCGTCATTGTTATATCAATACAGGAAAATCATTGTGCTGAAAGACACAGTTCACCCTGTCATATAAATAAATAGAAATGGACCTAGTATACGCCAACACGGGTTGGCTACTTAACAGTGGGAGTTGCTACCCCAAGCGGTCAGAGCATGCCAAAAAAATGAATAATTCGTGAGAGTGGCCATGTGTGCTAGGTTTACCTGCATGATAGAAACAAGATCAACACATAACTTAACGCATGCAAAAAGCGTGCCCATAGCATGCACAACGTGCCAAAATCGCACATAATGTACGTTCAAATACTTTTAAGCCTTGAGCATGTATCTGAAGAGGAGGTCTCCTACAAAACTTAAGCGGAGCAGGGTTATATTTAGGAAGGTGTCATGGTGGGCACATCCAGCATGTACTGTTCCTGGGCATTTTTTTTCTTTGGGGTGATTAAGTGTGTGTGGCAATATCGAATTTTAAATGAAAAGGCACTTCCACTCCTATGTGCAGTCCAGTTATGCTGCAGTTAAACTCACAAAGTATGGCAAAGATAGTTTCTGTGTGTATTTTTGCAAGGATCAAGTGTAGATTTGGACATAATGCAAGTCCCTATAAATTGCACTTTAAGAAATTTTTGAAATCTAAACGATTTTAAACTGACCACCTGAGCTGTGTTTATTAATTTTACATTTTTTTCTTGGGCTCATATAAATTTTATAAACTCAAATACTCCCACTCGCTGGGGATATTAATAGTCTTTTCCCATGATGTTGCAGTGAAGTTCACTTTCATATTTACCCATTTTAAATGTGTTTTACATCTTCCACACTGTCCTGTTAAACATAACCTAGTCACGCTCCTTCATTATCAACTGTGTACGGATATTGTTAAGTACCGTTTCACGACAAGAAGGACAAACATTAGGTATATCTACGCAGAACATCTGAGCACTATGTAAATACTATATATTACGCTTATGGGAGGTTAATTCAGATATTAATTATCCAAATCATTGCTAGAAAGGGTAGGAAATACCGCAGCTGGCCATAACATTTCATCCCGACAAATAAAAAAGGATCATTCATGCGTGTGCAAAAGGGTATATACAGATCACAAAATGATAGGAGAGTTGCAGCATGAGCATTAGCAAAGTATTAGTTAATAATGCTTCTTAGATTACATGACAAAATGGGAGAAATCAAAAGTTTTTAAACATTTCAATAATGTCAGAAGTGCCAGGATTTAACTTTAATAAAATATTGCGCACAAATGCAAGGATATTTTCAGTTCATACGTTGTAGATGCATTACCAGTCACTGAACAAGGCCTAGTTGATGGTTGAACCATATGCTTTCCATATCTTCCTATATGTGTATCATTTCAAGAAAGAATATAGTTTGAAATTTAGAATTTAGACCATATATTAAGCTCAAAGATTGCATTTTGTTACATACCAATGAGAGTGAATACATTTAAATTTGTGTTTTACTCTAAGCAAAAAAAAGCAACAAAAAAGTGTATTTTCCATCAAAGATAGGCCTATAACGTGTGTTGCTGGGCCTGCCAAATTGTGTTTCAACAAGTCATGCTTGAGTATTCCGAGGCGAGTTTCTTCAAGTCTGTTGCAATGTTGATGTCAGGCATTTGACATTGAATATACATCATGCATAAATGTGTGATTACACCTTAATAGCAGTCTAAGTTTAAATATCTGGTGCATTTAAGTTGTAATTGAAGGTGGAGTTACTGAAGTTTCCACCAGAAAAGAGAGATTCCATAAAATCAGCTATAATGTTTGCAGATGTCTGTGAATCAATCAAATGTAATGGATTTTTTATAGGCCTACAAAAATGGCGGAGCTTAAATAAATATGCTTGCTTTGGGTGGTATCAAACCCTGAAGAATTTGCTGGCTTGTGTGTATTAGAGACATTAGCCTCATGGTAGCGTTGTAGTTGTGCATGATTTTAGTTGCAGTTTTCTTCGTTCTTCTGAAGGCCCACCGATATAATATTTCATACTGTCTGTAGATACTGGACCACTTATATATGTGATACAGTTTGAGTCCATGTCTGCCTGGTGAAGTACAGGTGCAATTGTTGCACGGATAGAGTGATTTGTATAGTTTACTGAGACCAGCTTATTTATTATTATTATTATTATTATTATTATTATTATTATTATTATTATTATTATTATTATTATTATTATTATTATTATTATTATCATCATCATCATATTTCAGACATATAAAGGATTTTGGATAAATGGGGACCCATTGCTGTTTTCTTCCTGGATTAGAACTTCCATCCATAATCCAGCACTGCAGATAGCAATCACTGATTGGAGCAATTCCGAACTTCCAAAATACATTAAACCTTCGAAAAATGAGAAAATGTACTTCAGATACAGTCAACCGAACCTTAAGTTTAAATGGTCATGTGGAGCAATGACATATCTCTTGTTCTCACAAGACAAGACGTTTTGGTTTATTTTGCCATGCTATAGATCTGTTCCGAGAGCTGCACATATTTGTGAGAAAGACGAACAAGGTGCAAGTCTATTTCAAAACGTTTTCCCGCACCATCAGTGTCCTCGTGGGTTTTTTCGTTATCAGAATCAGTGCTTCGTGCCCTCATACAACAAAAGAGAAATATTGAGCATGTCAGCTGCTGCTTCACACTGCTCTACCAAGTTTGGTGGATTCTTATTAAAATTTAAACTTCTGCATGTTGTCAACGATTTTAAAAGTTTGTATGCTAGCATCCCGTGGGCTGCATTTACTATGTATGGCACTAGAAAATGGAAACATTATAAAGAGCATGCGATGCTTTTTGATATAATTAGTATGTATGGAAAAAAATATAAACCTATTTATTCTATGTTGCATGTACTTGATAGGGCTGGTGCGACTTTAAAAACAATTGATTTTTGGGTATCATCACAATTTGAAAGTTTTGTGCAATGTTTAGTTATGCGCTTTACACGGATGACAGCATATGGCTTTTATTTAAGCTCCGCCATTTTTGAAGAGGCTACAGGTGAATATATGATTGAACCAATTGAAATCCTGGAACGATTCCTTGTTAACAATATGCTACCACGTTCTCTGGCATATTTAGATATTCACATATCGAATATGCAACCTAACTGTATGACAAATGAGTCAGTGTTTGGAGCTTTATGTGGTGAAAACATTGAATACATGCCAAAACAGTGTCAATATGGGCAATTCCAATGTACTAGTGGGCAGTGTATAGCAGAGCATAACAGGTGTGACGGCTTTGTTTCATGCCCAGATGAGAGTGATGAATATAACTGCTATCGTATTTGTAACGACCTTTTTGGTCAATCTATAGATATTGTGTTTTGTACAACCGTATGTCACCAGAGCAATTGCTCGTGTCACCAGCTTTACTTTCAATGTGAAATAGGAGGTTGTATTGCAGGGTCCAGAGTCTGCAATGGCTTCCCTGAATGTTTAGATAATTCTGATGAATCAAATTGTCAATTTGAAAACAACACCATCATGAAATTTCTAAAAGCCAAACCGGGGAGCATAGCCACAGAATTATCCGGTGATCTCATCCGTACAAGGGGTGACAAGCTTGCCTGGCATGAATGTGATAATCCCCCAACAACAAATCAGTACCACATATTACATATGTGTATATATGATGATGAGAAAAAACTGGCAGGATGTCCTAATGGAAGACATCTTTCCTACTGCAAGAAGATTCCATGTTCGCGACATTTTAAATGCCCTAGCACATATTGTATTCCATTTAGGCTCATATGTGATGGATTATGGCATTGCCCTGGTGGGTTTGATGAACACTCGTGCGACAAGATTGTATGCGATGGTTTATTTCTCTGCAAAGGTCAGAAGCAATGTCTGCATCCTGATGATCTCTGTGATAAGCATGTACACTGTAAATATACCGTGGATGATGAAAATGTGTGTAACCTGCTCAGTTGTCCCCTTCATTGCACTTGCCTAGGTTATGCATTAAGCTGTTCTCAGCAAAATCTAACTAGAGTTCCATTTCTTTCATATTATGTACGGCTAATGATTTTCTCGAGGAACATTTTGCACATTTGGATTGGCATAGATGGTTACTTTCCATTCTTTTATAGCCTAGATATATCCAATAATGGAATCATACAAATAAAACCATATTCATTTTCGACCACAAATAATCTTAAGATAATAAATTTAGCCCATAACAGATTTTCCTACATACTCTCATTTACCTTTGCTGGATTAAGGGTACTACAATGTATATTGTTTTATGGAAATGCGTTATTGCAGATAGGTTCTTATGCCTTTATTGGTGTTGGTCATCTTACCCATTTGAACCTGAGTCATTTAGATTTGAAACATATATACCCTGGAACATTTATTCCACTTGCGAATTTAAGAAACCTTGATCTTTCTGGCAATGTCATAGAATGCCTTCTCAATGGAACAGTTAGTTCCGTGAAATCCATCACCAGTCTTGATCTCTCAGGTAATCAAATAGAGAATATTTTCCATGCAGGTATTCAACATATGCAACAACTTGAATATTTAAAAAGCGATAATGATCTGCTTTGTTGCATATTAGCGAGTCTCAAATTTTGCATACCATCTGTATCGGAACGTTTTGTGTGTAGTCGCATTTTACCGAATGTTTTATTTCGCGTTCTGTTCTGGGTATGTGCATACGGATGTCTAGCTTTTAACTTTGTAGCCCTTTGGTGGAATCGTTCACAGAAGAATGCAAGTTCCTTGTTGAAATTATACATTTCCTTTACTGATATACTCTTTGGTGTTTATCTTGTAATAATTTGTTCTGCGGATATACAAATGGCAGACGAATATATCACTTATGCATATACATGGAAAAGCAGCCTAGCTCACAAGTTAGCCTCTCTTATATTCCTGTTTTCCCATACATCCTCCATTTTTTTAGTTTTGGTTGCCACAGTAGACCAATACATCAGAATAGGACTTATTTTTGTCGTACGGCCACTGAACGATCGGTGTATCCATGTCTTGTGTGTAACTGGTAGTACAACTTTACTAGGTTTTAACTGCTATCTAATCCACCAGTCAGCTCAAGCACAAGTATTTGGTAAAGTGATTGAGGGGGCTGCCCTTTGTGTCCCTTTTATATTCATATCAAGTAATCCATATTCAGTTTTTAATTCTGCTCGTTGCATATGTATAAGTTTGACTGTTTTGATGTGCATAATTATTGTAGTGCTGCAGGCTTGTCAATTATACACATTAAAAAAATCAAGAATGAGAAGTGGTAGGTCAGGGTTGGAATTGAGGCTAATTCTACAACTACTATTCCCGCTATTTCTGTACATATTTATAGGATTTTCTGCAGTCACACACATTTTAGCCCAAGCTTTTGAAATAGTGGACCCTAGAATTTTGGAGTTTCTTATTGTTGGTAGTTTTTCTTTGCCTCCATTTCTTCATCCAATATTTCACACACTTTTTGCCCAGGGCTTCACTCTAGGTATTTGGGCGGTAAATTGTACTGCACTGCTGATTCCAAACCTTTGCAAATTTAACAAGCATAATGGAACAAAAAAAATAATATAACAATAGATAAAAACAAATAAATAGTGATTTCAGATTACAGCAAATATATGGGCAAAGTAGTTGTATATTATTCTCACAACCTATAAGTCTGAATATAGTTACAACCACATCAATGCGATGGGAAATTTGAATATTGTTCAGCACTGTTTTATTTTGGGCAGAGCACACAAAATGTTGTGATGGATGTTTTTAAATTGTATGTCATTACAGTTATGCACGTGTGCAGAAGAAGTCCATCATAGAAGCAGTAAGAAGGCCTCCCTTGAGAACATTATGGGCTTGAACTCGCAATATTCAAACGCGGTTCTCTAAAGTGTGTTTGTTGGCACGTAAATTCCCCATTATATTCTATGGACAACATTCAAGTATCATGCTGATTTCGCCTGCCGTAGGTGAACACTCTACTTTTTGAAGTGTAAACACTTTCCGGGCTGACAAACAACCATTCAACCTTCAAAATGTGTGTAAAAGTACATTGTACACATGAATGTATATATATACAATGTGGGCAAAAGTACGTTATACTCATATGTCTGTACAATACAATAATGCAGCAGATACTACTTGTATTGTCGCATTGAGTATAAAGTGTGAGTACTGTACCTACCTTTATAAGTAAAAGTAGCATCTTCCTGGATTCATTCTATGTATCGAGCTAATAATAAGTTATGAAGATGTTATATACTCACATTTAACAGTATACAACAAGGATATGCTTGCATATTACATTATTATGGAGTACTTATTCTGTCTCTATTTCTCGTGTTTCTTCATGAATCCGTGCAAGGCAGCGGTGACATTGAAATAGATAAAATAAAATAAAAAAACAAAACAAACATCTATCCAGGATACATTCCGAACAAGTTTCAAGTGAATCCGGTTGACAGATTTGGAGTATTAATTATATGACTTGCCATTGGAAGCTCTGCTGACTTGCATTGTAATCAATGGGAATGTATGAATTACCCAATAATTACTCAAAGTTTAAAATAATAAAATAAAAACCAGATTTTGTTGGGTATCAACACAGGGTGAGCTTATTTGTTAGGTCCTCATTGAAGCTTCATTTTCCCCCGCTTTTGCAAGAATCTATGGGGTAGTTGGAAAAAAACACAAACACGGTATTAAATTGAATTTCTAAATTTGCTGAAATCAATATACATAATTATGCAAATAACATAAGTTCGTAATGAAGACACTTTTCACATGAACATTACATTTTGTAAGGTAATGGAGAGTAAATATACGACGTCAGAAAAAACTCCTGGGGCTTATAGTATTCATAAATACAGGGCTCATCAGTCAATCACAACAAGAGTAAGATAACAAGTACAGAATGTGACATGGCAAGACAATATATACAAATACTGCAGACATATTTACAATTCCGAACGTACCGATTGCCCATATTCCAATCATTATTCCATACTATCAAGGGGGTGTTGTTTTATATATTTTAAACGTATATATTGATGAGGCTTTCTAGATATAGACTGGCACACTTTCCCATATGAAAGGTCCATGGGACGTTACTGAAAATTATCCCAGATTGGTACGAAACTTACGATTATAAAGGTCGTTACATTGTTACGTATTGTAATCATGAATATTAATAATGTCGGTCAAAAGAATTCTGGTCACATTTGGAACCAAATGGTATTTCACTTTTTGTGTGAGTAGCCTGGTGAGATGAAAATCTAGACCCTGAAATAAAATGATCTTGAATCTATCAAATAAAACCTTTGAATGAGCATTATAGCCACAAAATGTTATTCTAACAATCTTTATCCAATATTTAACTGTTACGTGTAAGGAACTTTAACATTTGATTGCCCAAGTCGTATGACAATTAGTAAACTATTGATACACCAGAGTGTCATTCAATTCAACTCCTTTTGTGATCATGAATATTGATAATATCGGTTAAAAGAGTACTGATCACATTTTAACCAAATGGTATTTTACTTCATGCGTGAATAGACTGGTGAGATAGAAGTGTAGACCATGAAATGAAATGATATTAACTCTACGCAATAAAACTTTCGTATGAGCATTATAGCAACAAATGTTATTATTCTCACATTTTTTTCACAAAATTAAACCATTAACTCTATGGAACTTTTACATAAGATTGCCCAAACTGTATGACAATAAATAAATTTTTGATACTTCAGAGTATCGTTCAATTGAATGATGATATTTGTGCCAAAGCCAGCTGTAACCTTTTTTAATATACCTACTATTTTACTCAACTTTTTGGAAATATGTAAAATGTTTTTATCCATCCTAAAATTTGTCAAACCAAATGCCAAGAAAATTAACCATGCATCTCTTTGTAATTTGGCACCAGAAATATGCCAAGAAAGGCATCCATATTTGGTTTATCGTTTTGAGACTGGCATGTCTTGTAGTTAGTTATTTTCTATACTTACTAATAATCTGTTTCTTTGGAACCACTTTCACACTTCTTGGTTAATGTTTAAGTGTATCCATATCTTTGTCACGTGGAAAAACAAATTGTGTCATTTGCAAATGTCAAACAAACAAAATATTTATTTTGAAACATAAGCTCAGTCATTGTTACGAATAAGAAGGGTTCTAATTTGGAACCCTTGAGGAGCACCACGTCATCCCTAAAAACTCTTAATTTATACTTTAATAGTGAAAATATTTTGTTCTCTAAGTCAAATTGCTTCATTTCTAAATCAGTTCTGTGAAATTGCTCAAAATGGGCTGCTCAATCTGTTCATGGGTTTCAGGGTACGTTACTGGAAAAGGTATACATGTCATTGAAAAAACGACAACAAAAATTTGTTTGGTTACCATAAGGTATGCGAGACATGCATGGTGACATTCACAGTTGTTTCCTTTTGTAATGTTGGTCTGAACGTGCAGCATATTGTGCGCTTTAGATGGATTCAAAGCCCACTTCCAGCGGTGCATCGTAGGAACTTTCCATTATAAAAAAGCAAATAAGGTGTCACAAACTTTACAGGATCGTCCTTAATCTTCGACGAATAAAATTTTGTGTGTGCAATGCTATCGTGATATATTACGTTCCATTATTTCTGAAAGTGTATTTGATAAGTGTGTTCAATCCAGTTTCTTTAAATTCAGATTTAAAGTGCCGTCCATGTACTAATTTATATCGGAGATATGCTTTGCATCAGTGCAAAGATCCTTTGATCATTCGAGGAAAATTAAAAGTATGAGAAACAGAATTGAAGCTTTGGCGAGAATATGGCGACAACACTTGTAGCTCAGCATTAATATCATCTACTGAAATTAGTCCTCTACATCACAGTTATAGTACATTATCTTCTATGGTGTAGCTGTAATCACATGCACATTATCTTGCAGTTAGATGTGATACACGCGAAACAACATATAAAAGAAAGAAAGAATATCCCTGGCGCTTATTACATAAGCATGCTATGGTGCTGGTTTGGCTAGCCCTATTGACAACCCAAATGATGTATATAGGTGGAATAATTTGCCTATGGAAGCCGCTAAACCAAATATGACCGTTTCTGGGAGCCTTGCAGAAAAGAGTGAGGGAAAGAAACACCACGTATTCAAACTACTTTGTTATGGGGAAAATGAAACAGGCAAGTCAACGTCCTGAAAGGGATGGGGTTCTTCCTTGGATAAGTGTAGCTTTTGTTTCGTCTATCGCTGACGTTTATCCTTTTTTTTAAAACTGATTTTGCAAGATTTATCATTTTTAGCTTTTGGATGACGCCTTTTCCGACCCAATATGTAATATTTTCAAAGGCTATGTTGAGTATTTGCAGGAGAAGTAGTTTGGTTGCATAATGATATTGACAATCTAATGCTGATGAAAATATATTTATACTTACAAGCAATGCAACAAAAGATTTTCAATTGTAGACTTCGTAAAAATTCCTTCAAGATATTCAAAAAAAAGAAAAAACTTAATTAGAAGCCATTATTCGCATTTTCTCCTTTGAATGCTTGTCTTGGTAATATTTTACTTACCTTGAGATGCAGTAATTTTTGTTTAAACAGATAAACATCCTTTTCATTTCAAGGGGGCGAATAAATTATGATTGACCCAGGACTATCGACCAGAACATGGATTGCCGATGAGAACGATTATCAGAAGAGGACGGGGCGTTTGGTTTGCTTGAAAGAGAACAACAACGTATAATTTTGCATATTATAAAATTAGAACTTTAACATTCATAGGTGAGTCCCAACAGTTAAATATGTTTAGTGAGACTTGCATATTGGGATGTGTTTAGGTATTCAATGGCCAAAACATAAAAAGACGCCTGTCTGTTCTAGGTTATGGCATTGAACCTGCTCGCATACCCGATGTTGTACATCATGAATGCCAAATATTTATTTCTTATGTGGGGTTGTTTTAAAACTAAACAGTTCTATTATAACTACTACCAAGTATATAACACCAATGGTGCGGTTGATCTTTGAATGCAACAGGTTTCCACTGATAACCCTTGAAGATGATTCCCGTGTAACATTTTATGCAGCACAAGCATTTGTGATTTTGTATTAAACCTTTTTCAACACAAATAGAATCGACAGGCTATTCGTTTCGACAGTCACCAACGGGTGATACAGGCTATTTGTTTTGACAGTCACTAACGGGTGATACTATTTGCCTCTGTGCTATATGTTTATATATTTATATATAAAATATTTTTTTCCGTCTACTCAGTATGATCCTTGAGACGTACATATTTTGGTGGCGGCCAGACATAAATAGAGAAAAAAAGGGTCAAGGCAGAACCGCCAAAATTTCTATAATCTGAATAACTTACTGAAACACTAGATGAAAATATAGTAGTAGCGTAAACTTTGCATTGGAACTTTTATCTTGATGATTGTGTGTATGTATAATTACTTGAAACCAGTAGTCTCAGGGAAAGGGATGCAAACCAGGACAAGCCAATACTGCGAAAACACATATATAGAAGAAGCAGCACACATTATGCTTGTTTGCGGCAAATACACAAGAAAGAGAGCATTTACATGTGAAATACCAAAGACAATTATCGCAATCTTCTACAGGAAAAAAAATGCTATTCTTCGTGACTAGTGACAGTGGTGATAAACATATACCTAAACATGTCATAAATTATGCAAGTAATTCGACTCCTAACTCAAATACTCGGGAACCATCAGCCACCACTCGATATATACTTATGTATTAGGTTTAGTAACGAGATGTGTTATATTTATGATACTGTTATGCTATGCCTCCCTATGTGCTTTAAACAGTGGTATCTTTTTTATCAGATAACACGAATTCTAAAATTTATGTAGAACAATATGGGTTAATTGTGGCAGATTCAAGACTACCAGCTTGATTCATGCCGATCTTTACATAGTGCTTTAGCTGTTCTATTAATCTTCTGGTACCTTGCTGCTGGAAGATGGGTTTGTGTGTTGTATGTACTGTTTTGACATTACGGCCGTGCGTCAATATCACTGAGTAGATATTGCTTAATTTTAGAATATATGTTTTTTTTTTTGTTTGTTTTGTTTGTTTTATTGGAACGTGTCTGACAGCTGTGATTAATGCGATAACACACAAGTCATTGCAATTCCTGCATTGCTACTCATTTTTTCCTTAGAACTTGTTCAAAACTAATGCACAAAAAGCACCAGGAAAAGTTGTTCTTCTTCATCTAGGTTGTATGAACAGGCTGAGAAAATTGAATTTATTTACAATGTTGGTCATTACTAAATCAATTTGAAAAGTAGGTATTGTAACTTCTCTTTGGACTTGATGACAAATCTTAAATTTTGCATTCTATACATTAAGGGACAATTTATTCAACTTGAACCAAATACTACTCTTCTAGGTTTGGAGTTAAAGATGTGAGAGTCTACACAGTTTGCTCCAAAGAGATCACCTGGTCGCAAAGAAATAGGTAAGGTTGTATCTTCAGGATAAATGATACATTTCAAAAGATTGGAGGCTAATGTGATATCATATATGTAGATCAGAAAGAGCAGAGTACCTAAAATTGAACCAGGGGGGACTCCTGTGGAAATAAATCAAGAGTTAGGTTTATTTCATCACAAACAACCTATTGTTTATTATCATTAGTGTTATTATCATCATCATCATCATCATCATCATCATCATCATCATCATCATCATCATCATCACCATTATCATCGCCAATAGTGGCCCTTAAATCTTTTTAAGGGAGTTCACATTGATGTCCTTGGAAACTTGATCAGCTGCATTTCACATGAGTCATCATTTTGAGAGAGTCGAAATAAATTATGACATTGAACCTGATTAACTGACTACAAAAAAATTCGACGAAATGTCTGAGTTGAAGGGTTAATTGGCGCAAATTTCTTTGGTGTTCCACAGAATGATCACAAGTGAAAGATATTATATCATAGAGGTGCCTCTACGGCCGGTTTTATTCTACATAATATCTAATCCTTTACAGGTACAACTGCTACGAAACCTCGTTTAAGTTAATATGTTTTTTTTTTTTTTTTTTTTTTTTTTTTTTTTTTTTTTTTTTGTTTTTTGTTTTTGTTTTTTTTTTTGTTATGAATACGATATCTTTATGGCAGAGTTCACATTTGTAAGTCATCAGCACTTCATATGGCAAGTTTGGTATTAAACACAAAATCAAGTAAGACAGTTGCTGCGATATTTGCCTTTTCAATGCACGGTTAATTGTCAAAACTGCATATTGCCAACATTTGAACATGAATACCAGTTTCTTTCATGCAAGTAGAAGTAAAATCAATGAATTGAATGAGTAAGGCTGACATTCACTTCAGATACAATTGCTATTTCCTGATGGCAGAATATGTTTTCTGTGTCAAGAAAAAACAAACAGGCAAATACACAAATTCTATACTTTTTTATGCATTATGATTTGCAACTACAACGTCAATTTTAAGGTTGAATGATCAAGCAGTAGACGAACATTTCGCTGGTCATGGGAAAAGGACATGATATTTTCAAACTGGGCCCATCAGAGACTTATTACAGTGGACAGCTTTAGGACAGACCGCTGGACCAATGAAGAGTTCGCTCCCTGTGTGGCTATGGCAGAGGCGGGTAGCATCTGATACTCTGTACAACATCGTGTAAAGCTCTGTATATATGTGAGCTTACTCAAAAACACGGTAGGAATAATATGCGTTATGTACATTATCCGAGTATTCTGCTGTTGCATCTTTATTAATTCCGTACTTGTTGCAGCAAGATGACTCTACATTTTTTTCAAATGCTGTCTTTTTAAAAACCAATGTAGATAATAACAGAATGTTTAATTATCAATGTCGGACGTGCATTTAACAAAAGTGGCTTGGAGTTGTATTTATGCATCTCTAGACAGCAAAATAGTCCTCCCATACTGGGATGAACTAGATATACAGGATTGACACATTATAAATGAACAACGTTAAATATTAATTAATATTTCTGTTGGACTTACCACAATGTTTAAAATTTGATAGCTTTAAGATTGGTTTCTCCTTTGGTAGAAGGTCTTGCCGAATTTAATATGTAGCAGCTTTTGAAATACATGTGAACATGGGTATGAACTTGGATGTTCTTCAAATACAAACCATGTAGGATACAATGGCTCCTTATAGCAGCATAATGCTAAACTATGTAAGCCCAAACTCTAACCGTACCTCGGGAATATCAGATATAGCACATTGGTGTCGACCCAACTGGGGAAGCTCCCATTAGTGCTTATCAGTTATGAAGGAATGTAATAGATCCATGACAAAAGACAGCTGCTGGCCTGTACAAGTCAACTGTGACTTAAACAGATCCTCTCATCTGGAATTAAAATCATTGCTATTGACACAATGCCTGCCGATACTTGAAAGTATATTAAAAACAACGTGTAAAATCAATACGACAACGAATCTGCTTTAAGAATAATGGGGAACATTGACCTTCAGTTTATAGTAGAATACAGTGGGTATACCCACAATACCCCCCCCCCCCCACAGACACACACACACATGAGTTTGACCTAATTTTGTATCAGCATACATGTTGCTTTATGTTAATATTCCCAAGTAAAACAGGCTTATCCATAGTGAAAAGCCTTTGGTGTGGGCAACAAAAAAAATAAACTTTTTTTTTTGGTTTCATTAACTTAGCTGGCCGTTTTGTTCAGTATGTTAGTGAGACCAATGTTAGTAAGTGCACTTTTTACTTTCTTAGCTTCCTGTCAACTCAGCACAGTGACTGTTCAAAGAGAAACAAAATGTGGCCTACCATGTCTCATTTAATCTTCGATTCATGTTATAAATTTTGGCGATTATGCAAGTGGAGGTGGATGAGCTGTAACGGTAAATTCATAAACCAAAACAAAAATTGTCTTTCAGAATTTTCATAAGTTTGAAACTTTCCCTTTCTTGTCATGAAACCTAAATCCCTAAACAGCAATTTTTTACGTGATTTTTATCTTAATTGTGGAATGACCCCCCCCCCCCCCCCCAACGAAAATGCTGGGTACAGCACGTACATTCCTGTTGACAAACTTGTGCTGTTTCATCCGCATAATTTTGGCTAGAAGTTGCCCGCTTCCCACATTCTAGGGCCACATTCTAGGGAATATAATGAAATAGATGGGAGCATGTTTTCCTGTTCCAACACTGATTCGTAAAACAAATAAGCGATAATAGGTGTTGATTTTCATAAATATGCCTCGTAACCAACATACGACTCATAAAGCCAATCAGGGTAGTTTCAACATGAAGGAAGAAAACTAGTTTTCTTGCCACATGGTTTGAAGCAATGTATTCGACATTCACATAATTGCCATTGTACACATTATAAATCCAAACAAGCGAGTCCATGACTGACTTACTGGGCAGTTTCCTGCAAAATTAAGAACAACTATCCATATATCCACTTCATTAATGTGACAGGATAACCCGTCTAGAGATAAATACAATGTGATGTATCAAAGTTGATATTTGGTTCAGGGTAAATAACCCAAGGCACGAATGTGAAAGTATGTGAAATTAATGGGAACTGTGACATATGACTGGTCAGTCACCTAACCATGTCATCTTGGTTTTTCACTTTTTACTTGGTATGATTATAAGTAGTCACACACACAAAATGTTCATAGCTCCGTCATGGTGTTTATACAGATATGTTTCTCTTTGATCCAAGAAAATGTGAAATGAGTGAACAACTCCTGCCCATTGCGCACTCTTCTCACTTAAGCAAACTGCAAGCTAAGCATGATCGGGCAGCGTCATTTGCAAACAATGTTCCTAAGGTCAAGTTTATCGCACCCTCAGTCCAAGTGGCTTGTACGCTATGAGTCCCCTTTTAAGCCGTCACTGCCATCTCGAAAAAAGTGGGTGACAAGCTTGCACGTGGGGCTGCCTTTGATGTAACTCGGGCAAATAATTCCTTTTTAAGCCAACAAACCATTGTAAACATCAAAATATGCTGAAAATTATACACCACACAATTCTATACATCTGTATAATAAATAAAATGTATGGCCTAGAGGCTGAAATGTGAAACATAGTTCATACATGCGACGCCAAAATTGACGAACCTATGCGCACTGCTCAATCACTCCTCTATGGTAAATGGTTAGGCCTCTTTCCTTTTGGAAAAAAAATGAAGTGTGTAGTTGATGGAAAATATCTCAAATGCTAAGTGAAAGAAATGGTTCAAGACCGCCAGCTGTCTTGTGTAGGGGAACGGTAGCCTGCAGTTTGGATTGACATTTATTTAATTTTATTGACAAGGGGAATGTGTATACAAAAGTGTCCACAATCGAGCAAATAGTATAAAAAGTATCCAGTAGCAATTGGTGAACACAAACAAAGCCACCTGTTGTGATGCACACTTTTTGAATATTAGCAGAACTCAACAAAGAATGACAACAATCATATAAAATGAACTATAACAATATATTAACAATCAAAATCAGCACAAAGTGGGTACACCTGTCTCCACTGGTATATCACTAGTCAAACAGTCTTAGATTTGTCCTAATCCCTGGTGAGATTATCCATAGGTACTGTGCCACAGTTCCATGTCCGACGGCAGGTGCCAAATGATATGTTACAAATCCCACAGAGGTGCGGTTTGGTTCTAATGTGGTACAACATACCAGTCCACTCAAACATAATGTCCACACTCCACAGGTGAAAAGTATAAATGGGTAGCACCAAATATTCAAGTCCACTTTAGACACTGACCACACTCCACTGACACAATGTAAACAATGGCTCACAGTCCAAATGGCTTGATGACAACACACAGCTTCTGGCAGATCCTTCAGAATTTTCTCTTCTGATCTTCTCTTTTTCTCTGCTGTTTTCCTGTCTCAGTCAGGCAATGTCTGCTTTATATCGGCACATAGGAATATCGTCACTGTTCCAGTGTTTTACAATTAGTCACTTATAAAATTGAGACCTATCTCGGTCACCTGATATGAATGTAGGTCAGAATTCTAGCTTTTTTCACCTGTTTACAAATTACATCTGAGACACCCACAAAACAGGCCAACTCAGTGGCTCCGCAATGACCATGCACAGTATTCATTGAATTCAATGACCTGGCACACATAGAATGAATACAGTGATCTGTCCAAATGAAAACAACCAGCCATACACATTTTCATGGAGAAACATAAGAAAGTTATGACAAAACTCAAATGAAAAAAAAATGGAAGTTAAAACTGGATCTTATTCAATCTCACAATGACTCAATTATCGATAGACTCGTATCTGTAAGAAAAAGTAATATTTGCAGTGAAGATGTTGAAATGTGGCAAACATGGTGGTGACCGCAGACACTACTCCGACCAAATAATACATGGAAGTGAAAATTTTTATGTTCACATGTCCTTATTGTTCAGCACTTTGATCAGTCAGGGTTATGCTCCATGTGGCCTATTAAATTTTTCTGTCTACCGTATCCCTTGAAACAAAAGGAAAAGTTTAAATCACTCTGAAAATTATAGAGGCATTACACTTGGGAACACGATCGGGAAGGTTTTAAGCTGGGTAATCTTATATGATAATTGTAGCTTTCTTGATTCATCTAATTTGCAGCTTGGTTTCAAGCCAGGCAGTTCCACAACTCGGTGTACTTAATAGTATTTGAATGTAGTAACTTTTACTTGAAGCATGGGTCGAATTCTCATGTAGTATTTTTCGACGCTAGTAAAGCT
Organism: Hermodice carunculata; assembly: GCA_964020975.1. NCBI lineage: Eukaryota > Metazoa > Annelida > Polychaeta > Eunicida > Amphinomidae > Hermodice > Hermodice carunculata. Next base: position 11,197,320 of record OZ026627.1, read on the forward strand.
TTCTACAGAGTCGGATATGTCAAACTATTTTGTCTCTGATATTGCTTTACTTGCCCCTACCACAACATCCATGTCTAATATAATTAGCATCTGCACATTATATTTCATGGAATATAAGATCTCTTTTTATCCTGATACGTCTAAATCAAAGTTTTTCAACTTTGATAATGTTACAGACCACAGTTGTGATTGGCTGGTTGCGCATCCCAAGGGAGATAGTCCGTAATTGTGAAAAACTATGTTTTCGGCATGGTGTAGCTTCTGTTAAAAACAAAGTTACCTAAGTTAGGTTTGCTGCATCACAGAGTTGCGTTATTGGTGGTCATATAGGTGCACTGTCGTCTAGGCCAGGTGGGAACACCATGGTGGGTAAGGACAATGATGTGACCCTGGTAAGCACACAGTTCATACACCTGTTCATACACCTGTAAAAGCTGACATCCAGGTGTTGTTTCGTATTTCAATTATCACGAATTTACGCGCTGGGAATTATATAACAAAAATCCGTCCATGTTTTTCTGACATTTTTATCTCATAAATGCCATTCATGAAATTTTAAAATATACCAAAATACTGATTTTGTTTAGACTGAAAAATTATAACATGAAAAATAGAACGATTTATAACTGTGGTCTGTGGCCATGACACATAACGAAGCCAATCTTCTATTCGATTAAATGGAGAAAGTATTGAACATGTTAATTTCGACAAACATCTAGGCAGCATTATCGGTAGGCATGTTGCTTAAGAAAAGATTCGAAATTGTAATAGGAATATTTAATAACGAAATTAATGAACTCATGTCTCAGTTCAAACATATCTTTTGAAAGACAAAGTATGAGCTGTTCAAAAACTATTGTATGTCACTTTTTGGCTCTCAGTTATGGGATTTCTCCGGTCAAGAGGTTGAGCTTTTTCTCACTGCCTGGCGTTAGGCCATCAGGGTTTTATGGAAACTACCACCCCGCTTGCATAATAGGCTTTTCACTTAATATGTGACGATCATGATATGAAAGTACAACTGCTCATACGTTTTCTTAATTTCTCTACAGTTTATACCAAACACAATAGTATGCTCCTTAGCTAAACTGCTAATCGAAGGCAGACGTTCTTTGGTATATCACTCACTGACCTACATTTCATCTAAGTGCGGTCTATCCAAACAGATTTTCCGTTCCTATGTATTGCCAGAATTACTATTTATGTAACGTAATTTTCACCAGGAGCCCAATGATTTGATCTCAACTGCCAATATGATTATAGAAGTGTGTGCGATCCGGGATTGGAATTTGCAACCATATATGAGCAAAAATGACTCTTGTGATATACTTGATTACCTTTGTACTAATGACTTATGTACTGTCGGGCCTTTTTGTTTTTCTTTGACTTTTAATCAGTGTTATCTCTTTTGCTTTTTTTTCTGGATGTGCTACAACATCTGTTACGAAATAAAGATTTAGTAATAAAAACACATCTTCCTTCTTTGGAGACCGACAAATTGGACATAAAAAGAGAATTTCCTTTCCCATTTGTCAACGTTACTTCCTACGTATTCTAACCTACAATACATAGTGATTTCCAACAGGAAATATCTACTCCTCCTACAAAGTAGCGTTAACATTCACATAGATTGATTATTCCATATCTTTTACTGTTTCAATGTGATACACACATACATGGTTCTAATTGACAGAGTTGCAATGTTTATACAAATCTTATCGAACTGAAGAGCAGTTTAACTTTCAATAATACAAATTCTTTTGCATGACAATAGGAATAATCTCCAGTTCAATCACTTAACCATAAATTTTGCACATATTTCAATAAAAATTTTGTTCATTTCAAGTGAACTTGCACAGGATTACATTTTCAATACATTTCTATAATTATATATGCACACACACATATATATATATATATATATATATATATATATATATATATGTGTGTGTGTGTGTGTGTGTGTGTGTGTGTGTGTGTATTCACACACAAACTATCTGGGGAACTTTAATCCGCCAACCAAGCACATAAGCAGCAGACAGATTTTTTTAAAAATCAAATTTGAATAATCATGTCTCCAATCACAGATTATAAAGTTATGCAAATATCTCCATGCAAATTCTTTTCAAGTGACATTTTTACACAACAGCATAAACAGTATCACTGCAAATAATCTTAACATACTATAATAATCCGAACACACTTGTGTGAGTATTATTTATACAATCTTCAACCAATTCCTATCTTATCTATACAATCATTCACTCTTAGGATCAGATAAGCAGGTATCTCGTAGTCTGACTTAGTCCCAGAGTTTACTTCTCTATAATAAATACAAACTTGCATTGAACCATCAGGGTGTGGAATCAATACAATCGAACCACTCAAGCTACTTTGTTTTGGTTCTATTATAACATTTTCCAGCATGCTATTCATTTCTTCTCAAACTGCAGCCAATCTCAGATGATTCATCTGATAAGGTTGTTGCTTTATTGGACCAGCATCACCTACATCTATATCATGACATGATATTGAGGTGCAACCAGGCCAATCTGAGAATAAATGTTCAAACTCATGAATAAGGTTTTTCTTAATCATTTTTCTGTGTAAGCTTTAACTGGCTGACGTTACTATAAATATTTTGTAATATGTCAGAGTTCTGCATTTTTACACTGGCAATAGAACACAAGTCTTCATTTGAGAAAGGATTTTTCTCATCATCCCCGTTGTTATTTCCCTCATTCCTCACAATAGTGACACTGACAATTCCTACTGGTGCTGATTTTTCATAGTATTCTGTTACCATGTTCAAGTGACAAAGCCGTTTAGCTTTCCTCCTGTCTGGTGAAAATACTATTTAATCCACGTCATTCAACTTTTTTTCAACCAGATAATGACCACCAAATTTTGATTGAATTGAATTCGCTTGCACGGGCAAAAGTACCAACACCTTGTCTCCTAGTTTAAAATTCCTTTCCCTTGCTTGCTTACAATCCATGTTTTCATCTTACCCTGTGCATAAATCAAGTTTGTTTGTGCCATCTCACAAGTGATGTTTTTCAACATGTCTTTGAATTTGGACACTTACTCCAAATAGGTTCTTCTTGTGTCCCCACCAACTATTTTTCATTCATAAGCTTTAGCGGACCTCTCACAGTTCGTGCATATATCAATTCAAATGGAATGAACCAATAGTGACTCATTTGATATCTCTGAGGTAGCAAATGATAACAAACGTATACCTTTATCCCATTAATTTTCAAAACAATAGGTTGTCATCATATTCTTCAGTGTTTGATGATACCTTCCTAGAGCACCTTGTGTTTCTGGGTGGTAGGCTGAAGAATTAATCTGTTAAATGCCGAAATGTTGGGCAACCTCCTGAAAGACTGCAGACATAAAATTGGAACCTAAGTCACTTTGTACCTGTATCAGCAGTCCAATCCTGGTGAAGAATTGCACTAGAGCATCAAATATCATAGGAGCTTTAATGTTTTTTAATGGGATGGCCTCAAGATACCTAGTGGCCGAATCCGTGACAGTAAGGAGAAATTTATGTCCCACTTTTGTTTTTGGAAGTGATCCACAACAATCTATCATAACCCTGCAAAATGGTTCTCCAAGTACTGGGATACTAATCAAACGAACAGGTTTTTAAGTTTCGGATTGGGTTTTCCAACCACTTGACATGTTTGACATGTCTCACAAAATTCTACCAAACCCCGTTGTAATTTGGGACAAAAGAAGTGTTGAATTATTCGACACAGAGTCTTCCTCATATCTGTGTGGCCTGCCATAGGTACATTATGAGCTGTCTTTAAAAATTCTGCCATATATGATGGAGGAATCACTATTTGGTGAATGATTCTCCATTATTCATCAGTGGAAGCATCTGGAGGTCTCCATTTTCTCATCAACACTCCTGACTTAACATATTAAGAGACTGGGTCTTTGTGTGCCTCTTCTTCAGTAAAAGCTGTGCTTGCCAATTTCTTCAACTGAGGGTCAATTTTTTGCTCCCTCATCAGCTTATATCAATTCAAATGAGACATTTGAATCAGTTGATCCTTTTGGTTTACCTGGTCAGAGAGGTTACCATCATGGCTTACCTCTGGCCTCCATTACCTTTATGGCTTACTTGGTCCTCCAGGTTACCAGCCAATAATGTCTCTGCCAGCCCTAGCCATTCATCATCCTTGACATTGCCTTCTTGTCTAGAAGCTTCAAGAGCCATTGACTTGTCACCAAAGAGGCGGAAAAAATGCCCAGAAATTCCTGCTGAAGATGCCGTGTGTCCTCTCTCGTGACTGGCTCATCCATTAAATATGCTACTGGTTTACCTTTCACATTATCCCCCGCTACATCATTCCCTGGAAAGAAGGTCACAGGTACAATACTTACCATGACTGGTCCAATTTTGAAATCAGACTTCAAGTAAACGTTGTGAAGTGAGACTGTTATGTAATTTCCTGAACACCCTGAAGTAATACACTGGCTTTTTGATACGTACACCTTCCAGCAGTAAAGACTGGGCAGCACAAATGCCTTGTGGTCAACATCATTTTTTTTTCTGTGATACCAGCCCTTCTGATTTTAAACTTTCATAGCCATCCAATATGGACACAGCTACCCCAACAGGTGGGTTTTCAAATTTAGCATGCAAATTATCAAAATGTCCACCAGACATTTTAAGAGGTGGGCGCCACTTTATGCTGGCTAAAACAACTGGTTTCTCAGTATTTTTTGTCTTTCTCTGGAGTAAAAAAGCATTCAGATTTGACATGACCCCTTTTATTGCAGTGACTGCATTTGTATCCACTAAATGACTTCTGTCCTGTTTTCTTATTACTATGTTTATCAGACTGAGGAGAATTATTGTGCTTTTGTGCTTCTGATTTTTGACGAGGAGTGAGGTTACCCACACCCTCTAGTTTCTTTCTAAATTTAGATCTGAACTGACCCTGTTTTGGTTTTCTAAAGAACCCTTTATGTGTCACCTCATAGTCATCAGCCAAAACTGCAGGTTCATGTAATTTTTCTATCCGACATTCATCCAGATAGGCCGTAATTTCTTAAGCAATGCAACCTTTAAAATCATCTACCAAAATAAGTTCACTTGATTTGTCAAAATCATTTTCTACTTTCCTGAAGGAACACCATTGGTCAAACACATTCGTTTTCTTTCTGGCTAATTCCACATAAGTTTAACCTAGTTCCTTTGGCTGTCCCTGAATTTTATTCTGTAATAATCAGGTCCTAACTCATATGCTTTCAGAACGGCATCTTTCAACACATTATCCCTCTCCACAGACATTTATTCTATGGAGAGGGATGAATACACACCTTGTGCTTTTCCTATAAACACACAATGTAACAGAGGAGGCCACACTCTGCTAGGCCTTTCTAAGGTATCATCTATTTTCTCGAATGGCAGAAACAAGTTGGACACTTCTTTGCCTAAGTTCGAGCTTTCGCAGCTTCAACTCATGTTCTCTTGCCAATTTCAGCTCATGCTCTCTTTCAGTCTGTGCTTTTCTTACATCAGCTTCTACTGCTTCTCTTGCTGCCTCAAGCTTTAATTTAGCTAATTCCAGCTGAATTGACAAACTTTGTTCTCTGATCCCTCATCCTCAAGGAAACCTTCTTTAATCAAATGGCAAACTATCATTTGTTTCAGAAGTATTTTCTGATACCTCCTGGTACCTCTGAAATTAAGTATTGGGCCACATTTTCCAGGTCCTTCCTTGACAATTTATCGAAATCTTCAACTGTTATGTCCTCATTAGCCAGAAGCACACTGGGATCTATTGAAATGTTGTCCTATTGTCTGTTTATTGACCAACAAGTATGTTTATAAATACCAGTTATACTTTGTTGAGTTCAAACTGTAAGATTCAGTGTTTAAAAACTTCCGGAATTTTCCAGATCTTTTGTCTTAAATTTGATCCTGTTTTTCTTGGATTGATCCAGAACAAGCCCCCACAATTTGTTGCGATGCCCACTTTTTAAATATTAGCAGAACACAACGAAAAATAACAACAATGATATAACTTTAACAACAGAAATATATTAACAATCAAAATCAGGACAAAGTAAGTACATTTATCTCCACTGGTATTTCACCACTCAGATAGTCTTAGATAAATCCTAATCCCTGGAGAGATTATCCACAGGTACTGTCCCACAGTTCCAAGTCCTATAAAAGGTACCAAATGATATGTTACAAATCCCACAGAGGTACGGTTTGGGTCTAGTGTGGTACTGAAATATAACGTGCTGAGCCAATCCCACAGAGGTACGGTTTGGTTCCAATGTGGTAAAATATACCAATCCACTCAAAGATATTGTTCGCACTACAGGTAAAAAGTATAAATGGGGAGCACCAAATATGCAAGTTCACTTCAGACACTGACCACACTCCACTGATACAATGTAAACAATGGCTTGATGACAACACACAGCTTCTGGCAGATCCTTCAGAATTCTCTTTTCTCCTCTTCTCTTCTTCCCTGCTGTTCTCCTGTCTCATTCAGGAAATATCTGTTTTATATGGACACACAGAAATTTCACCACTGTTCCATTTTTTTCTAGTTAGTCCCAGATCACATTGGAACCTGTCTGGGTCACCTCATATGAATGTAGGTCACATTCTAGCTTTTTCCACCTGTTTACAAACTACATCTGAGTCAACCACAAAACAGGCCAACTCAGTGGCTCGGCAATGACCCTGCACAGTATTCATTGAGGGCAATGGCCCGGCACACACAGAATGAATAGAGTGACCTCTCCAAGTGAAAACAAACAGCCATACACGTTTTCCTTACAGCACCCATTCATGTTTCAAAAATATTTTTCAAAGAATTACTTGGCAACTCAGAAAAATGCAGTGGTCAACATTCTTAAAGTATATTTTATCACTATAACAACAGATTCGTTTCTTTTCATTTCTTTTATGACATCAATTTAGTTTTCTTTCTCAAAGCTATGCAGTATCCTATCATTTCAAACTATTTTGTAATAGCTTTAAAACTTTCAGTAGATGTTTTATCATCATTTACTCTTCATCTAAACGGATATGCTTTCCCATAAACTGAAAATAGACGTGCAATCAAGTCATGCATAAAATGTAATTCTAGAAAATGTCTTCTTGAAAAGGTTATTATTTACATCTGAAATATCTGTTTTAACCAATTATGCACTTTAACGCAAACTCTCTAGTAAAATGGCAATCCCCCCCCCCCCCCGAATTGGCCTAATATCTTGATAACTCCATTAGAGAAACAACATAAAGGACCGTCTACACGTTTTATGTTGTACAGCCTATTGTTAGTGTATGTCATCCTGTATAAAATATTGCCGGAAAATCCCTGTATTTGATGAAATTATACACTTGTAGATTTGTAAAAAACAAATATTCCAGAAATCATGGCGAACTGTTACATTAAGGTGCTCAGTCGAATAGTTTTTCACATTCATCTGCCATCTTACAGTATCTTCTATCAACATCTGGGAAATAAAATAAAAACATTTTCTCTGCACATTGTACTTTTCCATCAAGTAATCTATTTCATTACTTTGATAGATTATTACTTCACCATCTACAATTTTGTCACATTCTCTTGGATCGGCATAAATTACACTCTGGTATTAAAACATTATTGAAGATTTGGAAATTTCATATGGAAAGATTAACAATTGACAAAATTCGTGTGTCTATTCAATATAATAATTTAAGATAATTTTGTTAAAACCCTCTTTCGGTGTAATTGCATTGAGGTTCAAATACACCCAGATCCACACGGTAACTTGACAATATAAAATGTAAATAAAGACAGGATTCCAATTCATTAGGCAAGTATTAATCTATTTTACATTATCAAATTGCAACCAGGGGACAAATTGACCATAATATACATCTCGATGATAATTGGGCTATTTTACACTATAACATCAAGAGACACCATAAGATATGGACACAATACAATACTTTTAAAAAATTGCTCTGGCCCAGTGAAAGCTCCAGACTTAGAGTCAGGACCACGCAGGCCTAAGTGCACCTGGGTTCATGAGGCCACGACTGCATGCCACAATGGGCAGCCGCAACCACCAGAACAGGACTCACCGACAAGAGCTGACTCGAGGAATTTTAAAAAGTTCATTTATTTAAATTGGGCATGAACGAAAACATCATCAACACTTGCAATACCATATTCACATCATTGCTTGAAAAAAACACGGGTTTGCCTTGATGTTGATACACAAGTTATGGCACAAATGTTGCTTTTCTGGCTATACAAAGTTAAGTTTACACCATATAATAATTATGTATGTCCACAATTAACTATACATCCCATTACATGCAAACTGACAGTCCTTAAGATAATATTACATTTCCATATATTTTCACCTATGTTCGGTAGCTGTACTGACACTAACTCCTCAAATTTACCTGAACATGCAAAGTCACTAAATCTTTTCAACAAGTTTGAGAGCATAATGTTGTGACTGTACATATGCAAATTTTAAATCACCCTTGTCATTACGGTCTTGCCAAAATATTTTTTTCAATATTGATTTTGTTTAGACCATTTGACATAAATTTATACATTTTTTGTGCCATGTTTTCTACATCATGCATATTTTAGGAAAACATCGCCTTTCCCAGACAAATATTTCTTGTCGATAGTTCCTTTGTAATCAGGACTTGGTATGACTAGTATTAAATCAATAAGTATAGATAAGGCAATAGTTTTTCACTATAGTCATCCTACCATATAAAGAAATGTTTCTTTTAACGCACATTTGGACTTGATTTATATCTTTTGATATTAATATATATTATTTCGGATGTACGAAATCATCCCAGTCATGAATAATACTAACACCCAAGATAGTTACATGTGCATCCGTCCATTTCATGTTATTTGTTGTGTCCATTTTGAATATTCGTTGTTTTAGACTTCCAGTTAGCATAATATTCCAATCTTGTGAAATTGACCTTCACACCAGAATATTTTCCAAGTGTATCAAAATGAGGTTGTACTTGTAGCCAATTTTTTTCTTGTTGCTGCTACAGTCAAACACATATCTTCCACATACACTGATTTGCTTTATGTTTTTTACCTTCAACTTTAATTCCCTGCATATTTTTGTTTTGTCTTATCCCAGTTGCCATTTTTTGCACATAAAATGAAAATGTAGAGTGAAAAAGGTCAGCCTTGGGGAGTTGAAAGGGGTTTGTTGGACGATGAGTGCTAATGTGCAGTAAATCTTGAATTTGTGCCTTTTTCTTGTGTTCAACTTCATACTTTTGTATTTCGTGAAACTCGGTACTGTTTAGTATTTGACTTCGATTTCATTGTTGGCCGGAAATTTATGAATGTGGTTAATGTTTAAGGAATTATTTGTTGCCTTGTTGGGTTGAAATTTATGATGTGTGTAATTTGTCTATGAACCATTTTTGTTCAACCTGAAGCTGTTCATTAATCATCTATGCTGGTTTTGACGTTTTCAACACTTTTTTTACGATCCACCTTAAAATTCATGGGATGCAAAGCTGATTTTAAAACAACTTTATTGGGGATTTTAATAGTAATGAAAGATGACTGGACTCTGAAACCAATTGGCCTTCTACTTTGATATAACATAGAAATGCTCGATTTAGCATTTTATTGGTGGGTAAAATCACTTGAGGATTGGTATTAACACGTTTTAAATTGATGAAGTTAGGGATGCTGGTGTAAATTAGAGCAGACTGTTAACCTCCAAATTGTGCAGCAGATCATCACTAAACATCTTTATGTTACATCAACAAGATCAAAATGACTGATCTATTAATATTGTGCCATTTCAATCCATCAGAGGCGTCATCTTTATGCTACATACACATATTGATTCGCAAAAATCACTCCATAGCCATAGAGCCTTGCAGAGATAAAATGGCACATAAGCATAATGAAAGAGTGTAGACTGTGCACTGTTCTGTTTGTTATTCAGCGGATGGCATACGCCATGTCGAAACGTTCAGAAGAACAAAACAGTGGGAAGATGGTTCAGTTTGCCCACATTGCCTTTCGGGCAAACACTTACTACATGTTGCCTGCTCAAGATTGGCATTGATTCCAATAAAGTATTTTTGTACATGGTTAAATTCAGATCTACTTCCTCCTTTTTGTCTGCTCTATCTTTTTTTTTTCAGAAATGCTATACTTCATCATATTATCATTTTGTGTTGGAATGTGGAATGAAAGTCATGCTGGGGAGTCGCCAAATTGAATTTGAACAACGTCAAGCCACTCTTGGGGGGTATGGTCTATTAAATTAACAAACTATATTGCTTTAAATATTTGTTTCCAGAATGTTTGCTTACCAAACAGGGCTTTCCCTACAGCTGTCTTACGAATAAAACTGCCAGCGGAAAAGTATATCAATGATGGTACAGGACTTACCCCATAAACATTCTTTATTTGATAGATCATTTCCTAATGACAGCTTTAATCGCATATAAGCTTAAATTTACTGTCGAAATCCAAACCAGAACGACATTCCATGGTGCTTTACCACAGAAAGAAGATTCCATGGGGACACTTGTATCATACCTCTCTGCAGCTCAGGTAATTGTGTACATTTTGCCACTGCAGCTGAAATAGCCCTTAGCTCTATAGGTTTCCATGATGTGTGGCATTATACAATCATCTGCAAACTTGTCACATTCTAAGAAGGAGAACTTTTATAACATTTCACAAATAAAGCAACTTAAATGAAAATGTATCATTATACTTTAACCGTCAAAAACCAAAATTTTGTGTAGAAGGAATGACTAAATATCTGCAGTGCAATAGCGTCGGTGATGTGTATATGTGTGTGTTTGTGGACTATATTTGGCACCACTATGATCTGTTTATCAGTATTTTACGTACAAAGAGTTAAGAAAGCTAAGAATAGATCAGGCACTTTAGTGTCACCATACCTTGAGGTATATTTAGAGTTAATACAGTAATATTTGATGTAATATAAATGGCTTTATAGATAATAAATGACATACATTTGTGCCAGTCTACTTTTGGATTATTGTGTTGCATGCTCATAGTCCATACAATAATAAATTAAGGGATGCAATAATGTCTGCGCTTAATCAATTTCTCAACAGATTAGTCCTGCTTATCATTAATTATAGCCCGTAATATATGTTCATAACCATCAGTGGAAACCTGGATAAGTTGCAGCATTATAGCAACCTCGCTTTTAAGACCTCGCAAATGGTTTTGAAGGTTCTTGGTTTGCGATGTCTTCTTCACGCGTGAAACGTACCTCGCGAATCCAGAGACGCATGATAAAATTAAATACTGGCACCCTACGAAAAAGCACATGTATGTATAAAGGCAGGATTATCACCAGGCCCATGACAGGGTTCAAAAAATAGTAATATTCATTAAACATATAATGAAAATTCTTGTACATTAGCAAATTTTAAACTTACAAACGACGTTGCAAACTTAAGTGCAAATGTGTATTAATTCTCAGAAACCACAAGGTATACTCAAATATTGCTCATAACCCATATGGTTTGTTCCTACCCTGCTGCACAGTGCCTCTGTTATAACACTGAAGTACTGTAATGTCTTTTGTAATAATCCACGCTGGTGTGAACTACTCTAATTGTTTATATGTGAATGAAAATCACCACATTCCTTTCAAGATGGCAGTGAATTGATTGTCCAATACTGTTAACCTGCAAATATAAACCTGTTCGACTTAAAACATTTGTAGCGAAAGGAGGGAAAATAACTGATAATTGAAAGGCCTAATTTTTAAACTGAAACAAATTACAGAGAAATATTAGCGATCTGACCCCTCTTGTAACCATTGTAGAGTAAGCGAATTATAGGTTGGAATATTAAACCACACTTTCATTATGTAGCTTCGGGATTTACGGAGATCCTAAAAGGCATATCAGCATAATGAATGTAAGCAAAATATACAAAACTGTAGAAAAAAATCCTAATTCAATGTACGTTGTACAAAACGAAAGAACTGTTACCATCAGTGCACTTGAAAAAAAAATACATGCTCGGTAAAATGACCCAAATTTTCCCACATGATGTATGTTTGCCAAGCGCGTTCCTGCTAATAACATAATCTGGAAAGCAAACATTTTTTTGCCAAGTTATACTATTCTTGCTTTCAAGCCAATCATAAACGAATTCTGAATTGGAAATCTTGGGATGTAGGGCAATGTGGAATTAAAGATGGTCAACTCGAACTTGCTTGTATAAACTGATTTTTTTTTTTGGGGGGGGGGCGGTTCCCGTAAGGATGTGGGCTAACATAATACCCTTTAGAGCAAGCTAGTCTCACATTGATTCAAAGATGCACCTGCATATTTATAGTAGTTCGTTGTGAAGTGTAAATGCTGTTTGCTCAAATATTTATACCATGCCATTGATATTGTATAAATACCATATATAAATTGCTTCAACACTACGAAATATGTGCACTATTAATCAATACGTATATATTGCGTGAACCATGTTACTCTAAGGTTTGAATAAGGGAACATCAATAAGTGAGATACATATATACAGTATAAACATATATGCACATGTTTATTCAGGTGTTTAAATAAAACACATCTGATATCGACAAGCTGTGCAATTTGCATGCTTAATATTTTATATGATGTGCCACATAATTTTTCTTCATATTATTAGATGTGTAGTATTAGCATCACCCTTTCTTTGAAGTGCTAGCTTAATCTGACAGTATTATTATAATAAATTAGTTTTACACCATCGTTTACTTTAGTTATTTAATGTATACCAGGACAACTATGAATTAGCTATATGGTAAAGATGACGATTTATTAGTAGTCAGAGTAGAGTCAGTATTAGGTACTGAATACGCAATGTTCTGATGAGCAACAAGTTATGGAACCCGCTGGCACAATATGCAATACTCTCTCATATGTAACTTTTTGGAAAGCTTGAAGATATGTATAAACACAAAATCAAAGGAGAAAGCGACACCTGATTTTTTTTTATACTTCTGCAGGTAGTCGCGAGGTGGCTGGGCACATTCAATCATAAATGGAGTTGGGTAAAGCTGTCGGTAAAAGTATGGCCTGACCAGACATTTTAACCACATTGCATTGGTGAATGTTTGCATTCACTAAATTTATATTAAGTTTTTATTCCTGTGTCATGAGAACAACGAGCTTATTTGCATATATATACCAGTGCTCCCGTACTATACATATTTTGACAGATATCGTGATTTGATCCCATTTCGTTCAGCACTAAGTATTGATAGCTTAATGCTTGGATCAGCTAATTTACACATATATATTTATCTGAGCTCTCGCATTGCACACATTTCGACAGAATTAGTGATTTTATTCTATTCCAGTCAGTACTAAGAATTGATCGCTTAATCCTTGAATCAGCAACTAATCATGTGGTAAACATGCATAGTACATTTTATTGGCAGTGAATTTTTTATTTACTCAGGTAACCGCCACATGGCAGTTAACATTGTATTATTTATGAATAAGTAAAACTGCCATTGTATGTGTGTCTTCATCATTAACAATATTATAATGCGTAAGACCACATGTGAGTGTACGGCATCTGAAGATATATTAACCTCCTTTCCATTTCATGGGCAAGAGTAAGATATAATGTATACATACGTACCGGTGCTCCTGTACAACATAGCTTTTGGGAAGTCACTTAAGATATACTGCAAGAAATACAACAACTTACTTTCTGTTGAATGGTCTTTGACATGCTAATAATCATATACATATAGAGGTGCCCATGCATAAAATAAATCATGGTACATGTATATTTCGCAGAGGTTTAAGCATAGAGTGTATACTTAAGATTTTATATATATATATATATATATATATATATATATATATATATATATATATATTATTCATGCCAGCTTAGATGAGCTAGGTTGAGAGCTCCATACCTTGGTTACATTCATGAATCCACTTTCTCGAGTTCTTAAGTAAATTTCTTGGACATCTACATCACGTCCATCTAATGGTCTATGCTGATATGAATCATTTATCACTGTAAAATGGGGTATTAAGTAGATCTTCATGCACTCATTGAAAACTAAAAGGGGTTTATTTCAAGTGTTCGCTTGTGTGTTTGAACAGCGCCAAAGCACAATCTTTAAGGGAACCATTTGTGATGCTAAGTGTTTACCTCGATTGAATTTTTGTAGTATCCCTTTTTTCATATGATGCATACCTTGTGGTCCTGGTTAGTCATTGAGAGCATTCATGCTGCTCTCTCTCTCTCTGTCTCTCTCTCTCTCTGTCTCTCTCTCTCTCTCTCTCTCTCTCTCTGTCTCTCTGTCTCTCTCTCTGTCTGTCTCTCTCTCTCTCTCTCTATCTCTCTCTCTCTCTCTCTCTATATATATATATATACATTTATATATATACATATATATATGCAAAATTAAAAATAGTAAATAATATTCTTAGCGCTGATAAACATACTTACCAAAACGTTTATAAGGTTTTTATAGTATAAACATAAACAAGTAATCCTTGGATTACTGCCGGCATTTTAAAATACAGTAAAAATCAAGATTAGTTATAAAGACAAATAAGGAGTACTGGGCAAAACAAACCAGTTCCAGCAAATTTTTGATACATATAAATCATGCAATACTGTAGTACGTAGATATATTGATCAATTGAAGCCACAATATTACCAGTCAGAACACCAATTAAATAAAAAGGCGGAAAAAAATATCAAAAGTTGCACTTAAAAAGGTGTGAAACCATATGGACAGTTCTGAATATAAGTAAAAACAGGAAAGTATTTCTCTTTTTTTTTTCACTGTTGATAACACAAAAGTTACAAACGAGGAAACAATTGTTGATCGTTTTAATAGATTTCCTTTGTAAGTGATAACGTTGAACACGCTTGTAACTTTTAGCAGATAAATTCAGATTAAAAATTAAAAATGATTTCAAACCAATATCCAGCATATGACTGGATGATCTTTCCATGAGACCAATTAGGAAATTGATTCCTTTTCTTGATGAACCTGTCAATTTGATTATAAACCAATCACTTACAACCTGATTTTTTTCTTCAAAAAACTGAAAATTGCCCAAGTGGTTCCCTTACACAAGAAAAAAGAAAATATTTTAAGAGTTATAGATCAATATCACTACTCCCTGTTATGTCAAAAATTGTTGTAAAAGTAGTTTACATTTAGTAATATAAATATTTTACGGACAAACCATTATTCTGCGACATCGCACATAGATTGAAAAAATGCCTTCAACTAAGACAGCAGCTCTTGGGTATTTCATTTGAATCATATGGATCCTTGACCTTGTAAATTTGTCTTGAAGTATGTTTTGTTGTCTTAAGCTTTAGATATCTGGGGTCATCGAGTTTTTGTATAAAGTTCGAACCTTATTATTATTATAATTATTATTATTATTATTATTATTATTATTACTATTATTATTATTATCATTATTATTATTATTATCATTATTATTACTATTATTATTATTATTATTATTATTATTATTATTATTATTATTATTATTATTATTATTATTATTATTATTATTATTATTATTATTATTATTATTATTATTATTATTATTATTGTTATTATTATTATTATTATTATTGGGATTACTGGCACTGCATTACTTTGATTTTAAGTTTACCTGGAGAATAGATCACAATTTGGTTCATAGAATAATGTCTCTCCCAAACCATTGCCCAGTGAACCTGGCATTCCACAAGGATCCATATTACGACCTCTTTTTCTTATTATTTATACAAATGACATGCACAATGCATTATCAAAGGCAAAATCAATTCAGTATGCTGATAACATGACCCTAATTAGTCCACTATGGAGTTTCTCGCTTTATATGGACACTGAACAGAATGCACTTGATGTATCAAACCATGTAAATTTTGAATTGAATAATTGTTTTACTGGCTTCCTTCTAATTATAACTATCATTAAACATGTAGAAAACAAAGTACATGCTATTTCACTTTATCACAGACACATAAATTTCGACTTATTTACAAAAATAAACAATATTCATATTTTTTAAGTGAAATGATATGACTTTAGGACCAATGATTCAGGAATATCTAAATCGGACCGCTCATGTGAAGAAAGTAGATAAGAAATTATTTCAAGTAGTTTGTATGTTTAAAAGCCGTTTTAAATGCAATACAGTTAGTGCGCTGTTATTAATTTACAACTATCTCTTTTATTTATATGTCAATTATTGTCTCCTTCTCTGGGGCTTCCCGTGTGGACAGATTTTCCTTTTGCAAAAAAGAAAAAAAAGGGTAAGCAAAAAACAAAACAAAAAAATATTCGTCTTGCATGATCTGAAAAGTTTAATGCACGGACAGATCCACTCTTTTCAAAACTACATATCTTAAAAATAGGTCAAGTTTTATAACCGATATCATTAAAGCTTTATAATAAATATTTTAAAGGTGAATTAGCACAATTTTTTTCACAATTTGTATACAATTCCGGTGGAGATTCATGCATGTTTTACAGGAGGCAGAGATAATGTTCTGCTTCCCTGGCCCACCAACATTACCTGTAAAAACGTATAAGATATCATGTCCCCTTCCTAAATAAAGCCTTCCAGTCTGTATTACAGAATTATTTGAAAGTTACTCTGGTTTATCAAATTACATTAAAGGATATTTCATTAACTGGTATAAAGATCTATGTACTGTGTGGACTTTTGTTCTTAGCTTGGGCAATAATGACGCACAAATTTCCTGTGTTAAAATTATAATGCTTTGCTGATAGGTAACAGCTTTCCTACATACTGTATCCGTTATTCGTATTTTTATTTGTCAAATAAACATTTTTTTATAACTGTGACCATTCTTACTCTGACTCTTTATAATCTACAGTATATTGTCAGTTCAAAAGGTGTGTACTCGAGCTGTAATATATCAGTGGGTGTGGTCATTATAAAGTTATCTGGTTAACCATTTGGAACAGGAAAGTACTGCTGTTAATGGTACTACTTCCATGATGTTGATGAGCTACATACTTAAGCGGTATATGGTATTTTCCTCACCTATCCTTGGGTTCCTCATTTTCATTAAATCTTATTTCTAAAGTGTACAAGTGGGGTTTTTTGGTTTCGATTTCAGGATGAACTGAATAATCATATATTTGAATTATACATACAATAGCTATTATGATATCACTTTCAAAAGGTAACTAGCATTATGCATTGTATTATATTTGTGATGACTATACAAGTGCATACTAAGCCTTGATACATGCACAATGCAGGGTATTACTTTCATCATGAATGGGATCACATATATGTACAATTGCAGTGCATGGTGTTATTTTCGTGATTACTAAATAACAGTATGCTTGAATTATGTCTCCCTGTTTTTACATTCTTCGTGGGTACTGTGCTTATACGTGGAAATGTGTGTACCTGAGGTACAAGATATTTCTTTCATATGCATAGTGTTACTTTTATAATGACTTAAAGCAATTACATTCATTTCATATATGTGCAGTGCATTGTAGCGATTCCATTATGAGGGAAAAGTCATATACTATTGCATATACATCCGGGTACATGGTATTATTTTCATGATGACTGAATAGCATGTACATGATGACTGAAAATCAAATATATAAATCATATTGTAACCGTGCATGCATAGCATTACTTTCATACTTACTGAAGTCATACCTTAATTGTATAAACATGTGCCTTGCACAGCATTACTGTTTTCATCATGACTGAAATAGTCAGACCTAAATTACAATTTATACAATTTATATATTAATGTACGTTGCGTGACTTTACCTCCATGAAAACTGGTAGTTCTATACTCTAATTATATGTATAATCATGTGCAGTGCATATTATTACTCTCATAATGATTGAAAGGTGTATACCTAAAGTTTATGTTCATGTCGAGTTCATGGTGTAAGGTTCATAGTGACTGAAAGTATATGGAAGTACTGTTTGAAGAGCTTACAGGTTGCATGTCACCATCTGTTGAGAAGCTTACAGATATTTATCACCATCTAGGTGAATCTTCATTTATTTTTATTGTTCCCATCCACATTAGTCTTTTTCTATTTTGTTTTGTCTTTAAGTTGATAATGTTTTGATCTGTCATATTTTCTCATGTCATTTTTATACCTTTACTGTGTTCAACATTTTTTCTTCAGTTTTAGTCAGACATTATTTTGTCCTCCTAAGCATGGAATGTCAGGACTTGGTACAGATGAATCAATTCCTGCAAATACAACATATTAATGAGTGTTAGTGCTTTACAACAGGACATTCTGAGGAATTGTGGTGGTGTATCTTACCTGTCTAAAAGGTGCGCTGTACAACACTGGAATAGCAATCGAGTTATCCTTGATAACTTGATTGCTATTATAGCCGACTTTCTATATTAAACAAAAAATAAACCTATCGACTATCTTGTGCCATTAAAACATAGTTTTTTCTTTATTAGATATGCAGATCCAAACGTCTTTATGCCACGTTTGACATTTCTCTTGACGTTAATTGAATATTTAAAGATGCGTAATTTAATTTTAAATTTAGTGTCATTTGCTTCCTCAACTCGTGCATTGATCAACAGTCAACTGACCTTTTATTATTTAGTTTGGATAATTATACAACAATACTTCTTGCAGGCTCTTGTTGTTCTCATTGTGGACTACTTGTTTATCACCATGATAACTTTGAATATACTTTAAGAGATATTTACACTTCCCACCGAAAATGGGAAGGCTTGTTTATTGACATATTTGGAAGTTGATTGGAATAGAAGATTACATTGTGCAATATTCACCGACACCCTATAGAGATGCTACTAATGAAATTGGTTTGCATGCCTTCACGCCAATAATTGGAAGTTTTTTCTGATTGAACATCAGACGTGATTTTTGCGGGGGATTTTAATATTGATTTGTTGAGGATTAGTGAGAGTTCAGCTACATTAATTGATCATACATGTTTGAACTTGTTGCACTGTAGGAAATTTAGCACATCGGGAACAATTTTAACAGACATGCCGGGTCATGTATACTCTTTTACTGGTGTTAACACTCACATTGAAATGAATCACCCACCCCCACCCCCATCCGCCACCCAAAAAATGTTTATGCAGTTGGGAAATATGATCAAAATTCTTTGCAAACTTTTTATACATACCTGAATTAAAAAAAAAATGTAGATCAAAACCTCAGCTCAGAGCCCAGTAAAAGTAATGCAATTTAGGAAAATATTATGCTAAGCGCTGAAGAAACAAACTTACCAAAAGTCTATAAGATGTCAGACGCATGAACATAAATTTATTACATGGATTGCTGCTGGCATCTTAAAATACATTAAATATCGTGATTAACTACACAGACAAATAAGAAGTACTGGGCAAACCAATCCCATGTTCTGTATCATAAAGTACATTCTTAAAACACACAATACTGTACTACATAGAAGTATTCGTCAATAAAAGTACAATATTACCAGTCAGAATATCAACAAAAAAAAAAAAAGAAAAAAAGAAGAAGTTGACACTAAAAACCCTGGGACACCATTTGGACAGTTCTGAATATGAGAACAAGCAGGATAGTATTTCCTTTTTTTATTACTGATTAAACATAATTAACCAGCAAGGAAACAATTGTTAATCATTTTTTATAAATTTTTTACAACTCTCGGACTTAAACTGTCAAAAAATGATACATCAAATAAAAGCATTATTCTCCTTCTATCTAAATGATAACATTGAACACGCTTTTAACTTTAAGCAGATAAATTTTGATCATATTGTGAAACCTATAAATAATTTCAAACTAAAGTGTAGCACCTTGCAGGATGGTCTATCCACGAGACTAATTAAGAAATAAATTCCTTTACTTGCTGAACCTCTCGCCTTTATCATAAACCAGTCACTTACAACAGAATTATTTCAAACAGACTGAAAATTGCTCAAGTGGTTCCCTTACACAAGAAAGATGAAAATAATATTCAAGAAAGTTATAGACAAATATCATGACTCCCTGTTACGTCAAAAATTGTTGAAAAATTATTTTACATTCAGTAATTTGGTTATTTTGCAGGCAATTCATCATTTTGCGACAACCAACGTGGATTTGAAAGGATGCACTCAACTAAGACAGCAGCACTTCAGTTTTTGGGTCAAATCATATAGTTGCCTCACCGTGTAAATTTGCCTTCAAGTATATTTTTGGATTTGTATAAAGCTTTAGGTACCATCAAATTCTTTGTCAAAAGTTGGAACACTATTGGATTCCTGGTACAGCCTTACTTTGGTTTCCAAGTTATCTGGAAAATAGATCAAAATTTGTCTTAAATGAGAAAGTCTCTTCAAAACCATTCCCCATTAAAACTGCATTCAAGAAGGATCCACACTAGGACCTCTCCGTTTAATTATTTATACAGATAATACAGACAATACATTCTAAAAGTTAAAATCAATTCGGTATGCTGATGATACGACCCTAATTAAACCACTATGATGGGTTGTTTTGTTTTGTTTTGTTTTGTTTTTTTTTGTTTTGTTTTGTTTTTGGGGTTTTTTTTTGTTTTTTTTTTTTTTTTGGTTTTTTTTGTTGTTGGTTATTTCTTTTATTTTTTGCTTCACGTGGACACTGAACAGAATGCCCTTGATGCATCAAACCATACAAATTTTGAATATAGTAATGTTGTTTGCTGGCTTGCTGCTAATAAACTGTCTTTCAACACACAGTACATAGTATTAATCAACAGACATATAACTTTCAACTTAGTTATAGAAATAAATCATATTCGTATGCCTAAAAAGAAAGAATTTGATATTTTGGGATTATCGATTCAGGAAAATTTAAATCCAATGCTCATGATAAAAAATATCTAAGAAATTAACTAAAGTTACTGGCATGTTTAAAAGACTTTATAACTGCGCTTTCCAATTAGTGCTCTGTTATGAGTTTACAACTCTCTCTTCGATTCATATGTTAAATATTGTATTCTTGCCTGGAGCTTTTCAAGTGAACGGAATTTCCTATTGCATGAAAAAGCCGTGTGTCTTGTGTGTTATAAAAGGTTGAATGGACACACATAGCCACTTTTCTTAAAACTACATATCTTAGAAATGAGGTAAGTTTTTCAACCAAAATCAATTAAGTTTTATGATGAATATATTACAGGTGAACTACCACAATATCTTTACATTTTCTATAGAGTCCCCGTGCAGACTGATGGATACTTTACAAGATGCAGAGATCATGATGTGCTTCCTAAGCCCACCAACATAACCTGTGAAACATCTATAACATATTTTGTCTAAATAATAATCGTTTTTCTAGCTCTTGTTACCGTGACTTTATAGAATTTACGATATATGTTGCCTGTTCATGGAGTGTATATGATAGAGTTGTAATGCATCAGTGTGTATGATCATTATTTAATCATCAATGTTTTTTGAACAATCTGGAACCAAAAAGAAGATTCATGACCAACAACAATGATAGAATCTATCCTGTGGCAGGTTGTTTTTTTCACTTGTAACCTATTTGTGCACCTTTATGACTGTTTCGCTGATAATTTTATGATGAATGCCTTTATCTGGAGTAAGTTGAGGTATCTTGAGCGTTTCCAGCTGTTGTGCTCTAACATGTCTGTGGTAACCTTCCTTTGTGTCAACGTATCTGCACTTTACCCCATTATGTATAGGTAAATAGGTGACAGAATCTCTTTACAAGTGACAACATCGTACTATTTGTTTCATTTTGCAGCCAGCTGTTTGCTGAAGCTGGGATTTTTTTTACTGTGGCAATGCTGTTACCCCCTCTCAGACAATAGCAAACTGCAGACCGATTTATAATCAAAGGGAACGAGTAGTCCTGTAATAGTACTAAATATGTCATAAATCCTGATATAAAGAGAAACCGAATAAAACTTTGCCTGACTATTCACTGTGGAAAGTATTTTTGTATGTAGATTATATTGATTGTGTGCTGTTGACCCCAAGATATTTTTGTCTGGAACTATCAATACTTTAAGGCTGTTTTTGTGCACAAATAGGCGTTCTTACGTCATAGTATTTCAATAATGCAGCCCAGGTATTGACAAACTGTTAACTGAAACCAAATTTATAACGTCAAGATGTGAAAATATTTGGTAGGTATCATGTTAAAATGTTCCATCTATAAACATAAATCCGCACAATGGTTTCAAAAATAGCTAAGCTGCACTAACAAGAAAATAACAATGAATGAAATACTTGTACCATTTGATCGTGTTGCCATGTTATTTCCAATCGTTTCTCCAAACAGTTTTAAATTTTAAAAGCATTTCTAAAAATGGTTTGCATAACGACTACTAACGGACTATGTAGAAATGTGCCTAATGTAGAGAGTAAGCAAGCTGGAAATTATCTGTGTTTGAAGTAAGATTCCTCTGGGAACAATGCTGTTATTAAATATATAAATAAAGCGTTACAAAATGTTTAATATTATAATTAAAAGGGGCTGTCAATTATAAACCATGTTTCAGGACATAAACATGCATTTTGCACCACGCCTAAAAGAAAAAAAAATCCAGGCGGCAGTTTTAGAGAGTAGTGAAAAGTTGTAGACGAAATCTTTCTATTTAAATATTTGTAACGAAATAAGAAATTTTATTATGTCCTGTTTAACGGACCATAAGCCGACCTGAGAAGAGTATGAGTGAATTGGGAATATTTTTTACTTAACTGCATATATCTGCGTTCTCGCTTATATACATATAATAGTAAAGTCTAAGAAGTTCATTATTCATCAATGTGTGACACCAGTGGTACCAAGTGACCACACTTGGTGAAAGTGATTTCAAGTATACCTAGTAGGAATAATATTGTGTGATCCATTTTACAGAAGCTGCTCTTTTTCATAAGCTTTGACTCCAACAGATATGGGCAGGTAACATACAATAACGACAGGTGACAAAATTGAAAAGAAAAAAATACAGATAATAAATTATACAAAAATAGCAAACGTAATTCTTCCGTTGTCACACAAAACAAAACAAAACAAAACAAAAAAAAAAACAAAAACAAAAAAAACAAAAAAAACAAACAAAAACAAAAAACACACACACACATTGGACGGCGCTGTCAAATCTGGCAATCTCTTGTGTGCCTTACAAAATTAATGACTGGTTCAATGCATTAACATTACAGGTTGTAGTAAATGTATGTGCCACTAAAGCGTTGCGAGTGTTACAGCATTGTGATCAAAGGACAAATTGACAGATAATGGAGCATGGTTCATTTTTCTGTTTCCCTTTTATAAAAAAGCATGCACAAATAAATTTATAAGGTCACTCAAAGTTAGACATTTTTGACGAATCCAGGTTTGTTGTAAAATGTTCCTCTGTCGCTAAAGATGGAAGGAGTGCATGAATAATTGTATTATATACACTGCAGCAGCACCCAAGTTTTTGTATGAAGGCACTTTGGACAAGGCATACATGACTAACTCAATTTCCAAGATTGTGGATTGATTCTATGTTTATTAAATTCACGCTGATTTTTGCAATTTGCTAATATTACACGGTTTTTGTTTGATTTGTATCTGCTTCCCTTGTTTTATGCCTAGTTGTTATAAATGATTCCATCAGAGTTCAGGCCTTTGAGCAATTGTGCATATGATTATCATGAATATCTTGTTTTTAACATGAAAGCAATTTTCTGGGGATAGAATGTGTCTATGATGCTGGTAACCTCTTCATGAGCAAAATATGACAAGGTGTTCTGCATGCAAAAGGTGCGGTTGGGCATAATTGTCGAGACATAAATTTCCAAATATGCAGTGTGTCAGATGTCAAGACTTTCAAATCGGTCCATATGGAACTCAGCAACATTGGTGTTGATATATTACCCTTTTTTCAAAGGGTAAAAATAAACACAAGAAGAACTGGGCTTTTCGTTGTAGTGTTTGTATCTTTTTTCATTGATAATATAAAGAGTCCAAGGTAAATATATCGGAGACTCCTGTGCATGGAGATTAAAAGAAGTTTAGTGAAAAAATAAAAAGATATATACATGGTAAGCTCCTTTCTATATCTAACGCACAAACAGAAAACACAACAGTTTAATGAAAAGAATATATTGCCTTGCCTTTATTTTTATAGATGTCAATTTAACATTAAAAAGAATCTCGCTAATAGCTTCAGAATCAACAGCCCATACTCAACTGACCTATAGAGTCAACACACTTGTGGTTCCCTGAATTTGGGAGAGGATCAAGGGCACTTATGTACTGAATAAGTCTTATCCTTATGAAAGGACAATAACATGTGTAACATCAAGGTCCCAGTCAAAGTAATTCCAAAGCTATGGTAAGTAGTGAAATTCATGTATGTTGTGCACTGATCTCAGAAATTAGGTCAGGGTGCATCACGTGCTTTCTATACATAACCTTCATAGAGAAACATCAACAAGTTCAATATTAAGGTCCTAAATCAAAATGGATCCTAAACTGTCAAGGGAGCAATAGAAAATATGCCAATAGAAAATACACGTTGCATATTATAGATAGATAGTACGTAAATCTACCAGCATGGCTATAAGAACATATCTGTACCGCCGTTTTGTTGCTTTGCCCATGGCAAAGGAATTACTGGGTCAAAGTACCATGTCTAATGCCAAAAGGAGTTCAGGCTAGCAATATCCAAGAGATTGCATAACATTTACACGCACCTAAATGTGATGCATATATGGCTATATACCTTGCCTAGCTCATTTCTGTGTCTGATTTGAATGTTTAAAGTAAGAGGAGCATGCATTTTGCTTGATTTGATGGCACAAATTATAGATCAAGTGTCTGTTACAGATGATGTGTATACATCACTTGAATCCACAATTCTTTAGTTTGCACCTACCAAAAGTCATTTGTAAAGGAACACAACTATGAATATACATATCCATAGCATTGATCAGACAGTTGACACCTTTCTTCGTGGATTCAAAATAAAATATGCGACAAATATATAATGCGTGGTCTGCTTTAGAGCTCATGAGAACTGAGGCTTCATCACCTGACACGAAATTATCATCGCAGAAATGGCAAAATTGACGAAGTCATGTGCCTAAATTAAGTCAGTCTCAACTCTTTATTTGTTGAGCAAATTAACGTTCTGTACAAGACAAACATAACTAATTATACGAACGAATGAATAGATAAATAAAAAAAGATGAAAAAAAAATTTCGATTTTTTTTTTTTTACCTTTTAAATTTAATTTAATTTCATCTTATTCTATACCGTCATTACATAGAAACGCACGATGGCAAAAAGAATCCCTATTGAGACATATAGTACCCTGAAACTGTGATTCCGTTTCGGGTTTTAACAGCAATGGGGGAATTGGTTTTGCTTTTGGGGGTTAAGAACGTAGCTAACTTTGTCTCCATGTCTTTAATCAATGTTGAAAATTTCTAATTGTCTGTGATAAAAATCTGTTTTGTTGCTTAATATTCTTGTCAAATATTTTACTAAGGGCTTTGAACTTGCGTTTTCCAATAGTAGCCACTTCATTCAGACTCCAGAGGTATAGCTGTGTTTTATACAGGATTTTCTCTATTTCAGAAGGCACAGGACGCAATTGATAATACAATAGGAATGTTTCTGTCTGCATTTATTAGATGTAAGGTTAAATTGGCAAGTATCTTTTCTTGAACTTTGCACAAAATGCCTTCGTGGTTGTCATCATTTATGTGCGGATTTTATGACACATGTTGAACTCATTAACTGGGTTTTTCTGTTTCTAGCAAGCTTCACTATTGCACAAAATCGGCGGCTGCTCCCTGTGCCTGTCAATGGGTTATTTGCTGGCACTGAGATTCTTATCTTGTGACAATATTTACCTCCCTTCACTGCAATCAGCCAAACTTCCTCTCTGCTGAGATAGAATGCCAATATCAAAGTGGTAAGGCTCCTAGGGGAGAAATAATTGTCTTGAAATAGAGAGTTCAACTGCATGTCAAAGGATTTGTTTTGGTGTCAAACTTTTCCAAACCTCATGCATCTAATGCAATTCTGTATCAAGATAATGCAAAACTGTTTGTATTGCACAACTTTGTGTACAAGTTGTTTAGAGACACTTGAGCCTTTTCAGAGGACTCGTAAGGCGTAGTTTTTGTTTCAAACAAGTAAACTACGGGAAAAGGTCAGTTACATTTGTATGTTTGGCCCCTAATTAAAATTTTCTCTTTTCTTTTCTATTCAGTAGTTCTGCTGAATACAATGTCAATTATATGGGAAAGTCTTTCAGATATTCTTCATTTTAAGGTAATTTGGGGGGACAACAGTTATTGTTGAGCTTGAGATCTATGTTTCCTGAAAAATCTTCCTTGGTATCTATATGCAATAAATCAACGAAATAAAACTCTGCAGCAACAAATTTTGTCAGAACTTTCAGTTGCAAAATCATGTATATTTGGGGATAGCTCAGATATAAAGTGTGTGGCGTCGTCGTTTCTGCTCTTTGGCGGTCTGTGTATTACAAATAAATGAACCTTTACTGCCGCACCTCAGATACACAAATGGAGCCATTTTGCTTGAGCAGCACAAACCAAACACAATAATTATACCATATATACTAGTTACACATGTGTCAATAATAACAATAAAAAGTACAGTCATTAATAATAACATTTGAAATTATTCACGGGAGCTTCTAGTTCCAACTGTAGAGTTCTTATTTACGCAAGGGAAGTATAATTTCGGGCTTTTAACAACTATTCAATATGTTATAATTCCTTTCCAACTTTATGTTTTAGACATTTACAAAATTAAGTTGTCAGTCCCACCATTCAATTGCTGTCGGAGCTTTGTTTTTAAAGCATTTAATAGAAAATATCAAATGTCCATTCGCCTATAATAGTGCAGTTATTTATAGCAATACCTATGATGGTATCCGTTGTGCTGATGACACTCAGACCTTACAATTGTTGTATAAATATTTTTATTCCTACAATTGTGGTCAATAATTTTAATTATGACATTGAAGTGGAGTCTTCTTAAATGTATGACTAGCAGTTCCTGATGATAACATTTATCAACGGATCATGAGTTCAAAAGTGAACTTTTCACAAGTGTTCCATAGTGAAGAATTTTGCTCTTAACTGTATACAAGACTTATTGAAAATAAGTTTTAGTCACTAGTTTTATAACAATCGGTTCTCCATATGCCCATAAATCCGAAGGAATACATAAAAGCACAATGCAACAAAATTTACTGAATCTCCCTGCTGTTTTCTATATGAAGCAATTTTTATTCAAAACATGCATTTTATTGTTGTTCTATATTATTAACCTCCACACTTGAATCTTTATCTTTGCACATTTAAGAAAGTCATGAAAATTAAATTGTAATGTTTTTTATGTAACTGACTCTAGATGATATACTTTCCCGCTAATATGCAGAAATTTAAAGTTGATTGCAAAGTCAAGCCCAAGTGCCCAAATATTTCATTTTCTGCACTTACATTTATTTGAATATTTCACATATGAATCCAAAAATTCTGAAAGGAATGATTTATATCTCTGCCCTTTGTCTTTTGGTTCCAGCTACCTGACATCAATAAGACCATAATAAAGAAGACAATTAATATTGATATTATCCTTCTGTTGAAAGCTACCAAAGAACAGTATTTCTCCTGGTTCATTGGTTATATTTCGCCTGGTTCATTCATTATATTTTGCACTAACATTACACCTTTTCTTATACCAGTCCAGTTAATATACAGACTTCTGCATTCATGTTCTTATAGGCATTATACCAGAGGAAGTCTCACAATTTTTTTGTTTTTTTTTTTGTTTTTTGGTCTCCAGTTAAGATAAACTTTTTAGCATGTTACACTCGCAAAACAATTCAATATGAAATTGTGGTGCATTTTATTCCTGAAAATCATTTGCCCTTGTTCTAAGTAAATTACTAAGATAAGTCACATTAAAAGCTCCCACTTACTTTTTTGCCAGTCTGTTTGCAGTCTCACATTGTTTTGGTTTGAGAGATTACGACCTCTTAACTCAATGATACTACTTTACAACTGTTCTGTGCCAGCAGTTGCTTGACCCTTGGCAAAAGTAAAGAACTGCATCGAAGTTTTCAATGATTTGACATTTTACTTTATTTTATTTTATTTTATTTTTTACTTTTGGTAATTTTCATTTCACATAAATTCATTTATCAACTCCGGAGTTTTTTCTCCACCCTTTTTTGGAACTGTATACAACTTACACTTGTTTAATTAATACTGGTTTTGCAAGCAGTCATGTACTTTTTGCGTGTATTTTAATGCTTATTGTTCTTGCGTTTTACTGTACTTTGTGACGTTTATTTTTGAGTGTGGGTCATATTTTTCACTGCTTCTTTTCTAAGTGTGTATATTGATCTTGAATTCCACTACATGTATTTACATATCAGAGGTAATATGCATGTGACAAGTATACAATAATTACTGGGCCGCAATGAAAAACAACTCAGATGATTTGGACTCCAAGAAAATACTTATATTCAGACGACATCATCATCATCATCATCATCATCATCATCATCATCATCATCATCATCATCATCATCATCATCATCATCATCATCATCATCATCATCATCAAACATTGACTTTCCATAATTTGTTTCCCAATGGATTTTAATGATGTAATGTGAAACTTTTGAAGGAAATCAGGTAAAAACCGGACAACAGAAAAGTAACCACTGACACCATCCATGTAAGATCTGTTCCTCACTTTATATCGAGCAAAACTTACATAAAGCGAGACGTTGTGATGGTAACGATCAACTTTCCAACTTCTACCTTGTTATGTTTATAGAAGGAAAAAACCAACTACTCGTTTCCATGATACAAAATACTGGCGGATCCTCACTCGTGTGCATATGTAGGTTCACACAGGCACACACACGAAAAGAGTTTCTGTTATCTATATGACTTGCTTCCATGTTATAGAATACCGGGGTATCTAGACTTGAGTATTGGGTGACCACACGCTCTATAAAGCTGGATGCTTCAAGACATGCTAAAGGAAGTCCCTGCATAATTCCCTTATAACTGGTGGTAATATTTTCATAAATTCATCAGTTCAGGGAACTTATTTTGGGATCCACGAGATTAACTAATTTTCTATATAAATCCATAAGCAGGGACTCGGATGAGTTAGCTGCATAGCTTACGTCTAAGCCCACGTGATCCAAAATCATGGAGTCCCAGCCAACTGACATGCTAATGATTGTGTGTATTTATCCTATATTTTGCGATACAATATTCTGTTTGACTGGACAACACGTGATACCTTGTTAGCCACAAAGTGGCCAGAAATACGCAGAAAAGCATAACCACCCAACAAGGGCATGTGTGCATGAATGGGCCTGCTTTTCTAGAAATGTAATGTGGAACTACGGGATATGGAAAGCAGACACGATAGCTGTTACACACACCTTTATTATCTTCTAAAGGGCCCTTTTAACGGATAAATGCATATATATATATATATATATATATATATATATATATATATATATATATATATATATATATATATATATATATATATATATATGTATATATGTATGTATGTATGTGTGTGTGCGTGTGTGTGTGTGTGTGTGTGTGTGTGTGTGTCAATACCACTGCTCACGATGGAGACTAAATGTGAATAATAAATAGAACTATCGACACATCAACATTCCTTTTGACCACTATACATTTGTTAGTCACCCAGACTTTTATAATTACATATAGGCTTATAACATCAGATATACCAAACGTGATGCAGGAAAATTTTCTACTGGAAACTCTAATACATTCTTAAATAATCCGAATAGAGTACTACTCTGTTTTACTCATGTGTACGCATGTGGATAAATACACAGAAATGAGTTAATATACAATATATCCCCTGATATCTTGTTGAGGGGATGTTTCCAAATTATATTCAGTAATTGTTGGTAGTGTAACTTCGAAACTAGGCAAATATTTTGAAGTGCACATGAATAACTTTGTGCCCAACAACAGTTCAGGGTCACAATGTTGAGGTCCAGTCCGAGTTATTAAAAACCTTTTCTTCTTCCTTCTTCTTCTTCCTTCTTCTTCTTCTTCTTCTTCTTCTTCTTCTTCTTCTTCTTCTTCTTCTTCTTCTTCTTCTTCTTCTTCTTCTTCTTCTTCTTCTTCTTCTTCTTCCTCTTCTTCTTCTTCCTTCCCTTCTATTCCTTTTCCTTCTTCTCTTTATTCTTCATCATCACCATCTTCTTCTTCTTCTTCTTCTTCTTCTTCTCCTTCTTCTTCTTCTTCTTCTTCCTCTTCTTCTTCTTCCTCTTCTTCTTATTCCTTCCCTTCTATTACTTTTCCTTCTTC
>OZ026627.1:11230269-11517769 GCA_964020975.1 Hermodice carunculata
CTTTACAGAATTTTTTTTTTTTATCGTCAGGAGGAACCAAATAAAGGCTCAACAGGAACTTAAGTTGCAAGATTTCAGGCAACATGATGATTTTTATGTTTATTTGAAATAATAACTTGTGATTCATTCAGTTTTTCTTATGTACGTTAGAGAACATAAGTTGTTAAAAGACCTAATTCATTATAAAAACAAAACATCACAATTAACTGTTTGCATTCGCAATAATATTATTCAATGCTTTATCAACAACACATTTATTATGCAACACTTGCAGGCACCAAGCAACTTCTTGGTTTGTCAGAACAGGATCTAGTGGTTGTTTGGTTACTTTATATCCGCATTCTATTATTCTGTTAGTAACGATATGCCTTATTTCACTTGCCCATTCATCTGAGTTGAAAACTCCACACTTATTCTTTTTGCTCATTTTATAGCAAATTTTTTAAAATCTTCCATTTTCATTTTCTTGTTTTTACCGCAAGCATTGTTCGGTTGTCCGTGGTATCCAAGTCCATTTGGAAATGGTTAATGTTGTATCTGGTTTTATTGGATAGAAAAACCTAGTGATCAAGAGATCGTGTAGCAGTTTTTCTTTTACTTAATGCATTGAAAAGGTCCTTGTATTTGCCTGACCAATAAAAATTGTAAGGTTTTTTCTATCACAAACGGCATGTGATGTACTGGTTTCATAATCGACAAAAAGTACCAACATTTTTTTTTTATATGCTCCACGACCCTTCTTGGTTTTTATGTCCATTTTCTGATATTCTATGCTTCATGCCATGAACCTTCTTCAGGAAATAAGTAACGCTCCGCTTTTGGTAGCGAAGGTGAATGAGTCAATTTACCCCCACAAAAAGGCTATGAAGTCAGCCAGAGGAAAAAATTAAATGATTTGTGCTGCCAAGATGATGCTGGTGGTCAAAACACCCCCACCGTGCAGCCAGACAACGTACACAGCTGCCTAAATAGGTTTTGTGTTTCCCTTCAAAAGTGTCATTTTAGGTATTTAAGGCATTGTTTTTTTTTAAAAGTTCGGTGAGCGACAATGCTGATAATGTAATCTATAACATTGTTATTCTCATATAAACACAAGCCCTGATTGCTCGGGAAAGCTGTATGCCTACAATATGCTTCAAAGGGAGGTAACGGTTTTTGATGTGAATGGATGCACAAGTTTCGTATGGCTGAATATAATCAATACTGTACAAAATATGGACCATAATATACGTGGAAGTAATATTAATTTAGATAAACGTACATAGATAGAGAGAGAGGGAGACAGACATTGCTACCTTCTATGCAGAGCAAGCACATGCTCAAGCAGTCCCAAAGTATCAGTCTGTAGAATAAAGAACTTTCGCAACGCACAATTCCTCACATGTAAAAGGGGTCATTGATGGACAATAGGTATATAACTATTGAATAAATTATGCATCATGTGACCTTCAAAAAGGAAAAACTCCGTATCTTTTTACACATTTCACATGCATATCCCTATTTGTATGTCCATTGTCTATTCTACCCCACTATATTGTCCATTAATTTTTCTGTGCATTATTTTCTATAAAATATGTTCTGTGAGCAAGGGACGGGGTGGGAGCAGGGAGAGTAGAGTAGTTCTATGCGATTTTGTCTTTGTTTATAAATCCCCCACGAACCCAGTTTGCAAAAAGGACACCGATTGGCCACAAACCTTGGAATCATTCTATTTTTCATATCAGCATTTTTCAGCACCAAAAAAAAAAAAAAAAAAAAAAAAAAAAAAATCAGCATTTTCGTATTCTGAAATTTCTTAAACGGCGTTTAACACATAAAAATGTCAGAAAAACATTGATGAATTTCTATCAAATATTTCCCAGGTCGTTCATCTGTGATAATTGAAATACAAAACAACACCTAGATGTCAGCTTTATATCGGTGTATGAACTGTGCTCTTGCCGGGCTCACATCATTGTTCTTCCCCACCATACATCTCATACCTGGCCTGGAATATGGTGCAACTATATGACCACGAATGAAGCAACTCTGTGATGCAGCAAACCTGGCTTAGCTAGCTTCAATTAAGTAGCAAAATTATTGAAACTTGTTAACCTGAAGCCACAACTTGTTTTCTGGAAAGGATTTGCATTATCTTTACATCTTCAACATTAAGGAAAATATCAACTTTGTTGCAAGCAACCTTAAATTCTGAAAAATGAGTTTTTATGGCAAATAAAATAACTAATTA
Source organism: Hermodice carunculata (assembly GCA_964020975.1). Taxonomy (NCBI): domain Eukaryota; kingdom Metazoa; phylum Annelida; class Polychaeta; order Eunicida; family Amphinomidae; genus Hermodice; species Hermodice carunculata. Next base: position 11,232,500 of record OZ026627.1, read on the forward strand.
TTCTTTGAGAAAAATTACATAATTGCATCCAATAAATTCTTTTCTGTCCAACATGAATAGGCAGGCACTGGGCTACGATGGAAACGTACGTTAGCTTGCCTGCATGTCCTGCACTTACAATGAGAGATTAAATTACAATGCCCAACCCATTAATTTTAATCCAAATTTTGAATTTATATCTAAAGTGTCACAATTTTAGGTGAAAGTGGTATTTTTTCACTATTTATGGGTGGATTCGTAAGATTTGGCTACAAATAATAAGACATCTATCACTGCTGAAGCGTTAGTTGGGGATGGGGGCAGTAGCAGTTACACCAAGTCATCATCTAATACCAGTCATTACGGCAGTTTTTCGTGATACAATCTAAATTATGGTAGACAATGGAATAGTTTCAGTGTTTAAACATTGCTGTCCCATTAAAGTACAGGGTTTCTGGTCAGAAGGTCACGGATGAGAGCAAGGGTATTCATTAAATTATCTTTTGGTACTAAAATCATAGAATTTCAATGCGCCCACTGTTTCAACATTTTGAGAGTAGTTGGGGTCATACAGCTTCCACAAACCAATTAGGCTATTCCTTTTTTTTTTTTTTTTTTAGCAGTAGGTCGCAAAACTTCTCGTTTATTGACATGGTTTCTTGTGTTTTTCAGGCAATTGATTTCTGGAAGCTAACTTTTTTTTTTTTAATTTGTTTCACTTTCTGAAACTCATGTAATTACATGTGGTTGTATGTGTAAGTTCAAATGTGTTGCCACATATGTACACTAGTTTAGTAAAAAGTTATTAAATATGCAGTTTATAAGTCGTATAATCCATATTTATGGATGCAGATTGAATGAGGTATGTGAAAGTAATATGCTGAAAAGCTCAAAAGCTCACCTAGGTCAGCAAGAGTGAATTTAAATGACTTGCTCCAGTCAAATGACACACATACATGTAAGCGTTTGTCTACCAAGAAAGCGGGGGGACATAAACATAACAAAAAACATATAAATTTACATTAAACCTAAGATTTGCTCAGCTTTACGCACAGAAAATGCGCTTTTTTTTTTTTTTTTTTGCATGCACCAAATCACTTTGGCCACAAACACATGTTCGATTCCCGCTGATTTTACATGATTTGGTATGAACAACTCTGCACGAAGATGGGGGCTATATGTTTACAATGACAATGCTACAAAATAAAAAGTTTGAAAGAGAGGGTTACTAAGTTTCCTAATAATGGGATTACCATAATTAATTCATATATCGGCATAGTTAATTTTTGACACAAATATATAATTACCTGTGGGGTACCTGTGAGGTATCGCGAAATGCAAAGGAACAAAGAGGCTATCTGTCTACCCAGCAGTCAGCATGGGAGGCATGGCTTGTGTACTGGTTAAATGTCTTGCAGTGAATCCTGTTAGTATTTATGTGGTGTGGTTCCACTGGTAGGTGAGACATTTCTATGCACAATGATTGTGACTTAAATGCGATACTTCATGAATGTTTAGAATATTGAGACCATGGAACGTGATATGCACAGCCAATGTGTGGGTGTAAAACTTTTTTCTCCTTTCATAAGCTGTCTGAGGTAAACAATACCATAGCCCAAACCAGTTGCCGTCCGATCTACAGTTCCAGGCCCACATATTGCTTGCCCTATCCATGTAAAAGTTGTTAGGATCACTCAGAATTGCTCAGGCAGCTGTCAAAATTATTGACTTCCCGTTTTGAGCTAGCTTGATGGACGGTAATAGAATAACAACATGAACATGTGAGCCCCACTACACACAAAGTTGGCGCTAATAGGCCACAAACCACAGTTATAAATCCCTCTGTTTTCCATAGTAGCATATTTCAGTAAAAAAAAGAAAAGCATTTTGGTATTTTAAATTCTGTGAACGGCATTTCACATATAACAATGCCAAAAAAACCCTTGGGCGGATTCTTGCCATAAAATTCCCAGGTCGTTAATTTGTGATAATAGAAATACTTGGCAACACATGGATGTCAGTTTTATACAGGTGTATGAACTGTGCTCTTGCTGGAGCTACATCATTGCCCTTTCCGACCATAAAGTTCCCAAGTGGCCTGGAAGACAATGCACCTATAAGACCACCTAACTTTATTGAAAAGCTACACCATGATGAAAAATAATGAAAACACAGTATTTTCACAATTACTGACTATCTCCCTTAGGATGCGCAAACCAACCAGTCACACCTATGGTCTGTAACCTGGTGAGAAAGTCAAATGTCATTCTACATATTTTCATTCAGTTTTTACCTGCTTCAAGGGACCATTCATTTGGTTTTGTGGATAGACACTCATGGTCACTTCAGCTGAAAACAAAGATCTGCATGAATACAGTCTGAAACAACAAAATATTTCAAGAGTAGGAACAGAGAGAAACAATGTCACAGATATGTGTACATAAAAGGAAATGTAGATTTTGTCTACTCTTTTCATAGTAATAGTTTTTATTGTATAATGCTATATCTCTGTACATATATGAATTAACGGTACGACACATGTAGCGTTCACTTGGGGAAACTTGTTGTTTTTTTCCCCTAGTCTCCGCTACTTCGTGGGAAAAATAGCATAGTTTTCCCCTCTCATTACCTGTAATCAATATTGCTGGGATGTGCCAGGGTTTGCCATAATCGTCTCCTTTCATGTTATAACACATTTGTCATTGGCTGGTAGGAATGGTCATTTGTGTTTAGGTCGTATCAGTGATTTCATGATTGAAAGCGTATTATTTGTCAGTTACGTAATCAAATTCTTACACACACGTGTGAGAGTGTCATTTCACTTCTGAGTCACTTCATTCGTGATTTCGCTCAGGCGTTTAGGTAGTTCGTGAATCTGCTAGCTGCCACAAAATAGAAGATGACGTGCCTCTAATTGAACTTGATAATATTGCAACTCAGCAATTATTTTTCCAAAGAAATGACGGCACCTGCAGTACTGGGAGGTATGTTGGTTTTTATTTCTAGTGTTTTTACAATTTCACAATCAAAGTTTGCTTTGCGTTCATGATATGCTACTGCACCAAGACTACTGATGCGGAGAAGTTTTGTGGCTGATGGTATAATGCGTGCTGGTACTTGAATGGAAAGTTTTTATCATGGAAATTCAGGTAAATCATTCCAAATTCTATTGTTAGACATTGAAATGGCCAATTCGGAAAGAGTGAGTTATAGGTTTTACTTAATTCACTCTTTTTGCGGGCCCTTATTGCGATTATTGATGGTGAAGGTCAGCCCCAAAAAGATGCACCATCAAGTTTCATAATACATTCTTTTTCATAATCAATGGTTATGGGATATAATCAACACTTTTTGAGCCTTATGATTGGCTAATTCCTACCGGCCATATGACAAATATAAATAAGCTCTGATGTTATTTGCAATTTTGGCAGCTTTCAGGTCCTGCCTATCTCTATCAGGGCTTCGAGGAGTGGGGCGCTGGTCATGGGTCAAACAAGTTAGTGATATATTTTAAGGTATTATGTTTGTGTGCGGTATTCTGTGGGATCATTTTGGTGGAAATATTATGGATGTTGTTGAGATACGTGCTCAAGATGCTAGGATACACATTTGTCTCATTGGAATGACTTCACCTGTAAATATTTATACAAGTGAATTGCCTTGGCTGGCAAGGGTTATGTATTCTTGGGATTATACGGTAAATCCTTGTGTCTGATATTTAAGAATATGTAGGGATTAGGTATACAATATATATATTGGCATATAAAGCCAAATAAATTATTCCATAGTTGCCGGAATCTGGTCTGCTTCATTTATGTGCACGATGTTTTGAGGGCACGTAGTTTCCCGGTTCATGTCGCGACATTTTCCAAATTTGGGTTGGAAGTTTTCCAGTGAGGTTCCATAATAAATATACAGCTCTAATTAATAAAGAGCGTCTTGTAAGGGCTCAGTTTTTAGTTGTAATGTGACATGCAAGTGATATGTATGCATGTAAGTAAGTGGCAAGATGTAATGGTTACATGCTATGTGGAAAAAAGGAAACGCAGGGCCATGTCAGCTCTTGCAGAATACGACTTTTATTTACATTTAAGCCCATCTGGGCCATCAATTTTGATATTTGGTTACTGTTTTCCCAGCAAAGAAAGGTATGAGATATTGTTGATATGGGGATCAGAATTTTATGTAGCTATTTCTACCTTCCTGAATTAATTAATGTGTTAGTTATCGCGTGCAGAAGTTGGAAAATGTAAGTAATGAAACTACCTATCAATGTTTAATGATTATAAGAATGGGCTTTTTGGTTTAAAAACTGGTCATATCCAGAAATTTCATTATTATTGTGAATACTAATAACCCATTATTAGATTGTTGATTGGGTACATAAATTTGAGAATAATACGCATCTGGTGGCCGGGAACATCGGTAGAAGTAGAACAATTTGCTGCGGCTTAAAGCTATTCTTTTCCAAAGTGGGACTTCTTGCTTTCTTGCTTTGAACATGATAGTTTGTTTTTCGGGGCTCTGGAAATTGTAATTTGAATTTTTATGTGCATTTTTAGTTTATGTATTCATGCTGTATACACGCATATAGGCCCGGTCCTTCAAGGATCATGTTTGGTAAAATATCTGTAAGTTGAATTCATGACTTAACTTCAGGATTAAGTAAAGTAGTTAAGTGGAATAGGGATGCATCAAACTGAGAGAGGCCAGAGATCACGGGCAGATGTCATGAGGTCAAGAGTTTGCCTGCGTAACAGGAGACTTTTGCCATTGCACATCGGAAGACTCGACTTGTATTTTACATTAAGTTACTTATCCTCTTTTTGCCTCACTATCAAGGACTGGACATTACAGTGAACTTAAGAAAAATGCATTATCTGTAAAATTTTCAATAGAAAGTTTATTGTGCCGATCTGAATGGACTAAAGAGATGGGAAAGGAGACAACGCCAACCTGCTTAGTTCTGCTGCATGTTGGTCATTACATATTTCTTTTCATACGTTCGACAAATGAAAAGCGCAATCAGTTTCATTCTAACCACCTGAACAGCCCGATTTGACTTGGTATATGTAAGGTTAGATTTAAGTTATGTATTGATAGCAGTAAGTTTTCTTGTGTGGTTTGTCAAGTTGAGTGTGTGCCAGACTTTGAAAGTATTTTTCCCCTATGAAAAGGCCCACCTCCTCAAACTGGTAACTCATAGTTTATTCCCCAACTTCAAAAGTTCTAGCTCATGGCCTTGTAGCTTACACGTTCGTCAACGTTCGGAGTTAGTTTTTGTCTGAAAACAAGGTAACGTTTCATATATTCGCATTAACCTTAGCGCTTCGGCCAATACCACTAAACAAAAAGTCACTGCATGGATAGATAGATAGATGGATAGATAGATAGATAGATAGATAGATAGATAGAGAGATAGATAAAAAGATAGATAGATAGATAGATAAATAGATAGATAGATAGATAGATAGATAGATAGATAGATAGATAGATAGATAGATAGATAGATAGATAGATAGATAGATAGATAGATAGATAGATAGATAGAAGAGAAAAACGTGATGCAAGTTAAATATAAGATTGTTCATTAATTGTTACAACAATCACGTATAATGGATATTGATTATATTCCTGTAGCAGCTCCAAATGCCTGTGTTTTTCCTTGTTTATTATGATTAGGACTATATTGTGTTTTGGGAATCTTTTTTCGTTTCCCCAGTTAGATATCCCCGTGCCCATGCATGATTGATGTTTGTATTCATGTTCAATAGTGCACCTAAACTAAAACATTTCCCATAAGATCAGCCCTCTTGGCATGATTCAAAATCTTTGTTTAATAAAGCCATTTTAATGACCAATTTGATCTTTGATTTACATGCCTAAGCCAATGGAGAAATGACAATCTTTCTTGACAAAATTTGCTTGGCATGATTCAAAAGTGTAGCTCTTGATGCTTCACGGTCGAACTTGCTTTTACGATGAATCTCGCTTCATCTTAGTTTTACAAGGTTTTTGCGAACGTTAATTCATGGTGATTCGGCAACTGTTAATATAATTTTATGATCACTAGCAGTGTATGGATCATCCATGTGCACAGCTGCAAAATCATCAGGAAAACGGAATGAATATGTTGGATTAATTATTATGGCCATTGCCGCCGATTCGAACAGGACCAAGAACAGCATCCACAACGGCATTGTCATTGGTGACAAACTATAACAAAAACTTTACGGCTAGTTTACATTTTTGAGTTCCGTGGTGACACAACACCCTTGAAAGTAGCGAAATGTCATGTGTTTTTCTTAATAGTTTCTTGTTATTCCCATATATAATTATTGCTTCAATTACTCACTCAGCTTTCTCTTATATTAACAGAGCAGTCATTACACCTACTGTTGGTCCTTCATTCGACAAGTTTGATGAAGTTGAAAGGAGTCCCCGAGAATGCAGTGTCCGCATAGACTCTCTTTTTACCCTCTCTTGTCCAAAATTGCTAGAAAATGACATAAACCTGCATGGCTCACAAATTGACGATGCTGAACAATGAAATGTTTAGACGAAACTGACTATTCATTATTCAATGTCTAAAAGGTTTTGCTAGTAACATCAAGTATACACAAGAGAACAGTGCATCAACTAAGCAAAAGATCACTTAAGAGTGAATAATCAGAGTCTGCTCAGGTGGCTGCCTCTTATCGTTAACACCAACAGAAAGATTCAGACATAATTACCACCTTTTTACCTTAATCAACATTATGTATTGCTTGTGGATGCTAAACATCTTCATAAACACCCAGATAAAATATTCGTGTCACTAAACATACCACCTGTAACAGACGGAACCTGTCACCTGACAAGAAGAACAAGGCAAGAGTCATGTACTGGAAGTCATGGTCATAAGTTGAACAGGAAATACAAGGGCATGATCCATTGTATCCCCGTAGTACCAAACAGGTAATCGTAGGAATTCTTGGCATTGGAGCGAATCACTGGTTTCACTCTCGATTAAAACTGCCACTGGAACCTATTAACTCCTCTATCTAGTATCGCTTATCGATGAATCAATGTTGCCATAAGTATAGGTATTTTATTCATTTGCGTATCGCGGTTTATGTTCTTGTTATTCTTATTTTGCTTGAGTGACACCCTTAGTTTTGTTGTTAAATACAATTTTAATACATGCACCTTTCATGTATAAATAAACATCATTTTTTCATTTAAACAGAAGCTAAAACATGGGAATTCCCAAACCTTTCTTTGATTTGTGAACATGATTTTGCTGGTTAGCAACTTTGCTGCACTTTTGTATTTGTGCACAGTTTATATTTTTTTCGTGTGTTTTCTTCATTATTTTTGTTTTTTTGTTCCTACTTCCCATGTTGAATTGCTCAGCTTACAAAGGTATGTTTAGCCATATTGACAATCCTTTGGTACTTTAACCAATAACAACTAAGTACATCTGCTTTCTAAATTTAGGTAAGCTCATAAATCATGAACCATAAGATAGTAATTGACGATGTGGTGAAAACATCTGGATGTATCTCTGTAAATTGTTCAAATGGCTTACTAAATGATACAGATGATTTAGGAACTACTACTTCTATTACAACTGAATCTCCATATTGGACAGTAAAGATGTAATGGACTGAAGTTCACTTTCAAGCGACACTTTTCCGGTACTGAACCTTACAGTTCTGAACCTTAACATCACATTCGACAAGTTCTGATGAATTACGTTCTAGTTGGTTTTGATTTTCAATTTCATGAGTTAGGTCTTCAGGCAACATGATTAGAAAATGACTCAGCACTTGTTTGAAATAAAATCTCTCAAACTATGAACTAGTATATATTGGGGCTACCTGCAGGATTCATAGTGGTTAGATTACATACATTTAGAAAGATCAAACGTTTATAGTAAGACCATTTTATACTTCGAATAACATATGGGAAGATCAGTTTATTTATATTTTGTGAACGAAAGACATCACAAGTTCACTCTCTCTAATATATATATATATATATATATATATATATATATATATATATATATATATATATATATATATATAGGCCCCCCTGAACAGTCATAATGACGCATTCATCTGGGATTTCAGCCTTATGATTGAAATTCTTTCCCACAAAATGGCAGATGAAATTATCGCTGGCGATTTTTATCCAGATCATCACCACCACCACCACCACCACCACCACCACCACCACCACCGTCATCATCATCATCATCATCGTCATCATCATCATCATCATCATCATCATCATCATCATCATCATCATCATCATCATCATCATCATCATCATCTTTTAAAATTTTCAAAATTAAAAGCCAGAACTCAAAGACAACAAGAGCAAACTTTACGTAAAGAGTTAGAGAATATATGCAAAAATCCAATATTAAGTGAAAATGAAGAAAGTAGATTAAGAGAAATAGAAAAAGAGTTGAATGAAATAAATGACAAACAAACTAAAGGTGTTATGCTACGATCCCGGGCAAGATGGATGGAACTTGGGGAAAAAAGTAATAAATATTTTTTAGGTTTAGAAAAAAGAAATTTCAAAAATAAGTGTATTACAAATTTAACAGTGAATGATGTAGAAATTACAGACCCCAAAGAAATTTTAACTGAAGAGAGAAGATTTTATGAGAAATTATATACCTCTTGCAATTTACAGTGGGAATTATTGAGTGATGATGAAAAAGTTCAACAATTTTTAGAAAATCCTAATTTAACAAAATTGACAGAAGAACAAAAACATAGTTGTGAAAATTTATTGACCATAGAAGAATGTGGTAATGCCTTGAAATTGTTTAAAAATGGAAAAAGTCCAGGTGTTGATGGTTTTACTGCTGAGTTTTATAAATTTTTCTGGCCAGACATAAAGAAATTTGTTTTTGAAAGTTTGAATTATGCATTTCAATATGGTAAGTTATCAATAGATCAACGTAGAGGAGTAATTTCATTAATACCAAAGAAAGGTAAACCTCAAATATATTTGAAAAATTGGCGACCTCTTTCATTATTAAATATAGACTATAAAATTTTAGCTAAAGTTCTAGCCCTACGATTACAGAAGTTTCTGCCTATTTTGATTAGTGAAGATCAGACTGGATATGTTAAAGGAAGATACATTGGGGAAAACATCAGATTAATTTCTGATATAATACAGTATTACAAGGATCGAAATTTAACTGGACTGTTACTTTTAGTTGACTTTGAAAAAGCTTTTGATACTATAGAATGGAGTTACATAGATAAAGTATTATTGTCGTTTAATTTTGGTACATACTTTAGAAAGTGGATTCAGATAATTTACTCAGAAGTCAGTAGTTGTGTCATTAATAATGGTTATGCATCAGAGTTCTTTCATCTATCCCGTGGTGTAAGACAGGGTTGCCCTCTCGCCCCCTTTTTATTTGTTTTAGCAGTAGAACCCTTAGCAGAACTGATTAGGTCAAAGGAAGATATTACAGGTTTAATTTTTGGTGAAAAAGTTGTTAAAATAAGTCAGTTGGCAGATGACACCACTTGTTTTGTTGCAGACAGAGAATCTGTAAAAATGCTGTTTGATGTTTTTGAAGATTTCAAAATATGTTCAGGTTTAAAATGTAATATAGAGAAAACTGCAGTGTTTTGGCTCGGAGCAACAAAGTTTTCACAAGATTGGGATCTCCCAGTTTTCTGGGAAGAAGGAAATTTTCATACTTTAGGCATCACGTTTGCCGAAAATGAATTGGAAATGAGTAAACTTAATTTTGAGGTGAAATTACATGCTTTTAAAGAAGTTTTAAAAGTATGGAGAATGCGTGACTTGTCTTTAATAGGTAAAAATGTAGTTGTTAAAAATCTTGCAATCTCCAAACTTATGTATCCTGCTTCACTGATATTCATTGAAGATAACTTCATTAAAGATGTTCAATCTATGATATATGATTTTGTATGGAATAAGTCAACTACAAAAGTAAAGAGCTCCGTTATGCATCAGAATTTGGACAAAGGAGGATTGAAAGTTATACATTTTAAGACTCAGGTATATTCTCTAAAATTGAGTTGGGTTAAAAGGTTGTATGGTTTCAGTGACGCTAAGTGGATATCAGTATTTCAAGAATTTATACCTTTTATTAAGACAGAAGATTTATTTCTGAGCAGATGTGATTTTGATTTTAAGAATTTAGATTGTCCTTTATTTTACAAAGAATTGATAGATACTTGGAAATCATTTCAAAATTATTTTCATCCAAAAACCGTAAAAGAAGTTCGTAATGAATTTTTATGGTTTAATCCTTTTATCACTATTGATAAAAAAACGGTATTTCATAAACATTGGTATTTGAAAGGTGTTAAATTCATTAATGACATTGTTGATGGGAATGGCGTATTTTTGAATCAAGAAGTTTTAGAAAGAAAATTTAGTATAAGGATTAATTTCTTGGAGTATTTATCACTTAGATTATCAATTCCTGGACATTGGAAACAGTTACTATGTAGTAAAGTCATAAGGACATTTGAACCATCTTTAATACCTAGATTCAGACTAAATGGTAAGCTAAAATTCATATCTGACATTACTTGTAAGGAAATTTATTGGTGCATTGTTAATAATGAAATATCTGATTCTCCTACTTGTTTAGAAACTTGGACACCCATGTTTAATATAGCTGAAAATAACTGGCCTAAAATATTTACTTTATCTTTCAAATGCACTATGGAAAGTAAAATACAAGCCTTTCAATTTGCAATTCTACACAAATTTGTAGTCCATAAAGCAAGATTATTCAAAATGCAACTTGTAGAATCAGAAATATGTGACAATTGCTTAGAAAAAGATACAATTTTACATAGATTTTGGGAATGTCATGATATTAAATTATTCTGGAATGAAGTTGAAGAATGGTGGAACACATTGTATCCTGATAATATTATAAATTTATCTGCTGAACTCATTATTCTAGGTTCTTATTTGACCAAAGGTAACTATTCCCTAAATAATTGTATTTTACAAGCCAAATATTTTATTCACAAACAATTATGTAACAAACGACAGGTGTCATTTGATGGTTTTCTTTCATATTTGAAGCTCAAAATATCAGTAGAGCAACAAGTTTTTTATACTGTCAAGGGAAATATGATTTGTTTGTTAAAAGGTGGTCAGTCATTTGTAATAGTTTAATATAATTTGTAAGAACAATTTTGAAATGTTCCTGACTTGAAGTAAATTATATTCAGTTACTTTATTACATTTATGTATGTTTAATTTAGTTGTCAATACCATGTATTACGTGTATAGTGTAAAAAAATGAAATAAAGAATTATCAAAAAAAAAAAAAAAAAAAAAAAAAAAAAAAAAAAATCATCATCATCTTTATAAAAACACGTCCATTCCAAGCCTGTTAAGTCCAATAAATATAAACACAAAATTTCCCTATGGATAACAAACGGTATATCAAAATCGCTCAAGATTAGGGGTGAATTTAACACAAAACTTAAAGCTATCTTTTAGATTCAGACTGATACTGCAATGAGATTCACTCAAGCGATATCAAAAAGACATATTACTGGTAAACATACGCAAATGAATTACACAAAAACAATATGAATTTGGGCAGAGTGACTCCCATTAAGACACCGTCACAGGCTGATATAAGGGCCATCCAAATTTAGTTGACAAATGATAATAGCAAAGGCATTTACACAAAAATAATAGTACAAGTAAACAGTATCATGAATTTGTGTCACAAAGTTAGCATCATTTAGAATGACAAGTTAACTAATACTAATACAGTAAAATATGTCTTTTTCTGTATATATATATATATAAGCCTTCCAAATCACGTACATCTTGATGTGTTTGTATGTAGAAGTTTTTCAATTACTTGGTCATGCCTTGCAGACTTTCTCTGAATATTTTTTTCCTATAATGAGGGCGGGAGTTTTATTTAAATTATATCATGAAAATCATACCTTATAGAATTTTCAGTAAAACTATAATTGCACTTCGGCACATATAGGCACCGTGATTTCCTGGTTTCATGTCGATGCCTCTGAGGATGATAGCCAATGTGAAATCCTCAAACAGGATCTTAAAGAATACAAACTTTATTATTTACCAAAAATATGAAAGTACAAAAAAAAAAAACCTTCTGATCACTCTGAAAAATTGGTCATAATTTGTTAGGAGCTTACAAGTTATCATTGAGCATAGCCCACACCAAATACATGGTATTTATTATCTTCCAAAGAAGATACTTTCTGATTTGGATCTAAAGTGAAATGGTACTTCTTTTCAAGGAGCAAGTCAATTTGGTTTTCTTGGTCTATGCATATCACGCAATTTAGATTGGAATGCTAGTTTGATCAAACTGCAAGTATCGTGTGACATTCCTGAGTCCCTTTTCAGCCAGAAATTACTGCCAACAGACATACGTTATTGTATGGTGACAAATCACTTGATTGGATTGCTGAATTTTAAAAGTACATCTTTGAACACAAAGAGATTTAGTGTATATTAATTTATTTTCTCCTCGCTTTCTTTTTTTTTCTCTATTCCTTTTGTGTGTTCATGTTCCAACTGATCTCATCAGTTTTTTACACTGTAACTATGGAGAAAGATTCACAGAAGCTTCATAGCCTGTTTTATGATCCCTGTTTCATGTGGAATGAAATATGTTTAAACCAGATTTATGAATTTCAATTGTGCATGTTACCACTCATCATGAATTTGCTGGTGTGGAAACAACCTCATAATTGTACATAGATAATGGACCCCTGAAGCGGGAGAGGTAGTGACCATGATTGTTGCAATATGCATATATATATATATATATATATATATATACATTTATACTTTTCTTTGTATTTGTGATACAAGTTTTTTTTATAATATCTACTTTACACTCGAACTCCTAGATAAATATCGAACGGCAGCTACGCAGACCAACTGCAAAAATACAATTTCAATGTGTTTTTCTACAGCTTGCATGAAGAATATATAATATAAATATAGGCTTTATACATGAACCTCTGCGAGACACCATTATATATATTATGCCTGGGCACAAGAATATATTAATGTATATGAGCAGACCCTAGCCTGTGACAGAAGAAGGAAGCTTTTTTATTAAATGGAGCATATCCTCAGTGAGCACTCAATGAATATAAAGTAACATGGCGTGGGTACCTATGTATACATGTTACCTTATCCTAGGCCATGACACAATAAAGAGGTTAATATATCTTGTGCTGCCATACGTCCGCAGGTAGCCCTACACAAGATGGTAAATAGTGAATTTAACCATACTCTGTCAGTTTTAAGTATTCCATAAATTAAACCACGTGCACTGCAACCTTGTTATTTACCTGACTAAACAGCAATATATATATATATATATATATATATATATATATATATATATATATATATATATATATATATATATATATATATATAGTGCATGTACACCATGTGACTAATTGCATACCAAAAAATGAAGTATGCTATGCTTAGTACTAACTGACATGGGATCAAATCAAGATCTCTGCCAAAATATGTATTATGCTTGAGCACTCGTGCGCATGTATGTATGTATATATATATATATATGGAGAGAGAGAGAGAGAGAGAGAGAGAGAGAGAGAGAGAGAGAGAGAGAGAGAGAGAGAGAGAGAGAGAGAGAGAGAGAGAGAGAGAGAGAGAGAGAGAGAGAGAGGTTTTTCACTGATACAACGCAGGTAATATTAAGCCACATGTTCACTTTCAGATTTCTTTCAATCGTGTAACAGTTTAGCATTTTCTTATATTATGTATTGCAATTTGCAATACATCATGGGCTTCGACCTATGCTATAAACCTCTATCTTTTATGTTGCACTTCGCAAGAAATTAGTGCGAATTATTAATTCCTGTACTTGTAATGCCCAGACAGACCCTATCTTTTGAAGCCTCAACTTATTAAGATTTGAAAACATAAACACCCATATGACTTGCATATTGTGTACAAGGTGGTTCAAATTATGATAGCAAATGTTTTCAATAAAGTTTGAGGGCTAGTTTTGATATTAGACCCGGTGCATAGAAAATGTATATTATCCATAAATACAGAACAAATGTTTATAAATTTCAAGTTAGGTGTCATGGCCCAATACTGTAAAATGTGATTCCTTCGGACTTAATAAATGTACACTCTTTGCTTTCACTTGTAAAGAAGTTGAAATCTGTATTGCTTGATTGAAGAACACTTTGATGCTGTTGCATATACTGAATAGCTTGCTGTTGTCAGTAATGTTGTATAATGTCATATGGCATATAATGTAATTGTACAAATGTACATGTCAAATATATAATAAGCTCACCAGAGTTTCCATCCCCAATGTACATTGTATATTTCTGAGTGTATTTGCGGTACTAATCAAATCTGATAACAAAATGGTGGCATCAGTGAAAAACTGAAAGTGCAAGCACAGCTGGCAATCAGCTCAATGTATCCATACATCTGGTCTAAATTCATATTTCTGAAACCTCCAAAACCATTCGCCAAATTCACTTCAAACTTGGACGGTACAAGGCTTTGGTAAATGTGTGCTAAGTTACTGCAAACATCACCTCCAGGGATTCATGGATTTCTTACTAGTTTTTTTTTTTTTTTTTCTTTTTGTTTTTGTTTTTGTTTTTTGTTTTTGTTTTGTTTTTTCTTTGGTTCACCATTGCTAACTGTTAGAAAGTCTCTGAATCTGCTGGGATAATTGATTAGGGACACTTTTTTGCCCATTATGCACCAATTTGTTGGACAGGTGGTGCTATAATGTTCCAAATTGAAGGATTGTTGCGTGTTTTTGCCACTTTCGACTGATTCGCAATCACTTCTCATATTGTTCTTAAGCTCTAGAGTGGCAACTTGTATCAGAATTGAACAACGTTGGTTACAAGGTTGTGATTCTCTAGATCACGAAGTTTTCAAAGTGGCTAACCATCCGTTGGCATATGTATTCCTCTTGATTTCCATGTAAGTCAATGGGGATTGCAATGGACATTTACATTTTCGACTTCTCCAAAACTGCCAACCACATTCACTTCAAATCTGGTTGGATGTACCCTGGATGCAACTTCTTTAAATGTTTTGAATATTCATGCTCCAACAATTCCACATATTGAATAATTTAATGATTGTATTTTTAGTAAAATCATCCAATGGTTTGCACCTTTAAGCCGCTCAGTCATTGCTTTGCAATTGCTCAGGGACACTTCAGGCGACCCTAAATTTAAGTAGTTCAGCAGGTGCTACTGTGTTTTTTTTTCTTTTGCTTTAAGACGTTTTGTGAGTTTTTTCTGTTCACTCTGACATTTTTAACGAAACCATGCGTCAGATGCTCCTGATCTTTACCAATTGTATTCACTACATGGTATTGCTCTCTTTTTCTGATTGTTAGCAAATTTTTAAAATAAGGACATATCACTTAACGGGTATTCACATGTTATCTATAGTGATATTATTCTGAAGTTTACTGGACCACTGCAGTCTTTGGCATGGAAATGACGCAGGAGTTGTTCGGCAAAAAGCATTATTATGCCTTATATGTTTATAACGGTCAAAACAACAAATATAATGGATTAAATGTGTTTCTGCAGCATGTTTTATGGAAGCTGGCATGTTTTCAGAGTACATGGATACTTTAATGGCTCTATCTCGCTATCTCTCCTTACATATTCTTGACTTATACTACCTCCTCTGAAATGAAACAAACAAACTAACATAGAAAAGAAAAAAATACAAAACAACAAGAAGAAAGTCTGACATCTTTGAGAGCTTAACAGCACGTTCAAGTACCTGCAACTATTAATTTACGTGTCATGCCTCACCAGTTTATTCTTGTAAGAATAAGACGAGATATTTTTTTCTTGGGACAATCGTGCAGAATTACGGCGTGATTAATAGCAAGTGAAGTCAGCAAAACAAAGTAATATACGTACCATACAATAGAATTAGCTCCCAAACACATTATCATTTTGGAATCCTTGGAACTTGAACCCTTTTAAACGCATGTCGGAACGTGTCATATTTGTTTCTTTGCACAGTTTGAAAAACCAAGGTAGCTATGGGTATGTACCTTCTCTTTTACAGTCTCAGCTGTTGCGTATAAAATGTTAACAATTTACATCTGAAACATTTTTGTCTAAAACCATGTTGGGTCATAAGATGCTGTGGTGTGTCATTTTAGATATGCTTAAAAGATGCTTAGGAGGTTTACCTAGGAATAAGGGATATTTAACTCGTGTTGCGCTGACCGTCACTTCTTTAGGCCCTAAGCTTAGTACTTCTGCTAAACATAAAAGGTAATATTATTTCACAATATCGGTAAATGTATTATGCATATTTATAGCATCAATATATATATATACACGCCAGCCACATTTAAACTGATCACATGCATCAGTGGTCATCCTACAATTTAAGCCATTCGGGCTAAAATCTTACGTAATTTCCTTAAAATTCTACATCCCCACACGCTGTCTCTCAAGGTTAATAATTCATTACCTGTGCAGCTAATTTTCATATGTTTATAGCGGAACTGAAAAGTATAATAAACTTTCAGAACCGCATCACACATAGGGTGGCGTGCATACCTTCACCCTGAATAACTATATTGTGCTATTACAATGCTGACTTGACTGATATTGTATATATTTGGCTGGAACATGGCGCAGTTTTTTGCTTAAATAAAAAGGAAACGTCCCATATTACAGCTTTCTCTCTCTCTCTCTCTCTTTCTCTCTCTCTCTCTCTGTCCTTTTTTTCTTTCTTTTTTTGCTCTCTGTACATGAGTTAGTGCATGTGTCTTCTGAAGCTGTCACTTTTTAATGATTTTAAGTGATTTAGGAGAAACGAATCAGATATGACTATCGCATACAAATATTTACTCACAGAGGAGCTACTGCTAAGTTATCATTCATATCTTGATAGGAACACTTTGATCACAAGTAACTTTGAACAGACTCTCCAGGATGATCATTGTATCCTTTCCTATGTGTCATCTGGGACATGGCCTGCTGTAACCATGCGCCACACTCAACAAACTTCAGGTAACATTTTTTAAAGTGGTGAGCTATTGTATTTGATAAGTAGCAAGGGATGAGATAATATATATATATATATATATATATATATATATATATATATATATATATATATATATATATATATATATATATATATATATATATATATTAACAATAAACTTTTTGACAACATAAATTATTGTTATGTTCGCATTCGGATGGCAAGCCTTCCAAAATGTGGAATGCATCAAAGTAAAAAGGCAAACAGGCAAGACATGTCAAAATACCCCCTCATTTATAACTTTGAGGCTTGAACCTTCTCACAGGCTGGACAGCTTCTTGTGCCATGCATGGTCTGCATGAGGGTCCCTACTTTACCAAGATGGTATGTAGGCCTACTGGAGAATGATAGGCTGAACTGCAGTGTAGTTGATTCTTATAGAGTTCAGTATTCTGTTGAAAAGAGACAGGCAGAAACTCAAGCAGTGTTGTCTTTATGTTCAATATTAAAGGAATTGGTCTAAACTTGGGTTTTTCAATTACAAATTACACACCTACACTGTAACCTATTTTGGATGGATTCTAGTTACTAAGGCCCATATATTCAGAAGTGTTAAATCAAACGTTTATATGCCATACTTACCTGGGAATTATATAATATCAATTGAAAGGTTCAAGACTTGCCAGAATAGCCTTAAAGTAATGCTTTAAAGATATATTTGTCCTGGCATCAGATATGAAACTGCCATGTTTCGACAATTTATATTTTGTGGCTTTGGCAGGTTATGGAAGCCTGCATTAATTGTTCTCGCATGAAATCAATGCGTTGTGTAGAAGTGAAATGTTTCCCAGCTGACCAGAATTGCTTTTGCGCGTACCTCAGGCGTGGGGAGGATATACGCAATTGGTTTTTTACTAAGACTAACTACCATGCAACGCATAAACGATCTCATATAATGATTTCACACCTGCGCCCCCTAATGATAAATTGTCCAGTACTTTCTTGTTTTGAAGGTGCATGTTGATATTTTCTTTAAACCTGTTTCTATATATTTAACAATTGTCAGTCATTTACAACATCTTTGTTCCAATACAAGTTAAGTTTGATGTATATTGAGGCAAATTTACTTGTGCAAACCTACTGTTCTTTGTTCCCGGAAGTGAATACTTTTGTGGTTTTCCTACTCCTAGAACTAGTGAGGTACCAGATAGTTTGGCACTAGGGGACTCATGTGAGTTGTTCTTGAAAATGAACGTAGTACATACTAATACATGGTCTGTGTCACATCAATAAGAGTTTAAGCATGGGGAGCTTCATAATGCTAACACTCTTCTACTACTACATTTGTACTACTACCCTTGGCTACTATACCATCACGGACATGGGTGCACCATGTTGACTAAAACAGTTATGTAGAATTTTTAAAAAAAGGTGGTCATCTAAGCTGTATACTTTTGCTGACGGGTTATAAATTCATCAGCAGAGGGGCTGTACAAGGTGTAGTGGGAGTTTTCTCTGGTGTCTGGTGGCCCGATGTATAAAGCTATTCCTCTACTGTACATAATTAGTCCTGATCTAAATGAAGGTGAGGTTGCGAGTTTTTGTTCTCTTGGGAGAGGGCAATAGGTATTCGGGAATAATGGCCTGGGTTAGGTTCTTGGCAACTCTGTTAAATATAGATAGTCTTATATTTCTACTGTTGTTGTTGAGCGGTGGTTAATTTAGCTTGTTAACATGGTGGTGAGACTACATCTGTATGGAGTCTCTGTACTTTGTAGCGCCTTTCTTTTGTTTTTATTTTTTGTTTTTTTTTTTCTCAATGGCGTCAGTATATGGGGAAAGCACCAGATGGTGCTGACACTACAACAGAGGTTCACTTGGCTTGTCACAAAAAAGCGGCCTTTTGGGAAAGTATATTTCAAGGTGTGAAGATTTTTAAGCTCATGTGGGACTTTTGAAGGTATAATGTTCCCGATTTAAGGTAAATAGCCATCTTCGAAACAAGTGGCAGGATTCTACAGATGGCAAGATTTATGCAGGTAATTACGTATATTTGGTTGTGCACCAATCCTGACCTTGACTGTTTTGACCATTCTAGATAAGGTTCACTTTCTATGATAGCTACAGGGCTATGCCAATCAGTGCATTGACATTCAGTTGTGGATTATTCATTGACAATGCGTCATATTTGACGAGACATAACGCCAGGAAAAGTACATCACAAGCCCCAACGAAGATCCGAGTAATCGTGATACACGTTCTACCAATGAGAGTGACAGCCTTGCCGACACAGGCCAACAAAGCCTCACATTGTCTTACCCTGAACAATTTGCATGATACCTTTGTTTAGCACTGAAGAAAGCATATGTGATTGACTCCTTGTCCCCAATCATTCAGCAGATGTTTGAGCGGTGTAAGAAAAGAACAAGCGACCTGAAAAACAAAGTGACGTCTCTTGACAAAAAATGCAGTGAACTCAAGGTGTCCCTTGACATAAAATGTCAAGAGCTCGGTGACAAAATCGTGGCTCAGAAGCAACACTCAAGACGTGAAAACACTAATCAGATGTTGCTGATATTTTTTAACGAAACGTTGGGTGGCTCTCAGGCTGATTTTGAAATTACCCAATCTTATTGTGTTGGCAACCTGCACCTGGTAAACCACGGCCAATAATTGTAAAGTTGGTCAGTTACAAGATACAGACCAGAATCTACAAGGCCAAGAATATACTGAAGGGAGCCGAAGCTGCTGGCCGCGGAATTTTTGTAAAGGAGGACCTCACCCAAAGCAGTGCAACCGTCGCTTTTCAAGCCTGTGACGTGAAAAGGCAGGGTATCATAAAAGACACGTGGAATTATGATGAGAAGATAGTCACTCGCGACAACATTGGTCAGGTCAATCACATTAGTAAACTGTTGAATCTTCAGAATTTCAGGTAAACTGAGCACTGCTCCTTATTTCTGGGGTTCCCCTGCTGGTGGTCCAGCGGTAGCAAGTTTCTTTTCGTTTGTTCATTTGTTTTCTTTTTATATTGACCCAACAATGCTTGTGTTGTCGGCTAATGCCAGACTGCTAACGTCACAATTTTTGTGCTTAATTTGAATTGCCCCCCCCAAAATCGAAAGATAATAATATTTTACTTTGATACAATAATACAATGCAAGTGTGAAGCACTGCTACATACCGTATATATGATCGGTATAAAGCTTAAAGGCGTTGCTCAAATACAATATATCCATATCAGTACATTAATTGCGGATGCACGTTTAAGTCCTTGAGTACCTCTCATGCATCCTCGGCAACATTAATGATTAATAATCCTGATTCGTATATTTTGTTTCTGCATTTTTGTGTGTGTTTGTTTACATCACTCATCATAATTACTGTGAAACCTGAAATTGGAACACTTCATCTGTGTTTTGCTAAAAAACGAAATGTGTGCTCATGCTAGACTCCACGGTCTTACCTGTCAACATATATGTAGACGCACTCTTACGCTGGCCTTGCAGTAACACAACAACAGTTTTTGAAGCTTATGTCTAATAACCACATGGAAATATGGAACTACTAAATGGAACCTATGTGACAATCCTCTCTTTCATTTCTTGGATCGAACACTTCATTTTTTCCTACGCAAAATGCACATGTATAAATACCAAAACCTCACTATCATTTTAGTGTATTTTTTCAATTCTTCTATGTGTCTGGCTTATCAAATTCCATCTGTTGGCTCTCGATGTGTACAACATACTAACCTATTCATTGTCTATTGCTACTGTCTTTACGTGTTTTCTTTAAGGCCATCACGCCAGTCATAGCGATTGATATGTGCCTCTGCATTCCTCAGAAACAGCAAATCTCATTTGGGGCCAAGCGGATGTATTTCTGTCATACATTTACACGTGATCTTATTATGATTCTAGTAATTTCCTCATTGTTTTATATATGGCTAGCTGGCATTTTTCTTAATAGCTGTCCCACTATGTTTCGTCGGACCGTGTTTCGAACTTAGACTTATTATTCATATGGGAACAGGGAACGTACTTGTTTGGGTATTTACCTGTTACTAATCTGTTTGATTCTTATTGTGCTCGCAGGTGATATTCATCTTAATTTTTGTCTGAAAAGCGGCCCTTGTGAGAGCAAATTATGTCATTTAAACATAAGAAGTCTAAACAAATATAAATTAAAGTACATTTGGGAGGATATCGCTAATGAATTTGACAAAATAGCATTACCCGAAACATTTCTGAGTGACCCAACACTGGACATTAACAATTGTATCAAGAAAAACAAAGATCGTTAATGTGGATTGAATAAAGATCTACATAAACCCCTCTCTAATGGTCTCAGGTAAAGAAAAACGCAAGGTGGTGGACAGTTATTCATTTTATGATAGGCAATTAATCGACAACGATACCTTCACTACTAATTGACGATAATCATGCAACCAATAGCCTGTGTAAAGCAGAGTCTTTCAATGATTTTTTTTCCTGGTTCAACGCAACGTTGACACTTCAACTGCACCTAATCTGCCACAGCCCGAGTTACCTTACAATATTTGAAATGATATAGTGATAGCTGAAAGTGAAGAACTTGGTAGTCTTAAATCACAGTCACGAAGGCCACTGGTCCAGAAAATATTGACCCCAACCTGCTCCATGAAGCCACACCTTCAATTTATATGCTTCTCACTAAAATGTTCAATCTATCTCTTCAACGAAAAACATTTTCCCTTCTGAGTGGGAAAAGTCCAATATTTGTCCTGTATACAAAAAAGACAAAACAAGTTCATGTAACAATTAGAGGCCTATTTATCTGCTTAGCTGTACAAGAAAAATGATGGAGAAAATTATGTTTAAACGCGTTTTTATCTTCTTTAGAGACAACTTGTGATGAGCGCAAATCAATCTGGGTTCATAACTGGTTACTCCACTGTAAATCAGTTACTTTCTCACTATCTTGAATGACTGTTGATTGACAGAGAGAAGTTAGACCCATTTTAGAGATTAAGCAAGCCATTTGACAGTTTTGTACCAGGGCTTACTGCATTAGTTACCCGAAAGCATTACAACTGGACATATTCTATCGTGGTTCAGTGAATACCTTTCCATCCAAAAAAAATGTTTAGTTATCAATGGTAAAAGATCTAATTGGGGACTAATTAATGCTGGCATTCCCTGAGGATCAGCTCTTGAACTACTTCTTTTACTTAATTTACATAAACGACATTGTAAACAAAGTTGAATCTGCAATTAAACTTTTTGCCGACAATACCTCCCTGTTCCTTACAGTTGACCATCCCATCGCAGCCACTGCATCATTAATCTGAGATCTTCCTTCAGTTTTTTTTTTATGTTCAAATAACTGGTTAGTATCCTTCAATGCGCCAAAGACAGATGCTATTTTTATTTATAAGAAGCAACAACCAGTTAATCATCCCCTACTTTTGTTCCAGGGACACGAATTGAACAATTTCAACAGTCCTAAGCTTTTGAGTTGGATAATAAAAGCCAAATGGAACAAACATATTAACCATATTGTCTTAAAAGCAACAAAGCATTTTGGATATCATGAAATATCTACAGTACGTTTTGGACCTCAAGATATTCTACATATCGTATGCATGACCTATTCTGGAGTATGCCAGTGTGGTATGGGACGGCTGTACACAGGATGATGAAAACTGTACGGAAAACATTCAGATTGTTTCTTCATAGGTCTTCTATGGGCCAATGAAAACTACTCCAATAGTTAAACTCTGTGAAGAAACTGGATGGGAGACACTTTCCAAAAGACGTAAGTAAGCCAAATTGATTTGGATGTAAAAAATTGTTCATAATTAAACATCTAGTTATCTATGACGTTTTTCCAAATATTCCCTTGCCTCATACAACTTTCAATTAAACCAATCGCAGGCGACGTGATTAACATCACTTTAGAGCTCGTACAGATCTGTTTGATAAGTCCTTTTATCCTTCTGCCACACGCCTATAAAACCTCCTTCCCGTAGATACTCGGAATGTCCATTTGCTATCATAATGTAAAAGAAAAATGCAGGCTCCTTCTTTGGGCCCAGTGAAAGACCCTTCTATTAATTATATTGGTAAAAATATCGGCTGTATTACATACCCGACTGTGTATGGGCCACAGCTAGCTTAACAAATATTTGATTCAAAACCGATGTGAATCTCTTCCCTGATTGTGTGTGTGGTACTAGTGTCCAAAGAGTTTTGCATTTCTATTTGTCTTGTCCTCAATCTTTAATTCCTCTAAGCAAATTTGCATTTTGCTACAATAAATTTTGCTCCCTTCACACTTCAAAATCTACTTTTTGGTTCTTCTGCTTGTAGCCTTAAGAATAATCAGTTGATATTTCCCGCTGTTCAACACTCGATTGATGACGCGAGAAGGTTTCAGATTGATGTCATTATATAATTGTAGCATATGGCAGGTTCTAATCGTAAGTTCCTGATGGAAATAACCAGCTCAGTTGATTCGTCTTATGAATGCCTTACTATCGTCTTGTCTTTATTATGTTCAATCCCTTCCTTTATTTTTCCTCAGTGTAGTGTCCATTGTCCTCGTTTTGATATATATATTTTTTGTGTTGGTGTGTGTGTGTCTGTGTGTGTCAGTGTGCGTCTGTGTCTGTGTGTGTCAGTGTGCGTCTGTGTCTGTGTGTTTATATGTGTGTTTAAATCAAACCAATATCTGCTTGTAACATATTAGTATGCTATTGTCCGGTATATCTTATTTCCCTTGAGCCACGCCACAATAAATGCTAATTTAATTACTTTATATTTCAGTAAACCTAAATAAACGGAGCAGTATATGTAAACAAACTTCTGCTGCTGTTAATGGTAAGAAATGCATCATACTGTTAGGAGATGCAACATCTTTCTGAAAAAAATACTCTGATCAATTACAAGTCTTTTGATGGTAATTTTTTTTCGAATTTTCCCACCATTAACCACTGCATAGAGGTTGCCAGGAACCCAGAACATCTTAAACAACAATATCTAACACAACACTTTGCGTTGATGGCATAAGAGTACCAGTGTTCCATACCATTAACATAGTGACCTGAGTTCACGAATTTTATCATGTCAAAGTATATGCTCATTAAGCTTTAATTTGGTGTTCCGTTGTGCAGGAAGGACATAATTACATGCATACATACATACATACATAGACACACGCACACACACACACACACACACACACACACACACACACACACATATATATATATATATATATATATATATATATATATATATATATATATATATATATATATATATATATATATATATATACATTATGCAGAAATCCTACGCAGCAGCATACACTACACAGAACGTGTCTTGCTTCGTCTTGATCTCTTGTTCTGTGATATTGTCCTATTTCTCAAGGGGGATTAATATAGGGCTCTGCCCTTCTTCCTAATATAAAAAAATAAAATATATTTAAACCAATGGCGTTAATTTCTCGTCAGAAAGCTTCATATCAGTTCTTGCTGATATGAAGGTGCCCATGTTGTTTCTTGTACTCTTATTGAACAAGCCATGTATTGTTTTGTTTATCATTGGTCTGTCAAATATTGAGAAAGCAATGAGGTTAACATGAGCAAATAACATAGATGTCACCTTCCAAGCATGAAACTGCCGTTAAATTCATCTATGGTAGCAGCTTTGGATTGCACTGAATGCCGGCTAATGTGTAGGATACGCAGGCACTCCAAGCTGTTCATGATGACCCTGACCACGTGAGAGTAGTGGCAAAATGCAATGGGGATCCTTCCTGAAAGGCCGCAATGCTACTGCACTCATATCCCATAGTGCAGAGTTTGCCTTTCAGCAATACCGAATATATCAGTACCAAGGCCCCTGATGACCCCTCCACATCAGGCAACTGTGTCCAATCTTCGTTATCTGTGCTGATAATACTAAAGGTCAATTACGGAGACTTGGTTCAAATATACATTGATAAAACATTATGGCGTAGGCTGTATTTCCTTGCATTTGCATTATTTTTCATTTGAACGATGGTTTTTCACTACATATATAAATACATATAAATATATGTGTGTATGTGTGTGTGTGTGTTTGTGTGTGTGTGTGTGCGTCTGTGTCTGTGTGTGTATATGTGTATTTAAATCAAACCAATATCTGCATGTAACGTATGCATATGCTGCTGACTTGTATATTTTATTTCCCTTGAACAACACCACATTGAATGTGGATTTAATTTATTCATATTTCAGTAAACCTAAATGAACCGAGCAGTATATGTGTGCGAACTTCTGCTTCTGTTAATGATAAAAAATGCATCATACTGTGAGGAGATGCAACATCTTTCTGAAAAGAGACTCTGATAAATATCAAGTCTTTCGATGAAAAAATGTCGCATTTCAACCATTAACCACAGCATATAGGTTGTCAGGAACGAAGATTATCTTAAACACCAATATCTAAAACAACATCTTACACGACACTTTGTGTTGATGGCATTAGAATACCAGTGTTCCATACCATTTACATTGACCTAAGTTCACAAATTTTATCGTGTCAAAGTATGTGCTCATCAAGCTCGAATTTGGTGCTCGGTTGTACAGAAAGGACCAATACATGTGTATATATATATATATATATATATATATATATATATATATATATATATATATATATATATATATATATACATATATACATATATATATATATGTATGTATATGTATATATATATATATGTGTGTGTGTGTGTGTATGTATATATATATAGCATTAGCATTTTGTGCCATGTACGAAACATTTGTTTGGGGTTTTTTTGCTGTTGTTGTTTTGTTTCGTTTTTTGTTTTTTTGTTTTTTTTGTTTTGTTTTTTTTAATAGCTGCAATACAGATAATGTTTTGTGACTTTATCCCTTGGGACAAAGTTACATGGGAACCTTGTTCATCATGCACTATGTAATGATTTCTGAGCTGTTGATTATTATTATTATACAGTCTGTCCATTCTCCACAATGTGCCGTCCGTGATAAATGTCATGCAAAAGCTTTATAACATAAGACTCATTCTGGTAGGAATAAAAAGATATTTATATTCTCTGTATTCATTATAATGGTTATAATGGCTTTTCAATTGGACACCCAATATTAAGACTGGCACATTGTTAGTAACAAAAGATTAAAATCAAATTTTGTCACGGTTAGGACATTTTTGTCACAGATGGGACATACGTTTGAGAGAACTACCCATGCATAGGTAACTAGACTAGTAAGAAGATAATATTACCCATTTTTGTACATATATCCTTGTTCATTGTAAAATTATTCTCACCTGATTAGTTTCTCTTTGAAGCCCTCAAAATGTGCATATAGTGGTGAATTATTGATAAATTTATCGATAGCTATAATTACCAGTAATGTCCAATGTAAATGATACTATTCACAAAATTTTAGGTTATACGTACCATTCACAGTATGAAAACCCTTGAGTTTGTCTCTCTTTGTGTTTAATATTATAGTTTGCTAAAATATAAAATTTGTGGCAGATACAAAAATCTTGGAATAAACAAGACACATTTTTCATGGACCAGAAAGAATAAAACAAAATATCGCATGTAGATTAGAAATACAAGAGAAGATATTTATTTTTTTGTACTTTTTTCAAATAGATTTAAAAACAAAAAAGTTATGGTTGTTTGAATCTGTAGACCTAATTAAGCCTTTTCATTAACACAAACAATCAAGAAATAAATGGTAACAAATATTTATATGGTTTGTTTATAATTTGATCTCCCTGATCCGTTTGTCTGGGTAACTGTTACTGCCGTATCCACAACAATACCTACACAGCTTACTGTCTGCCAATACTAATCTGCTGAAGCATATGAGTGGAAGTCCATCAATCAATCACATAGCATGGTGACCTGGTGATTGTGAAGTAATTAACAAGGAAGTCCACTCAGATCTTTCTGGGCGAAGTCTTAAACAAAGGAGGGAAAGAAATTGAGGTGATTTTCTCATGCAAGTGTGGTAAGGACTGTGAGGAATTCATGTTCCCCATGAATGAGGCTAAACCATGAAAAGACAGTAACGAAATAAATGAAAATGTAACATGCCTCAAGCAAAACAAAACAAAATAAAAATGGACAAGAAAAGACATTACATATTTAGCTGTGATATAATTATAAAGACACACTTATGAATGAGATTTTTAAACATTATGAAATGGCTTCTGGACATGGTTTGATTTTGTTTTCCGTTGTCTTTCTTTTCATTTTTTACCAACTTAGGTTACACATGCCAACAGCACAAATAGACTTTTCAAAATGTGAGTGGACATAAATTAACCAGTCAATTGTGAAATGTAGCTGCAGCACTATATATTATGGCTCATTTTCAACAGCAGGACTCTTTATTATTTGTTTCTTCTGTGGATGCAGCCAAGTGTTTTGATAGAGTGTGTCATGATGGTTTGTTTTACAAGTTAATTGGAAAAATGTTTTAATGTTTTTGGCTATTTTTACACACTTGGTAGAAGAATCTTCAGGCATGTATTAGATGGAATAAAGATGTATCTAGTTATTTTAGTGTAACACGGGGAATGAGACAAGGTAGTGTTTTGTCTCCACATCTTTTCAATATTTTTCTGGATGATTTATTGCAAAAACTGTCCACTAGTGATTCAGGAATTTGTATTGGAAAATGTAAAGTGAGTGCATTTGCTTATGCTGACGATGTGACACTGGTCAGTTCTACAGTCTCAGGACTACAGAATTTGATTGATATTTGTGACTCATATTCTAAAGAATGGGGATTTGTCTTTGGTGTGAGAAAATCTAAATGCATGGTTGTTGGTTCTGGGTTAACACATGAGCCGAAATGGTACATTTCGGGTAATGAGATTAAGAACGTGAGTAATCTGGAAATACTTGGTGCTATCTTTAATAATAAATTGAAGCATAATGAGCATATTGCAAAACGTGTAGGTGGGTGTAGATGTTTGTTACATAGTTTGAGAGAAGTTGGCATGTGTTACTCTGGAATAAGCACTGATGCTAAGAGATATTTATGGAAATCCACCTGTTTGCCTTCCTTGTTATATGGTTCAGAGTGTATTTAACTTGAGAATAATATGGGCAGGCAGCTTATCTCTGTACAGGGTGAGCTTATAAAATGCTGCCTTGGCTCGGGCAAAAGATCCCATCATTCATGTTTACTGGAGGCAAATGCACATTGAACCAGTGTTAGATTCTGTTAAGAAGAGCATATTATCTCTGTGTTGGCGCATTTTTAAATGTGATACTTATTCACGAAATATTTGTATACATTTTCTGTCCCGCTACCTTGTGGATGGCTATACATGCCCTGGTACTTTGATCCACAGACTGGTTGCCCAAGGTATCAAGCCTGTACTGGCTGCCTTTTATCCCAATATGATGCATAATGATAGTCACACACATAAGAATGGTATTATTGATAGCCTCCGTGGACTTATTTTTAAAGAAAACTTTATTAAACCGTACAGGGAGGATTACTGGTGAGGCTGCTGACCAGATCCTTCTGAGCTTTTCGAAGGAGGGGTCTGCCTGGCAGTCTCCCGGTGGATGCTTCTCCCCTAGGGGGTGGTAATATTGAATATATTGTTTACATTACGATGGGCAGCTGGTCTATCTTCATCTTAGTCAATTTTTATTTCTGCCATGGTTATGTTTTATATGTCTATGTCTATGTGTATTGATTTGTAATATATTGTACAGATGTAAACTTTTATTCTCTGTTCACGGAGGTCAATGAAATTATTATTATTATAAATATTATTATTATTATTATTATTATTATTATTATTATTATTATTATTATTATTATTATTATTATTATTATTATTATTATTATTATTATTATTATTATTATTATTAATATGATTCAGATATATATAAATATATATATATATATATATATATATATATATATATATATATATATATATATATATATATGATATCTATTTTGGCAGTGCTAAGTACAATTACAATCACAATGTTAAGCTTATGTTATTATTCTCCTTTTCTCCTTTTTATTTTACATCTATGTAGTTTTGCTATATTTCCTCTGGTGCTTAGGTTGCAACATTATCATGCCGTACGATAGATATTATATATCACAACATCGCCATTTAAAGCTAGCTTTAAAATACTTCGTGTCCACAATTACTCTTGTTTGCATCAAAGCAAACTATCACTTTCACTTCTACATATCCAGCTTTTTGCGACATGCGAAAATTTACAGATCTGTGCATTTCCTCTGGTTGAAAAGTATCTAAGGACAAACGTACTTGTCTTTTGGTTGCTGTCTGAAAAATATTCGAAAACAAGACATAATTGAGTATATAAGGACAAATGTACTTGCCTTTTGGCTCCCGTCTAAAAGATATCCGAAAACAAAACATGATTGATAAGCGTTTCAAATGCTTTTCAAGGCGACATTATCAGAATGTTAAGGACGTCTGTGCAATAAATAAATGATTTGCTTGCGTTTTGCATACTTTACTTCGAACAGCATCATGAAATACACAATTTGTTGACATAAGGTTGGGAACATTTCAATTATTATTATCTATTTATTTAATCAATAGGTTTCCATGCCTTATCCATGTGTTCCATACAAAATCCCATATCATGCCATCCCACTGAAAGAAATGAAACAGAAAAAAATCGGGGAGGATAGCATTGTCGAAATGTTGGCTTAGGTTACAAAATGTTTATCAACACAATGTACCATGTCTTATTTGCACTTAGTGATGTTGAAAAATATTTGAATTTCATCCCATACCTCTGTCGTTGAGATCACAAATTAGGTGTTTGCGAAAAATAAAAGCCTCCGTGTGAAGAAAGGTATACGAGTAATGTTCATTACATCAAAACCACGTTAACCTGATCAGCAAATTATGTTAAAAACTACAGATTAGACAATATCATGATATATATTCATCAAAGTTGCATTAAATTTCGTAACCATATAAAAGGAACTCATGCTTAATTGGTTAATTGAATGAATCATGTTTTTTTTCTGCGATTGAAGTATCAGTCTATTTCTAATGATTGTTATCTTGTTTTGACTTACCATTTTGGTTTGATATTATTATTATTATTATTATTATTATTATTATTATTATTATTATTATTATTATTATTATTATTATTATTATTATTATTATCATTATCATTATTGTTATTATTATCATTATTATTATTATTATTATTATTATTATTATTATTATTATTATTATTATTATTTTATTATTATTATTATTATTATTATTATTATTATTACTATTATTATTATCGTTATTATTATTATTATTATTATAATTGTTATTATTAATAACAATAATATCAATGATTTCGTGATAACAACAAAAAAAGGTTGTAAGGAAATTCCCGAATATTAGTATAACTCAGTACTATATGTAACAAAACGACTCTCCCAAACACCGAATGACATGAACTTCCCTAGGTACTAAGTCAGCGCCTATTGCGGGGGAGCGGGTGGGGGCGGAAGGTTTTTAGAAAATTGATAACAAAATCCAGCACAGATCCCCCGTGATGTTTGCTGATATGGTCCTGTCCCGTTGGGTCAGAATGAAGTGCTTCTATTCAGCTGCAATTAAGTATTATATTAAAATCCAGGCTCCAACAAAAGAAATTACTATCCTTGATCTTTCAGCTGTATTGCTTAAACGTACAGTCAGCATGAGCCTAAAGCATATATTCAGCATCAGCTGCACCAAACTGGACCTTCAAATGCAACAGACATAGTACAGGTCTGTGATGAAAGCATTTACCTGCTCCTGTTGTATACTGGATAGCTTACAGAGCATCAAAAGATTTTCTTTAATAATGGAATGTCATCATTACCAGGACATAGTACAGACTTGAACACGAATCATACAGTCAGCCATTATTGTGTAACCTGTAAAATTTCCTATGCTCTTTCATATGCATTATATATATATATATATATATATATATATATATATATATATAGTGGGTCTGCCAGCACATGAGAAAAAGGCCCCGTTTCAGATTTTACCAAAAATGAACGAAAAAAAAAAAGATGTCAAATCCAGGTGCCATGGTGCGGCATGAACGAGACCTCATTGATCAAAGTGATCTAGCTTTCACAAATCTACTGCTTCAAGGCACCCCGAACTTTTGATGTGCTGATAAATCTAGTTAACTTTCAAATCATCCGCCCAGCAATGATCCAGAACTCGCTGTACTGTCTTGAGCAGGAGATACTTTTCAGGTATGACAAATACCTTGCTTGAGAGCTAAAATTTATTAAGTTCTTCAAATTGATTGTCTCTAACAATTATCACTGTATATTTGATGAATCTTACAATCTTTGAACCTGCCATGGGTTCAATGATCATCCTGCCTTCAGTCGTACACTTACTAATTTTTTGTTGAGGTGCCAGTTTTACGTACTATCGCGCAGCTCTGGTTCCAAGAGGTATTTTTTGTGGTGACGTATGTCTCAAAGGGAGCTGAGTGCTTGATTGCGAGGTAAGTTTCACATGTGAAGAAGACTTGGCTGAGAAGGAAGTTTAACAACCGATTGTGAGGTTTTGAAAGCGAGGTCGCTACAATGCTGCCATGGGATCATGGCAATTTTAGCACTCTCAATAGAAACCCTCCCAAGGTACACTCCCAGTAAGCATGGAAAGAAATGTTGCCAATACTTTTGGAGGAAAAATTCAAAATGAGAATTACTATTACATTTCCCATTGACGAACATTGTAATTGATTACACAGTATGCATTAACCGAAAAGTACCCAAGTTCAAAGTTTATGAAAAATCAGGTATGCACAGCAACACAGAACACGTGGTATTCACCATTGTTTGATTCATGTAAAAGGTCTGTTTCCACTGATTTTTGCCATAAGGGAGTGAGCGAGATAGGGAAAGAAGACTAACGTAAAAAAAAGGGGGGGGGGGAACTTCAATCCTAGCTGCTAGACAAATTAAGATATAAGGGTCTTAATATGTAGTCTTGTACAATCTCAAACCATTTGGTTTAGTGTATTCCGACAATATTACTTTATCTAAATAATCACTAGAACTAGGTTGTGTAAAATAATTTGTAGAGACCCACCACAGGTAAATTTCAGCCAAATTTAAAGTCGATCCGGCTGACACTTTTTGAGAGATTTCAGCCAAATTCAAAGTCGATCCAGCTGACACTTTTTGAGAAACTAAATATGTATATTGTGGCCTGTGGGCAACATATGAATGTAGGATGGGCACCAGACAAATACAAAAGAAAACCCTAAGATAATTAATATCATTATCGAATTAATGGGCTCAGTGCTATTCATGACATCATTTTTGGTAACGTGCATCTGTGTAAGCTCTATGGTTTATTGCAACTCCCTATAAAGAGGCATGTCAATAAAGCACAGGCAAACATAGACTCAATGTGTCCTTCCGGTAATAAAAAGGACAACAGAATATTCAGTCTGAAAGTACCAAAAGTGTTGTTTCACTTTCAGTTTCCCTTTCATGAAAGGCAGAATTCACAAATATGTGTAGAAATATGTCGTGACAATAGCCAAACCATTACAAAGTTCAGTTTACGAATGCAAGACAAAGCCTGGGTCTAGGTCTACCACTCTATGTATGACTATCATTTCGGCGTGCAATGATCGAAGTTCTGTAAGATGATTATTCCAGTGATTATTACACAAGGGGTGGTAGCCTTGTTGACCTAAATGAAATAGGACTAACCTGAGGCACAACTTCCTATGTGTGGATAGCATCATGCGGCCATTACGTGTCAATATCATAGTTTTCAGCTTTGAAGAGCAGTCTGCACATTAGTGAAGCTAGTTCGTGTATTAAAAGATTAAGTTGAGGCATCCATGACTAGACAATATGCAGTGCTGCTAAGCTGCATGTACAAGGACAACATTAATATCAATTTGACCCTATTGAGCATCAGGAATTACTTTTTAAAAAATGGCTCAAACTTAAATTTGAAGTTGCATCTCCATTAGATATTTTTGTATATTTCCTGGCATCACAACTCAGTGCACTTCCATTTATCACCAATAAAAGCAATGTGAAAGCGTGAATGCATGCCTTCAAAGCAACCCGGATTCGCTATTGCTTTCACTGATGTGGGAACTCGCCAGGGTCTGCCAGTCATCCGCTGATTATTGTTTCCATTATACAAATATCCTAATTAACATGATCAACATAATAACATACCCATAGCCTTTCAGGCTGCTAGAGTCAGCCCTCCTCCCCAGTCAAACAAGCTGATAAATTATTGATAAGCTACGCACTGACCAATCAGGTCGCACTTCCGGTTTTGTGGCTCGGTGAAGCATGGCGGACCCCCCCCCCCCGAAATTATGTTTATCAACAGTAGCACACATTGCAATCGGTGGCGCACGACTGAAAGAATTAAAGCCGACACTTCCTACTCCGAATCAATGCTAACACAAAATATATAACTGTCATTCATGCAACTATCATAATTCATGTGTTTCAAACATTAATTCAAAATATCATTATTGATTTCAAGTGCACCGCAACTTGGAATATACCGGGTTGTCTTCCTACCGAGTCTTTGTTTTGCATAAAAAATAACTAAATGGTTGTGAAAATATTCTGATGCATTACATTTACTTTCTCGACCTTAATTTGCATGCTCGGTCATATCAGGTTCATTTGTTGATCGTATTTAGTCAATCAAAATACGATTTCGGTATCTTGCAAGTGCATATTTGAATGTGCCAACTTTAATTTGCATTCAGGCACAAATTACTTCACCATAACCTGGTAACGATGGTGAATTTCGGAGTGACACACATGGTCTGACATTTGTCGATTGGCTATACACAGACAAATATGTGTTGCTGTGTTGCCACTTATATTTTGATTAAATTAAAATTAATGCAGGGTTTAAATTCAGCATTACTACTTTCATTCCACTACAATTTGATTAGAGAACCAATAGTGATACTTCTGCGCAACTGCGGTGAACTCTGGACCCACACGTGTTCTGAGATTTGTTGATTAACATAAGCCAAGTCAATAGCTGGTGGGTTATAGATATGTGGTGTTTTGCTTGCCATTTGTTTTATATTTGATCAAATTAAAATCATTTTAAGGACAAAAAAAACATTTGTGCCAGCCTTTGTGTCAACGCCGAAGAAAGCATGTGTTCCAAGTGAGTCACAGTCGTGTTTGACAAGTGGACAATAAAAAAAAATCGGAAAACGTGAAAATTACAGCAGCAAAACTTGTCCTACGACATCATGGCGAAATAAAGTAAATAAGCATTTTGGATCAAGACTGGAATTACGCTCGGTGCGTATAAGGATATATCCCATTTCAATCACCTGTGTCAAAAATGCGGAAGACGTACAGTAGATTCGAATTAAAAAAGCCAGGAAAGAACAAGGCAATATGATAACCTAATACCACCAAATACAGGATCATATTGGCATCAGAATGGAACATTGTGCTGTGCATTCTTGCAAGTGAATTACCACTAATACATGTGAAAAATCTTGAATACACAAATCCCACATTGCACCACAGCTCACTGTCTGCGTAAATGTTTAATTATTTAGATATAAATGTTGCGCAATTACATCACTTCCCAGCGTGCTATTGTGCACTTGCACTGTTTGACCAAAACGATCTGCGTGCACCATCGCACGCTGGGCAGCTTGTCCATCCAAAGAACGGGGGAAGCCCTGACAAGAACATATTAGAAATATATATAGCGATCTAGGAGGAGCCTGTGGAGGCAATATGAAGGCTTGAGTACGGTCAAACCTAATTTTGCAACTTGAAATGCATAAACACAACACATCATCAAACGTTTGACACTATCAGCATGCTATTTTGCTTTGAAAGATCTGAAAGAACTGAAATTAACTGAAAACAAACGGATGGAGTTAATAACGATCTTTCCGTCACGGAATGCCTGGTACTTATATATGTTTTTTTTTTTGTTTTTGTTTTTTTTTGTCTTCTTGATGGCGAGTTACATATTGGAACAAAATTATATATTTAGTTTCTGTAGGTCAGATGAAAAAAATCATAGACAGACATACCTAGTCATTATAATTCACGACTAAACACATATAGGTGTGAAAAAAGTGTAATGAAAAGTCTATTGCACGGAGACTAACTTCTTTAATAATATTACATGACGTACAGCTACAACCAGTTCAGGAGGACATTTTAAACACAAGACGGTTAGAAAGGCTATAACATAGAAAAACAAAGTGTCATATTTGCATTAGTTGGATATAGTGTCATAAAAGTACAGATATGTAACCTGTCCATTCTGAAAAATGACAGGCGATTTTTCTCATGTATGTCTAATCACATATCTTGAAGGATTTGAGCGTACTTGAGTATTTGATTTAAGCAAACTGGTTTTGCTCAATAGCTGTGGACTGGTTGAATTTTGGAAGTGCATAGCAGCGACCTGGATACTATATGGGTCTTTGGCAGAGGTCAACAGAACTGACAAACGAATGGGCCATTTTCATTGCAGTGGGTGTAGTGAATCCATTTTTTTCCAATCCTGAGATTTAATAGATGGGCCACCAGCTGCAATCTCTGACGGCAGGACTTCCCGATAGATACAGGAAAACTTTCAATATTTGCAGATTGATTTCTTTGTTCTCCCTTTGGGAAGCCAAGCTTTTTCTGTGCTTCTGTTCACAAAAACCTGGGCACAATGATAGTATATCGAAAACAGTGAAACACCAATGATCTTATTCAAGAACGAATCTATTCAGCAGTGTGTCTTCTGCAGGTTAAAATTCAAAAGAATTCGTATTACGTTTGCAAACAACAAACAAGAAACAAACCAACAAACAAAGAAAAAAAGATAAAATAAGCAAAAACCACATAGTATATATTTTTTAAAAATTCATTTAGCTTATAATATGACCACGCAGAGAATGACGAAATCCAAGGCCCAGTCATTATGTACATAGACAAGATTACCTGAGTTGTTAATCTGCCAAACCGAATCCCCTGAGTTGTTTGCCTGCCGGCGCGCCTGATCACCCAAGCGCCAAGCGCGCGGGTGATCTGGCGCGCAGGCAGGCAAACAACTCGGTGGATTCGGCAAACAACAAAGGGAATTTTGTTTAGACAGATTAACGACGAGGGTTATTTTGTATTTATCCCCTACGGTCCTTTAAGAAAGAAAAAAGACCATTTATATCACTTGTAACATTTTATTTCACTACATTACATGGGACTTTAACACTTTCATGCCGCGCGTATGAATATGAAATTTAAGCAACAAATAAAAGCACGGGCTTAATGGCGGATTTTTTTTAATGGCCGTTGCTTCAGACAAAAATCTCGACGAAAAGACACTTTTTATTATTTCTATATGGATTTAATTTGGTGGAGAGGAGAATTGGAAGGTCACGTTGACTTGGAATGTTGCACCAGCAAACATTCCAAAGTATGCACCCGTGGAGCTCAACTGACTGTTGGCCGTTAGATTGGCCCCAGTACTGACGGCAGCATTGCCAGCATTGCCCGAAGGAACGGTGCGATGGCTCCCTGCCACACCAGCTGGGACAAATGATGAAGACAGAGTCTGGGTTGTGTTTTTGACAAATGTTTGAGATCTCTGAAAAGAAGAATAATATCCCTGTAGAAGGCTGCACGTGGCGTGCTGTTGATTTCGGCTTGCTGTTGCATAATTGTTCACAGACTGCGTACTTTTTGTGCCTGCTCACCTATCGAGTAATGGTTGGCGGCCGGGACACTTGGATGTAAAATTCGACTGCACATCGTGCGTCTTACAGAGTGGTTGTTTTTACCGGTAACCATCAGTCCTGCATTTTGGCCCTAGTTTGCATCACAAAATCAAGTTTATTTTTACCCGTTGGCTCGGATTTATACCACGGACCATCAGGTTTTCGGTCAAGATTTATTGCAAGGTAATAAGGAGAGTTTGGATATACCAAATGTGGAATTGATTCCTTCCATATTTGGAAAACCGTATCTCTGATTTTACAAAGATGGTAAAAAGTAATCCCACCCATGGGATATGGCCAACTATATCACATAGGCCATATCCCATGGGTTTTCAATGTGATATAGTACAAAGTAGGGGATAGATAAAAACATAAAATGCATTTAATAATAACGTGTTTTGCGCATTCATTCATTCTTTGAAGTCAAGACAAGAAATATATGCTAGAAGCATGACAATGGAATTGTGGTGAGTTTCATTTGAAATTGAAAACTTCAAAGGTAAGTAAGAGTAGTAACCATAGGTAAATCCGCCGACAACATGTGACAGAAAGGCGTTTCTGCTGAAATCTCACGAATCACATGTACATGAATGCAAGGAATAACATATGTTAGACTCTGTTAGAAGTCGATAACTCGCTTGGTTGATTGAATCTCTGAAGTTGAAGGGTACCAGGAACTGGACAGATCTTGGGAATGGTGTCAGTTATCTTTTCCATCTGTTTACCCGGTATCCCAAAAGAGCAACTTGCTGAAGTGTAATAGCTTGATACAGGGTTTGACATGTGGGTGTGTGTGTTTGGAGTTACTTAATCTTACGCAGGTACATTTTTGCTTCAGTAAGCTGCTCTCACCAGAATGTACTTACTCAAGGCAGCATTGGCTGCAATTTTAAATGTTAAGATTTCAACGATTTGTCATTGTGCATTTATATCTGAAAGGCCAATTATTATAAAATAAACAAGTGTATTATTGTTGTTGTTGTTGTTGTTGTTGTTGTTGTTGTTGTTGTTGTTGTTGTTTTTTGTTGTTGTTGTTGTTGTTTGAATGGGAAATATCAGAAGTATCACAGTTTGGGTTCTTGATTACAAATTAATAATCGCACTAAATACTTGAAATCAAATCTCAAATTGTAATACTTTGACAAAGTTTTCAGAACAGTCTTCCTTTGAAGTATACATGTTATATAGAGTTTTTCCCCAGGGAATCTTGGGATTGTAGTAGCTTCATAAGGTTAAACCAATATTTTGTAGCTTTCAAGAATGACAGCACTGTTTTCCCTCACTTTAAAATCCAAGGTCCAGGTCACAACCCTAAATTAATATCAGAGACTTACAATTTCTATGGCTGTATGGGTGTGGGGAGAACCGTGTCATTTATTCGGCCTTAATGATAAAAAAAAAACTTACGTATGCATTATTAACATATTTGTATGAGATGTTATGTAGCTTCCTTTTATTTGAAAGCACCAGGACGCCATTGGGCGTCTCTTTGGCATGCCCAGCCTCAAGCAAGATACTTTGCAGATGTGTATTCCAGGTCAAAAATGAAGCAATCGGCAGCAGGAAAAATAACCTTTTTTCCGGTATAACAGCGTGGGACCATCACTGGAAATATTGAGCTTCAAGCCTTTCACTGGATTCCTACTGGCTATTGTATAGAGGACAGGAGTCATACGGGCCCAACTGCCGAGGAATCGTTGTCAAAGATGAAATAAGAAAGAGTTCCCGCCAGTTTTTGGGTACCAAATTCATGTATGATGGGCTGCTTGAAACTTGGAGGCTCAGATAGTTTGCCAGATTTATCTTGTTTGGGTGTCTTTAAGTGCTCCGTAACCACATATTCTCATACTCTTAAGAAGTAGTATCCGATTATGGCCAAGAAACTCCCGTGTTGGGTGTACGGCCAGTATGGGTAAAATGCTTGTCTCGATAAATTTGGCAAAACCTGTAGGCACCCTTTTTGTCTCTCGCTCCAACATAAATGTTCTGCAGTGCAGGCGGGGATATATCCATGCGTTGCAATATCCTCAACTGAGCCTTAAGGGTTGCAATTTTGCATGCCTTTCACCAACAGGTTTCCCTATCCTTTTTTTTGGGGGGGGGTGGGGGGTGGGGGTGGGGGCTTCACCACCAAAAATGGACCACAACATGTCAACGTGCATGGAAGCACCGTTGGATAGGGTAATTCTGAATTGAACATCTGGTACATATTGGCGATTGTATCACTTGCCATTTGCTTTATATATAACCTTTATATCATCTCTCTCGTGGAACTGCCTTTCAACTCAAACACCCCCGTTGAAATTGTCTTTACCTCCATTCAGTTTTGCAAGTGCCGTACTGCTGTACATTGTATCACTAGCATGATCATGGAGAGCTACATACTTAGGTTGGTCATGATATTACTTTCATCATGTATGACGTCACATTCTACAAGTACTGTACTGCTGTACATGATATAACTAGCATAATAATGATGAGCTACATACTAAGGTTGCACATGTTATTAATTTCATGATTATGGTGAGCTACATACTTAAGTTGTTCATTATATTACTTTCATTAAGTATGAACTCATATTCTATAAGTGATGTACTGCTGTCTATGGTATTTCTCGCATGATGTTGGGGAGCTACCTACTTAAGCGGTATCTGGTATTACTTTCTCATTCATGGCCGAGAGTTTAACTCCCCTATCCTTCCTTTACTCATTTTCATCAAGTCCTATTTTTAAATTGTACAAGTGGGGTGATTTGGCATTGATTTGAGGATGAACTGGATAATCATTTATTTAAATAGTATGAACGTGAGAAATCATGGTATTTCTTTTATAAAGATAACTAGAAATAATTCATGCAGGTGCAGTACATTGTATTGAATTTGTGACGACTGACCAATCGTATACTAAGCCCTTAATACATACACAGTGCAGGGTATTACTTTCATCATGAACGGGGTCTTATATATGTACAAGTGCAGTGCTTGGTATTATTTTCTTGATGACTAAATAAGAATATACTTGAAAGAAATGTGCGTGGTTTTGCTTTCATGATGGCCAATTTGTCATGTACTTGGATTATATGTGTATCTGAGGTAAAATGTATTTCATTTGTATGCATAGTGTTACTTTCATGATGACTTGAAGCAATTATATTGACACAATATATGTGCAGTGCATTGTAGTGATTCCATTCTGATGGAAAAGTCATACACCTGGTCGTATCCCTTCATGCGTGGTGCATGGTATTCTTTTCATGAGGACTGAGAAGTCATACCTGAATTACATGTACATGATTACTGAAAAATCATAATTAATATATATATATATATATAGATATATATATATATATATATATATATACATATACATATATATGGAGACAGAGAGAGAGAGAGAGAGAGAGAGAGAGAGAGAGAGAGAAAGAGCAATCAAATTTTAATTGTGCCTGTATGGTGTTCCTTTATAATGACTGAACTCATATTTAAATTTTATGAACTTTTACTTTGAACAGCATTACTGCTTTTATCATGACTGAAGGAGTCATACCCAAATTATAATTTTACATATAAATGTATGTTGAATGGCTTTACCTCCATGATGACTGGTAGTTGTATATTATAATTTTATGTACAATCATATGCAGTGCATATTATTACCCTCACAAAGACTGAAAGTCATATACTTAAATTTTATGTTCACGTCCAGTACATAGTATTAATTTCATAAGGATTGAAAGTATATGAAAGTACTGTTTGAATAGCTTACAGTTAGTATGTTACCATCTGTTGAGGAGATTACAAGTCGTTTGTCACCACCTGGGGCACATCTTTATTCATTTTCATTGCTCTCATCTATATATTAGGAATTGCTCTCTCTCTCTCTCTCTCTCTCTCTCTCTCTCTCTCTCTCTCTCTCTCTCTCTCTCTCTCTCTGTCTCTCTCTCTCTCTATCTATCTATCTATCTATCTATCTATCTCTTAAGTTAACAACGTTTTGCTCTGTAGTATTGTCTTCTGTCATTTGTATACCTTTATTGTGCTCAACATTCTTTTCAAATGTAGTCAGACATCAGATACCCCTAAGCATGGAATGTCAGGACTTGGTACAGTCAAACCAATTAATGCAAATACAACTTATTAATGATTGCTAGTGCTTTACAACAGGAAATTCTGAGGAATTTTATTGGTGTATCTGAAATGTCTAAATGCTGTGCTGTATAACCCTGCAATAGAAATCGAGTTATCTTTGATAACGCTTTGATATCCCACAGGGACACTCCCGAAGACACTTAGTTCTTAATTTGTTCACCAGAGGGCGCTGCAATTTTTTCTATTTTTTTTATGATTGTGTGTGTGTGTGTGTGTGTGTGTGTGTGTGTGTGTGTGTGTGTGTGTGTGTTTGCTATTTTTGACTTCTTCTCCAGAACCATCACTCAGATTAAGCTGAAACTTGGTCGATATGTTTCATGTAGAAGAATCAAACAAAGTTGTTCGCTAGGTGGCACTGCAGTAGATTTCTGATTTTTAACTCGGTTACTTGTCAGTCAATGCAGCTTTCATATTGATCACTATGTAAGTCAATGGACATTCTAATGCTTATTCACATTTTTTACTTCTTCCCCAAAACCGTCATCTTGATTGACTTATAACTTGGTGGCAATGTACGTTGGGTTGGTTTCTACCAGGTTTGTTCAAATGGTCACGATTCAGTGATTACTTTTATTTATAATGGGTTTTTTTGTTCATTTTGGGGGGAATCTTTAAAAAGTCTTCTTCTCCTAACGGCGGTGCCAGTTACTTTGAAATATAGGGGCACATCTGGGGACCCCCATACCTTAATTTGTTCAATAGGTGGCGCTGTGATTTTTTTGTATTTTTTTATGAATTTTTGAACGTTTTTGCTCTTTTCGAATACTTCTCCAAAACAATGTAAGTTAATGGGAATTGCAATAGTAAGTCACATTTTCGACCTCATCTCCAGAACCGTTAACTAGATTCACTTCAAACTTGGTAAGGATGTGTCTTGGGTGGGTTTCTACCAAGTTCATTCAAATGGTCATGATTCAGTGATTTTTCGATTTTTAATAAATTATTTTGTTCATGTTTCGGGGGGGGGGGAATCTTAAAAAATCTTCTTCTCCTAAACCGCGGTGCCAGTTACCTTGAAATTGTATAGGGGCACTTCTGATGACCCCCATACCTTAATTTGTTCACTGATTTTTAATGAATTATTTTGTTCATATTTTGGGGGAAATCTTAAAAAGTTTTCTACCTCGAAACCCAGTTGTCAATTACTTTAAAATTGAACGGGGACACTTTTGGGGATCCCAAGACCTTAAGTTGTGCAGCAGGTGGCGCTGTGATTTTTTTATTTTATTATTTGTTTGTTTTTTTTTATGAATTTTTGTACTTTTTCGCTGTTTTCGACTTTTTTTCCAAGACCGTCTCTCAGATTGTGCTGAAACTTGATGGATATGTTTCTTGTGGAAGGGTCACACAAAGTTGTTCACCAGGTGGCATTGCTATGGATCCCTGATTTTTAGCGAATTTTTCAATTTGGGTATTTGTTGGTCAATGCATATATCCATATTGTTAACTATGTAAGTCAATGGGAATTGTAATGGTAGTTTACATTTTCAACTTCATCTGAAAACCGTTAACCAGATTCACTTGAAACTTGGTGGGGATGTGTGTTGGGTGGGTTTCTACGAAGTTTATTCAAATGTTCACGGTCCAGTGATTCTGTTTGGGTGTTTTTTGTTTTTGTTTTTTTTTTTATTTTTCTTGTTGATTTTACATGCCTATTGATTACCATGCAAGTCAATGGAGATTGCAAAGTCATAAGGGTTTGCAATGCTAATTGACAGTACTTGACTGCTTCTGTGAAACCATGAGCTAGATTTACTTCAAACTTGGTGGGGGTGTTTCTTGGGTGGGTATCTACCAAGTTTGTTCAAATGGTCACAGTCCAATTATTTCTTTTATATTTTATGATTTTTTGGTTCATTTTTGGCCAAATCATGAAAAGGCTTTATCCTTGTATATCCTCAGCCAATTGCTTTGAAATTGCATAGGGACACTTCTGGGTATGAGGGTGATACATGTGCAGTAGGTGAGTGACCTTGACTTCATTTCCAAGGTCACAAGGCTAGGTGCATGAAATTCACTGTTAATACGGTAAATTGAAAACTACTAAGGGTAGGACATTCATATTACACATGCTAGTTGTCCTTAATAAGGGCCAGACTTACACAGTAGACAAGTGACCTTGAACTCTTTCCCAAGGTAAAAGGGCAACTTGCCCAAATTTTACTGTTCACCTGACACGTTGAGAGCTATTTGAACTTGGACATTGATGTTGAACATGATGGTTGTCCTGAGCAAAAGTTAGACAAAGCGGTATATGGGTGACCTTAACCTCATTCCCAAGGTCGCTGGGAACCAGACACTTACAGGAATTTTGCTTTTCATTTTGTAACTTGAGAACTGTGGAAGGTAGGAACTTGATGTTGAAGTTGTTGGTAGTCCTCTAGTTAAGAAAGATTGAGACCGTACCTTAGTGACCTTGACCTCATTCTCAAGGTCACAGGGCCACTAACATGGATTTTACTGGTCGCGTGATAACCTGAGAAGTATTTGTACTGTGACTTTAAACTTGCACATGGGAATGGCCCTCTATGAAAGTTAGATTAAGAATAGGTCAGTGACTTTG
The DNA here is from genome assembly GCA_964020975.1 of Hermodice carunculata. NCBI lineage: Eukaryota > Metazoa > Annelida > Polychaeta > Eunicida > Amphinomidae > Hermodice > Hermodice carunculata. The sequence continues at coordinate 11,276,081 of OZ026627.1, forward strand.
ACCCCATTTCCAAGTTCATAGGGTAAGTTAGTCAGCTTAGCACAGGACTGTCACAGTCCTCTTGTTTTGTAGAGTTCCCGTGCAGACTCATACATATTTTACAAGAGGTAGAGATAATGTTTTGCTTCCCTGGCCTAACAACATACCCTGAAAAAACTGTGTAAGACATTATGTCGCCTCCCTAATTAAAGCCCTTCCAGTCTGTATTACAGAGAAATTTGAAACAGACAGTTACTCTGGCATATTAAATTACAGTAAGGGATATTTCATTAACCGATATCAAGATCTGTGTACTGTGTGGACATTTCTTTTTAATTGGGGTTATCCAGACGTGTATGGCAAGCCAACAGGGCCATAACGCACAGGTCTTATGCGTAGCCGAGCCTCCACTACACGTAGTCGAGGCTCGGCAACGTGTAGTCGAGTAAACCAATCAGATTGCAGTCTCTACTACACGTAGTCGAGGCACGGCAACGTGTAGTCGAGCCAACAAATAAGATTACAGTTTCCACTACGCGTAGTAGAGTCTTGGCAACGCGCAGTCGAGCCAACCAATAAGATCACAGTCTCCACTACGCGTAGTCGAGAAAATGTTCTTCTAGAACGCGTCGCCGAGCCTCGGCGACGCGTAGTGGAGGAACTATGCCTCCCATATCGTGTAGCCAAACTATCCAAACACTGATGCTCTTGTAAACTGTATTAGACCTGTTCGACTACGCGTTGGCGTTGAGAAATTACTTTTTAATAATATTACATGACGTACAGCTACAACCAGTTCAGGAGGACATTTTAAACACAAGACGGTTAGAAAGGCTATAACATAGAAAAACAAAGTGTCATATTTGCATTAGTTGGATATAGTGTCATAAAAGTACAGATATGTAACCTGTCCATTCTGAAAAATGACAGGCGATTTTTCTCATGTATGTCTAATCACATATCTTGAAGGATTTGAGCGTACTTGAGTATTTGATTTAAGCAAACTGGTTTTGCTCAATAGCTGTGGACTGGTTGAATTTTGGAAGTGCATAGCAGCGACCTGGATACTATATGGGTCTTTGGCAGAGGTCAACAGAACTGACAAACGAATGGGCCATTTTCATTGCAGTGGGTGTAGTGAATCCATTTTTTTCCAATCCTGAGATTTAATAGATGGGCCACCAGCTGCAATCTCTGACGGCAGGACTTCCCGATAGATACAGGAAAACTTTCAATATTTGCAGATTGATTTCTTTGTTCTCCCTTTGGGAAGCCAAGCTTTTTCTGTGCTTCTGTTCACAAAAACCTGGGCACAATGATAGTATATCGAAAACAGTGAAACACCAATGATCTTATTCAAGAACGAATCTATTCAGCAGTGTGTCTTCTGCAGGTTAAAATTCAAAAGAATTCGTATTACGTTTGCAAACAACAAACAAGAAACAAACCAACAAACAAAGAAAAAAAGATAAAATAAGCAAAAACCACATAGTATATATTTTTTAAAAATTCATTTAGCTTATAATATGACCACGCAGAGAATGACGAAATCCAAGGCCCAGTCATTATGTACATAGACAAGATTACCTGAGTTGTTAATCTGCCAAACCGAATCCCCTGAGTTGTTTGCCTGCCGGCGCGCCTGATCACCCAAGCGCCAAGCGCGCGGGTGATCTGGCGCGCAGGCAGGCAAACAACTCGGTGGATTCGGCAAACAACAAAGGGAATTTTGTTTAGACAGATTAACGACGAGGGTTATTTTGTATTTATCCCCTACGGTCCTTTAAGAAAGAAAAAAGACCATTTATATCACTTGTAACATTTTATTTCACTACATTACATGGGACTTTAACACTTTCATGCCGCGCGTATGAATATGAAATTTAAGCAACAAATAAAAGCACGGGCTTAATGGCGGATTTTTTTTAATGGCCGTTGCTTCAGACAAAAATCTCGACGAAAAGACACTTTTTATTATTTCTATATGGATTTAATTTGGTGGAGAGGAGAATTGGAAGGTCACGTTGACTTGGAATGTTGCACCAGCAAACATTCCAAAGTATGCACCCGTGGAGCTCAACTGACTGTTGGCCGTTAGATTGGCCCCAGTACTGACGGCAGCATTGCCAGCATTGCCCGAAGGAACGGTGCGATGGCTCCCTGCCACACCAGCTGGGACAAATGATGAAGACAGAGTCTGGGTTGTGTTTTTGACAAATGTTTGAGATCTCTGAAAAGAAGAATAATATCCCTGTAGAAGGCTGCACGTGGCGTGCTGTTGATTTCGGCTTGCTGTTGCATAATTGTTCACAGACTGCGTACTTTTTGTGCCTGCTCACCTATCGAGTAATGGTTGGCGGCCGGGACACTTGGATGTAAAATTCGACTGCACATCGTGCGTCTTACAGAGTGGTTGTTTTTACCGGTAACCATCAGTCCTGCATTTTGGCCCTAGTTTGCATCACAAAATCAAGTTTATTTTTACCCGTTGGCTCGGATTTATACCACGGACCATCAGGTTTTCGGCCAAGATTTATTGCAAGGTAATAAGGAGAGTTTGGATATATCAAATGTGGAATTGATTCCTTCCATATTTGGAAAACCGTATCTCTGATTTTACAAAGATGGTAAAAAGTAATCCCACCCATGGGATATGGCCAACTATATCACATAGGCCATATCCCATGGGTTTTCAATGTGATATAGTACAAAGTAGGGGATAGATAAAAACATAAAATGCATTTAATAATAACGTGTTTTGCGCATTCATTCATTCTTTGAAGTCAAGACAAGAAATATATGCTAGAAGCATGACAATGGAATTGTGGTGAGTTTCATTTGAAATTGAAAACTTCAAAGGTAAGTAAGAGTAGTAACCATAGGTAAATCCGCCGACAACATGTGACAGAAAGGCGTTTCTGCTGAAATCTCACGAATCACATGTACATGAATGCAAGGAATAACATATGTTAGACTCTGTTAGAAGTCGATAACTCGCTTGGTTGATTGAATCTCTGAAGTTGAAGGGTACCAGGAACTGGACAGATCTTGGGAATGGTGTCAGTTATCTTTTCCATCTGTTTACCCGGTATCCCAAAAGAGCACCTTGCTGAAGTGTAATAGCTTGATACAGGGTTTGACATGTGGGTGTGTGTGTTTGGAGTTACTTAATCTTACGCAGGTACATTTTTGCTTCAGTAAGCTGCTCTCACCAGAATGTACTTACTCAAGGCAGCATTGGCTGCAATTTTAAATGTTAAGATTTCAACGATTTGTCATTGTGCATTTATATCTGAAAGGCCAATTATTATAAAATAAACAAGTGTATTATTGTTGTTGTTGTTGTTGTTGTTGTTGTTGTTGTTGTTGTTGTTGTTTGAATGGGAAATATCAGAAGTATCACAGTTTGGGTTCTTGATTACAAATTAATAATCGCACTAAATACTTGAAATCAAATCTCAAATTGTAATACTTTGACAAAGTTTTCAGAACAGTCTTCCTTTGAAGTATACATGTTATATAGAGTTTTTCCCCAGGGAATCTTGGGATTGTAGTAGCCTCATAAGGTTAAACCAATATTTTGTAGCTTTCAAGAATGACAGCACTGTTTTCCCTCACTTTAAAATCCAAGGTCCAGGTCACAACCCTAAATTAATATCAGAGACTTACAATTTCTATGGCTGTATGGGTGTGGGGAGAACCGTGTCATTTATTCGGCCTTAATGATAAAAAAAAACTTACGTATGCATCATTAACATATTTGTATGAGATGTTATGTAGCTTCCTTTTATTTGAAAGCACCAGGACGCCATTGGGCGTCTCTTTGGCATGCCCAGCCTCAAGCAAGATACTTTGCAGATGTGTATTCCAGGTCAAAAATGAAGCAATCGGCAGCAGGAAAAATAACCTTTTTTCCGGTATAACAGCGTGGGACCATCACTGGAAATATTGAGCTTCAAGCCTTTCACTGGATTCCTACTGGCTATTGTATAGAGGACAGGAGTCATACGGGCCCAACTGCCGAGGAATCGTTGTCAAAGATGAAATAAGAAAGAGTTCCCGCCAGTTTTTGGGTACCAAATTCATGTATGATGGGCTGCTTGAAACTTGGAGGCTCAGATAGTTTGCCAGATTTATCTTGTTTGGGTGTCTTTAAGTGCTCCGTAACCACATATTCTCATACTCTTAAGAAGTAGTATCCGATTATGGCCAAGAAACTCCCGTGTTGGGTGTACGGCCAGTATGGGTAAAATGCTTGTCTCGATAAATTTGGCAAAACCTGTAGGCACCCTTTTTGTCTCTCGCTCCAACATATATGTTCTGCAGTGCAGGCGGGGATATATCCATGCGTTGCAATATCCTCAACTGAGCCTTAAGGGTTGCAATTTTGCATGCCTTTCACCAACAGGTTTCCCTATACTTTTTTTTGGGGGGGGGGTGGGGGGGTGGGGGGTGGGGGCTTCACCACCAAAAATGGACCACAACATGTCAACGTGCATGGAAGCACCGTTGGATAGGGTAATTCTGAATTGAACATCTGGTACATATTGGCGATTGTATCACTTGCCATTTGCTTTATATATAACCTTTATATCATCTCTCTCGTGGAACTGCCTTTCAACTCAAACACCCCCGTTGAAATTGTCTTTACCTCCATTCAGTTTTGCAAGTGCCGTACTGCTGTACATTGTATCACTAGCATGATCATGGAGAGCTACATACTTAGGTTGGTCATGATATTACTTTCATCATGTATGACGTCACATTCTACAAGTACTGTACTGCTGTACATGATATAACTAGCATAATAATGATGAGCTACATACTAAGGTTGCACATGTTATTAATTTCATGATTATGGTGAGCTACATACTTAAGTTGTTCATTATATTACTTTCATTAAGTATGAACTCATATTCTATAAGTGATGTACTGCTGTCTATGGTATTTCTCGCATGATGTTGGGGAGCTACCTACTTAAGCGGTATCTGGTATTACTTTCTCATTCATGGCCGAGAGTTTAACTCCCCTATCCTTCCTTTACTCATTTTCGTCAAGTCCTATTTTTAAATTGTACAAGTGGGGTGATTTGGCATTGATTTGAGGATGAACTGGATAATCATTTATTTAAATAGTATGAACGTGAGAAATCATGGTATTTCTTTTATAAAGATAACTAGAAATAATTCATGCAGGTGCAGTACATTGTATTGAATTTGTGATGACTGACCAATCGTATACTAAGCCCTTAATACATACACAGTGCAGGGTATTACTTTCATCATGAACGGGGTCTTATATATGTACAAGTGCAGTGCTTGGTATTATTTTCTTGATGACTAAATAAGAATATACTTGAAAGAAATGTGCGTGGTTTTGCTTTCATGATGGCCAATTTGTCATGTACTTGGATTATATGTGTATCTGAGGTAAAATGTATTTCATTTGTATGCATAGTGTTACTTTCATGATGACTTGAAGCAATTATATTGACACAATATATGTGCAGTGCATTGTAGTGATTCCATTCTGATGGAAAAGTCATACACCTGGTCGTATCCCTTCATGCGTGGTGCATGGTATTCTTTTCATGAGGACTGAGTAGTCATACCTGAATTACATGTACATGATTACTGAAAAATCATAATTAATATATATATATATATATAGATATATATATATATATATATATATATACATATACATATATATGGAGACAGAGAGAGAGAGAGAGAGAGAGAGAGAGAGAAAGAGCAATCAAATTTTAATTGTGCCTGTATGGTGTTCCTTTATAATGACTGAACTCATATTTAAATTTTATGAACTTTTACTTTGAACAGCATTACTGCTTTTATCATGACTGAAGGAGTCATACCCAAATTATAATTTTACATATAAATGTATGTTGAATGGCTTTACCTCCATGATGACTGGTAGTTGTATATTATAATTTTATGTACAATCATATGCAGTGCATATTATTACCCTCACAAAGACTGAAAGTCATATACTTAAATTTTATGTTCACGTCCAGTACATAGTATTAATTTCATAAGGATTGAAAGTATATGAAAGTACTGTTTGAATAGCTTACAGTTAGTATGTTACCATCTGTTGAGGAGATTACAAGTCGTTTGTCACCACCTGGGGCACATCTTTATTCATTTTCATTGCTCTCATCTATATATTAGGAATTGCTCTCTCACTCCCTCTCTCTCTCTCTCTCTCTCTCTCCCTCTCTCTCTCTCTCTCTCTGTCTCTCTCTCTCTCTCTCTCTCTCTCTCTCTCTATCTATCTATATATCTATCTATCTATCTCTTAAGTTAACAACGTTTTGCTCTGTAGTATTGTCTTCTGTCATTTGTATACCTTTATTGTGCTCAACATTCTTTTCAAATGTAGTCAGACATCAGATACTCCTAAGCATGGAATGTCAGGACTTGGTACAGTCAAACCAATTAATGCAAATACAACTTATTAATGATTGCTAGTGCTTTACAACAGGAAATTCTGAGGAATTTTATTGGTGTATCTGAAATGTCTAAATGCTGTGCTGTATAACCCTGCAATAGAAATCGAGTTATCTTTGATAACGCTTTGATATCCCACAGGGACACTCCCGAAGACACTTAGTTCTTAATTTGTTCACCAGAGGGCGCTGCAATTTTTTCTATTTTTTTATGATTTGTGTGTGTGTGTGTGTGTGTGTGTGTGTGTGTGTGTGTGTGTGTGTGTGTGTTTTTGCTATTTTTGACTTCTTCTCCAGAACCATCACTCAGATTAAGCTGAAACTTGGTGGATATGTTTCATGTAGAAGAATCAAACAAAGTTGTTCGCTAGGTGGCACTGCAGTAGATTTCTGATTTTTAACTCGGTTACTTGTCAGTCAATGCAGCTTTCATATTGATCACTATGTAAGTCAATGGACATTCTAATGCTAATTCACATTTTTTACTTCTTCCCCAAAACCGTCATCTTGATTGACTTATAACTTGGTGGCAATGTACGTTGGGTTGGTTTCTACCAGGTTTGTTCAAATGGTCACGATTCAGTGATTACTTTTATTTATAATGGTTTTTTTTTGTTCATTGTGGGGGGGAATCTTTAAAAAGTCTTCTTCTTCTAACGGCGGTGCCAGTTACTTTGAAATATAGGGGCACATCTGGGGACCCCCATACCTTAATTTGTTCAATAGGTGGCGCTGTGATTTTTTTGTATTTTTTTATGAATTTTTGAACGTTTTTGCTCTTTTCGAATACTACTCCAAAACAATGTAAGTTAATGGGAATTGCAATAGTAAGTCACATTTTCGACCTCATCTCCAGAACCGTTAACTAGATTCACTTCAAACTTGGTAAGGATGTGTCTTGGGTGGGTTTCTACCAAGTTCATTCAAATGGTCATGATTCAGTGATTTTTCGATTTTTAATAAATTATTTTGTTCATGTTTCGGGGGGGGGGAATCTTAAAAAATCTTCTTCTCCTAAACCGCGGTGCCAGTTACTTTGAAATTGTATAGGGGCACTTCTGATGACCCCCATACCTTAATTTGTTCAGTGATTTTTAATGAATTATTTTGTTCATATTTTGGGGGAAATCTTAAAAAGTTTTCTACCTCGAAACCCAGTTGTCAATTACTTTAAAATTGAACGGGGACACTTTTGGGGATCCCAAGACCTTAAGTTGTTCAGCAGGTGGCGCTGTGATTTTTTTATTTTATTATTTGTTTGTTTTTTTTTATGAATTTTTGTACTTTTTCGCTGTTTTCGACTTTTTTTCCAAGACCGTCTCTCAGATTGTGCTGAAACTTGATGGATATGTTTCTTGTGGAAGGGTCACACAAAGTTGTTCACCAGGTGGCATTGCTATGGATCCCTGATTTTTAGCGAATTTTTCAATTTGGGTATTTGTTGGTCAATGCATACATCCCTATTGTTAACTATGTAAGTCAATGGGAATTGTAATGGTAGTTTACATTTTCAACTTCATCTGAAAACCGTTAACCAGATTCACTTGAAACTTGGTGGGGATGTGTGTTGGGTGGGTTTCTACGAAGTTTATTCAAATGTTCACGGTCCAGTGATTCTGTTTGGGTGTTTTTTGTTTTTGTTTTTTTTTTTAATTTTTCTTGTTGATTTTACATGCCTATTGATTACCATGCAAGTCAATGGAGATTGCAAAGTCATAAGGGTTTGCAATGCTAATTGACAGTACTTGACTGCTTCTGTGAAACCATGAGCTAGATTTACTTCAAACTTGGTGGGGGTGTTTCTTGGGTGGGTATCTACCAAGTTTGTCAAATGGTCACAGTCCAATTATTTCTTTTATATTTTATGATTTTTTGGTTCATTTTTGGCCAAATCATCAAAAGGCTTTATCCTTGTATATCCTCAGCCAATTGCTTTGAAATTGCATAGGGACACTTCTGGGTATAAGGGTGATACATGTGCAGTAGGTGAGTGACCTTGACTTCATTTCCAAGGTCACAAGGCTAGGTGCATGAAATTCACTGTTTATACGGTAAATTGAAAACTATTAAGGGTAGGACATTCATATTACACATGCTAGTTGTCCTTAATAAGGGCCAGACTTACACAGTAGACAAGTGACCTTAAACTCTTTCCCAAGGTAAAAGGGCAACTTGCCCAAATTTTACTGTTCACCTGACACGTTGAGAGCTATTTGAACTTGGACATTGATGTTGAACATGATGGTTGTCCTGAGTAAAAGTTAGACAAAGCGGTATATGGGTGACCTTAACCTCATTCCCAAGGTCGCTGGGAACCAGACACTTACAGGAATTTTGCTTTTCATTTTGTAACTTGAGTACTGTGGAAGGTAGGAACTTGATGTTGAAGTTGTTGGTAGTCCTCTAGTTAAGAAAGATTGAGACCGTACCTTAGTGACCTTGACCTCATTCTCAAGGTCACAGGGCCACTAACATGGATTTTACTGGTCGCGTGATAACCTGAGAAGTATTTGTACTGTGACTTTAAACTTGCACATGGGAATGGCCCTCTATGAAAGTTAGATTAAGAATAGGTCAGTGACTTTGACCCCATTTCCAAGTTCATAGGGTAAGTTAGTCAGCTTAGCACAGGACTGTCACAGTCCTCTTGTTTTGTAGAGTTCCCGTGCAGACTCATACATGTTTTACAAGAGGTAGAGATAATGTTTTGCTTCCCTGGCCTAACAACATACCCTGAAAAAACTGTATAAGACATTATGTCGCCTCCCTAATTAAAGCCCTTCCAGTCTGTATTACAGAGAAATTTGAAACAGACAGTTACTCTGGCATATTAAATTACAGTAAGGGATATTTCATTAACCGATATCAAGATCTGTGTACTGTGTGGACATTTCTTTTTAATTGGGGTTATCCAGACGTGTATGGCAAGCCAACAGGGCCATAACGCACAGGTCTTATGCGTAGCCGAGCCTCCACTACACGTAGTCGAGGCTCGGCAACGTGTAGTCGAGTAAACCAATCAGATTGCAGTCTCTACTACACGTAGTCGAGGCACGGCAACGCGTAGTCGAGCCAACAAATAAGATTACAGTTTCCACTACGCGTAGTAGAGTCTTGGCAACGCGCAGTCGAGCCAACCAATAAGATCACAGTCTCCACTACGCGTAGTCGAGAAAATGTTCTTCTAGAACGCGTTGCCGAGCCTCGGCGACGCGTAGTGGAGGAACTATGCCTCCCATATCGTGTAGCCAAACTATCCAAACACTGATGCTCTTGTAAACTGTATTAGACCTGTTCGACTACGCGTTGGCGTTGAGAAATTACTTTTTAATAATATTACATGACGTACAGCTACAACCAGTTCAGGAGGACATTTTAAACACAAGACGGTTAGAAAGGCTATAACATAGAAAAACAAAGTGTCATATTTGCATTAGTTGGATATAGTGTCGTAAAGGTACAGATATGTAACCTGTCCATTCTGAAAAATGGCAGGTGATTTTTCTCATGTATGTCTAATCACATATCTTGAAGGATTTGAGCGTACTTGAGTATTTGATTTAAGCAAACTGGTTTTGCTCAATAGCTGTGGACTGGTTGAATTTTGGAAGTGCATAGCAGCGACCTGGATACTATATGGGTCTTTGGCAGAGGTCAACAGAACTGACAAACGAATGGGCCATTTTCATTGCAGTGGGTGTAGTGAATCCATTTTTTTCCAATCCTGAGATTTAATAGATGGACCACCAGCTGCAATCTCTGACGGCAGGACTTCCCGATAGATACAGGAAAACTTTCAATATTTGCAGATTGATTTCTTTGTTCTCCCTTTGGGAAGCCAAGCTTTTTCTGTGCTTCTGTTCACAAAAACCTGGGCACAATGATAGTATATCGAAAACAGTGAAACACCAATGATCTTATTCAAGAACAAATCTATTCAGCAGTGTGTCTTCTGCAGGTTAAAATTCAAAAGAATTCGTATTACGTTTGCAAACAACAAACAAGAAACAAACCAACAAACAAAGAAAAAAAGATAAAATAAGCAAAAACCACATAGTATATATTTTTTAAAAATTCATTTAGCTTATAATATGACCACGCAGAGAATGACGAAATCCAAGGCCCAGTCATTATGTACATAGACAAGATTACCTGAGTTGTTAATCTGCCAAACCGAATCCCCTGAGTTGTTTGCCTGCCGGCGCGCCTGATCACCCAAGCGCCAAGCGCGCGGGTGATCTGGCGCGCAGGCAGGCAAACAACTCGGTGGATTCGGCAAACAACAAAGGGAATTTTGTTTAGACAGATTAACGACGAGGGTTATTTTGTATTTATCCCCTACGGTCCTTTAAGAAAGAAAAAAGACCATTTATATCACTTGTAACATTTTATTTCACTACATTACATGGGACTTTAACACTTTCATGCCGCGCGTATGAATATGAAATTTAAGCAACAAATAAAAGCACGGGCTTAATGGCGGATTTTTTTTAATGGCCGTTGCTTCAGACAAAAATCTCGACGAAAAGACACTTTTTATTATTTCTATATGGATTTAATTTGGTGGAGAGGAGAATTGGAAGGTCACGTTGACTTGGAATGTTGCACCAGCAAACATTCCAAAGTATGCACCCGTGGAGCTCAACTGACTGTTGGCCGTTAGATTGGCCCCAGTACTGACGGCAGCATTGCCAGCATTGCCCGAAGGAACGGTGCGATGGCTCCCTGCCACACCAGCTGGGACAAATGATGAAGACAGAGTCTGGGTTGTGTTTTTGACAAATGTTTGAGATCTCTGAAAAGAAGAATAATATCCCTGTAGAAGGCTGCACGTGGCGTGCTGTTGATTTCGGCTTGCTGTTGCATAATTGTTCACAGACTGCGTACTTTTTGTGCCTGCTCACCTATCGAGTAATGGTTGGCGGCCGGGACACTTGGATGTAAAATTCGACTGCACATCGTGCGTCTTACAGAGTGGTTGTTTTTACCGGTAACCATCAGTCCTGCATTTTGGCCCTAGTTTGCATCACAAAATCAAGTTTATTTTTACCCGTTGGCTCGGATTTATACCACGGACCATCAGGTTTTCGGCCAAGATTTATTGCAAGGTAATAAGGAGAGTTTGGATATACCAAATGTGGAATTGATTCCTTCCATATTTGGAAAACCGTATCTCTGATTTTACAAAGATGGTAAAAAGTAATCCCACCCATGGGATATGGCCAACTATATCACATAGGCCATATCCCATGGGTTTTCAATGTGATATAGTACAAAGTAGGGGATAGATAAAAACATAAAATGCATTTAATAATAACGTGTTTTGCGCATTCATTCATTCTTTGAAGTCAAGACAAGAAATATATGCTAGAAGCATGACAATGGAATTGTGGTGAGTTTCATTTGAAATTGAAAACTTCAAAGGTAAGTAAGAGTAGTAACCATAGGTAAATCCGCCGACAACATGTGACAGAAAGGCGTTTCTGCTGAAATCTCACGAATCACATGTACATGAATGCAAGGACTAACATATGTTAGACTCTGTTAGAAGTCGATAACTCGCTTGGTTGATTGAATCTCTGAAGTTGAAGGGTACCAGGAACTGGACAGATCTTGGGAATGGTGTCAGTTATCTTTTCCATCTGTTTACCCGGTATCCCAAAAGAGCACCTTGCTGAAGTGTAATAGCTTGATACAGGGTTTGACATGTGGGTGTGTGTGTTTGGAGTTACTTAATCTTACGCAGGTACATTTTTGCTTCAGTAAGCTGCTCTCACCAGAATGTACTTACTCAAGGCAGCATTGGCTGCAATTTTAAATGTTAAGATTTCAACGATTTGTCATTGTGCATTTATATCTGAAAGGCCAATTATTATAAAATAAACAAGTGTATTATTGTTGTTGTTGTTGTTGTTGTTGTTGTTGTTGTTGTTGTTGTTGTTTTTTGTTGTTGTTGTTGTTGTTTTTTGAATGGGAAATATCAGAAGTATCACAGTTTGGGTTCTTGATTGCAAATTAATAATCGCACTAAATACTTGAAATCAAATCTCAAATTGTAATACTTTGACAAAGTTTTCAGAACAGTCTTCCTTTGAAGTATACATGTTATTTAGAGTTTTTCCCCAGGGAATCTTGGGATTGTAGTAGCTTCATAAGGTTAAGCCAATATTTTGTAGCTTTCAAGAATGACAGCACTGTTTTCCCTCACTTTAAAATCCAAGGTCCAGGTCACAACCCTAAATTAATATCAGAGACTTACAATTTCTATGGCTGTATGGGTGTGGGGAGAACCGTGTCATTTATTCGGCCTTAATGATAAAAAAAAACTTACGTATGCATCATTAACATATTTGTATGAGATGTTATGTAGCTTCCTTTTATTTGAAAGCACCAGGACGCCATTGGGCGTCTCTTTGGCATGCCCAGCCTCAAGCAAGATACTTTGCAGATGTGTATTCCAGGTCAAAAATGAAGCAATCGGCAGCAGGAAAAATAACCTTTTTTCCGGTATAACAGCGTGGGACCATCACTGGAAATATTGAGCTTCAAGCCTTTCACTGGATTCCTACTGGCTATTGTATAGAGGACAGGAGTCATACGGGCCCAACTGCCGAGGAATCGTTGTCAAAGATGAAATAAGAAAGAGTTCCCGCCAGTTTTTGGGTACCAAATTCATGTATGATGGGCTGCTTGAAACTTGGAGGCTCAGATAGTTTGCCAGATTTATCTTGTTTGGGTGTCTTTAAGTGCTCCGTAACCACATATTCTCATACTCTTAAGAAGTAGTATCCGATTATGGCCAAGAAACTCCCGTGTTGGGTGTACGGCCAGTATGGGTAAAATGCTTGTCTCGATAAATTTGGCAAAACCTGTAGGCACCCTTTTTGTCTCTCGCTCCAACATATATGTTCTGCAGTGCAGGCGGGGATATATCCATGCGTTGCAATATCCTCAACTGAGCCTTAAGGGTTGCAATTTTGCATGCCTTTCACCAACAGGTTTCCCTATCCTTTTTTTGGGGGGTGGGGGGTGGGGGTGGGGGCTTCACCACCAAAAATGGACCACAACATGTCAACGTGCATGGAAGCACCGTTGGATAGGGTAATTCTGAATTGAACATCTGGTACATATTGGCGATTGTATCACTTGCCATTTGCTTTATATATAACCTTTATATCATCTCTCTCGTGGAACTGCCTTTCAACTCAAACACCCCCGTTGAAATTGTCTTTACCTCCATTCAGTTTTGCAAGTGCCGTACTGCTGTACATTGTATCACTAGCATGATCATGGAGAGCTACATACTTAGGTTGGTCATGATATTACTTTCATCATGTATGACGTCACATTCTACAAGTACTGTACTGCTGTACATGATATAACTAGCATAATAATGATGAGCTACATACTAAGGTTGCACATGTTATTAATTTCATGATTATGGTGAGCTACATACTTAAGTTGTTCATTATATTACTTTCATTAAGTATGAACTCATATTCTATAAGTGATGTACTGCTGTCTATGGTATTTCTCGCATGATGTTGGGGAGCTACCTACTTAAGCGGTATCTGGTATTACTTTCTCATTCATGGCCGAGAGTTTAACTCCCCTATCCTTCCTTTACTCATTTTCGTCAAGTCCTATTTTTAAATTGTACAAGTGGGGTGATTTGGCATTGATTTGAGGATGAACTGGATAATCATTTATTTAAATAGTATGAACGTGAGAAATCATGGTATTTCTTTTATAAAGATAACTAGAAATAATTCATGCAGGTGCAGTACATTGTATTGAATTTGTGATGACTGACCAATCGTATACTAAGCCCTTAATACATACACAGTGCAGGGTATTACTTTCATCATGAACGGGGTCTTATATATGTACAAGTGCAGTGCTTGGTATTATTTTCTTGATGACTAAATAAGAATATACTTGAAAGAAATGTGCGTGGTTTTGCTTTCATGATGGCCAATTTGTCATGTACTTGGATTATATGTGTATCTGAGGTAAAATGTATTTCATTTGTATGCATAGTGTTACTTTCATGATGACTTGAAGCAATTATATTGACACAATATATGTGCAGTGCATTGTAGTGATTCCATTCTGATGGAAAAGTCATACACCTGGTCGTATCCCTTCATGCGTGGTGCATGGTATTCTTTTCATGAGGACTGAGTAGTCATACCTGAATTACATGTACATGATTACTGAAAAATCATAATTAATATATATAAATATATATATATATATATATATATATATATATATATATATACATATATATGGAGACAGAGAGAGAGAGAGAGAGAGAGAGAGAGAGAGAGAGAGAAAGAGCAATCAAATTTTAATTGTGCCTGTATGGTGTTCCTTTATAATGACTGAACTCATATTTAAATTTTATGAACTTTTACTTTGAACAGCATTACTGCTTTTATCATGACTGAAGGAGTCATACCCAAATTATAATTTTACATATAAATGTATGTTGAATGGCTTTACCTCCATGATGACTGGTAGTTGTATATTATAATTTTATGTACAATCATATGCAGTGCATATTATTACCCTCACAAAGACTGAAAGTCATATACTTAAATTTTATGTTCACGTCCAGTACATAGTATTAATTTCATAAGGATTGAAAGTATATGAAAGTACTGTTTGAATAGCTTACAGTTAGTATGTTACCATCTGTTGAGGAGATTACAAGTCGTTTGTCACCACCTGGGGCACATCTTTATTCATTTTCATTGCTCTCATCTATATATTAGGAATTGCTCTCTCTCTCCCTCTCTCTCTCTCTCTCTCTCTCTCTCTCTGTCTCTCTCTATCTATCTATCTATCTATCTATCTATCTATCTATCTCTTAAGTTAACAACGTTTTGCTCTGTAGTATTGTCTTCTGTCATTTGTATACCTTTATTGTGCTCAACATTCTTTTCAAATGTAGTCAGACATCAGATACTCCTAAGCATGGAATGTCAGGACTTGGTACAGTCAAACCAATTAATGCAAATACAACTTATTAATGATTGCTAGTGCTTTACAACAGGAAATTCTGAGGAATTTTATTGGTGTATCTGAAATGTATAAATGCTGTGCTGTATAACCCTGCAATAGAAATCGAGTTATCTTTGATAACGCTTTGATATCCCACAGGGACACTCCCGAAGACACTGAGTTCTTAATTTGTTCACCAGAGGGCGCTGCAATTTTTTCTATTTTTTTATGATTTGTGTGTGTGTGTGTGTGTGTGTGTTTTTGCTATTTTTGACTTCTTCTCCAGAACCATCACTCAGATTAAGCTGAAACTTGGTGGATATGTTTCATGTAGAAGAATCAAACAAAGTTGTTCGCTAGGTGGCACTGCAGTAGATTTCTGATTTTTAACTCGGTTACTTGTCAGTCAATGCAGCTTTCATATTGATCACTATGTAAGTCAATGGACATTCTAATGCTAATTCACATTTTTTACTTCTTCCCCAAAACCGTCATCTTGATTGACTTATAACTTGGTGGCAATGTACGTTGGGTTGGTTTCTACCAGGTTTGTTCAAATGGTCACGATTCAGTGATTACTTTTATTTATAATGGTTTTTTTTGTTCATTTTGGGGGGAATCTTTAAAAAGTCTTCTTCTCCTAACGGCGGTGCCAGTTACTTTGAAATATAGGGGCACATCTGGGGACCCCCATACCTTAATTTGTTCAATAGGTGGCGCTGTGATTTTTTTGTATTTTTTTATGAATTTTTGAACGTTTTTGCTCTTTTCGAATACTTCTCCAAAACAATGTAAGTTAATGGGAATTGCAATAGTAAGTCACATTTTCGACCTCATCTCCAGAACCGTTAACTAGATTCACTTCAAACTTGGTAAGGATGTGTCTTGGGTGGGTTTCTACCAAGTTCATTCAAATGGTCATGATTCAGTGATTTTTCGATTTTTAATAAATTATTTTGTTCATGTTTCGGGGGGGGGGGATCTTAAAAAATCTTCTTCTCCTAAACCGCGGTGCCAGTTACTTTGAAATTGTATAGGGGCACTTCTGATGACCCCCATACCTTAATTTGTTCAGTGATTTTTAATGAATTATTTTGGTAGTTTACATTTTCAACTTCATCTGAAAACCGTTAACCAGATTCACTTGAAACTTGGTGGGGATGTGTGTTGGGTGGGTTTCTACGAAGTTTATTCAAATGTTCACGGTCCAGTGATTCTGTTCGGGTGTTTTTTGTTTTTTTTTTTTTTTTAATTTTTCTTGTTGATTTTACATGCCTATTGATTACCATGCAAGTCAATGGAGATTGCAAAGTCATAAGGGTTTGCAATGCTAATTGACAGTACTTGACTGCTTCTGTGAAACCATGAGCTAGATTTACTTCAAACTTGGTGGGGGTGTTTCTTGGGTGGGTATATACCAAGTTTGTTCAAATGGTCACAGTCCAATTATTTCTTTTATATTTTATGATTTTTTGGTTCATTTTTGGCCAAATCATCAAAAGGCTTTATCCTTGTATATCCTCAGCCAATTGCTTTGAAATTGCATAGGGACACTTCTGGGTATAAGGGTGATACATGTGCAGTAGGTGAGTGACCTTGACTTCATTTCCAAGGTCACAAGGCTAGGTGCATGAAATTCACTGTTTATACGGTAAATTGAAAACTATTAAGGGTAGGACATTCATATTACACATGCTAGTTGTCCTTAATAAGGGCCAGACTTACACAGTAGACAAGTGACCTTAAACTCTTTCCCAAGGTAAAAGGGCAACTTGCCCAAATTTTACTGTTCACCTGACACGTTGAGAGCTATTTGAACTTGGACATTGATGTTGAACATGATGGTTGTCCTGAGTAAAAGTTAGACAAAGCGGTATATGGGTGACCTTAACCTCATTCCCAAGGTCGCTGGGAACCAGACACTTACAGGAATTTTGCTTTTCATTTTGTAACTTGAGTACTGTGGAAGGTAGGAACTTGATGTTGAAGTTGTTGGTAGTCCTCTAGTTAAGAAAGATTGAGACCGTACCTTAGTGACCTTGACCTCATTCTCAAGGTCACAGGGCCACTAACATGGATTTTACTGGTCGCGTGATAACCTGAGAAGTATTTGTACTGTGACTTTAAACTTGCACATGGGAATGGCCCTCTATGAAAGTTAGATTAAGAATAGGTCAGTGACTTTGACCCCATTTCCAAGTTCATAGGGTAAGTTAGTCAGCTTAGCACAGGACTGTCACAGTCCTCTTGTTTTGTAGAGTTCCCGTGCAGACTCATACATGTTTTACAAGAGGTAGAGATAATGTTTTGCTTCCCTGGCCTAACAACATACCCTGAAAAAACTGTATAAGACATTATGTCGCCTCCCTAATTAAAGCCCTTCCAGTCTGTATTACAGAGAAATTTGAAACAGACAGTTACTCTGGCATATTAAATTACAGTAAGGGATATTTCATTAACCGATATCAAGATCTGTGTACTGTGTGGACATTTCTTTTTAATTGGGGTTATCCAGACGTGTATGGCAAGCCAACAGGGCCATAACGCACAGGTCTTATGCGTAGCCGAGCCTCCACTACACGTAGTCGAGGCTCGGCAACGTGTAGTCGAGTAAACCAATCAGATTGCAGTCTCTACTACACGTAGTCGAGGCACGGCAACGCGTAGTCGAGCCAACAAATAAGATTACAGTTTCCACTACGCGTAGTAGAGTCTTGGCAACGCGCAGTCGAGCCAACCAATAAGATCACAGTCTCCACTACGCGTAGTCGAGAAAATGTTCTTCTAGAACGCGTCGCCGAGCCTCGGCGACGCGTAGTGGAGGAACTATGCCTCCCATATCGTGTAGCCAAACTATCCAAACACTGATGCTCTTGTAAACTGTATTAGACCTGTTCGACTACGCGTTGGCGTTGAGAAATTACTGGTCTCGATGATGTGTAGCCGAGAGAACCAATTGAATTTGGTTCCCCTCTACGCGTTGCGTAGGACCCAATAAACCCGTTTAACCTCCGTTTTGAAATATGGGTTACAACCATTCAGCTATGCGTCGTAGAGACCGTAATTTGATTGGCTGCCTTGATGACGCGTTGTGGAGAATTTCAAGTCTCGACTACGTGTTGTAGAAAATTATATGTTTCCACTATGCGTTGTAGACACTCTAATTTGATTGGCTGTTTTAATATTAGTAATGATTGTAAGGACGTAAATGATTGGTTTGCTTTTCTTCAGCCAAAGGATGCCATAAGTTGCTCCACTATGCATAGCCGAAGCTCGATTACGCATAGTGGAAAATATATTCTCGGCAACGCATAGTGGAGACTGAAATCTGATTGTTTGGCTCCACTACGAGTAGTGGAGACTCAGCAACGCGTAAGACCAATGCATTATGGCCCTGCTGGCTTGCCATAGACATGCATATTTCATGTGTTTAAATTGTAATGTTTTCGCTGATAGGTAACGGCTTTGTTGTATACTGTATCCATTATTCGTATCTTTATTTGTCAAATAAACATTCTTGTAACTCTTATAACTGTGACTGTATAGAATCTACAGTATAGTGTCTGTTCAAAGGGTGCATACTCGAGTTGTTATACAGCAGTCGGTATGGTCATCATATAGTTGTCAATGTGGTTAGCCGTTTGGAACAAAAAAGAATATTTATGACCAACAACAATGACAGAATATATGCTGTGGCAGTTCTTTTTTTTTTTTTTTTTTTGTTTTGTTTTTTGATTTTTTTTAATTGCAACCCATCTGTACACCTATCTGGCTTTTCCACTGACAATTTGACACTGAATGTCTTTATCTGTATTAATTAGAGATAATTTCAGCGTTTTCATGTCTTTGTGATCTAAAATGCTTGTGGTAACCTCTTTACAAGTGACTATTTTGTGCCATTTGCTTCATTTTACAGCCAGCTGTTGTTGAGGCTGGGATGTTTTCCCTGCGTCACTGCTGTCGTTTCCCTCTCAGACAATAGCATGCTGCAGGCCTATTTATAATTAAAGGGACCTGGTATTACTAAGTAGTAGTAATTATGTCTTGAATCCTGACTTAAAGAGAACCCTAGTAAACTATGTCTGATTATTGACTGTGCTAGGTATTGTTGTATGCAGATTTGGTTGATCTTCAAATATTTTCTCTGAAACTATCTAAAATTTAAGACTGTTTTGTACCCATATGCACAAAAAAACATTCTTACGCCATGATGTTTTAATAAGGCAGGCAATGTTGTTGAAAAACTGCTATATAAACCCACTATAAAAAAGCCAATATATGAACATATTTGGTAGATGTCATATCAAAATGATTCATATTCTACAGAAATCTGCAGAGTGGGTTCAAGAAAAGCTAAGCTGCAGTAACAAGTAAAAACATTAAGTAAAATACAGGTACCACTTGATCGTGTTTCCATGTAATTTGAAACAGTTTTGCAAGCAGTCACAATTTTAAATGCAACACTAAAAAGCTTCCTGAACGATTACCAACAGACTATTTAGAAATGTAGCCAATGTAGAAGGCAAACAAGCAACAAAGGAATCGTGTTTGAAGTAAGATTCCTTTGACAGCAATGTAATAAAAGTGTGCCCCGAATGGTAGTTATTAAAGGCATTACAAAATCTTTGATATTATAAATTAAAGTGGTGCCACCTATAAACCTATTTCGTGGCAAACACGTGCGATTTGCTCCATGCCTGAAAGAAAAAATCCAGGCGGCATTTTTTTAAGTCCTGAAAACCTGCAGACAAAATCTTTCTTTTTTGATATTTGCAACGAAAATGAGGAATAATACTTTGTCCTTTTCAAAATACTACGAGCCCACATGAGAAGAATATATTCCAAAAAAATTCCGTTCAAACTTATATACAGATGACAATGAGTCTAACACGTCCCTTATTTCTCAATGTGTGACACCATTGCTACAAGGTGACCACACTTGATGGAAAATGATTTCAAGTATACTCTTTCCTGAAGTTGCATTTTTTCATTAGTATTGCATCCAACAGTTATGGACACGTACACACAAAATAAACGACAGATGATAAATTAAAAACTACAGATAATAAATTGTACAAAAATAATAAACGTAATTGTTCCGTTGTCATCAAAAAAAGAAAAAAAAAGTTGGATGGTGCTCCCCAATACGGCTCTGTTATAGTGCAATCTCTTGTGTGCATCACAAAATTAATGACTGGTTCAAAAAATTAACATTGCAAGGAGTAAATGCATGTGCCACTAAACCTTTGTGAGTGTTCCAACATTCAAATTGACAAATAATAGGGTATGGTTATATTTCTGTATCCCTTTTATAACACAGTATTAAAAAGTAATTTCTAATGCCACTCATTTTTTGACAACGCCTGGATTATGACCAAATGTTCCTCTGTCGAGACAGATAGTGGCAGTGCATGATTAAATGCATTGCATACTCTACAACACCACCCAAGTTTTTGTAAGAAGTTATTACTTTTAAAAAGGCATTCATGACCAACTCAACATCCAATATAGTGCATAGATTCTATAATTAAGATTTCACGCCCATTTTTGCAATTTGCTTATATTGCATGATTTTTTGTTTCATTTTTATGTGCTTCACAAGTTTTGTGCATAGTTGTTTTAAATGATTCCATCACAGTTCGGTCCTTTGAGCAGTTGTTTATATGACTATCATGGATAGCTTTTCTTTCACATGGAAACAATTTTCTTGGAATAGAATGTGTCGCTGATGCTGTTAACCTCTTCATGACCAAAATTACACAAAGTATTTTGTATACAAAAGTCGCAGTTGGCCATAATTGTCAAGACATAAATTTCCAAATATGCAGTGTGTGTTAGATGTCAAAACTTTTGATATTTTACCCTTTTTTTCAAAAGGTAATAATAAGCAAAAAAAGAAATGGGCTTGTCGTTGTAGTGTTCGTATATTCTTTTCATTGATAATCACTGATCTAGGTTAACCACAGCAAATAATCAGA
Source organism: Hermodice carunculata (assembly GCA_964020975.1). NCBI lineage: Eukaryota > Metazoa > Annelida > Polychaeta > Eunicida > Amphinomidae > Hermodice > Hermodice carunculata. The sequence goes on from OZ026627.1 coordinate 11,297,516, forward strand.
CAGTCGTCCACTGGCTTATGTTTCAAAATCAACCGAAAGGGGGAAATAAATAAAATTTACGCTTCCTGCATGTTGAAAGGGGATTATTATGATTTGCAGTACTGGCCAGAGTATGCCATGGCTTCTTATTTTAAATAGCCAATTACATAGCTTGCCTCTAATCCTGTTAAGTTTATATTGAAATAAACATTTCAGTATGAACCCGTTAGAATGGTATAAATGTATTCATTGAGAATGCTATAATGTTGAAACCTGCTTGCATTTGTGTACGTGAGCACCCTTGTTTTCAAGTAGCTAGGCGTACTATATATATATATATCATTTGTTTCTTATCAGTATGGGGCCAAATGAACATTTACGGTTTACTTAAGGATAATTTTTGCATCACTGTCTGAACTAAACGTCAATTTCAATGAAACGTGGCAGATAGCCAGCTGTGCCATTATATATATTTATATATATATATATATATATATATATATATATATATATATATATATATATATATATATATGTATATATATATATACATACACACATATATATCTTCATTTGACATTGAGAAGATCTTGAACACCAAATTGTAGCTATACACATATTTCTATGTCAATTTTCATCTTAAAAATTTTACATATACTTACACTGCGATTTCGTTGAAAACAATTAAATCTAAGTATTTTTTTTTCTTCTTTTTCTTTTTTTTTTAATCCGAGTGACAGTATAAAAATTTGAAATAGGAGCCTGGTTTTCGATTTTCTCAATCCAAAATAGCCATTAGCAATGAGTTTATGAGCTACCATTTCAAATGGACATTATTGGGTTAAAACATTGAAATATTTTTTTTTTTTTTTATTTTGTTTCTTTTTAATTGCCTACTTAAAGAGCGAAATCTTTCTGTTTCATGTATCTTACATGCACATATATGCATGTTATGTAAAAATTGAATAAACCATTGTAAAACAGCCCCTGTACACATATCTTTTTTTTTTACATTTTGGGCTAATTTAGAAAGTATCATTGTTTAAATGTTCTACATACAATTTTCATTGTTCAAGTTGTTGTCTTCGACTTTGCAATTTCTTGCTATAAATGTACAGAAAGTGACAAAAAAGGAGCAAAAAAAAAAAGTCCCTCTCGAGCGCACTAAAGTGTTCATCAAACTCACATGAAGGTCACTGAACAAGTCTAATTTTTTGGACTGGTTTCATCGATCACATGCCAAGTTTCATCTGGTATACATGTCAAAGTTGCAGAGTACTCGATGGATGACGTTGTGACCAAGATCTTAAACATAGTGACGTTGTGGCATTGTTATTTTTCCTTAATGTTTCCAAAAATCCTCACAAGAAAGTAAATAAATAAATAAACACATATATAAATAAATAAATAAATAAATAAATAAATAAATAAATAAATAAATAAATAAATAAATAAATAAATAAATAAATAAATAAATAAATAAATTCACTATTTCATGGATTAATTGATTGATTATGGTTAATAAACAATAAAAAAAATGTCTGGTGACACACTGTATATGACGTTATCACTGTGATCATGTATTTGACCCAGTTAGTGTATTTCCTTAAATGAAGCAATTCAAGTTGAGACCTTCCTGGAGTCTTATTTTTCAAGGTAATCTGGCCACCAACCTCTAACGATACTCATTCTATAGGGACACAGGTATCGTTGTTAACATGAACAATTAACAAATCATTATACAATTTGTAAACCGAAAATCATTCGAAATCAGGAAAAATCACCAACACCGTGGCCATGCAATATTAAGGTTACAGACTACAGTTGTGATTGGCTGGTTGCGCATCTCAACGAAGATAGTCCGTAATTGTGAAAATACTGTGTTTTCAGCATGCTGTAGCTTCTGTTCAAATAAAGTTAGCTAAGTCAGGTTTGCTGCATCGCAGAGTTGCTTCATTGGTGGTCATATAGGTGCACTGTCTTCCAGGCCAGGTGGGAACTTTATGGTGGGGAAGGACAATGATGTGACCCTGACAAGAGCACAGCATACACCTGTATAAAGCTGACATCCAGGTGTTGTTTCGTATTTCAATTATCACAAATTAACGAGCTGGGAATTATATGACAAAAATCCGTACATATTTTTCTGACATTTTTATCTGTTAAATGCCGTTCACGGAATTTCAAAATACCAAAATGCTGATTTTTTAGACTGAAAAATGCTAATATGAAAAATAGAAGGATTTATAACTGTGGTCTGTGGGCTATTAGGGCTTACTCTGTATGTATTGGGACTCACATGGTCATGTTGTTATTCTATTATCGTCCATAAAGCAAGTTAAAAATGGGAAGTCCGCACTTTTTGACAGCTGCCTGGACACTTTTGAGTGATCCCAACAACTTTTGCATGGATGGAGCATGCAAGATATGGTCTTGGAACTGTAGATCACAAGACAAATGGTTCGGTCTATGGTATTGTGTACCTCAGGCCAGCTTATGAAAGGAGAAAAGAAGTTTTACACCCACAGATCGGCTTTGAATATCAAGTTAAATGGTCTCAACTTTCTAAAAAATTATGAAGTATCACATTTATGTCACAAATCATTGTGCATAGACATGTTGCACCTATCACTGGAACCACACTGTATAAATAATAACAGGATTCGCTGCAAGACATTTAACAAGTGCACAGGCTATGCCTCCTTTAATGACTGCTTGGTAGATAGATAGCTTCCATAGCCCTTTGTATTTAGCGATACCTCACAGGTACCACACAGGTAATCATATGTGTGTATGAGAATTTAACAATGCTAACATGATATGAATAAATTATGCTAATCCCATTGATATGAAACTTAGTGACCCTCTGTTTCAAACTTTTAATTTTGTGGTATTGTCATTGTAGGCCTACAGCCTCCATTCATATACAGAGCTGTTTATACAAAATCATGTCAAAGTGATTTTCGGCATACCAGAAAAAAATGCGCATTGTCTGTCAGTAGAGCTGTACAAATCTTAGGTAAGATGTAAATTTCTTTGTTTTTTGTTTTTGTTTTTGTTTCTCCCCCCGCCCCACCCCCACCCCTTTTATTATTTTTATTTTTTTTTTTTTTTTGGTAGACAAAAGCTTGTCATATATGTGTGTCATTTGACTGGGGTAAATCATTTAAAATCAGGCATGCTGACTTTGTTGAGCTGTTGAGCTCATAAGCATATTATTTTCACATAAATGAATCAATTTATATCCATGAATATGGAAGACAGCACTTATGAACTGCAGATTTTATAACTTTTACCAAGCTAGTGTGCAAAGGTGGCAAAACATTTGAACTTCAGCATACAACCACATATAATTATAAAAGTTTCAGAAAGTGAAACAAGGGGGGAAAAGTTAGCTTCCATTAAACACTTGCCTGAAAACACTTGTGCCTGATAATTGGATTGATAATTGGATGCTTATCAAATTTAAAATCAGAGCACTTGTGAATACAAATATGCATTTATGATATTGGAGTAACTGTACAAACTTTTGTCATTTTCTTTTCATATGTGCACATACACCAGAAACCATGTCAATAAACCACAATTTATTCAGTCTACTGCAGAAAAAAAGGCATAGCGCTATTGATTTGTGGAAGCTGGATCACCCAACTGCCCACCTATTGTTCAAACAAAGGGCCCGTTAAAATTCCATAATTTTAGTACCAAAAAGCATAGTTTGCTGAATACTGCTACTCTTATCTGTGACCTACTGGTCTTAAACTGTGCACTTTGATGGGCAATTTAATGTTTAAACACTGAAACTGTTCCGTTGTCTGCCATAATTCAGATTATAGCAGGAAAATACTGCCATAATGACTGGTATTAGATGCTGACTTGGTGTAACTGATACCCCCCCCCCCCCATCCGCCATTAATGCTTCAGCAGTGATAGATGTCATATTTTTTGTAGACAAATGTTACGAATCTATCCATAAATAATAAAAAAAATCACCAATTTCACCTAAAATACATAAAATTTTAGCAATATATTCAAATTTGGGGTTAAAATTAAGGAGTGGGGCATTGTAATTTGATCTCTCATTGTAAGGGCAGGACATGCAGGCAAGTGATGATGGGTTTGCATCATAGCCCATTGTGTACCGTATTCATATTGGACAGAAAAGAATTGATTGGATGCAATAACATAATTTTCCTCAAAATTTTAATTAATTATTTTATTTGTCATAAAAACTGATTTTTCAGATTTAACGGTTGCTTGCAAAAATTGATATTTTCTTTAAAATTGAAGTTTGGTAAAGTTAATGCAAATCCTTTGCAGAAAACAAGTTGTGGCTTCAGTTAAACAAGTTTTAAACATTTTGATAAGTCTATTAGGTTACAGACTACAGTTGTGATTGGGTGGTTGCGCATCCCAACGTAGATAGTCCGTAATTGTGAAAATACTGTGTTTTCAGCATGCTGTAGCTTCTGTTTAAATAAAGTTAGCTAAGTCAGGTTTGCTGCAACGCAGAGTTGCTTCATTGGTGGTCATATAGGTGCACTGTCTTCCAGGCCAGGTGGGGAAGGACAATGATGTGACCCTGGCAAGAGCACAGTTCATACACCTGTATAAAGCTGACATCCAGGTGTTGTTTCGTATTTCAATTATCACAAATTAACGAGCTGGGAATTGTATGACAGAAAACCGTCCATATTTTTTGCTGACATTTTTATCTGTTAAATGCCGTTCACGGAATTTCAAAATACCAAAATGCTGATTTTTTAGGAATCTTGTATACCTGCTGCAGGGGTATAGAAAACAAGGGATAATAACAAAATTGGTACAAAAGCTTGGGGCAGGGTTATGCTATGCAATAACATAATACGTGTGATGGAGAAAAAGTTGGTTATTCACCTTTTGCAGGAATTGCAGGCTTTTAATGCATCCAAAGATACATGCTCAGTACTACCAAAGCAACATGATCAATTAGATATGATGCATAGGTTGCTTTGTATTTCTGCTGAATAATTAAAATAATCCAAAATTTAATTCGAATGAGCAATATTAAATTTACAGTGAAAACATGGCTTCAGTCAGCAACCCAGAGCCAAAGGTGGTAAATGGGTTGAATAACATGATTGTTCCTGTCTTATTTACGTTACCTTATGGTTGCCTCTTTGAAAGTATCGGTCACAAAACCCTAAATGAAGTCAATACAGATGGGTATAAACATCACGTAATGGCCATATGTATACATATGACACACCAAACATTTTCTTTAAGGGATATGTCTGAAGGTATAATAAGATGTATTAAATCTTCACTGTACCATGTATCAGCAGTGAAAAGATGTAAGGAATACATTGCAATTAAACGACCTTTAGGGACAATAACTGTGGTTTTTAACAAAATTTGTACCAAGGTTGTAAAATTTTTAGCCCCTCTTGGACTAAGTTGGCGTTTTGGAGCTACATGTTCATTTTGTGAATACAAGCGTGCTTTCCGATCTTTTGATTGTTGCGATGATGACAAGGAGTTACCTGTTTGTCTCGAAAGATATCGGAAAGGTCGATCAAGATATAAATGTTTTTGTGGAGATCACATAAGTATAATTTCGCTGTGTGAAAGAGTTTGCTTACACTCAAGGGTTTATTTATATTCACCATATATTTATTATGGTAACATAACTTACAGTATAAAATTGATTCACCGCAGCAATTTCAGAACCAAAATTGAAAACATAATCGGTTATAGTATCGAAATTTGTATCAAGGAAACGAAGATACTGACATTTTTAAGAGCACGAGTTGCTCTTCTGTGTATGCAGAAATATTACGAATTGTGCTCAATATATAAACCGGTAGAGACTATGCTCATGCAAAGGAATATTGCCACAAATTTACTTCTCTACCAGTGTGGAAGTTTTCAAATCTACAAGGCCAGGAGTTGCTATAGAAGAATATGGCATATTTGGTCATCATTTGGTAAGGAAATTCAATTATTTTTCATTGAGTTTGATATTCCACTTGCATCCATAGAATGTTATGTTGTTAATTCTGATGATGACTGTTACATTTTAGCCTTATACATCCATGAGGTAAGGACAGGCAGACCTCCCCTTATATTGTATGGGCGGCATGTTCCATTTACATTTGTTTCATCAACATGCCATCTGTATCTGAGGCTAGCCAGTGAAGTCTCCAAAGACACGGATGTCACTATATCAATTAGCTATGAAACACGAACGTCATTTCACAAAAAGGAAGTGCATTACAAAATTTTGAAAAGATATAAAATGACCCTACCAATGAAAAATTTATTGTCTTCGGCATGTATTGTCGCTAACTACCATCTAATATGTCGAGTTGCTACAAGTAGGCGAGCTTACCTTGACTATTCCGGATACAAAGGAGAATCAGGAATATACACATCACGTGTAACAGTGTATGATGCACCTTTCTTCCAAAATCTAAAATTTCACTGCAAGAATCAAAACAATCTTGTCAATAATATCCTACATTTCCAGAAAGATATTATAGCCATATCTCATGTACTGGAGATCTTCTTTAAAGTCCACTCCTTTTCTTTTCAACCTGAATGGATTTATCGATTTGAAGTTGCCTCAGTCACAATGCATTCATTAACCAAGCTTTCTATCCATCTTGCAGCTAAAAATGAAGTGTTCAAAATATGGTTCCGACAGCCAAAGAAACCTCTATTGGTTCTGAACATTTTGCTAAAAGCACCAAGATCTATTTACCTGAATGTGTCAATACAACTAAATGTATGGCCGGGTGCAACATCACCAAATTGTCTGTATGGTGGCTATGTCTTATACAACGACCCTCCAGATAATCTTTCGCACACAGGACCCTACTGTGGTAAGAGAAATGTGTTTTATAAAATACATGCAAAACATGTGCCATATTTGTCGGTGCACCAACAGCTTTTGTTTGTATTTTACACCTTGACACTTGATCCAGTCATAATTAACATGGTTGTTTCACTGACCACATATAAGTGTCTTTCAAATATATGGCAGTTGAATAAATCTAATCATGGGCTGGTAATCAGAACAGAAACAAGCTTGCGAGGCCATCAGCAAAAAAAGACTACATTACAGCTTAAAATAAGGCAAAATCTTGTTGTAACTCACCATCAAATCGAACAAATCATTCCAGACTATAATATTCAGTTGTTCCCAGCTTTCCCACAAATCCTTTTGCGTATAGAATCAAACATATCATTTTTCGAAATGGATGGCAACAACAGATTCAAATCTACACTGTCGCCAATAAAAGTTTTAAGTAGACATAAAGCAACATACCACAACATCAGCCATGCGAGCACTGTATACTTTCTTTATGATGGAGTAGTTAAAGTAGGCTCACATATGCTCAACAGTTTACTTTGGGAATCTGGGTTGCAGTTTTCCATAATGATTACTTTCAGAAAACATTGCTTTCTTTCTCATATGAACCCTTCTAACATGTGTACAAACGTGTTACCATTAAACCTGCTCAGTTGTCATATATATGTAAATATTGAAGCAAGAGAAACAAACTCACTCCTTATTTTGGGAGTACAGGGTGATCTTGCAAATTACATGTTTATGTCTTCCGTCATTTCTGTGTCAATCATTAAAGCGTGCAATTTTTCAAATTTAATAAAGTAGTCTGTAGGCAGAATAAAATATGACTATTTGTGTTCCAGTCTTCCAATGAGTTATTGGACTGTCTGGCTGATAGATTGGCTGTGGAACAATGTTACTAGCGTAAAGTTTCAGTTTGAGTTCGTTCTCACTACGTTTAGAATGTACAATTGCAGGCAATGTGTGTGGGGCTATAAATTAAGCGTAAGTCCCCATTTTTTATCAAACTACAAGTGTTTGATGAATATCACCATCCGGCTTCATCTGAAGAAAGAGAGGAACATATGGACCTATAAATTTGTTTATCAAATTATTTCCATAAAAAAACATTACATATACAGTCGCCATGCCTCATCATACAGTTGGGTTGAGGCTCAATACCACTGTAGTCGCAATCACAGACATCTAGTTGTATTCAATGACCTGATGGAACTTGAAAACTGCATCATGTGGTTTCAACGAGATCATACTTTAGCGTATTTGGTTGGGAGCTCTGTGGTGTTTATCGGAATTCTTTGGAATGAGGTACCTGTATCTTTCATTGTGATATCAATACACGAGAATCATTATGCTGAAAGACACAGTTGACCCTGTCATATAAATAAATAGAACTGGATCAAGTGCACGCCAACACGGGGTGGCTACTTAACAGTGGGATTGCTACGCGAAGCGGTCAGAGCATGCCAAAAAATGAATAATTCGTCAGCGTGGGCATGTGTGTTAAGTTTACCTGTATGATAGAAATAAAGTCAACACATAACTTAACGTGTGCAAAAAGCATGCGCATAGCACGTACAACGTGCCAAAATCGCACATAATGTATGTTCTACTACTTTTAAGACTTCAGCATGTATCTGAAGAGTAGGTCACCCACAAACCATGAGCGGAGCAGGGTTATATTTAGGAAGGTGTCATGGTGGGCACATCCAGCATGTACTGTTCCTGGGCATTTTGTGTTAGGGTGATGAAGTGAGTGTGGCAATATGGAATGTTAAATGAAAAGGCACTTCGACTCCTATGTGCAGTCCAGTTATGCTGCAGTTAAATTGACAAAGTATGGCAAAGATAGTTTATGCGTGTATTTTTGCAAGGAACAAGTGTACAGTTGAACATAATGCAAGACCCTATAAATTGCACTTCAAAAAATTTGTGAAATCTAAACGATTTTAAAATGACCATTTGAGTTGTGTTTATTAATTTTACATTTTTTTCCTGGGCTCATCTGAATATTATAAACTCATATATTCCCACTCGCTGGGGATATTAACAGTCTTTTTCCATTATGTTGCAGTGAGGTTCACTCTCATATTTACCCATTTTAATGTGTTTTACAGTTTCCACACTGTCCTGTCAAACATAACCTACTAACGCTTCTTTATTATCAACTGTGTACGGATATTGTGAAGTACCGTTTCACGACAAAAAGGACAAACACTAGGTATATCTACGCAGAACGTCTGAGCAGTGTATACTATATATTACACTTATGGAAGGTTAATTCAGACATTAAATATCCAAATCATTGCTGGAAAGGGTAGAAATAAAAAGGGATCATTCATGCATGTGGAAAAGGGTAAATCCAGATCTAGATACAACAAATTGAAAGTTACATAAAATGACTTCACAAAATGAGAGGAAAGTCGCAGCACGAGCATTAGCAAAGTATTAGTTAATAATGTTTCTTACATTACATGACAGAATAGGAGAAATGAACAGTTTTAAACATTTCAATAATAACAGAAGTGCCAGGATTTACCTATAATAAGATATTGTGCACAAATTAAACATATTTTCGTTTCATATGTTGTAAATCCATAACCAGTCACTGAACAAGGCCTAGTTGATGTTTACATCCATAGGCTTTTCATATCTTCCTTTATGTGGATCATTTAAAAAAGTAAGAGTATAGTTTGAAATTTAGAATCTAGACCATATACAGTGAAACTTCATTATAACGAAACTCAGATATCCGACATATATATCATAATGACACAAGTAATGAATGGCAAAAGTTCACTTCATATGTTATTTGATTCATTTGTGTGACATATTCAGTTATCTGACACACTTCTGAGGGAACAAACGGTGTCATTATAATGAGTTTTCATTGTGTTAAGCTCAAAGATGCATTTTGCTACACACCAATCACAGTAAATGCATTTAAATTCATTGTTTTCCTTTGTAAAACTGAAATTGTATCTCAAAAAAGCCAATATATATATATATATATATATATATATATATATATATATATATATATATATATATATATATATATATATATATATATATATATATATATATATATATATGTATATATATATATATATATATATATATATTAACATTGACAAATAAAAGCAAAACAAATAAGTTTATGTTCCATCACAGCTAGGCCAGTTACTTGTGTGTAGCTGGACCTGACAAGGTAGGTATTCAACAAGTCATACTTGCTCATTCTGTTTTAGACAGGTTTCTTCAAGTCGGTCACGATGTTAATGTCAGGCATTTGACATTAAATATACATCATGCATAAATGTGTGAGTACACCTTAATGGCAGTCTAAGTTTGAATATCTGGTGCACATAAATTTTAATCGAAGATGCAGTTGCTGAAGTTTCCACCAGAAAAGGGAGATTCCATAAATTCAGACCTAGCTAGAATGTTTGCAGATATCTGTGAATCAATCAAATGTAATTGATCATTTATAAGCCTACATTGCTGCCTTTGGATGGTATCAATCCCTGAAGAATTTGCTGGTTTGTGTGTATTAGAGACATTGGCCTCATGGTATCGCTGTAGTTGTGCAGGATTTTTGTTGCATTTTTCCTCGTCTTTTGAAGACCCACTGATATAATGTTTCATACTGTCTGTAGATAGTTGACCAGTCATATGTGTTATACAGTTTGAGTCCATTCCTGCCTGGTGAAGTACAGGTACAATTGTTGCATGGATAGAGGGATTTGTATAGTTTACTGGGGCCAGATAATTCTTTATTATTATTATTATTATTATCATCATTACTATTATTATTATTATTATTATTATTATTATTATTATTATTATTATTATTATTATTATTATTATTATTATTATTATTATTATCATCATATTTCAGACATATAAAGGATTTGGGATAAATGGGGACCCATTGCTGTTTTTTTCCTGGATTAGAACTCCCTTCCATAGTCCAGCACTGCAGATAGCAATCACCGATTGGAGCAATCCCGAACTTCCAAAATACATGAAGCCTTCAAAAAATGAGATTATGTACTTTAGATACAGTCAACCGAACCTTAAGTTTAAATGGTCATGCGGAGCAATGACATATCTCTTGTTCTCACTAGACAAGACGTTTTGGTTTATTTTGCCATGCTATAGATCTGTTCGGAGAGCTGCACACATTTGTGAGAAAGACGAACAAGGTGCAAGTCTATTTCAAAACGTTTTCCCGCACCAGCAATGTCCTCGTGGGTTTTTTCGTTATCAGAACCAGTGCTTCGTGACTTCATACAAAAAACGAGAAATATTGAGCATGTCAGCTGCTGCTTCACACTGCTCTACCAAATTTGGTGGATTCTTATGAAAATTCAAACTTCCGAATGTTGTCGACGATTTTAAAAGTTTGTATGCAAGCATTCCGTGGCCTGCATTTACTCTGTATGCCGCTAGTAGCTGGAGAGATTATAAAGAGCATGCGATGCTTTTTGATATAATTAGGATGTATGGAAAAAAATATAAACCTATTTATTCCATATTGCATGTACTTGATAGGGCTGGTGCGACTTTAAAAACAATTGATTTTTGGGTATCATCACAATTTGAAAGTTTTGTGCAATGTTTAGTTATGCGCTTTACAAGGATGACAGCATATGGATTTTATTTAAGCTCCGCCATTTTTGAAGAGGCTAAAGGTGAATATATGTTTGGACCGATTCGTTGGTTGGAACAATTCCTGGTTAAAAACATGCTACCACGCTCTCTGGCATATTTAGATATTCACATATCGGATATGCAACCTAACTGTATGACAAATGAGTCAGTGTTTGGAGCTTTATGTGGTGAAAAATTGATTATATGCCAGAACAGTGTCAATATGGGCAGTTCCAATGTACTAGTGGGCAGTGTATAGCAGACCATAACAGGTGTGATGGCTTTGTTTCATGCCCAGATAAAAGTGATGAATATAACTGCTATTGTATTTGTAAAGACTTTTTTGGTCAAGCTATAGATATTGTGTTTTGTACAACCGTATGTCACCAGAGCAGTTGTTCCTGTCACCAGCTTTACTTTCAATGTGACATAGGAGGTTGTATTGCCGGGTCCAGAGTCTGCAATGGTTTCCCAGAATGTTTAGATAATTCTGATGAATCAAATTGTCAGTTTGTAAACAACACCATCATAAATTTTACGAAAGCCAAGCCAGGGTACATAGCCACAGAGTTATCCACTGGTCTCATCCATACAAAAGGTGACAAGCTTGCTTGGTTGGAGTGTGATAATCCTCCAACAGCAAACCAGTATCATATATTAGATATGTGTATATTTGATGATGAGAAAAAACAAGCATGTCCTAATGGAAGACATCTTTCCTACTGCAAGGAGATCCCATGTTCACGACATTATAAATGCCCTAGCACATATTGTATTCCATTCAGGTTCATATGTGATGGATTATGGCATTGCCCTGGTGGGTTTGATGAACACTCGTGCGACAAGATTGTATGCGATGGTTTATTTCTCTGCAAAGGTCAGAAGCAATGTCTGCATCCTGATGATCTCTGTGATAAGCATGTCCACTGTAAATACACCGTGGATGATGAAAATGTGTGTAGCCTACTTAGTTGCCCGCTTTATTGCAATTGCCTAGGTTATGGATTGAGCTGTTCTCAGCAAAATCTAACTAGAGTTCCATTTATATCATATTATGTACGGCTTGTGATTTTCTCGAGGAATGTTTTGCACATTTGGATTGGCATAGATGGTTACTTTCCATTCCTTTATAGCCTAGATATATCCAATAATGGAATCATACAAATAAAACCATATTCATTTTCGACCGCAAATAATCTTAAGATAATTAACTTAGCCCATAACAGTTTTTCCTACATACTCTCATTTACTTTTACTGGATTAATGGCGCTACAATGTATATTCTTTCATGGAAATGAGTTAGCGCAGATTGATCCTTATGCCTTTATTGGTGTTGGTCATCTAATCCATTTGAACCTGAGTCATTTACATTTGAAACATTTATACCCTGGAACATTTATTTCACTTGCGAATTTAAGAAACCTTGATCTTTCTGGCAATGTCATAAAATGCCTTCTAAATGGAACAGTAAGTTCCGTGAAATCTATCACCAGTCTTGATCTCTCAGGTAATCAAATACAAAATATTTTCAATGCAGGTATTCAACATATGCAACAACTTCAATATTTAAAAAGCGATAATGATATGCTCTGTTGCATATTAGCGAGTCTCAAATCATGTGTACCATCTGTATCAGGACATTTTGTGTGTAGTCGCATAATACCCAATGGTCTATTTCGCATTCTGTTCTGGGTATGTGCATGCGGATGTCTGGCTTTTAACCTTGTTTCCCTTCTGTGGAATCGTTCACAGAAAAATACAGGTTCCTTGTTGAAATTATACATTTCCTTAATTGATATACTCTTTGGTGTTTATCTTGTAATGATTTGCTCTGCGGATATACAAATGGCAGACGAATATATCAGTTATGCATATACATGGAAAAGCAGCCTAGGTCACAAGTTAGCCTCTCTTATATTCATGTTTTCCCATACATCCTCCACTTTTTTAGTTTTGGTTGCCACAGTAGACCAATACATCAGAATAGGACTTATTTTTGTTGTACAGCCACTGAACAATCGGTGTATCCATGCTTTGTGTGTGACTGGTAGTACACTTTTACTAGGTTTTAACTGCTATTTGGTCCACCAGTCAGCTTACGCACAAGTATTTGGTAAAGTGATTGAGGGGGCTGCCCTTTGTGTCCCTTTTATATTCATATCAAGTTATCCATATTCAGTTTTTAATTTTGCTCGTTGTATATGTATAAGTTTAACTGTCGTGATGTGCATAATTATTGTTGCGTTGCATGCAAGTCAATTATACACGTTAAAAAAATCAAGAATGAGAAGTGGTCGATCAGGATTAGAATTGAGGCTGATTCTAAAACTAGTTTTTCCGCTATTTCTGTACATTTTTATAGGATTTTCTGCAGTCACACACATTTTATTCCAAGCTTTTGAAGTAGTGGACCCTAGAATTTTAGAGTTTGTTATTGTTGGTAGTTTTTCTTTGCCTCCATTTCTTCATCCGATATTTCATACACTTTTTGCCCAGGGCTTCACTCTAGGTATTTGGGCGGTTAATAGTACTGCACAGCTGATTCCATACCTTTGCAAAACTAGCAAGCGTAATGAAAAAATAATAATATAAGAATAAATAAGAACAAATAAATAGTGATTTTAGATTGCAGCAAAAATATGGGCAAAGTAGTTGTATATTATTCTATGAGTCCAAATATAGTTACAACTACATCGATGCGACGGGAAATTTGAATATTGTTCAGCATTTTTTTTTATTTTTGGCAGAACACACAAAATGTTGTGACGAATGTTTTTAAATTGTATGTCATTTCATTAAATCAATATAAGTAGTTATGCAGCATATACTACTTGTATTGTCGCATTGAGTATTAAGTGTGTGTACTGTGCCTACCTTTATGAATAAAAGTAGCATCTTCCTTGATTCATTTTATGTCTGGAGCTTATAATAAGTTATCAAGATGATATATATTCACATTTAACAGTATACAATAAGGGTATGCTTGCATATTAAATTATAAAGGAGTATTTATTCTGTCTCTGTCCCCCTTTTTCATTTCATGAATCCCTGCAAGGCAGCTGTGACATTAGTCCATTTCTCTCAATAACAAACACAGTTGGCCAGCCCCCAGATCATTTACTAATCTCAGGTTTGACTGCAATTTGTTAAAAGTCAGACAATGACAGCACCGCCATGCAATGAATGAACTTAGTGGAGATCAAGTCCACATGCATTTCCAATATTTCTATAGAAGATTAAACTACTTGTCAGAGAGAAAAGTCAAAAGTGAAAACGCAAAAAGAAATCTGTAAAAAGGGAGGGAAAAACAGAGCACTGCCTGTGGAGAAATGCAGGCATAGTAGTCCAAAGAAATAGCCCTGTTTGATTTGAAAAGCAATATGCAGTCCAACTTTTGAGATGTTTTTTGTTTACGATTTTGTAAGAAATAAATGATATATACATAAAATTTCAAAAAAAGTTAGAGCATGACCATATGAAACTTATTCTTAAAGATACATGCAGCGTACATTTCCATTAAGGTTGAACTGTTGTGTAAAAGTTAAAATATGATTCACTGCAGTGCACCTTGCTGATTCTTATTGTGCTGAATGGTTAAAAAAATGGAAGATGCATAATGTCATCATAAAGTGAACTATCTTGTTTGCAGCCATGCGTAAGGCCTGTTTCCATCGTTTTGATAAAAGTTCAGGGGTGGTTTTGTACAATAGGTAAAAATAATCTTTTACGCACAAAAAATCATTAAATATAAAAATGTTTAAAATAAATAGCTCTATTTCCGTCCCTTTTATACGATCCCAAGGGATGATTTTGAAAGATAAGTACAAATTTAAATTTACAAACAAAATTGGAATAAAAAAATTAATAAAATTAACAAGAACAAAAAAAAAGCAGCGCCATTTGGTAATTGTATTAAGGTCTGGGGGTTCTCAGAGGTTCCCAGGGTAGTTTTGAAAAAAAAGAAAAGGAACAAGCAGTATCGGAGATGATTTTCGTCAGAATATATAAAAAAGACCACATAAAAAACAAAACAAAACAAACAAAAAAATGATAATATTTTTAAAAGCTTGAGAGTGTGACTATTAGAACACATTGCATAGGCATGTATCCAAGGTTTATTCCCAACAACTGTGAGGTAAAACTGGCTGTCAGTTTTTAAAACGAAGCAAAAAAGTTGACTTATCATTGCAATCTCCTTTGACATGCAATGCAATTAATGGGAATGTATGCATTAACTGATAAGTACTGAAATTGAAATGATTTGTTAAACGCGGGACATGCGGAATATCATAATCTGATGTGCGACTTTGTTTGCCCCTTCCACAAGCTACATTTCTACCAAGGCTTAAAAAACTTCAGTGGCAGGGTGGAGAAGTCGATAATAGCATCAACATACAAAAAAAATGAAAACAATGATAAAGAATTCCTTAAGTAACTGCTCAAAATTAATATTGCTTTCACCAAGATATTAAAGAAGAAGAAAAAACCACTGGACCGTGGTCATTTGAAAAAAAAAAATAAAAATAAAAATAATAAATTAAATAAAATATAAAACAAAACAAACAAACACCTATCCAGGATACATTCCCTACAAGTTTTAAGTGAATCCGGTTGACAGATTTGGACAATTAATTATATGGCCTGTCTTTGGAAGCTCTGTTGACTTGCATTGTAATCAATGGGAATGTATGCATTAACCAATAAGTTTCCAAAGTTTTAAAGAATAAAATAAAAACCAGATTTGTTGGGTATCAACACACCGTGAGCTAATTTGTTAGGTCCTCCTTGAAGCTGCATTTCTACCTACTTATGCAGGAATCTATGGGGCGGTTTGAAAAAAAAAGCACAAACACCGTATTAAATTGTATTTCTATATTTGCTGAAAGCAATATACATAATTATGCAAACAACATAAGCTAGTAGTGAAAATACTTTAACGTTTTGTAAGGTAATGGAGAGAGTAAATACGACTTCAGGTGGAGGAAGTAAACTCCTGGGCCTTGTAGTATTCACAAATACAGGGCCCATTAGTTAATCACAATACAAGTGAGATAATAAGAACAAAATGTGACATAACAAGACAATATATACAAATGTAGCACGCAATAAAACTTTCGTATGAGCATTATAGCTACAAATGTTATTATTCAAACAATATTTTCACAATATTTAACCATTAAGTCTAGATAACTTTTGAATAAGATTGCCCAAGCTGTATGACAATAAATATATTATTGATACACCAGAGTATCGTTCAATTGAATCATGATATTTGTGCCAAAGACAGCTCTATTCTTTTTCAATATACCTACTATTTTACTCAACTTTTTGGAAATATATAAAATGTTTTTTTCCAACCTGACATTTGTCAATCCAAATGCCCAGAAATTTAAACTTTTTGTAATTTGGCACCATAAATATGCAAATAAAGGCATCCATATTTGTTTTATTGTTTTGAGAATGGTATGTCTTGTAGTTAGTTATTTTCTATACTTACTGATAATCTGTTTCTTTGGAACCACTTTCACACACTTCTTGGTTAATGGTTAAGTGTATCCATATCTTTGTCACGTAGAAAAACAAATTGTGTCATCTGCAAATGTCAAACAAAATATTTTTTGAAACATAACCTCAGTCATTGTTACGAATAACAAGAGTCCAAATTTTGGAACCCTTGAGGAACACCACGCCATGCCCAAATACTCTTAATTTGTACTTTAATAGTGAAATTATTTTGTTTTCTCAGTCAAATTGCTTCATTTCAAAATCAATTCTGTGAAATTGCTCAAAATAGGCTGCTCAATCAGTTCATGGGTTTCAGGGTACGGTACTGAAACAGGTATAACATACATTTCATTGAAAAAACGAAAACAAAAATTAGTTTGGTTACCATAAGGTAAGCAAGACATGCATGGTAACATTTACAGTTGTTTCTTTTTGTTATGTTGGTCTGAACGTGCAGTGTATTGGTCACTTTAGATGGATTCAAAGCCCACTGCCAGTTAAAGATTAACATGGCTGCAAAAATACACAATTGTTCTTTTGTCAATGTATGACACATGCATGCAAGAGGATGGGTCACAATGATTTCTGCTGATACATAATGATGCACCGAAAGTTCATTTATGGTTCATTGTATCAAGGGGCAAATACATTATACCATGAACATAAAACAATTGATAGACATGTTCCCAATCTAGGATGGCAGCATGAGAGGCAATATATTTTCAAATTACTTGTGTTCTTTAACACATAAGACAGTCAATAGAATCATACTTTATATATATATAAATATAAATATATATATATATATATATATATATATATATATATATATATATATATATATATATATATATATATGCGTGTGTGTAACATTTACCAAAGTAAATATTATAATTTATGATTTTACACGTACTGACCATTTATTCCTGGGGCTGTGCAAAAGAGTGTATGTGTAATTGCATTTTTCTAGATTATGAGCACAGTCCTGCAATACACGTGAATTGTTATAAACAAGACAATACACTTGGTCGGCACAACATAACTTAACTGAAAACGTGATGGGCAGATGCAGACTGCCGGGAAGCAGGTGCAGAAAGACCAACAAGAGGCTATAACACATTCTGGAACTCAGTATCTGCTGGAATAGTGAAAAAAAAATATGAAGGCCTACAGAGCCAAGTTCGACCAAAGTGACTTCATGTACATGTTGATGTACCTTGGATGGAACTCATATGGCAAAATATACCCTGCCAGTGGTGCATCGTAGGAACTTTTCATTATAAAAAAGTAAATAAGGTGTCAGAAACTTTACATGCTTGTCCTTAATGTTCGACGAATAAAATTGTTTGTGTGCAATGCTATCGTGATATATTACGTTCTATTATTTCTAAAATTGTACTTGATTAGTGTGTTCAATCCACTTTCTTTAAATTCAGATTTAAAGTGTCGTCCGTGCACTGATTTACATTAAAGACATGCTTTGCATCAGTCCAAAGATCCTTTGATCATCCGAGGAAAATTAAAAGTATGAGAAACAGAAATGAAGCTTTGGCGAGAATATGGCGACACCACTTATAGTTCAGCATTAATATCATCCACCGAAATCATGAAAATTTGGGGGGAACTTATTTACCATATCTGAAATGGAAAACCAGAGAAATGCGTCCTCTACATCACAGTTATAGTACATTATCCTCTATGGTGTAGCTGTAATCACATTCATATTATCTTGCAGTTGAATGTGACACACGCGAAACAACATAAAAAGGAAAGAAAGAATATCCCCGGCCCTTATTGCATAAGCATGCTATGGCGCTGGTTTGGCTAGCCCTATTGACAACGCAAATGATGTATATAGGTGGAATAGTTTGCCTATGGAAGCCATCAAACAAAATATGGCGATTTGTATGAACCTTGCAGAAAAGAGTGAGGCAAAGAAACACCACGTATTCAAACTACTTTGTTATGGGAAAAATGAAACAGGCAAGTCAACGTCCTGAAAGGGATGGGGTTCTTCCTTGGATAAGTATAGCTTTTGTTTGGTGTATCGCTGACGTTTATACTTTTTAAAAACTGATTTTGCATGATTTATCATTTTTAGCTTTTGGATGACGCCTTTTCCGACCCAATATGTAATGAAAAACTCACCAAAAACCCATAAAAAGTCCATTACATATACATTTAGACAGGTATACATACCAAACTAGGAAATCTCAAAATTTATCCATATTAATGAGTGCCCATACTTTTGCTAAAATATAAATTGCTTTATATACATTAAACATAACTCTTGACAGTTTAAACGAAAAAAAAAATAAAAAATAAAGTTGATGATAAGATTGTGGGAAAATGTCGACAAAATAATGAAGATTGATAAATAAAAACTTACATGTTATCTGCGAATTTACTATATTCTTAAACAATTTTATTGACATAAATAGTCCTACAGCCTCACAGGCAGTCTAACATAGTCAAGCTATCTTTCCACTACTCTACATACCTTTACTTTGACCTGCATGCAAATTTATATTGATAGCCACTTTTTTAATCAGCTGGTAAGGCAAACACATTTTCGGATGACCCTAATAATAGCTCCAAAATTTACCTTGGTTGGAATCTTGCACACCATTCATGTGTAATGGTCTTTCTGTTGTATACATCCTCACATTATTTTAATCAAATAAATTTGAGTCTGATTCTGAGTATGAGTGGGAGTCTTGAGTTTTATGCTATCCCAGCCCATGCTTCGTGCTCATCAGTTGTGGTCTAAGTGGTCCAAGAGCTCACCAATTTTTATTTATGTTTTCAAGTGCAACAGGTTTGAGGGTTGTTCTTAAGGTAAAATTTTGTGTAGAATTCAAAAATGCATTTCTTACAAAAATATACCTTGGAAAATTCCTGTAAATGACCATAATATGATGCAACCTCAAATTCGATTTTTGCCTTTTGAAAAATATTCCAAGTAGAGAGTATATTACAATAGGGTTGCCAATCCACTTATGTTTGTGATTTTTTAAACTTTCTACCTTGGAATCAGTTGAATACTATTTCAACCTGCAGGAGAATATTAAATATTTAAGCTGGCTGCCAAAATATCCAAGGTGGCTGCCACAATGGTTTGCACCAATTGTACTATGACTATATTTAGACTTCTGTCAATAATGTGTACAATTTTCGAAGATTTGATGTTGGTTCCTGAAGCCAAAGTTTGTGTAAAATCCAAAAATGCATTAAAAAAAATCGGATGGGAAGATTTCCTGTAAATGGGCTTCATGTGATACACCCAGAATTTCGATTTCCTGTAAAAATGCCCCAAGTGTTAAGTAAGGGTTACCCATCAAATTATTTTCGTGAATGATTTTATGTGCTAGTCTGCAAACTAGTTTTGTTTTCTATTTCGGCTGACAGGAGACTTTTAAATATTCAAGATGGCCGACCATATATTCAAGATGGGTGCTACAATTGTTGACACAAAATGTTATTGACAAAAACATTGTCATTTAATTTGGGACTGCAAACACAACATCGTCACATACTGACTCTAACAGTCTTTCAATTTTGTCATTTTCTGATGGTCTGGCTGATCCCGTGTACAGTATCGTAAAAAAGGTAAACAAAACTTCCTGTGTTGTTCGTTGACCTATGTTCAGAATGTCTGCTGTGAGTGGTTCTGGTAATTCTTCCTGGTGCATTTTCTTTATCACTGATCTTAGATACATAGCAGCTTCCTTGACAGAATCATCATCGAATGATGCTCTTCGAACTGCACTATCCATACTCAGATTTGAATTGTATTTTATGATTCCCTTCCTGTTGCTGTGTTTATGCTTCTGCAGTGCACCAGGATATTCTTTCATGATCTGTTCACCACAAACTTTGGGCTGAATAGGACGACTCCTATACATCAATATTATCTATATACCTGGCATGTAGCGAGGTAAGAAATTTAGCACCTTCATTCTCAGTAAGAGTGTCATCAATGTAAGACTTGAGCATATTAAATGTCATATCATGTGTGTTCCTTCTCATTGACTTCACTTTGTATCAATAGACCATGTAAGAAATGAGTTTCACCACCAGATGGCTCTGGGGTACTATACACCCTAGCCTGACTGAGTGCCCACTAGCTAAGCATGGCAGAGTATGGGAGGTGGACAGTCTTTGAGTTGAAACAGGAACTAATCAAGAGAGGAGCACCAACTAAAGGCAAAAAGTGTGATTTAGTCGAAGGTAAGTACTTGCTGATCAGTTTCATATATTATCTTACAGGAATTTATCCCAAGATTATAAGTTTAGTCACTTTACTCCAATGGGTTGAACCAGCAGTTTACATCACTGGTCATATATTGCTGTGTGTGTGTGTGTTGTCTCTTGGCCACACACAATTCTGTGACAAGTCAAATTATGAGACTGTGATTAAAAGTATAATTAATGTTCCATAAAGAGAGACTTTCATAGCCATACATACATTATTTTGAATGTGGAATAACGTGGTCAAAGTGTACATTTAAAAGCCACCAGTAGCCTGACCTGAGCCAAGCCTCTGGGGCCCAGCCAGTAGCTTGTATATTGGGTCACTCCAGGGGATAAGCAAGGTGTTAATGCTGCTGTTGTCTAGTTCCTCTCGGGAGAGTGCTTTATGGGTGTGCTGTGTATACAAGACACTTGTTGGTAATGTGTTTGTCCAGAATAACAATGAGGTAAAAACACTGCATACTCAATGATGATCCCAATAACCTTTGACATGATGGCACAGAAAGGTGTATCTTTCAAGGAAGGCACAATGCTAGGATTGCATTCTGCGTGCTGAACTGCCAATCCATTCTGAACTGAAAGAGCATCATCGTCCTTGTTGTTTGTCTCAGGCCCTTCCGACTCTATCTGCTCTTCCCTATCATTATATTTTCAACTTTTCCACAAGCATGATTTTAGCCAGACATCCTCTTTAGATTTTGTTTTTAAAAATGGCAGCTTTTCCTCTAAATTATATTAGAAAGTCACCAAAATATAGAGATCTACATGTTATTGTTCACATAATAGTTTGGAGCGTGGCTATGTAGCATTATGGGTATACCCCTTATAAATCATAAAAAGTGGCTAAAATACCCCTTCTGCTGCGTTCAGAGCAAGCAATTTAACATCCATATGTTCAAAAACATTTACCACGCTGAAGCATCTATACCGAAATATAAAAAACTCGGTCAGAAATCAACCAGGTGGCAACATTGCTGCAAGAACACAATCCAAGAGAGAAGCATGATATCATTTCTGCATATTTATTGATAGATACTGGACAGCTTGAAATATCAGTTATTAGTTACATTTACATTCAACATCTGCTTTATTTTAAAGCAGAAGCAACAGCAAGATTACAGCTTTACATATATATATATGTGTATATATATATATATATATATATATATATATATATATATATATATATATATATATATATATATATATATATATATTATTTTGCAAGATATGTTATTTTTTAATATACACCAATTATGGTCAATAGGTCGACTGATGACCAACAGGAACGTTGGGAACATTGCCGAGTAATTTTAAACCAATCAATGTTTATGTGATGAAATGAATGCATGATACACGTATAACTTGATGTAATGGAGGCATTCCGTACACTTCATTGTGAAATGTCATGACTATATATATATATATATATATATATATATATATATAGAGAGAGAGAGAGAGAGAGAGAGAGAGAGAGAGAGAGAGAGATTTCATTGGGGTTTCGGCTGGGGATTTGATGTTCAGAGTACATTACACCAGTAACCATGTACAGAATACATACGCAGAACGCACACAGAAATGGACTGCAACAACAGTTGGAGCACTCACGCTCATTAAATGTGTCAGGATATGCGAGTACGATGGATGTGTGCAAATACATTCACAAAGCACATATAAAATTGTGCAAAGATTCAATAGTTATTATACAAATCATACTTCAAAATAATAATTGCAAATCTAAAGACGACAGCATACATCGGAATTGTAAGACGACCATGACAATTATATGCCATCCTGATTGTACCAAAAAAACTATAGTGGACCTGTAACCCTTGGAATTAAGTGAAAATCACTTTTAAAGTCCTGATGCAAATACCTCTCGATAATAGAAAAATCAGTAAGGTGGCTTCATAACTTTGGAAATCTGCTGACAAGATTTTCCTTGTCCAGTTGCAATGTTACTGTTATGCAGGAGCATTATCATCATCCTCATCCTCATCATCATCATCATCATCATCATCATCATCATCATCATCATCATCATCATCATCATCATCAATTGCAATACCAGAGTTGAGGCTAGTATACTTTTTCATGGACATCCCCAAACAGATTTCATTCGTTACCATGCTGTGGGGCCTCAGAAATTAGACATGTTTTGCAAGAATCTGATTCTTTACTTTTCTTTCGCTTCTTTCGAATAGTCCAATATTATAGCCTTATTCCATAGTTTCTGAGCAGATAAACTAAAGAGTCTAATGACTGAAATTGCTGTGCGCTCTTGAAGCTAAGGCTGAAGTAGCACAAACAATGGACAGCTGCTATATGGCTTCTTATGTGACTGTTGTATCTCAAAACAATAAGGCGGACAGTTTAAGAAGATGCCTTTTTCTCAGTGCGCCAAAGTAAAATCACATACAATATCACAGTGGCCTGGCCTGTGTAAAAATACTATGAGCTTCCAAACTGGTGATTCTTTCCTTATGGCTTTCATTTTATCCACTAAACTTATGCTTATGTCTGATCGCCTATGTCCCATCAGAAAAAGTAAGTCCTGACACCGAGCTTGACAGGTAAGGACAGAATATTCTGGTACCCTGGCTGAGGTATTAGCTTTTAGTTTCCTACTAGTTTACATCTAGAACCATATAGCCAATACAAGTAACAAAGAAAGCAAAGACACTACAAATATCACCTTATATATGTCTTTAGCTCCATAGTAACGGGTTGTAAGATATCAATTTCCTATAGCTATGATATATTCAGAAATAGGTTAGTTCCCAGTCACAAATATTAAGAATTAATTTACCACTATAGTGAGAAATCCAGAATCGTCATGGATTGACCCACTAAGATATGTTCATGTTATTATCCTGTCTAGTGTAATAACCTTTACGGCAGGACATACATACGTAACTCTGTGCGATCTCATAGGGTATTGTAATATACAAATTTTGTGCTCAAGAAATTTCTTTCCAGCAAATAGCAATAAATACAGAAAACAGTTGTTGCAAAAGGCATGAAATAAATATGATCTACACTTTAATATCTAATTCTCATGGAGTAATTAATATATTTGAGCCAGTGCAGCCTTTGTGGCTCCATGTACTCTAATGATCATTATATTTGTGTTCAGCTCTTATCCACCCCCACGTCCCTCCTTTCCCAACAGGTACCATTTATAACAGTATGCTATATTGTTTTCATGAGTAGTGGTAAAATATCAATATGAAGTGTATAGAAATTTCGTTAGACTATATATATATATATATATATATATATATATATATATATATATATATATATATATATATATATATATATATATATATATATAGTTATATACATACATATATACATATACATGTACTATGTTCATTGAAATGTATCTGAGCAAGAAAATAGACAAAAGACAAAAATAGAAGCTAAATGAAAAGATGTCAAACAATCATATACAGGTAACAACTCAGAGATGGTGACCCGCATGAAAACATACCCTTACTATAACTTTTACTGCAAAATTAGCTTAATTTCTGCATGCATCCTATTCACATCTATCCAGCAAAACTTTTCAAATATGGCGATTAAAAATAATTCAAAGCCAACATCTGGTGTTGGCATACCTTTCGTCTTTCTCAAATTGTCCAGAACCAATTCCTAGTAGTCATTACGCTTTTCCGCAGTCCAAACTCTTTACTGTATAAGCCCAAACAAATTAAAGGGTCTTCAAAAAGTAACTGCTCAGAAAAGGTTCGGGAGCCTGTGCCCATGCGTGTCTCTGCGTAGCGGGCCCTTGTCTAAGCTATATATTCAGCAAAGACAACCTATATAATAATATATAAATATAAACGTGGCGAATGAAGGATTAGCTAAATATGTGAAGTATTGCTTATGAAGGCAGACCTTCAATGTGAATAAAGAATATGTGTCAGACAAATCAATTTACAAAATTTGTATGGTATAAATTCAGATAAGAACAATTTGACTTACCCCTGAAAGTATGCATCCTTCCTAGCTGGATAGCTTATCTTAGTTAAACCACCTGGTGGTATATAAATGAAGTAGCAACATATCACTGGAGCATTATACTCAGTCTCAGTGATGGTAAAATAAACAGCTGCAGCTAGACCACTGGTACAAACCGAGGGAAATTCTAGCAAGCACTGCAACAATGGACTTACAGCACCAGAAATGTATAACAAACCCCATGATGACACCTCCTCCCCACTTTGAAAGTCGACAAAAATATAAAGTTTTAATTCCCTACCAAGCCTGACTCAATATTTCAACACAATGTGTCAGAATTGTGCAACTCGAGTAAATACTGTGAAATTTGAGTAATTTTGTGACATTGAGTAAATGTGTTCTTAAGCATGACCCAAAACAATTAAAGTCATCAGCATTTAAATCAAAAACATGTTATCGAAACTTAATTTTTGTAAACCAGGCTTTAAGTACAATTGTGGTATCTTTGTAACTGTCGAGAGGTCGCTACCAATGGTCGGGGGGGGGGGGGGAATTTAACAGAAAACAAGTACGCCTGAAATGTCTGAAAGTGAATATTAAAAGAGAATGATGCAAGTAGATAAAAAATAAGTGGCAAAAAAGCAATTATAAAATGTGTAGAATTATTCCAGCCAAACTTTGTAGCAATATTTGGAAACTGACTGCAAAATTGGTATGGCAAGTCAGAATAAAATGAAAGTCATAAGTATTTCATTCAAGAAAATATAATCAAACTATAATTTTGCTTTACAAGATACCAAGCACAGATAGGCAAGCCTGTAACTGTTGTATGCTACTGCTTGCTACCGGTAGCCCCTGGGGATGTGATCTTACAGAAAACAAGCTAGCCTAAAATGTCACAAAGGAGAATATAACAACAGAATGACGAAAAACATAAAATTAAGTAGCAAAACAGGCCAGTCAAAAAGCTGTAAAATTATTGAAGCGAAACGTTCTTCCTATCTCTGGATATTCCACAGCAACATTTTTCAATATTTAGGGTAAGAATTGAGCAAAATAAGATTGACAACAAGGACCTCTTAGTATCAGAAAAAAATTTTGTAAGCGAAGGTCACTACGATATTCATGATCAAAATTCACGTAGAAACCAATAGAAAGAAGTGTAATAACTTTACGGCAGCAATAAATTGTAACCTTAAATAAAAGAAAAGCATAAATTACACATAGTAGTTTTTCGTGATAATGCCCTTTTGCGACGTGATGCACAAAATGCATCATGCGAAGTCTGCTTTATTGACTATGTATATAAAACAGGTGACAGAATACATCAGAACTATGTATGGTACACATAATGTCGAGGATATAACCGTCCACGATTTCAGAAGAAAAAGAACCAGTTAAGATTGAATACACCTCTCACATGGTCCTATAACTTATATCAAATCATGACCCTATAACCTCAGTGGCAACAAAGACAAAGTCTGTCCTTCTCTTATTCTTTTTACATTCCTTTTATATTAGATGGCACATGCTTTGCTGTTAATCTACAGTTACCAATTTGATTTTGTCTTTTTATCACTAATTTTACATTTTCCTAAAAGATCGTCTGCTATCAATAGAATATCTAATAGAAAGAATATGTATACAGTTTCGAGTTTGGTTTTGGGGTGACGCAAGGGCTCTCCTGTGCACTTGCCTCAAGTGCAATCGCGGTAAAAATAAAATAACTATATTCCATCCTTTTTTCTCTTAAAATGATGAGCATCTTTAGCATGTACTCAGGTATGTTTACACATGGAATAATAAACGTATCTCCCCACTGTGACTTGTCCACAGCACATGGTGCACACAAGTTCTTAATCTGACTCAAGCCTTCGTGATATTCATTTGTTTCAAAGTCAATTTACTTCTTTTTAAGTTATGGCTGACCCTTAGAATCAACTGTAAATTTACTGAGTATATGACGATAACACTGTGAATCATTTTTAACATGTGAAACCGACCTAATTCGTAATAATTCACTTCTGCGGCCGAGGTATGGGGAGGTGGGCAGGTTGGCTACTAATATCATGCATAGAACCCATAAATGAAACCTCGCTAATTATTTTTTGAAACTAAATGTTTAAACGTTTAGTTTTATCACTGGCACTATAAACTGTTTCATTACAATTTCCTTGAGAGTCGGCATGGTCTGAGTTGACGTAATTGTAATAGATTTGTATTCTTTTTCAGCAGAACTTTCAGTCAGTCGTACCTTTTATGAGAGATGACCTTCCTCGGAACTGCTCCACCATCCGTGGTTCAAAAGTATAAATACTTGCTTGTATAGGTAGCTTAGGAACATTGGCATGAAAATTGAAAGGTTGGAAATTGCTAGCAAAGCAATAATATTACATGTATGTATGCGTTTGTGCCTTTCTTGGCATAATTCAGGCAACATTCAGACCCAAATATGCATACTTCATGTTTTTTCTAAACTAAATGTTTATTTTGGATAAGCGTTGAGCGGTGCCAAATATTATACAGCAACATTTAGGAATATTCGGAGTCAGTTTGTTTTTACAGAGCCAACCATATAGGTCGGACATATCAGTGTTCAATTTCAGTGCTAAGCTCCGAACGCAGTTGTCAGAAGCCGTGTCCTAGTTTTCAAAGCACTGATTCACCTAGCTCCAGACTACCTTCGTGATAAGTTAGTATATACCAGTGAAGTCACCAGCCAACATACCCGTTCCATATCAAAATGCCACCTTTATATTCCAAAACCAAAAATCGCCGCTTACCGAAACAGTTTGACACACTCAGGCCGACATTTGTGGAATTGTCTTCCCGAAAGTGTACGGCTAGCACCTTCATTGGGTCTCTTCAAAACCAAATATTGGGACCATGTAAACAGATCTATAGTCACCTAATTTTCTACCAAAATGCTCCCTTTTAGTCCTGTACAAGAACCACTGTGTACATTTTAACTATGCTCATGTATGTCACCGTTGTGTATATATTGTATCTTATGTATGTATTGTATATTGTACATTTGTCTTAATTGCAGGGCCATGATGGAAACTAGCTGTAAGCTAATCATGTATTACCTTGGATAAATAAAGTTGTCTTATCTAATCTTATCTTATTTGACGGACGCGAATTAAGAAAATATTAAAGGATATTGCTTGAGAAACATTATAATAAAATATAGAATACTCTTAATGGATAAACATCAGTCACTTTCTCTTAAATAATACCAAATATTACAAAGTTTCCTGAAAAGGTTTAAAAGTCGTATTGTG
The DNA here is from genome assembly GCA_964020975.1 of Hermodice carunculata. NCBI lineage: Eukaryota > Metazoa > Annelida > Polychaeta > Eunicida > Amphinomidae > Hermodice > Hermodice carunculata. The sequence goes on from OZ026627.1 coordinate 11,326,013, forward strand.
GATAATTAACAGATTCAAAGTGTACCAATCATGACGATGAAATATAATTACAAACTACGAAGTCCACACAAAAAGCGTTTATTTATAAAAAAAAAAAAAAAAAGAAAGCTCTAAACATAATATTACCCAAGAAATATAGATCTTATATAATTTAAGTTACTTATATGTGAAATGGTAGACAGTTAGATCTCACAAGGCCAAAGGGAAAGATATTGTGGTTCAAGCAACGGACGTTTTTGTAACAGAAAGGAAAGTCACAGGACAGTTTTCTTAGATATTCTTAGATGTTTTCTTTCGTGTTACCCTAGTAACAAATTTGGACCGATAAACGGTGTCCATTTGAATCACGATTCCGTCAATACATTGTGCCAACGTAACTAAACCTACACAGTGGCCACAGATCTGACAGTCATATCACAGTTTATAAAATCACGCAATCCCTTTCCCTCTAGTCCATCCATTGGTACTGCAAAATTACTCTTCAAACCACTCTTTCCGCAATATACCCGTAATAACAAGGTCATTGTGCACAGGCCTTTCTCTGGTCAACCAACGTTCAAATTTGATGAATCCCCTGTCTCACGAGAAGCACCAGTTCAGCAGTGGACAGTGTCATCCGACGGCCGTGTTAAACGGTAACTCTCATTATGAGGCCTTTTATTTGATTTTATTTGATTTTATTGTTTTATTATCGCTTGAATCTGAGTTTTCTTGTCTGTTATTTGATGACGTGAACATATTACAGAACTTTTAACTACACGTATTGGATACATATATCAACCCATGGTTAGATCTTTCCCTGCATTTTCCCTCTCAGAGCCTGTAGAGCCCCTCGGGAGTATGCAGGCTATCGGGGGTAAAATACAGAGAAGGATACGGATCTAACCATGGGATAACACACACACACACACACACACACACACACACACACACATCTATATATATACAGGAAATAATATGAAAAATGAACATGAGCAACATTTTGCGAATTGAACTTTTTCCCGATATAGATTCATATAAGTATTATTTGATGATTCAGACTCTTTTGAATCTGTATGCAAAATATGGACAAGAAATGTGTTAGGTATGGTACACCATATTCATTTTGAACAGTTTTCAACCATTTTGTCAGCTTCTAAAGCAACATAAAATAATATAAATAGGTTAACGAAACACAATGCTTTAAAACATAAACTGTAACATGAATATGTAGTTCACGAAAAAGCACCCACTTCATGATAGTAAAATTACACTTATAATTATTTGGTGCTTTGCGTTTTAAAAAAGTTTATAAAGGCACAGGAACCTCCCTGTTTTGGGTAGAGCTTTATGCCTATATAATACACTAGTCGAATCCCAATGTTCAGAACTTTGACTTGCGTTGGATCAGAAAAACATGATATATAGTTGGAGACCTTGGAGTATGTTCTGTGAAATTGTATTTGAAATCATCACGAGGTGTGAAAATCAAATTTTGTCTCGTGAGTTCTGAGCACGTGCTTGAATCGTGATTCGTATTTTTTTTTCCTTCTGGAATTGTGAACAAAACCCCTTTTTTAATCCCCCTCCCCTAATTAATACTTGTAGCCAGTGTCATATAATTTCAGCTTTTCACTGAAATGATATTGCAAGAGGAAAACATAAATAATGATTTTCTGCACTGTAACTGTATATGTAAAGACAGTTTAGCACAGCTGGTATCTCATGACAAAATACATACGAGCCCAAGCAACAGAGAGAGACAAAACTACTGAAATGAGATCAATGTATCTTCAGGCGTTTAGATATAGGTAACAACAAGCTACATAGCACAATACGTACTACGAATAAAGATATGCTTTTGCTATGAAGACATCGATCATATAACAAGGACTTCTGTGCATAAAATCATTCTGGCACAAGCCATTTTATTACATTTATCATCCTTTTAATCGACTCATCAAATGTGTGTAGAAAAAAAAAACTTCCAGGCCAGGACCCAACACAGGCAGGTTGTCTAATTGAAAATGAAATAGAAGGGGCATTGTGGTGAAGAAAAATATAAGAAGAGAAATACATGCAGGAGTACTCATCTTCGTGAAAGGTAATGTCACAAAAACATACTGGAAGACCGCAAACTCAGAAGGACTGAGTGTTTAGGCATACGAACGAATCTTTGACTACTTTAACTAAACCAGTTGTAATTAAATCACTGAATAACAACACAAAAATAGTTAAAGGCATATTAAAGACTTGTGAGAGATTTTTTGAGCTGCGGTGAATAATGTTCAACAATACCATGCTGACAAAAATTGAATACAAATTATGTTTTGCCTCTGACTGAAACAGCAATCATTCATAACATTGTTAATACAGCCAAACACAATTTATATCGTTCTGACAATGATGAGTTGAAAAAAGGATGACCACAGTTAACTTTGTACTTGGAAATACGATAAAAAATAGCAAATATTCAATTGACCCTGCAAGAGCCTGGTCTTAATGAATGGAGAACAAGAATATCAAAAAATATACTAACAGATGTGAACGAAATATCTATATATAGCTGCTGGCAGCTGACAGTGTATATTGTAACAAGTTTGTGGTAGATATTTACTCAAGAGTAGCTTGGTTATAGTTGCTTGTGGAAGCAGCTTTGAGTAAAAGTTGTTTCGCTATGAACATGAATATTGTCATGGATGTGATTTTACAGCCGTTTATATATTGCCATCAATCCTTTATCCCTTGAACTGGATAAAGTGGCAGATTACCTTAATTTAATCAACAGATCTTGTCACAATTTAATGAGTGGCGGGAGGAAGAAGTCACAGAAGGGTAATGGTACAACTTTTCATGATCTGTGCTGGGTTTTGCATAAAGCGACTATTGGGTGACTCTCATGTTGGAGGTACGAGATCGGAAAGGTATCGAAGAGTTAATTTATGGGTCATTCTTTAAAGAAATAATATTTCAAGCTATGAGCCAACAGCACCCCACGTTCATGAACCAAGATCGACGACACGACATGCACGCTTCCCAGTGCTGTGGGGGGGACCTGTAAATGTCACTGCCCTGCATTGCACTTGTTCTCGAACACATCAAACTTTACCAAAAACGGTCGAGCTTGTTACCCACGTAGCAGTAATAAGAGACTTATGTTATTAAGAAGGACAATTTCGTAACAACCTTGACTTGAACGTTTTCAAAAGGGATATTATTGTTGTTGCTTTGTCAAGAACATATACAATGCAATATCGCATTCTATCAGTACTTTCTAGCTCAAGTCCGAGCACAAGTAGCACCTAACAAATGTCGTCTCTATATCCTTCCCGTGCAATTATAATTTCTTATGACTTTTTTAACGAAAAGGTAAGCAACATTAAAGTTACAAGTCATATAGATTAAAGATTCTGAATCAGTCCCAATGTTGAATGCTGCGGATGTCTAACAGCTTAGAGTCGACGTGGCTTTTGCGCTCATGGTCGGACATCACAAGTAACCGTTTCAAAAACATAATTCACGTATATAAAAAATAAAATGGGTGATTTATTTTTATCACTTCATGTCTGATCATATAATAGACTACGTTCAGTTGTGTCACCTCAATGGCGTTTCAGCTAGGAAACAATAGAGACAGTTGCCAACCCCAGTAAATACTTGTATCACATATTTACAAATGTATGAGCAGGTTTGTGGTTTTCTCGGTGTAGCAGGTTTAAAACAAAAGTCACATAAAATAGCCTTGTTCTGATATCGCGCTTACTGTACATGGACCGCTTTATTGTCTACAATCATAAAATAGTATCATGTACCTTTAGTACAGCATGAGGTAGGATTACCTGTACAGTAAGATCCAGTGCGACTCATTTTTTCGCTGGGGGACAAGAAGAGAGAAAGAAGCCGTGTTTAATTAGGTAAGGCCAGACAGTCAGCTGATCAGGCAAGTAATTGGCATTTTCTCCCCTGGTAAACATTATTCTTCCTTTATCATGAATGTTTTGCTTGTTTAACTAATCTCATATATATCCTCCAAAATACTTGGCAGGGGATGAGGGTTGGAAATATCAAGACAGCAGGGAATGAATGCCTCACTAATTGCTGAAATATTTATTTATTTATTTATTTATCTATTCATTTTATTTATTTATTTATTTACTTACTTATTTATTTATTTATTTATTTATTTATTTATTTATTTATTTATCTATTTATTCACTTATTTACACATCCATTCATTCATTCATTGTGTTTATTCACTTGTTTTTAATGGGTCTACTTTTCTATATAGGTATCTATCTATCCAGCTATATCCCTATGTATATTTTTGATTGAGAGATGAGAAGACAAGAACCCTTACATTCACACACATGCAAGAAATTCCACATATTACAAAAGTCTTTGTCCCTATTACCTCTCTGGGCTTCTTGCTGTAAGCATTATAAACAGCCGATATGCTGTAACGGGGGGGGGGGCTTTAATACCATACACCTTATCTATGTCTGCACACACAATTCCTAATTAATATACCAAAAAATGTTAGTCTACAGGAAATCGCAATATGCACCTGTCCATATTCTTAAAGTTCACGCGCAACATTTACCAGTGAATAAGTTTTGTATTCTGAGTACTTTTGGAAGTTTTACGTACTGACATAATTTAGTTGCCTCTATGCATATGGGTGACACAAACAGATTCATTTCAGCTAAATTCAGGTCAATTGGTAGCGAAGTGTAGCTGCTTATTGGCACACGTTCACATGTTAATTTAGACAGGAAAATGTATAATTTGTATTAAGAAATTTCATTTCAATTACATCATGATCGTTCACGTTCTTATGCTTAAAATAGCTGACATGATAATCATGCAATTCTTCGACAATTTTTGGGCACTTCATTTTCATATATTTATGTGCGTATGTATATAACCCATAACTGGTACAATAACGCTAACTGTTAAAAATGCATGTTTTAACAGATGAAGTCCGAGCCTTTGCCTTCGTATATCAAATTAAAACCCATGCTCTCTGTTGTTTTGTTGGCAAGTAAACATGAATATATGAGGTGTCTGTGACGCCAAATATCTAAGAATTCTAATTCTACAACACACAATTCCTGAATCCCTTTGTCATATTTGAAGATAGGTGAGTAGTTGCTTCCACGTCTGTCACAACCTGGATCCAGAATAGCGTCAAACCCCCACCTAAATCATGTTTTTACCTGATAATGTGATAATTCAAACAAATGCTCTAAAAACACAAGCTGGTCTTTTTCCTTATTCTTGGTTGGGGCATATACATTACCCAAAATAAATCTTAGACTGCCAATCAAACTATCTAGCAACAAATATCTGCCATCTATATCATTAATTAATCACAAATATACTCGTCAAAAAAGAAACTTAAATTGTAATATAAAGTAGACTAGATTTTTTTAAGCCATATACAGCCAAAATAGTTGGTCCAAAAATTAGCTATGTGGCCTCACCTTAGTCATGTAACGCCAATTTCACAAAAGTGACAGATTTTGTTTACACAAAATGATGCAACACAATTGCAGTTCATTCACTTTGTGGCATCAATGACCCAGGTGATCACCTGAGACCCCAGAAATCCTATAAACTGCCGCCTTTACCAGCCCCTACATTGAAACCCATCAAGTTACCACCACGCCAAGAGCAGGGGATAATTTGTTTACCGTGGCCAGCTAAGTCACCAGACTTGAGCCCCATCGAGCATCAGTGGGATGTACTGGGGAGACGTGTGAGTCAGCATTTGAGGGAAACAGGTTCAGCAGATGATTTGAAAAGACTCTTGGAGGACCAATGGAATACCATTCCATAGACTCTTATAAACAAAGTAGTGAGAAGCATGCGAAAACGCATTGAGGAGTGCATCCGAGAACATGGAGGTTACACCATTACTAAACTTGCAAGATTTGTCTTTCAACCTCACTGCCTTATGTTCTACGATCCAATGAACTATAGCAGCAGCAACGACCATTTTTCATCGAAACATATGAAAGACATTATGCTTCATTAATATACATTATCATTTGGCCTCTAGAGCAGGAAGAAATGAAATAATGTTTAAGTGTATTCTGATATAAGTTTTTTTTTTTTGGGGGGGGGGAATGAGTATAGTACCCCATCACTAGTGATCAGCCATCTGGTTAACACTCTCGGCTGTATCCGTGAGACATTGCATGCAGGACCAAAAAGTGTGGAGATGGCAGGAACATATAACTTTTATTTTGACCAACACTAGTCTTCTGTTGATTTTACGCCATGACGCAGCAATGTTGCAAGCCTGGTACCCCTGCTAGCCTAACCTCTCCGCCGAAAAGAGTCTGTGGCTCTTCACACACTGCACCAGGGAGTGGTCGTCTGTCCCATCTAAAAGTCTTAGTCTTCTAGATCCAGGTCTGCCCGTGCACTCTCTGTTCTACTGCAAACGGTCCCACCATCTATACTGAACCCCAATGAAAAGTATCCACATAAAAAAATTAACAAATTAATTTTGTAAGTTACTAAGTACTGTGTGTGCATATATGCATGGTTTGGAGCCTACATCAGGGTCATTCAGGACAACTTTTTAACTTTTGCTGGGTTGTTACATAATGCATGTGACTTTTGTGCACCGAATATGGCTTCTGACCACCACTCCTATTGGATGGCTAAAATGACCTGATGTTTTCAGTGGCTTTAAAAAGGGATGTTCGGCCAAGAAAAAAGCCAGTGGTCTCAGGTGTGTTGAGGCGATCATGCCGCGTCTGAGCCAAGGTCAAAGACACCATGCTTTGGGGCTTGCAGAGGGTGGAGTCCCAATCACTCAAATCGCACAAAGGCTGGGGTGTACTCGGCGCACCATCCAACGACTAATTGAACGGCAACAAGAAACTGGATCCGTAGATGATCGGCCTAGGCCTGGCCGAGAAAGAGTGACAACACCTGGCCAAGACCGTCACATCCTGCTGATGCACCTGCGAGACCGTTTCCGTACAGCAGCCCAAACAGCCCGTGAGACTCAAGGGGTGAATCACCGTCCTGTCAGTAGTTCTACTGTGGAGAGGCGACTGAGGAGCAGTGGCCTAACAGCCAGAAGACCTTACAGGGGTAACCTGCTGACCCAACCCAGAAGAGAAAGACGACTGCAGTGGTGTAGAGCACACTCCAGGTGGACTCGCCAGCAGTGGAATACCGTCCTTTTTACTGACGAGTCCCGTTTTTGTGTCAGCAGAGCAGATGGCAGAGAACGTGTGTGGCGCCGGACTGGGGAGAGATATGCAGATGCCTGTGTCCGTCAGGCAGATCGATGGGGTGGACCCTCTGTCATGGTGTGGGCAGGCATCAGCAACCGCTACCGGACACCCCTAGTGGTCATTCAAGGGATCCTCAATGCTAGGCAGTACATTGATGAGGTGCTGGAGCCGCACATGGTCCCATTTATGGAGCAGCATCAAGATCTGGCGATCTTTCAGCAGGACAATGCACGTGCACACTCTGCAAGATTAACAATGAACTTTCTGAATGAGAACAACATCAATGTCATGGAATGGCCAGCGTTCTCACCCGATCTGAGCCCTATTGAACATTTGTGGGATCAGTTAGGCCAAGGTATTCAACGGAGGACACCTAGGCCTACTACCCGAAACCAGCTGATCCAAGCTCTGCAGGAAGAATGGAATAATGTTCCCCAACACAGAATTCAAACCCTGGTCAGCAGTATGCGCCGCAGATGTATAGCATGTGTTGATGCTCGAGGTGGCCACATCCCATATTGAACAGAAAAATTTGTGTGACTTTCAATTAGGGCAGTTAATGACATTTTTTGCCTGTAAGTGACGTTAATGTCGGTAGAGCGTGACATTATTTTTACGCCAGAAAAGTGAATGCTTTGTTAAGTTCTAAGCACGTCTAGGTATGAAATGTTTCAAGTATAAACAATAAAATACTTCAAAATTGGCATGTGGATACTTTTCATTGGGGTTCAGTATATGTACCTCTGTATCTCTGACCCAGGGCACCCATTCCACAGGCAACCTCACAATGGGAAGACCAACCTCCAACGTGGTAAAGATTCTGCCTCTGTCAACCATCTTTCAGTACACTGCGGCACTATTGATTCACATGCATTCATGTGTTGCCACTGGCTCCTGATAGGCCCACACACACCCGAAAACCAGACAAACGTTTCATACCTTCCTTTTCACAATCCCAGGATATTTTATTCGTGTGTGTTCATTCAAGCATAAACTGTGCTATTTTGTCGATGTTACATATCAGCCCATGTAACCTTTATACTTTCTCCACAAAGTAATATTTAGATAAGCCTATGTTCAACTAATGGGGGCTGCCTTTTTCAATTGCCAGGTATATGTATACAGCAGCTGTAAGGCTACCTTAGCACAGCAGATCTATGTATGGGTAACTTGAATTTATACGATGTTTTTGTTTTTATTGCTTTTTTTTTTTTTTTTTTTTTTTTTTTTTGTTCTTTGTTTGTTTTTTGTTTTTTTTTTTCATTAGCGGTCAGCGATTCACATATTTTACCATTGCTTGCGATCCTTTAGGTCCTTTTCAAACTTCGGAGATATATAGCTAGGGGAAACTTTCACCATAATGGCTCACCTTGTGATATTTCTGTAATTTTGGTTTCTTGAGAACTTCTTTTTTGTGCTTGGAAAATTAAAGATTTTTTTTTCAAAACTTTTCAACAACGTGCTTTGGGATTATTCACAAACTCTGAATATCCCTCAAGCTGAGAAGGACCCGCAAAAAATTGAAAAAATGGTGCATAAAAAACAGTACCCATCTTCATAAATTTGGACCAAATAATTCAAGCAAGGTTCAATGCAGCAAACGGTAGAAATTCGAAGATTAAAAAACATCAGCATTCATTTTCCAATATTAATGTGAAGAAATACTTTTCATTGCTGACTTAAGACGGTCAGTCACCCATAAAGGGCAACTCGTGATTTTCAATTGCTCCTCTCAACCATTTGTCTATTCTCCATTTACTGCGGATTTTTTTTATTGGGGGGGGGGACTATAATTTGAACCAAAAAAAATGTATCGATTGCTCTAAATGTAAAAAGAGACATGGGAGGCCTACCAGTATTTGGTTCTCCTGACTTGTCAGTCAGCTGAGTTGACATCAACAGAAAAAAAGTTTTCAAAGCATCTGTGATTCTGCAAAACTTATAGAAGTATATGAAAGTAAAAATATTGCACTTTTTTATGCAGGTACATTTACAAACTCTGAATCCTACTCTGGACACGACACTAAGTACCACTACAGTAGTTGTCTTTTTCTTCGCTTGATGATCTCAGGTACTTTTGCAAATATTTATACCAAAGGTTACATAAAAACGGTGATTACCCTCATGAATAATGTTATCATGTACAAACAAGTAGCAGTTTTAGGATGGATAAAATATGAAATTCACCAAGACGAAGTAATTACATCTTCAAACTCTATTGTTAGTCATTATTAATATTAGTAGTAGTAGTAGTCGTATTATCATCATCATCATCATCATCATTATTATTATTATTATTATTATTATTATTATTATTGTTGTTGTTGTTGTTGTTGTTGTTGTTGTTGTTGTTGTTGTTGTTTTGCAGAAGTGGGGAAGTTTTAAATGTTTTGTAATTTTGCATTTTATGGTGTCATCTTCAAACCTGGACGGTGGAACCTTCCTAGACTTCATCTATAACAACTACGTTTCACAGAGAGTGGTAGCTGCCGGTGAACCTCTATGTCGGTATACCTTTGTAAATAGATAATGATCTATTGCACATAAAGGAAATGTTGTGAACATTTATAAACGCCTTCATTTTCTCCTCTTCACAGATTTGTGGCTCTCTATCAGGTTTTCTTCAATAGATAACACTGTAGTAATTTTGAGCAATGGTAAATTTCTGGGTCACGCTGCACTGAAATCGTACAGACGTGTCTACTCCTTAATCACAGGGACAAATAATTTTCAAAAGCCACAAACATACATGGAGAGGGCGGCTCCGGCCTCCTAACTTGTCCATATTGGTGACCAAAACCTCATTCCTGACATCTTTGAAAAAAAAGGAAATGTATAACTTTGGTAATTACGCATACATATTTGGGAAATAACGTTGATTTCTCATATGAAGATGGCACTGCAAGAAAGCTAAGTCGAGTTTGAATACGGATGATATTGATTTGCTATGCATGGTTATGGGACTATTTGAGTCAATTTTGCAATTCACTAGGCACGTACTTGAGCTAAGTTTCGACTTTGCATACACTAATGGCCTTTCGCAAGGGCAAGGCGGCATGTATGACCACTATCTAATCCTTGACGACATTTTAGTTCACTAGATGAATCGTAAACTCTACCTTGTATTTTATACTATACATGGCGACAGGCCACTCTGGTATGGGATTGGATAGGATAGGATATTTTGAAAATATCTGCATACCAGATGGCAGCAAACCTCACATCTGTCACAGCACCGATCTTGTAAACACCATTCGCCAATGAACATGCCTTTGTCTTTCTTTCCTTCTTGCTTCCTTCCTTTCCTTTTCTTAATTTTACCATTTCGTTCCATGTCCCTGAATATTTACGTACTCAATCGCCCAATTTAATTCATTTATTCATTGATTTGGTCATGCGCTCAGTTCTTTTCATTGATTACTTTATCTGTTGCTTCCCTGTTGAAACATATATTTTACATATTTATTTATGTATTTAATATTTCTGTAGGTGCATAGATTAAACTGTAACGTATGTGCCTGCCAATACTGTCCAGACTGGCGTAATTTGATTGCTTATAGCAATTAAAACCCAGTGGGCAAATAAACAACAACACACGTTCAGTGACCAAAACCTCTTGCTGACGGAAATTGAGCTCAGATACACGATATTGAGATCATAAATACGCCATTTCTAGCCATATTTTCATTAAAAAACACGATTAACGTGCTCAAATATTTGCAGCCATCGCATTTAGATTGTACATTATCAATCGTCATCTATTCACATGAGGTGCAAAAGTCGCAAACTTTGCACCTTTAAGCATGTCCATTGTGCTATTTCGCGCTTTGAATGGGACCAAAAATCCACCTCAACGCAAACGTGGTGAGAAGTGACGTAGATCCAACATTAAAATCTGATGTTTGATATTGCTTGCATGCAAGTTGGATTTGCACACAAGTCCAGCATCAGGTTTCTAAGAGTGATACAAAGTCTGCTGCTATGTTCGACTAGCGTCAGCTACGAGTGTTGCAACATTAAAACCCAAAATGTGTATTGCTTGCCTACAACACTGCAGGGCTGAACTGCTGTCTTGGGGATACTTTGATCTTTCAGACTGGAGGATGGAACACACATTAGAATAACAGTTTCCTAAAACACACATTTTGCTTATCAGCAGAACTAGTTATCATGAAAAGGAGGTTTAATTGAGGCAGTACAGGCAAAAACAAATTTGTTAGGTTTTTCAAGTAAGAAACAAAAAACACACACTACCCTACATAACAAATGAAGTAACCATTCAACAAAATGAGAGAGAAAACAGTAATAGGAATACTTTTTGCTTGAATTTGTCTGATTTTTTTACTTTTTATCACTAGTACCTCAGGTCTCATATCAGACAAGACCGACTGTTTCACTCACATCCAGTTCATCTGAGAACGGGGAGCGCGTTTGAACACAATACGGTGCATTATAGATATAGCGCAAATAAATGAATAGAGAACAAGATCCCTTATTTTATAAAACTCCAAGTATTAACGTTTTGGACAACGCTTCATAATCAATCTACTATAAGCAATTTAGCAAACTAGTTTGAATTAAATACATAACAAAGATAATGCACAACGCATTTTAACATATGGCAACGTTCCAAAATTGGATGTAAGACTATCATTTCTCCATGTTTGTATGCAAGGATCTTTTGCTTAGTTCATAATCCTGTTATTTGTATGCATATATTCATGATTTTTGCATGAATCTCACAGCCTGACGAGGTAAGGTAAAGTGTGAATATCATAACTGACCATGGTTGTGTTTGATTTTTCTCTCAACCTGGTAGTATAACCTTTGTTAACGTCTTTCTGACTATGTGAACTTTATCTCTAAATTGTTTTTCGTCAATTGTGTGATGAATTAGATTTCATGTTACCAACACAGATAATATTTTTCCGTCACATGACGCGTTTAGGACAATTAACTAATGTAGTGCAACAGCAGTCAGAACCATTTAAAGTATAAGATTAGACTAATGCCCACTGATATCTGTGTCTCTTTGAATTCAAATTTCAGACGGCGCTTCCAGTTAATTCAGTTCCAAAAACCAAGGCCCATATCTCTTCAAAGAAGAACACGGTAGCTCGAATTGACAAATTCTTTCAGCGTCAAGTTTTGGATGGGATCTACATCTTTCCACAACAATGCACTCAAAGCGTGTCAAGGAAAGTTCCCTTTTACTGCTTCGACCTTAGTCACAGCTGATATTAAAAGTTGTGATGGCACTGTTTACCCGCAGTATATTGCCACTTATTTTGTAATTTTTCATGAAAAGTATTTTTTAGATTTGCAGCAAAAAAGCAGAAAACAAATACGTGGTTTTGTCAACATGCTCATCTTTACTTTGCATCAACTGCTTTATTAATAGAGTTGTCAGCAAAGCATTATAGGACTTATCTTTCCTAACTTATTCTGATAGGTCTATTTCCACCTAGTTATTCATTCCAGTTACTGCATATGCAATAGGTGACATCATACAGAGCTTACCTGGATTTAGACCTCGATGTTTTCCAATTTATCAAATCCATTTGGTGGAATACCGCTAATAATTTTTCAGCTAAAATGATTTCTGCAAGCTGTGAAAATTGTCAAGCGAGTCGCTTGCTTGCGATAAATGCAATTCAGTTAGTAGCACTGATACATAAGTAACAGTTCATAAAGACTTTAACGTATGAATGCACGTAGACTTCGGAGACCTCGTTTGCAGGACATTTTTCCTTGGAAATTCCGCCTTGAATACATTCAGGGTGAAACAAGCAAGGGCGACTAGATTGCGAAGCAAACTAGGCCTGGGCATTACAAAATGGCTCAGATCAAAGTTTGCAGAGAGCGCTGTCCGTGCAGAGAAAAAAATGCTGGTAATGTTATCACAACCCTTGAATTAGTACCATACTCTTCACCACTGGCACCTCCTCCTGCTTAATGGAAGTTGAGCCAGAGATGATACAAGGCCTGGTTGATACAGCAACTTCCCGATACTGCCAACAATATTAAGCCAATGGAATCCGAACTGGGCCATCGTATAAAGGAAGCATATTGGCTAATTGACTATATTCACCAAAGCGCTGTCAAAGTCATGAAGACGTTGTGCAGTTTGCTGCCAAAATATTTGGATGGTCTACCCTATCTGATGGTCAGATGAACATTATGTAAAACTATGATGAAGGCGAAAATGCTTTTGCTTCACTGCCTGCTATATCAGCCAAGAGGCTTGTCTATTCTCCCAGCTGGGAGTGAATTTAATTGTCTATTCACATGTAGACAATGGTGTAGCTTCATGTTCCATTTCAAACATACAGCAAGGCGTGTTAAGTGATATGCATTAACCATGACTGTGTGTTCAGCTGTGAATGTTAGTATTACTAGCAGGGAGGTTCTATTGGGCACACGCATACGAAGGAAAACCATTTAGGAACTACATGCATGTACTGTATGCAGAGACAATGCTTAGTATTTATGATTAGCGATGTTGGTTTTCGTTTTTGCCTGCTCTGTCATTTTCCATATTTGGTGCATAAACCGGTGCTCTCGATGTTTTAGTAAAAACAGCGAGTGTGCGAATAAAACAACTGCCTGACATCCTGCGCTGCTTTAGTGATCAACTCAAGAGCCTTTTTTTCATATTTCCTGTTAGTGCCCTGCACAAATCAAATTCACTGATGCAGTTAAAAAGCCAAATCTAAACATGTCCAGAAATAGGCATGATAGGTGCATTGCCTGCCTATATCCAGTATCATTGTCAGCATGAAATTTCAAGATGCCAATAGGAATTTCACATCTGCAGCTAATTAGGCTTATCAGCATTAAATTCACCAGGCAAGCACTCAGTTTGTTATCCGGAACCCTGAACAAAATTTTACATTTAGGATTTGTGCCTAATAAATCTAAATATTTAAATGTATCAAATGCCAAAGAAATTCTGAGATATCCTTAATCAATCAAGCTATTTCAGTTAACAAAAGTTTCGTAGCCAAAGCACACTTATTTAAGCCAATGGCTATTTGGCTGATGGACAATGCAATTCTGGGCACTTGGTGGCCAGGCATGCATGACGTACTGTTTCTTGTGTCGGAATTTTTAAGCGCAATCTGTCCGCATATGTCATATTGTACCTCATTCGTATCACTTGGTATGTGTAGTTTTGGATATTCGTTCATTGCCTTAACGTTTTATAAGGTTATCATTAAAGGGCGGTTCAACGAATTAAATGTGCTTTGTCCCAAACATGGGTACATATCTCTTCCCAGGAACTTCAAAAAGGCGTGTTCCTTTACCTGATGGGGTTTTTTATTATTATTTTTTTTTCAACTTGGTTCTGCCGACCCTAAACATCTATCTCCCTCTCGCCAAACTGGTTAAAAAGGCATTACAAGTTGCAAATAACAACAGTCTAAAGAAGAGATAACAGACGACTAGGATCTTGTGATACATATAGGATTACAGAAATGCAAATATATAAAAGCTGTCCACTTTTTCCTTAATATATAGTTCTTTTATCGCCAAAGTATTCGAGTGCTTTGGTGTATCTGCAGGTCTTCTTCTGTCATTACTAAGGTCAAATATTCTTTTGTGCTAGGTCTCATGGCACGCACCTTATCTGATAGTATCTAACAATTTTGGATACTAATAGGCCACCTTCTATGCATATAACATAATGGGACATGTTTTTCTGATGTCCCCACAGTTCTCAGGTGTGCCAGTTGCTAATTATTGCAGTTGAAACACCTGAGGAATGACCAAACTGGGCTTTCCTGGGAGAGCAGTGGTGGTAACAAGGAATAGCCTGACGGGAAATGGTGTGCCTGAAAATATAGCCTCTAAAATAGTGCTGCCTCCTACGACAACATAAATCATTGAAAATATATGATAATTGCAGACACCCTTTTCACGAGGATCGCTTTTTGATGTCTGAAAGCAGCAAAGTAGACGGCCGACTTAATAAAACAAATGATCATGATACGAACTAGACAGTTAATGGTGAAAAAGGAGAGATTTCGGCACAAGCACATTTCCAGCCTGATCCACTTTATGTTTAATCCTAAATTATGTACTCTAGAACTCACAGGGCGGGCTTAGAGGTTTGCCCTAGCATTTTGATTCTAATTGGTACAAGATTTTGACGGGAATCAATGTACTTAACGACAGAGATTTACTGGATTTGTTGCATCCCCTGTTTGTTGATTTGGCCCACTGCTGGAGGATATGACTTTGGCACATGCCCGCGAATCAGATATATCCTGCGAGCGCCATTTTCCTTCAAACCATTGCACGGTTGTCGCTGCACTGGGAGACTTTCCATTATACTTGTGTCTTCAGATGCCGCTGTTTGCTAGATTTCCACCGTCGTCATTTCCAGTACTTCCATTGCATAGAATTAATCTCATATGTATTGTGAACCATAGAACTTGAAATAATATCCTGTGCTTTAAGAGTATATTTATACTGCTCCAGCAACTACCAATATGGAAATTCATATACATTGAATGTACACTCTGATGTGTTTAATTAATACCTCAATTCCCCACAGAAAATATAAAATACCGAAATAGTTCATAAAAACATTAGCCGTATTAATATATATTAACTCCACAATAAGAGCAAAGTTAAAAACAGCAAAATGAAAAACCATCAATATTCATCTCCCAATACCAATGTGAAGCAATTAATTTCACTCCTGACTCGAAGGTAAATCTTGTACCAATATTCTTAAGAGTTCAAGGCATTAAATTTATATTTTGTAGCATTTCCTGGAAAATAAAATCAATCATTTAGATATTTTAGTTATATAATTATATATTAAACCTGAAAGTTTGATACTTTTCCATTTTTCATAATATTCGCCTATTTCTTTCTGCTATTATATACAATGTTCTGTCTTAATACATTTCTCTATTCAACAGGGATAATGCTTTAAAGAAGTTTTAATTACTTCCTTAAATATGTTGTTTCTTCAAAAAAAGCAAAGGTCGAGAATATATCTCAAAATGTTATTCTTGCTATGTAAAATTCACGTTAGTCCAGGAGCCTCTTTCAATTATATTCTTAATCTTTCGATGAATCTTCCAATAATAATAAATTACTAAAATACGTGCTGGAGAAGTTCTCTTACCAGACCGCAGAAGGAACATAAATTAGATGCACATATACCTATTTTTAGAAAGGTGTATTTGACTCTAAATATCTGTGTACAAAACAAAACAAAAAGAAAGCACTTAACTTACATGAATTCGTCGTCTTATATAAGGTATAGAAACGGTAACATTTTCCCATTTTAAGCTCCGGTGTTTGGTCATTTCAATTTTACATTTGCAATCGGTTGGACCAATGCAAATTTTTCATTATAACTTTGTACGAAAGCTTCCTGTATCGATTTGCTTCCTAGATAGCATTGATGCAATTTTTATTATATATATATATATATATATATATATATATATATATATATATATATATATATATATATATACATATATATATACATATATATATACATATATATACAATATATATATATATATATATATATATATATATATATATATATATATATATAGGGTGATAAATTGAAACAAGTGGCAATTATATATTATGGCCATACAGTGATAACGTTAACGTACATGTTGAGTGTTCTGGCGTTTTGCAGCTGGCTGCCAGTGATTTGTAGATTCAGTTGCTGTGCGTTTTTTCATAGAGAGTGGTATGATGGGGATGTAGCTTTGTTGTTTTTTTCACTGTTATCATCATCATAATCACAATTTTAGTTACCATCATCACTGTGACTATCATTGTCATCACCATCATCATTATCATTATCAACGCCATGACCTTCATTTTCCCCATCACCGTGCCCATCATTATCATCATCATTACCATAAACATTATCAGTGTCATTGCTATGGCCTTCATCACTTCTTTGTCACCACGATCATCATTGTCACCAACATCACCATGACCTTTACCATGATTTTTGTCAGTATCGTCATCCCCATTATCATCATTATGACCATCATTGTCCCCATCGTCACTGATTGTTGTTTCATCTTCAATTTCAGTTGCCTCTAGCTCATCTAAGCATTCAGGTGGCAAAGTGGCACATACACACTTGCCAGCTGTCGTGTAACACAGCATGATAATGTACCCCAGTGTTTGCAATGGACATATATGATACTGGTGGGATATTGAAAGTTCTTTGCAGTGGACAAAATGTTTTTCCATTGAAAGTTCCACCATATTGACAAAACGCATACACTGGACATAATAATGTTCCAATGACCTTTGCCACATGTGTTGCAAGTGATGATCAAAATTGTCCACGCGTATGCAGAGAAGGTATCTCGGTGGCTCCTCGTGAATTGACTGGTTTTGAAACGAAGTACATGTACTGAATGTAGTGCTTCCATTTGGAACAAGAAAGTAACACTGCCCTAAAAATAGGTTGCATCACCTGCATCACGGAAAATAACTGTATCTCCTTTCAACATGGATGGTGAAAATATATGCCTCTGGTCATATTTTTTCCTTACCAGCAGTTTCTGGTACAGGGGTCAAACTGTATAACAAGCGATACCCGCATGTCTGCAATTTCTGGCTGAAACATGTACACTCACCTATGTTGAAAAATATCAAAGCTGCATAGGAATCAATTTATGGAAAATAAAAGTAAAATGAAATATAGAGAAAGTTGTCAGATTTTATTTGTTAATAAGTCTTGGACTACATTATGTTCTTTAATTACTTGAAGAATTACAAATTGAAAGAAATTGTCCTTTGCAAATTTAATATGGTTATGGTAAATACAAAAGTATGAATGAGAAAGTAGTGGATATGGCAGTTTTAGTTCAGGGATATGGGTGATAAACGTAAGTGAGACATTAGTGATATTTGGTTTTCAGTATTAATCATGAAATGAGTGCATACCACAAAATTATTGACTTCTAATTCAGGTAGGCCTACACTGCTGTAAAAGCTTCTTAATTTTAATTCAACACAGCGTGTGAAAAGGTCAGTTGGGGAGTTAGTTCTATTTGGATTTTTTTAGTTTGGCAAAGTTGGGAAAAAATTGACTACAGAATGTTTGGTTTTCAGTAACTGCCCCCCCTCCCCTCCTCCACAGCAGTTGATTGAGACGACCACACTTTGTCCTACTTGGATGTGAATTTCACCCTGCAACATTCTACTCTGGTAACGAATTGAAACATATTTAACGCTGAGAAGGAAGGAAGTCATGACTCAACAACTTTCACGCTGGGAAGGAAGGCACTAACACGCTCAGGAAGTGACTGCAGTGCCAGTGTGAATATCGTCTGCCAGAGCCGAGCTGTGACTTGATGCAGAGAGGGCCGCACATTATAGGCTTAGGTCTAGAGGATCCCCAAGGGGATGTAAGTGATGCGTGTTCGTCACTATGTAATACCTGTGAACTGAAAGAGTGTTTATCTTTTCTCTGTGAGCAGTGAAAATTTTAAGAAAAGCATAACAAAGTTTTTTTTTCTTTTTGTATAGACCTATAATTTGATGACTCCTTGAAAGTTGACGTGCATTTATTTCATCTGGTGCCATGAAATGCGTTAATCGCGATGGGAAACTACTCGCCTCGGATTCCCACAATCCCATAGCCCATATACCACCCGCAATATTTTAAATGACGTATAGGCCTGCTATGGAAGGTATAAACACTCACTTCTTATATTTCACGAAAACTGGAAAGTGCCAACACAACTAATTACCATTAATTTGGAATCGTGCGTAGCGGTAAGTGTGGATCGACCATCCGCCAACACCAAATCTGAGCTGGCAAACATGTCGTGTTGCTTTTTGGAGCCGCGTAGGGACATAAATTATAATGCGAGTTGCTATCTGGAAGGCCTCCAGAAGCGACCTGCATGGTGACTGCACTGTCTAAAGATATTTATTAAGGTTAGACGCAACATGAACAACAAAATCTGCATACTTTGCGATGTTTATTTAGGTTACCCTCGAGCCTGTAAATTTTTTATGGCCGGCGGAAAGACATTTGCATGCCCAGAAGCGTGTTTGCTGGACCATCGTTCCAGCGAGGTTTCAGCAATGCGAGTTCGTGAATCGTTATCATTTATCACACTTTATCGATGTTTCCTGAATAGACATGTATTATTGACATAATCTCTATAATGCCCGCTAAGTTTGAGACTTTGGTTTAAATAAAACTGTTGACATTTCCGGCATACTTAAAAAATTTGCGCTATACAAAATGGCGCTCCACACTGTGAAAATCTCGTTCACTGGTTAGCCGCGAGAAGTAGACCGTCATTTGGAATCATCACTATACACTCCACGATGATAGGAACTCAGATCGCATACGCACGTAACCATAAGAGCTCGGTTGCGCTCGCTATAATTTACTAATCTCTAAAAAGCAGGACCGGAAGGGGGCAATTTTTGCAACATCAACATAACTATAAGACGAAACATCTAGATAAGTCCTTGATCCCTTTTGCGACTGAACGAAACAAAATTGGGGGCGTCGTTATTATAAGCATATAGTGCTGCAAATGCTGCTCCTAAATCTGTTGCAGTAGCACCGTAAAGAACTTACAGTAACACCTAAAATTACGTAACGACCTTCTTGAAACATGATTTGGTCTATCGTTGAAGTGTTATCATTCTTCAATAAAATGCAAACCCGTTTTGAACTATGATCCCCATTAGTAAGATTCTCTTCACACTTTTTTTTTCAATTTTCTTTAAATTCGTGGAGTTCTGTGTGTCTCTACTATTTACCACTATTTATTACCACCACTATAACTATCTTGTAGTAAAAATATTCAAAAAAGTATGAAAAGTAGAAAATCTGTGGATATATTTTTCTTCTTTCTCTTCTTCGGTTTTTTAACAATCTATGCAATGCCCATTAAATATTTTAATCTTTTTAAATTTCTCAGTATTGATTACATTTGTTCCAAATTCTGTAAGGTAAACCTAAGCAATACAGTCTTGGTTCATAAAATGGCAACACAATATTGTCTGTCTTGTCTGCACGCACAGTGGTATGGACGGCTGGTGTTTGAGTCCCAGTTAAATGCACCTTAGATCCAATATATGTCAGGCTGGTATTATGTAACCTTATCCATCAAAGATCCATATAGTACTCGCAGATCTTTCGCTAAGATTTTATTGAATCCTCAAATTACTTTACCCCGTGTTATATTTACAGTTGCTTCACTGAAGGAAATTTAGCCACACTGTTCTGGTCTCCTCTGCTCAAGCATTATGCCCCACATGAGTTTCCCCTCGATCCTCGTCTCTTTCGTGACACCCACTGCCATGAAGGTTTGTGGCTTAGGGTATAGCTTTCTTCTGACTGTAATTTCTTGATGCAAATTTGTTCTTTGTGGTTCCAATTAATCATCCTTTCTATGATGGGCATTGGTTGCCTGTGTGGCTCCAGTACAAGTATGGTTACTGCAGTCTCTATCCACTGTTATTTGTTTGACTTGTAATCTACTAATTTTGTTAAATATTCTGCACAGTGAGCAATTTCAGTTTGATTGCCTGACACATTCCGTAAAATAATGTTGTTTGACCGTTCTTTTCTTTACTTTGTATCCACACCTTTTTTTTCATGTTGTCTACTTTTGTCCTCAAGTGTTCTAAAGAACTTTCCTAGTCATGTCCTCTCTGCTCTGTATGTTCATCTGCTGTTTCTAGTTGTCTTCACTTTTTATGGAGATTGTCTTGGCAAGTTTTTGTTGCGTTCAACTGGGCAAGAATTATTTCCAACTTGCTGTCCGTATTGGTCGTACCGAGTTCACTGGGTTCAGAACGTTAACCCACACTGGCTGGTTCAGGCTTGGTATTGTCTGCCTTGCCCATGCAGTGACCTTTCTGTTTTGGATTGGGTGTTGCTTTTACCCGGCTACTTGACGTTGCCCGGGTTGATGGACTAAATGTGACTTACAAATATTGTATTCAGTGACGTGAGTCATGGCTTCACTCCCTTGCAGGCTTAGGCCTTACATTGAGAGTAAATCTTGAAAATGTGATCAACCTAACATTCCTGAACGATTTACTTGTTAAATGTCTGAGTCACGTTATATTGTTCTTTCAGAAGTGGTCTATAATATAGGTTTTATAGAACATATTATCATTTAGGGAATGGCATGCCACATTATTTTGTTCTTTCAGTGGCTGTCTGCAACATAAGTTCTGATATAATTATCATTCAGGAAAGGGTAAACCATGCAATTCTATGCTCCAAAAATTTGGTTCACTTGCATACAAACTTTTTTTTTTTTGTTTTGTTTTTTTTTTTTTTTTGTTTTGTTTTTTTTGTTTTTTTTGTTTTTTGTTTTTGTTTTTTTTTTACAATATATGAACTCAGGCAGCTTATGTCTGATCTACAATATTTTGAATATGAGCTCAAATATTTGGAGAGGTTCAATTGCTACATGCAGTTTTTATGAGAAAGGTAAATGGGGAAAGAAGCTCTCAAATCAGTCGTTTTTTGTTAATGATACTTTGTGTTTCTGATTTGGAATACCACGTATGACACAGCAATGGAGGGATGTGTGTTGTTCCACTTGTTCGCCATGGTCCTGTCAACAGGAAGCTATTTGGGGAAAAAAAACTCTCTGACCATTGCATGTCCCACGCGGCACGCCCATATCCCCTACCTGTGCCCCCCCCCCCCTTGCACAATCCCTGGTGCCCTCTATCCTGCCTAAAAGTAGCCCTGACTATTCGTGGTTCTCCCGCACTCCACTGTGCAAATTCACCTCTTTCAAGTGTTCTTGTAGTGCTTCCTTTATGTTTTTTCTTCTACTACCCCCCCCCCATCTGTCAAAAAAAAAATCGGTAAAAATGCAACCTCCATCTACTGTTGCCAAAATCCCACAAAAACGTATGCTACAGTGTAGCAGAAATTCGGTAAAGTTACCAGTTATAACTTAGTATTGAGAATACGTCTGGAGTAGGTGGTACAAATGATAGTCAGATCTGCGGCCCTTTTTTCAAGTGCTGGTGAATTAATAAAAACATTAAAACTGCAGTATTGACATCTGGGAATTTCTGATCCAGTAGCGCAATAATGCTGCAAATTACAATGATATACATGTGATCATATTGTTACTGAACTTTGAGAGAATGGAGTGGTGAATCATTGTTCCCGACAGTGTTGGAGCTGTTAAGAGCAGTGGAGTAAAAGTGGCGACTGCGTGGTCTGGGCGGCGATCGGGTGTTTTGGACAGTGTTGGGACTATCCATAGCAGAAATGATATTCCAATACAGTGCTTTGAACTCAAGACAACTGGCCAAGGTGTTGACGAATAACATTCCATGAAATTGGATATGAATTAGGGAAACTAATACACAGTATGTTTTAAATGTGATATTTTCCATGGTGAAGCAGAAGATACTTGGACTAGTTTCTTTTAAACGTTCTGACACTGGGGTGGCACCTCGATATATTGTCTTCACACAAAAAGCAATTTCGTATAGTATGATTGCCAGCGTTTATTCATTTCCACCTTACTCTTAAGTCTCAGCCTCGTTCTCAACATATTTCACCAAAACATAAAGCAATTTATGCCATCTGTGTAATTTTGACCCATATGCGCCTTACACACATTTAAAATTGCACTTTTAGGCATACTGTTTGGGCATAATGAGAGGAATTTATGCTGGCCAATACATAGTTACATCACCGTGTCTAATAATATTTCCCTGTGATTTAACTAGGCTGTAAACAAAAACAAATCCAGTGCCAAATGTATGTCTACTGTTTCCTTTTTTTTCGTTAATCAGAGGCATTATGGTAGGTATCAATTGCAGAATATTTTTGTTGTTATTTTTCAAGTACACAACATAAATAAAACCAGACATAACACCACAATGTTAAAATTTTGAAGTAACCATTGGTGAAATACTACTTCTGCATAAAATGAGAGGAAAACCAGTAACAGAAATACTTTCAGCTTGAATTTGCCTGACTTTTGGAATTTTGTCATTCGTGACTAAATTCACATACAAGATAAGACATGTCCACATGACATTGGTCCACCTGTTACATCTGAAAACAGGTACCTACAACGTTTCTACAAAATACGGGGTATTGCGGACATATAAACAGAAACCAAAATATCCCATAGAATTGCCAAGTATTAATGTTTTGGGAAGCATCCAATAATGGATCCAATATATAAGTCCTTCAACAGACTTTGTTGAAATAAATATATTGTCAAGATAACGCATAATGCATTTTAATGTGTACTACATTATAGGATTATATAGAAATCAAACTATCATTTTACCAAGTTTGTACGCATGGATAGTTTGCTGTAGTTGTTTTCTTATAATAATATATTCATACTTTCTTTTATCTCTTAAGACAGCGGGGAACATACAAATATGTGTATAAAATAAAAATTATTTGTTTGCATATACTTAGGTTTTTCCCACTACCATCGGAGGTAAACTAAAGCGTGAATATTGTACGCTCTCATGGTTGTATTTCCTTGTTATTTTGGGCTGGTGTTAAACCATTTGCTAACTTCTTTCTGTATAATTATGTAAAATTTATTTCTAAATAGCTGTCTGTCAATCACAAAGAATTAGAATCCATGCAAGCAGCAGAGGGCGCTTTTTACTTAGTCAACGTCATACATCAACACAGGGCAATATAGATTTTAGTATAAGACTAACACCCATTGAGATCACCTGGACACTAACTAACTGAAAAAAGAGGAACGGAGTTCTGCATCCATTAATAAAGCTTCATAATAAACGTAGGCACCAGACCAAGTGCAAATAATTAAGACTATTAGCATGAGAAACGAAGTTGTGAACGTAATAGAACACAAATAATACCCTGTAACCAGTCGGTATTTTACATAACTATATGATGGCTTTAGTGAACATCTTTTTCATCTTCTGCAAGAATATGTTTACCTGTGAGTATATCAGTGAATGACTACGAAAACCAAAACCCTTCTCTGGCCACGCAACAATATGGTAACCTCAACGGACTAACTTTTTCAGTGACACATTTCTGAGCCTACAGCTTTCCTTGGCAATGCGCTGAAAGGGCGCCGAAGAAACCTGTTGGCTCGGACCGTTGAATTGTCTGGAAATATAGATGTTCTTTTTCTTAAAAGAAAAGCCTTCACAAGGAAAATGAATTTAGCATCATTATAATAATTGAGAGCCGTTTGTCCTAAGTTGTTAAACTTTAGTAGCACGTGGTATTGAAAGAAATGAGGGGCCGGGGCATGAACAAATTCTGTCTAGTATATATCATGACACTTTTTATCCAATAGACCATTGCTTAGCATTTTGAGATTTTCACACAAAAAACATGCTTATCATAGTTTTGCGTTTTCTGCTTTATTCGTAAATTGGGCAGTTATCAAAGAGTAGTGTGAGACTCTTCCGTGGCAATATCGTAGTTACTTATTCATTACGAGTCATAAACCGTCCAAATCTGGACAAGCTCATCAACAAGAACATCTATAGATATAACAGCAAGACTCGAATATTGACCAAGCATTGGATTAATCACTGATTATCTAATGATGTTTAAGATCATGTCTGTCATGAAAAATAGAAGCGGAAAACAATTTTCAACCATGCCAAAGAAACTGCACAGTAAATCAGAGCAAACAACAAATATCCATGATCACAATTTGCCAGGCATCAAACAAGCAATGTTGAAATACAGAAGCCCAAGGTAGACACACCAACAACTAAATATCATTTTAATATCAGTGAATGCACATGAAATGCAGTATGAGGGTAGTAGTGGTTTAAATCAATTTAATGCTAGCAACTCTGAACTTTACGAAATATCTTGCCTCTTACACCCATTGTATTAAATGCCCGCGGTTATTGTTGTGTTTGCATATTTACTCCCCCACTTATAGAACAGTTTTAATCCGTCTGATATCTATATAGGGTATAATATATGAAACCAAACGTATATATTTTGCAAATGTTTCAGAGCATCAATAATGATATGATATATAATGTGGGTGACTCACTTTGATATCCAAATCAATGTATTTTTGTGCGACTGCCCCATGATGCATGATTTGCCAGGGTATCGTGTCGCATGTAGATTTGTAACTCACGATGATAACTGGTGCAAATACAACCGAGCGGGATATGAAAGTTAAGACAGTAAGCCACATTTTTAAATTACTTTAACGACCGTTTGCCATGGTAACTCGGAGAACGGACACCTGGAACTTAGCGAACTATTACGATAGTGATCACTGAAAAACCTTGACTATGCATCTATGTTGTATATGCTCTTTCACTCAACAACCGTTTCTATGGAGCTATGCTGTATCCCTGGCACAAATAAACCCTCCAGACGAGTTGAAATAAAATGCTGTGTTTGAGTTGGCTTCACTGCAAAATACCAGCACACGACGGCCACTTTCATGATTCAATCTTTCAGCCAGGGTGAAGCAATTTTTATTAGGGAAGGGCGGCTTAAAACTTATGTGTCATAAAAGCTATTTAGGGCATGGATTTTACAATAGGTTTGGTCGTGTTACAGGAACCACACATATATTTTATTAGGTCTGAAGCAACTTGGTCATCTGTTGAAACATTTTTAAAATGGATGGTATTTCCCCTTTTACACATTACGTCCTTTGAGGTCCGCCTAATTGGTTACCTTGTTGATTTATCAATGACATAAGAAAAACACACAATCGCAGAGAAAACAGTTAATCAAACTGTCCAGCGCCTAACACAGTTAGTCGTCAGCGCTACAAGCACAGCGAGCACAACCGTCAAAACATCAGAATTGTGAAAGCACGTGTCATTTTTTTTTTCATTTTAAGTTATAAGTACAATAAGTGAACAGATGCAGTTTCACCATTACCTATATTGCAATCCCATTTACTGTTACATATAAATAAATAAATAAATAATAATGCAATAAAAAATTTTGCATTTAATGTTTAGGAACTGGCTGTTTTTCACACCCAATGAGAAGTCCACTTTTTGAGCAAGACTCTTATATAAGAACACCATCATTATCCCCAACACTGGGGCTTTTAGTAGAATGATGATGATGATGATGATGATGATGATGATGATGATAGTGATGATGATGATGATGATGATGATGAGGAGGAGGAGGAGGAGGAGGAGGAGGAGGAGGAGGAGGAGGAGGAGGAGGAGGAGGAGGAGGAGGAGGAGAAAAATAATAATTATAATTAAAAATATCAACATCATACTGCATTGTAGAAACCATAAAAATTATGATTGGTTTGATTTTGCAGGCAACATACTGGGCGACTAACACAATGATGTAAATTTGGTGGTCATGTGTTGGTTTAAAAAACCATAGTTAATAGTTTTGTATTCTTGCAGGTAGAGCCGCAGATTTTAGTTTATCAGCACACATGGATTTCCATCTTTTCCGTCTCTACAATCGGACAGCTTATTACAATGTTTTGACTTGCTGAGGCATTGAAATTTCCTATTGAACCATAATGAATGACTGGTCCATTACATTCTATGAAGGAAATTTCTAAAAGTGTTAACCACCATTGAATACACATGCTGTATTTCATTTTCATAATCTAGACCACCCCTGCATACCATAACTGTGTAGTATACGTTTTCTTCAGCAATACATTCTAAGCTCTCTTGGAGAAACTGTGTAATAGTGTATGTGCGTGAAATGCATGAGTGAATATGTAGAACAATAGAAAGTCTGGCAAACTTTGATAAATTTGAATAAAATATATATTCCACCGTTGACTAAGCATTTCAGCATTAAAGTATGTAAAGCACTAAGTGTAAATAAAAAACTTCCTTTTCAACATTTTTCATACAAAATGTACCCAAAGTATCTGTAGGCAGTTTTTAGGGAAAATGTACATCTTCCTAGTGTATTTCTTTGTAAAATACCCACACCCTTGCCGGACATCAGGCAAGACCACTTAGGCGTGACTTGTGTATTCAGTTATTAACAGGCCAATTAATCCATTGTTCACAGAGAATATCTGTATTGCTTAGCAGAAGATTATCTGTTTACGGATATCATGTGAAACAATCACAGATTGTAAATTTTGCCAAGATGGCTCTACCAGCTACTAACTCGCAGGAGCTTCGCTGTCTGTCTGATACAAAATCATCATCAACTCTAAAAAAGCAGATACATTACTCTTTATGTATGTTGTCACACTACTTACGTGTGAATTCCCCGTCTCCTTCCATTCATCAACCTTTTGATAATTCTCACATGTGTCAATGACCTCTGTTGCATTGTCAACTTCCCTTTGGTTTATTATCATTATATCTGCCGACGATTTTTTGCCAAATGTTCCAGCACGTATAAAAATAAGAAAATATTCATGACATAACGCATGAACATGTTCCCTTAAATGAAGTCCATAAAACTGAACACTCCTTTCTTATTATTGGTTCCTCGATAAAATATATATCACAAGCTTCCAACTAAAACAAAAATATATGTGGTGGAAAGAAGTGTTATAAGACCATTAGGTGTCAACATCCCAGTGAAAAATCAGTCCAAGTGAGTTGAAAACCGTCTGAATATTGACAAGCCTATCAACATGAGCATCCCATATATATCAACACGACTTGAGTATCCACCAAGCAATGCCTTATTCATTGAATATCTATACATGGCAGGATGTCACATTGACAAAAATAAAATGCTGACTGTCATGAAAAAAAAACTAGAAGCTGACAACAGTTTTTCAACAATGCCACAGAGACTGCATCGAAAAGCGGGGTAAACGCCAACCATCTATCATCAAAAATGTCAGTCATGAAACAAGCGAAGTCAAAATCCAGCAGTCCAAGGCAGTTTTTGCAAAGTCAAAATCCAGCAGTCCAAGGCAACAAAAACTTTAAAATATTATATCAGTATGAACATGGGATGTAGTATGAAGTAAAACATTGTCATAACTTGCGTGGAACATAGTATCCACTTGTTTTTTGTTCCAATGAATAACTTTTACCATTCAGTTTATACTTTTTATAATTTTACGTCTTGCGTTTGGGAGCAACTATCTCTGCAGACATAGAGTAGTATTTTTATTTTACATTGGACTGAAATAGAGTAAACATTATCCCGGGGCTACTTCTGCCTAACAGGGTGTGAAAATAAATACAATAAAATTGGTGAAGATATTATTATGTAATCTTAAAGATTTGAAATATTGCATTTGTGTCTTTGTGTCCAGGACCACTTCCTGGCAGTCTTTACCTTATTCCGCAATTCGAACCTTTTACTCTCCATAAGCTAGGCTGTCACTGTCTAACCTATGTACAGATGAAAGTACTATTGTCCATATTGCGCACGCTCTTCTGTAGAATTTTGACATTCTATTGTAAGTAGTAGTAGTAGTAGTAGTAGTAGTAGTAGTAGTAGTAGTAGTAGTAGTAGTAGTAGTAGTAGTAGTAGTAGTATTTTCCTAGCTTGACTTACCAAGTTAGATATCTGTATAGAACTGCTCATTTGTTTAAATTTCAGATATAATTAGTAAGGTTTTAGTTAAAATAAGAAAGAAAAAAGTAAATGAATACATGAATAGTTGCTCCAAAGGGTACAGTACCCCCCACCACCTAACCCAACCCCACCCCTGACCCGTAATGCATCTTAGACGATTTAAGACTGAGAGTCAAATGCCTACTGACGGAAATTTCAGTTGAAGGTTTCCCACTGATGACCTGTTTATTAAATTCATTTGGCTCTTTAAACCTAGAATTTTAAAAACATTTTCATTAAATGTGATGTAATTGGTGAGTTATTAATACAGATCTAGTCATTAATAGTGCTTGCATTGGCTGTGAAATACAGCGAGTTTATAATAAATAGGCCTATTTTTATTACTGAAACAGAACAACGTTGATCTGACCAGTTGTCAGGTGTGACGCAATTAATAACGTGACTCTTTTACGTCACATCGTTACATTTGCGTTTTACTTGAAGTTGAAAACTGGTTTAATCTATTTGATCTAATCACACCGTCAGGTAGCCTAGTCGGGTCTGTTGTAGGACCAAGCGCTGTAGATAAGTGTGGGTTTATTATTTTAGGATTCAATTTTGGTAGGCCTTATCATGAATGTTGGGTGTAGTTTCATTATATTAATGTAATGTGGGCTACATTTTAAGTACGCCTATCAACAAAGGACCATCATATTCGCTTTATTCCGTAATACATCAGCTCGGGATGTTTGTATTGGAAATGCAAACATGGTGCCGTTAGTTAGCAGAATGACTTGTCCGGGGATTAATAGCACCGAAACAAGTCTTGCGCTGGTTCCCCGTTGATGACCCGATTTTATAAAGGCTAACAGTGCCTAAAACTTTCTGCAAAATTTTCAAATATTATGAATATGATTTGTTCCTTTTATAAATTTATTTGCTATTATGATATAGAACGATGCAGTTTTTCAGTGAATGGTACGGAATAGGACTTTGCTCTTAGAATATCGGACTTGATCGTGTTCAAACGGTACATGGGCTTACAGAATTAGGTTTGTGAAGTTTCTCTTTGTATTAAATATTGAATAAGCTGCATTAGTCCAAATAAATTAAAGGGTCTTCAGCAATTAACTACTTAGAACATGTTTCGGAGCCTATGTACTTCATGTCTTTAGCGGATGACTACTCAGAACATGTTTCGGAGCATATACCCGTACATGTCTCTCATATCGAACATAAAATGAAATAAACCAGCAAATAATTGCAACTTTACTTTTCCAACATCCTCCTTATCATTACTTATGACTAGAAAAATCGTTAATTATAGCAACACTACCATTTCTCCTCTAATCATTACGATTATTCACCATGCATCGCCATCAATAGCACCTTTGCTGTTTGAAAATCCTGTTTATTGCGATTATTTATCTAGATATATCATCAGATATAGCAGGTTTATTATTTTTCCATAATCACAATCGTTACCATCAATATATATGTATATATACATATTTACATATATATATATATATATATATACACATATATATATATATATATATATATATATATATATATATATATATATATATATATATATATATGAGCATAACAACGTTTCTGTTTTTACCCTTATCATTGGTAATATTACTATTCTTGTTATTGTTATCACCAAAAGATATATCATGAGTAGTACGACATGTATTTTTTATTATTATTATTATTATTATCATAATCATCATCAACAACAACAGATATATCAGGAGTACTAGCTTTGGTCCTATTTTTAACAGTATTGTCATCATCATATTAAAGTGCACACAATATTATGAATGATAATACTTTCCAAATGCATAAATAAACATAAAATGTTGAATAATTTAAACCCTTATAAAAAATCGTGACTATCTTTGATTTCTTTTGGCATCAAACAAGAAATTTTATCAGTCTAATAAAGGAACTTATCTGTCATCATGGACGCCGTGGGCTGTACAGATACTCAGATATGGGTCACTATCCTTCTGACAGGCGCCCGACAATTCGTCTCAATTT
Organism: Hermodice carunculata; assembly: GCA_964020975.1. NCBI lineage: Eukaryota > Metazoa > Annelida > Polychaeta > Eunicida > Amphinomidae > Hermodice > Hermodice carunculata. The sequence continues at coordinate 11,356,784 of OZ026627.1, forward strand.
AAAATATGCCCAAGTGAAAGCACGTTATTGTGGAGTACATATGGACACCAACGAAAACATGTTGGCGAGAAATAAATCTTAATTTGCACAGGGCAATTGACAAATGTATTAATTTCAAAGACTGCTATTATCTTCACACTGCACTGACTTCAGAGATATGTCCCAAAAAGGAAAACCATTAAGTGAATCATTGATGAGAAGAGGGCCCTTTGGTATCTATTTGACGCGTGATGACTATAGACCAGTGGATGACTTGCTCTCGTAGCTCTACAAGACACACCTGGTCTAAAGTACCTAAAACAAAAGGCCTATTCCATTACGCCTAATTATGGCCACAGCCTGTTGATCCGCTTTAGGGCATATTGCCGCACAATATGATGAGGACATCAATGCGAGTGCAAGTGAATCAGCGCTTTCAATAAGACGCAAATCTGCACCAGAGACAAATGCAAGTGAAGCGCTGAAAATCTTATCTATCTTGAGGGGTGTGGCAAGATTGCGCAATGCTCCTGTGGGAGCTGGGTATACTACTGATAACCTTGGTTGTCACAGGTAAGCCAACTGAAGATTCAAGATTTTTGCATTAGTCCGTATGCGTAACATGATAAAATTGTCAAATTCCTTCTTAGTGCCAATGATGACAAGATGAACGGACTCAGTCGCAGGTGTATGGATACCGAGGGTTATAAACATAATAACGCATGCTTCATATATACTGAGATAGAGAGAGAGAGAGAGAGAGAGAGAGAGAGAGAGAAAGAAACAGACAGACAGACAGACAGGCAAAGAGAGAGAAAGATATTTCACAATAGCTTTTCTGCTTTACGTTCCATAGATGCCACTATATATCAAATCATTGGCGAGGCTTAAGTTCAGATTCAGTTTACTCTCGTTATTGTCACATCATGCTTTTTTTGTATTTTCTAGTGTCTCTTGTACATATTTGTGACTTATATTTATACGGGCGGCCCGTCGATTGGTCACCTCGAGGCTGTGGAGTAATCCAGTTTTTGGAAATCAATATGTTTACGGTACAACCAAAAATACAGATGTCCTCACCTTTTCAGTTCCCATCATTTTTACTGATAATTAAATTAAGTTCAGCAGAAGGCAAACTACCGGTGTTATTTCTGAAGTATAATAGTTAATGATACAGATGGTCTGCTTTTTTAACAGCGTGTGGTTGGCATTGGTGCTTCGTGTGCACGGGCGTGTCCAATGACACAGAGTGCGAGCGGTCTCCAAACAGTGTGCGGTCAGGGCCACGCATCGTGAACTGTACCACCTCGCATTGTACGACAGTCAAGGTCTTGTATAGGGGTAAGCATTTATGCTTGGGATACCGACCACCTGTTTATGATTCATATTCATGATACTGAGTATTTGAAGTATTTGGGACGTGCCGGGCACCTACAGCATTTTTAACATACTTGCGTTACCAAGCACCTGTGTGATATGCTTGTGAAACCGACCACCTGTAATATATATACATATGGTACCAACCACCTGTACTGTTTGTGACAGTTTGTGGTACCGACCACCCGTGGTATTTATGGTGTACAGTGGTACCTGCCCTAAAGACCACCTCTCGTGGAAGACCACACTAGTTTTTAAGACCGCGATTTCAAGACACTGGCCTTTAATTTCTTTGCAAGCTTACCTGCAGTGAAAGACCACCTGTCATATGTGACAACATTTGTCTGGCATTAAGAGCGGTCTTAAATAGCAGGTACCAATGTATATGGCTGGTCATACCTGGACATACAGAGGGTCCCATATGATATTAAGCAAAAACTAGTAAACAACATGATTCCCAAAAAGTTACCCTCAGGTATTGAATCAATAGTTTGCCGTTAGAACTTGGCTGAGATATGAAGTCGTTCAAATTTCTCGTTTTGGCTCCGGTGCGTGAGTTTGTATTTTGATTCCAATTGTGCCAAACAAATTAATCTTTACATACATATATGTGTTTGCTAGGGGTTAAGACATGATAAAACCACCGTCGAAATATGGTAGTAGATGGTGTATTCTAACGATGGTAATGCAGAAATGTGGTGGATGTCAATAGCAACAGCCATCGATGCTGATTGTTTATCCCAAAAGGCATATGTTATGCATCACTTCCATAATCCATACCATCAATGCTGTGAAATTAGTCAACAAATTTCCAATCTAACAGCAATGACAGAGTTAAATGGAGAGCACTGTTGTTGGCCAGACACCAGAAAAGGCGAAATTAATGTGCACCATGCCTCGGTGCTTTTGCACAGACTGTGTGTGAGGGTGTGAGGGTGTGAGTTTGTGACCACGGCACGGCCGGGTCTCGAACCTGCAACTTTCGGCTTAGTGAAGTAAATCAAGTTGTATCATTAGCATAAATAATGGCTATACGCATGTTTATATTATCTGCATGCAAAGGTGGCACATGTGATAGCGACCTGCTCAAGATCTTACCCGGAAAAATATCTCCCGGCTGCTCAAATAAAATATCCTGAAAACTGAATCCTCACCAATCACCATGGCCGAAAATGGGAAATGCACATACCAACTGCACCAAATTCCCATTCCAGTCCATATATTCCAGTACAAATAAAGTACTGTGTTCGGAGTTGTCCCAGATCGGGGACTGCACAAGAAAATCCACAAGCATCAAAGGAGCACCGAAAATATATGTGTTTGTCACCACGGAACGGCCGAGTCTGGAACTATCAACCAGTATCGGTTAAGGTACTGCTTTATGAACAGCCAACGGATTCAACCGGAGATTGGCATGTTCAGCACGTACCTTTTCGTGCTTGTACTGAAACAAACTGTACTTGCTGTACATAGGATTTTTATTCAAATTTGTTGAGCATCAGTTACAGTATTGAATAACTTCTAATTAAGCTTTATCGGCTACATAATTAGTTGTTAGAAATTTGTACTTCGGCACAAGCCATCGACCCTTTTTCTGTTTGCTATTAAGTTCAGAAAAATCAACGTGTTGGTTTTCAATCAATGTTGACATTATCGGAAGTTTAAAAAGAGACATAGGCTGAACTATGACAAACATGTACCCTAAGTCGAACATAAAGTGTTCATTAATTTTCATAAGATAATAAACCACACACGTTAACTATAAACGTCGGCCTAATCGCTGGGACAAATTGCAAAAATATCTTTACCAATGAGTTCATCATCAGACTTCCAGGTGATATCCTATTTTTCAGGACCGTTGTACAAAATGGGCACATCTCCATGTCTTTTCCGTGGATGTACAAATAACTTAACAGTACCTGTATATGGAAGAAATGCTTGAGCTCAATTGGTGGTAATTCTTTACGCCTATAGCAGTTACATGATGGAAAGGGTAAAGTGACCATATCATCATTTCCTCTGCTTTCTTGCAGACGACGCTCTACAGAATATATTGGCATACTTCCGTAACTTTGATCCCAGACTAACCCTGTGCCTTGTGAAAAGTTCAATGAAATTAACTTGAAAATCTCCAGCATTGCGATTAAGAAAGGCTAATTATACTCGGAGAACCGTTAATTTTACCATAATTTCATGACGTGTTGTGTGTATCTAGCTGTCAACCGTGTTTCAGCAGCGTATTCTCTGGCCACCAAATTACTGAATAAAGTGTTCTTTCACGATCATGGCAGGCAAAATATAGTACTGAAATATCATAGAAATATCCGTGGAGAGGCAACCCTGTAAAAATATCTTGCAGCAAAAAACATGTATCTGCCAGATATACCTGTAGACTCTATGGTTTCAGAAGCACATGTACCGATGATTTCACTTTTTGCTGTTTTCTTTTTGGAAACAAATGTTTGCTGATTAATGAAGAGTGCAATATGTCCCACATTTCTCACCTGTCAATGGTGATCAATTGGCATTAATCTTATTGATCGCTTATTGCAGTATAGATACTTGTGATATCTCTTGTGGGTTGGATAAACGCAATTTACAACAACGTAGCAGAGGCGGGCAATGATAATTAGTAAAGGTCTTGAGTCATTTATAGTCGATTTAGTCCAATGCTTTGTTACAACCATATTTTGAAAATGTGGATGTACGATTCCACTTCAGAGCAGCTCGGGCACACGTACTATTAAGTCCTTCAAGGAAAGGTTTTGCGAAGTGAGCGGCTTTGCTCGTGGCGGGCACTGCACCCAAAGCACGCTTATAAGAGCTGTTGCTGGTACCTGAATGGAAGGTCGGTTTACTGCAAATATGAGTCTAGTATGGGGGGCACTCCCTACTTTTTTAGGTGGGGGTGTGCAGCTCATGTTTTCCAGAATGACCCTTCATTAGGGCTCCCATCCTACCAAATAATGGATCTTCATTAGGGCTGCCAACACCGCGTCAATCACTTTCACAGCATGCGCCCTGTTCACGGGGCTGGAGCGTAAATCATCTGGTCTTGATTAGGGCCCTTTGATTTTATCAGTGACCTTGGATAGGGGTCTCAGGAAAATTTATGGACCTTCGTTAGGGATGGTTCAACATTATCATCATTTTTGAATTAGTACTTAAGGTACTAAATTTCATGACCCCCTCCCTCCCCCCAAATTAGTACTTTAAAAATGATGATTTCCCTTAAAAATCATAGCAAAATTGCACAAAACAGGCCAAAAATTGACCATCATTTTCCATATTCTGTGAAAGTGTACAGACCCATTTAACCCCCTCCCCCCTTGCGTACTGTAAGTACTAATTCAAAAATGATGAAAATGTTGAACCATCCCTTAGGGAAATCGTGGGAAAATTGATACCTTTGTTAGAGAAAGTACTGGCGAAAAGGCAACCTTCAGAGCGGCACATCCCCATTGCGCTCGGTATAGGGAGTAACCCCCCCCCCCCCCCCGAGTTATGTCAATTCAGAGCACACTTTTCGTCGAAATAGACAGTAAGAGAGTTAATCGGTTGTTACTGTGACAACGACTTCGAAGACTAACTTCAGTACGGTGTTAAATTATAATCGCCCGTGAATCCAAATATACTGTAGTGTGCCCGCACTTTAAAGGCATTTGATGTGTATGTAAGTCGCTGCAGAAATATTGTGCCAAAGGCAATGCTAGCCAAACTGCATCTTGTCGGTACCACAACAGAAGCGATCTTAAATCGAGAACATATTCCTTTTTGAACAGGAATGAATAAAAGGAACAAACAATGTTGAGAAGTGGACGAATTTGTTAGAGAGATTTATTGGCTTTACTTTCACAGATTTTATTACAAAACTTCGTATTATCGGCGGGATCACGTGGTAAAGGACCTGTCTGCGATGTCAAGCTGCACAATTTTGGCATGCTTGCCATGTTATAAACTAAACACTATACTTGTACATTTGCAAACTCTTCTTTTTTTTCTTCTTTTTCTTCTTCTTCTTCTTCTGCTCCTCCTCCTCCTCCTCTGCCTGTGCACTGCAGTTCATTGTATATTTTATCACTTACAACAATAAACCTTCCCTTTTTCTTCTTCTTCTTCTTCTTCTTCTTCTTCTTCTTCTTCTTCTTCTTCTTCTTCTTCTTCTTCTTCTTCTTCTTCTTCTTCTCCTCCTCCTCCTCCTCTGCCTGTGCACTGCAGTTCATTGTATATTTTATCACTTACAACAATAAACCTTCCCTTTTTCTTCTTCTTCTTCTTCTTCTTCTTCTTCTTCTTCTTCTTCTTCTTCTTCTTCTTCTTCTTCTTCTTCTTCTTTTTCTTTTTCTTTTTCTTCTTCTTCTTCTTCTCCTTCTTCTCCTCCTCCTCCTCCTCCTCCTCCTCCTCCTCCTCCTCCTCCTCCTCCTCCTCCTCCTCCTCTTCCTTTAGTGCATGTGCAGTGCAGTTCAATGTATATTTCGTCAATTACAAAAATATACAGTTCTTCTTCTTCTTCCGCTTCTTCCTCCTTTTCTTCTTTTTTTCCTCCTTCTCCTTTTCTGCGTATGCAGTGCAGCTCATTGTATGTTTCATCAATTACACGCATAAAACTTTCAAATGTGCTACGTGGTATCTATTCAACAAGGTGATACGTTGCTAACGGCAAAGTTACCTACAAAAGACGTGCCATCTGACGGGTGTAACGAAAAGTGCCATTATTCTGATGAAATTTGTTTACGGCGAGGCGCGATCAGTTAGCTACCATATACGCTAGTGAAAAACACAAAAACACAGCTGATACATTACATGACACGACTGGGTCGGCCACAGGTTGATGATAGGTGTGGCCGTGTATTCCCAAATATGGTCACCAGGTCAAAGATAATTGGCCACTAAATACTGACACAGGTGGTAATTAATAATCAAGACGCACAATTACATAGTTATGATATGCTGATGCGTTCAGAACAATCGTGGAGGTAGGCCGCATGGACATAAATGGGGCGATGCATAAACTTTGGCCGCTGTGCAAGGGGCACAACAACTTGAACTTTACAAGCAGCTAAGTAGTCTCCACGAGTAGAAGTGGGTTCTTTTGTCAGAAGGAGTAAGAAACCATGATTTTGGGAGAATAAGATTTCTTCGCACTTTGAACTTGTTCTTGGAAACCGTATATTTTACAGCACTGCTTGTGCAAAGGTTCCTCTCCCCTAATTTCATGCGCAGTAGTTCGAACCACACAAAAAGCGGTCAATTCCATATTCTAAAAAAGCAAAACAGACCAACAGACAAATAGAAAGATAGACAGACAGACAGACGGGCGGGCGGACGGACGGACGGACAGACAGACAGACAGACAGACAGACAGACAGACAGACAGACAGACAGACAGACAGACAGATAGATAGATAGATAGATAGATAGATAGATAGATAGATAGATAGATAGACAGACGTGGAATCCGTTATCCAAGTTCCATGCTCACCAGGATCCGTTTCTGTTACTGCTTATTTCTACAATTTGATCCAATACCTAGATAGAAACACAAACGCCATTTCAACAGTCACAGTAATGTAAACTGTCACTACAATACCACCTCCATATTCTACCTACAATGTATCTCATTCGAATTTCGCCAATGCCAACTCCAAACATAGCAGGTCCGCAGAAAGTAGGTCAGCAGGTGTTCTCGAAGCACTTTGGGTGTAATGTGTGCTTATTAATAAGAAAATCTTGAGAACCGATTAATATTTGGCTCCCCCCCTCCCCCCCCCCTTTTTTTCGCAAGTGAGGCTAGGTACAAAGATGTTTACTTCCATTCATTTTACCCGTGTCTTCTCATATCTTTTCCCACCCTTAACCTTTCCCAATTCGTTTTTTTTTGTGTGTGTGTGTACCGCAAAATTTCAGAAGTTCGTTTCAATTACACAATGTCACTATATTTGTATTTGTTCAACAAAGAAAAAAATGCTCATTGTAATGACTAATGCCTTGTGCAAGAAAATTCAATGTATCGTACCTTGAGAACATGAACCTATTTGAATTCATTTCAACTGCTTGCAATTGGTCATATGTCTTTCCATGAAACTATTAATAAGAAAACTAACATACTGTGTAGCACTGTGTGTATTTATTTATTCATCTATTTGTGTATTCATTCATTCATGACCATGGTGTTTTTCATATGTTCTCAAAAGGAATGCTCAAGCAGTTTCAGCACCGTGCTTTGCAGCTTCTTTTTCCCCTCCTGTTATTCAGTCTGCCCTTTGGTCATGTGGCTTAATTTTCATAAATATGAAAGATATCCACCATTCTGCTTGATTAGTATTTAATTTCTTTTCTTTTCTTTTTACATGCTGTAGTTGGGGGAGAGACGAACTCATTTTCTCGGATGTGTGACGAGGTAGATCGGGGAAACTGGTGCCAGTATGACCGACTTTTTATCACATGCTATACCACGTGTTCCTCCGATTTCTGCAATGACGGCATTCCGAGCGACAAATATCTACCCAGCAGCAGAGGTCCAAGAGATTTTGTGTGGTTTTCTAAGCATTATAAAAAAACGACACAAAAGAGGCGAAAAGGAGGAAAATATGGACGAGTTATGAAGGAATATACAAGAAGAAAAACAGAAAAGATTTCCTTGTCTAAGGTAGACGTATCGACCATGAAAGAAAACCAAACGGAACAGAGGCGAAAAGGAGGAAAATATGGACGAGTTATGAAGGAATATACAAGACGAAAAACAGAAAAGATTTCCTTGTCTAAGGTAGACGTATCGACCAAGAAAGAGAACCAAGCGGAAAGAAATTCCAAGCCTTCTTTTAATGTCAGCAGTGTTTCAACAAATGTAAGCGTAGGTACGTCTACGTACATAGTCACAACAGCGGTTGCTGACGTCAAGCTGAGGCGCGATGTTACCCAGCATCCATTTGGACGACTACAACGTAACATGAAGAGCATGCAAAGTCCAAAGCGTAAAAATTCCAAAAGTGGAAAGGGTTCACCATTGTCAAATGTGGAAAGGATGCAAAGGACAAAACTGTTAAGATATGGACAGCGCAGAGGCCGTTTTGTACCTATTGGTTACCGCAAAGCAGCCTCGTCCGGCTCAGATACTGGTGAAGCCATCGCCGAGTTCCTGTTGTATACTGCATTGTTTGCTAAAACTGTTATTGGATGAATTGCAACAGACAAGTAAGCTGCTTGTTGCCGCTGAACAGGCGTGGTTGACATAAAAAGTGAAGCGCACTGCATAAAATTAAGGGTGTGGTGCTTTAAGCTTTAGTAGCAATTTGTTTGTTATTTAACGCATCTGCAGTACTCCTCAATCTATTGCTACGGTTATAGCTGCTCGAATTTATCTCCTCGAAGAGGTCTTTCCTACATGTACATAAAGTCTTGATTTGAATAAAGTCCTCAGCGTAGGTTCTCATGATGACCTCCTATTTGATAACATTCAATTGCGCCGACGTGTAACTCGCCCAGGTTTTTTTTAACTCCTTTTAGTCATTTACAAGTACGCCGCGTAGCCGAAATGAATGGCGTAGCAGAGATATGCAACCCACCATGATGAAAATAATTTGAAATGAGCGGTGGAAGCAAAAATAAACAGAATTTTTAACTGCATTTGCACACGTTCGAAGAAATAGAAAAGGGCCCTAGCTGCAGCTTTTTGGGAGACAAGTGGTTTTACTCCTTTTGTTCCACACTTTTGACTGAGTCAACAGCTTTCGTTCGCACGTTTTTGGCGCATTGAAAGCGCGCCTGGGAAAGCTGTTAACCTGGACTATTATATTCAATGAAACTACAGCTATGATGGTACTTGAATAAAAGGCCATTTTACAAGAAACCTGAATGTAGCACCTGTTCTGTCATTAGGGCAGTTCATTTTCAGAAGTTAGACTTTGGTAACAGCTGGCACTGAATGAGTTACTATAGCTTAATATACACAGAGCAACTCGTCGGAGAATGATGTACAATACGATTTGATAAACTCACGCTACCTCCTCTATAGTTTTTCCGGGTTTTGCTTATGTTACGTAGATGTACTGAATGTCCCTTTTGGGGCTTTATTCATCATGACTTACCGCAGATCCGATACTTGCAAAAATACCAAACCGACATATTAGGGCACGATACTTTTCCGGGGTGTCCACGTCGGTGTGTCATCCTGGTCCTGAAATAGGCAGTCCGCTGGTGCTAGTCAAAAAAAGCATGGCTGCTTAAAGTACATTAGAACTGTGTCCACGTCACGATGCTTAAACCCTTTAGCATTCCTTTTTATTGTGAGAGGAGGATTTTAGTTACACTGTTAGATAAACAGAAAGTTTAAAGACAAGAGAAAGCGGTGTGTGTAATGTATAAGTAGCCTTGCCTTTATTTTCAATAACTGGTGGTTGCGTTTGTTTTGAGCACTAACGTGTCAATCGTTTCGCAGTAGCCTCCATCATTTACATTTTCCGCTTACCTAATTGATGATAGATCAATCATGAATAGTCTAGACGAAGGACTGCGCAGAGTCCAGACAAACGGTATTACAGCGTCTCAGCGTGTGGTCACATTGCATCAAAATTGCCATCAAGTTTACCATGCATTCAAACCATGACTTCATACACTAACCTAGAAATAACATTCATTTTGATACAATGTAACACAACTTTCACTGTTAAAGTTGAAAAAAATCCTGACAAAGCGGTTGTTGTGCATCAAATTCTTAAAATACCATTGGCAAAGCTAGAAGAAAGTTTAACAGATCCAGACTTTCCTCGCTTCACGTCGCCTTACTTTAAGCAATATTTCAACACCAGTCAGCGTTCTTCAATTGTTAGCCTCATGTTATTATACAGCACCGCTCGGTCATATTTTCACAACTAGCTTGTAATCCACGACCAAGGAGCAGTCTTTGTTTTACACTACTTTGGGGTGTTTAGTGTTTTTTGAACGTAAAGTGCGGTGCTCAAATAAATTGACAGGTAAATCTTTATCGTATCTGCAGTTTTCATTGAAAATGTGACACTTTTACAAAAATTGCTCAAGGAAATTGTAAATGAAGACATTTGAATTTTTGTACCTACCTTACGTTACAAATTCATGTGTACCTGTGTGGCTGAAAAACAGATTTTGTCCTTGTTTTTTATGGGACAATGGTAATTAAAAAGTCTGCGCATTTTAGAGTCCTACAATCTTGACCGGCTGTTTTCCCACCACTTGAGCAGCACTAGTTGGTCGGCGGTCTTCTTGATCACAGAGGTATGCATTTTGTGCCATGTTTTGATTTTATTTAACCAGTGAATAATTTTTAACATGCATTTAAATCTGTACACGCTTATCACAAATCTGATTGTTTATTCAAGAAACTAGCTCCAAACATTTTTAGATTCGTCAGATGTGATCAATTTTGGTAGCTCACTAAGACATAAACTAATATATATATGTATATATACACTTAACTTTCTCAAGCGTCCCCAAGTTTTACATATCAAATAAATGCGTTATTTTTTACTTAATGTAAAAGATGAGACGATTGTACGACTTTAAACACCAAGGAACCGTCTAGCTCATCATAGCCCAGACTCCTACTGGGACTCAAGTGGTATTTATTTGACAACAACACGGTGTAGATGACAAATATAAATGGAAACAAAGAACATTATATATAAAATCTAAATGATGCCAGGAGACAAGCCATTAAGGCGGGGAAAAACTGTTGCTATCATGGATGTCACCTCATGAAGAAGAGGTTACATTAAGTTACATAAGTTTGTATTCACAAAACCATAGAACCGCTCGAGTGTCGTACAGTGAATCAGACAAATTCTGGCCGGAATATTTGGAAAATTATATTCCAGAATGGGCTGACAGCAAGAAATGAACCCAGGTTATCATCATCATCATCATCATCATCATCATCATCATCATCATCATCATCATCATCATCATCATCATCATCATCATCATCATCATCATCATCGTCGTCGTCGTCGTCGTCGTCGTCGTCGTCGTCGTCGTCATCGTCATCGTCGTCGTCGTCATCATCGTCGTCCTCGTCGTCGTCATCATCATGAAAACTTCCTGTTTTGAAAGGTTGTCGTTTGTGTCAACCTAATGTTAAAGTTTCAAGATTAATACCAAAATTCTTGGACAGACTCCGAGGATCACACCTAACCCTTGTTAGGATTACCAAAATTAAATATTTTTTAATCTGCTATGATTGGGGCGACCTGTTTTAATTTAACATAGATGCGTTGCAGTTAAGCTTACTGCAAAGAAAAATGGACACTACAAAATACATAAAAATTGAACAAAGCTTTCTACCTAAGGTCACCCAAAATATGACAAATAAAACAATTTTCGGTATTTATGAGTAACTATCATTGAAAGACTATCAATGCATTCCGAAAATTGTCATATGAGTGAGTATAGATGGATCCATAATCACGGGGCTCGGGATTATCTATTTTAGGGGTATGAAATAGGGAACAATGTTTGGTGGGGTTTCAAGTTGGAATGGAATAACAGGAGACATCTGGGTGTGTATTGGTATTAGCATGTATGTGAATCTCTTGTCATCCATCATCAAACTATAAAAAATCGATCAAACATTTTGTCTAGCTCTACTGCTCCCCTTTAAGCTCAAGGAGTTTGTGCTCTGTAATGTTGATGCATTTGATTTACCAAAGGGTCTGTAACAGGGCTTTATCTGGGGGTAAATCATCCATTAGTTCTACACACATCTTCCACTTACAATTTTGTCGCCCAATCAAAATATCCCTACCATGTACACATCTCATACAGCACACCCCTTTTCGGGACAACGTCGGCTCTACCCTGGCAACAGGTTTGGCGACGGGGACATTGGACGGGACCTTATCAAACACGCTGCAAAATGACCCTACTACGCGAGCTTCGTCCTTTCTGCATCACCTTCGGGTCGCCCGAAAAGAGCCCAATGCCATTGATAATCCAACACTTACGATTTCCGGCAGATGGCATAACTACAACAAAAGTCACATGATATAATCCCCCACATACTACGGCAATAGTGTCCTCGACTGAAACAACAACCTCGATGTATATCGGGGTATTAAGGTGGTGCCGGTCAGCCGACTGTACATAAATTTGTTTACATTTTTCTCATGAGATCTATGGGAGTCGATTTTTGATACTGAATTTATACTGAAATCATTCTGTAAAGAAAGCCTAAATATTAATAGTTAGCCACCTTCTCACTGTTAATACGCTATTCCTGTCCCTATGAAAGATGACGTTTGTCTGGACTCCACTTTCTGTTCACATCTGGTTTCTGTCCTAACACCATAAGCTGCCTTTTTTGTACAAGAACCTCTAATTGCCATATATCTCCATACTTTTTACAATATCGAATATAATATATATGTATTTCCGTTACATCGTCGTCAGTGCTATATCATCTGAAAAAGTCCCCCCCCCAAAAAAAAAAAAAAAGAAGAAAAACAGATCTACTGCCAGAGCTTCCCAGCCAGAGTCCATAAGCTTCTGCCCCAATTCTTTGATGTATAGTGCGAACAAAATTGACAAAAAATGCCTCGCTGTTTCGGACCTAAGTTCAGACATTCATGTTCCATTTTTAAATTCTTGGAAGTTACAGTACTATCTTCATCTCTGTACAGATATCGCAACACTTTAAGGAGGCGAACCCATGCCCCATTGCTTATCACTGAATCAAACAAATATACCTGCCAAACAGACTAATTTCTTAGTTTTCGCCACACACTCTATATTTTGATAAATCATTGGATCGGTTTAGCAGGAAATCAATGGCAAAGAATTTAAAAGTGATGATTCGGATAAAGTTTTGTGCTGTTCGTCCGTATTGAAAAGCTATTTTAAGATAACGTTTAAATTTCATTACTGCACACAGGAAATGTTATCTTAGTAGTATAAAATTCGCAATGGAAACAAAACGACATTGGTTCTCTCAGTCATATGTCTGGATGCCGAGTATGCCCATAGTACAGGCAAGTTAATAAACCTTTGTACAGCCAAGGTAATAAAGCTTAGTACAGCCAAATTAACAAAACGGACTTGTCCTTAGAAATATGTGAATGCGCACTACTTGGATACACGCTTGAAGCGAACTATGAAGAAAGTAGTTATAACAACATGGAAACAGTACAACGTTATCATAGAAAACATGGTAATGTCATTGAGTTCAACCTTCAAATTTGCTGTAAAAGATGTATAGTCGGCATGTTAACAGTGATACCATCATGGAACAAAAATATGTGCATTAGTAAAGAAAAGCGAATCAGGCCGCAACCCAGGACCATACCAAAGGGACCCCAAAACGATATTACCGAGTTACAGAGCAATTAAAAGTCCCAATCGATGCCGTACAAAGTTTGTATTAACAATGCTGGATGAAGGACACTTTAACCCTAATATTGTGTTACATGGTACATATCAACAATGTGGGATAGAGGGCAGTTTAGCCCTAATCAAAAACTTACATGATTTAGAAGACTAATGTGGAACAGAGGGCAGTTTATGCCTAATCAATAACTTACATGATTTAGAGGAATAATGTAAAAGAGAGGGCAGTTTATCCCTAATCAATAACTTACATAATTTAGATGAATAATGTGGGACAGAGGGCAGTTTATCCCGAATCAATAACTTAGGTGATTTGGATGAACAATGTGGGACACAGGGCAGTTTAGTTCATATCAACCCCTTGCATGATTTAGATAAACAATGTAGGACAGAGGGAAGTTTACCCTGATCAGTGTCTTACATGGTCCATATCAAAAATGTTGGACCCGGAAGTTTAGATCTGTAAATGTTTTTCGTGGTTCATATCAACAATGGTGGAGGAAGGTCTTTTACCCATAAACATGTCTTCTTAAATGATATATAGCAACAATGTTGGCCAACCGTCTGTTTAGCCCTCGTCACTACCTCGCCTGGTTAACAAAATTATGGCTAGTGGCATTTTTCCAGATATCAGGAAACATGAATGACTGATTGTGCTCACAAGAACAAAAACCTAATAATGACAATTGTCATGTAGAAGTGTTTCACAGGGCACCTCACAAACAGCAGAGGGGGTATTTTCTGGAGGGATAGTAACTACATGACCCTTATAACGTTGCATGAGAGAAGTGTAAATTGGTATGTGCATTTAGAGGGCAAGGACATCATACAGACCTTGCTATCTAAGACAATTCATTTGCTAAGAGCTATCGCACAACGGCAATTTTGCTTTATAAAGGCCCTCATATAGAACTTAAATATGCTTTTGATTCAGTCTGGAGACAAGCAGTATTTTCAACCTACATTAACTCTATAGAAAGGAACGCCCACTTCTATACATTGCTGACTCCTTGACCATTCAACAATCATAGAACAAAATCAATGTTTAAACAATGGTTTGAATGATGACACACCTTTTAGTGAGCATACTTTATCTCTCGCAATTGGATTATCATACACATTGCTCCTTGGCCCTTTGATAATTCAAACTTACTTCAATAACTACATGCTGGCAACGTTCCTCTCAATCTCAGAACAAGAATTAGACATTTCATACGCATCATTAATTTCTCTGCTGGGCCGTTTTCTTACCGATTGACAGCTAAACCAATGACACATGCAATGGCTAGAATTTGATACAAAAATGCAGTTGAATGGTGTGCCCAATGCATCACCAACTGAGGGGACTCAGCTGAAAATGGCTCCTCTTATCAGATTAGATTAGTGACGCTTTGTTCACCCGGATTGGTATTTGAAAACCCCAGGATTTGACCTGTAAAATGTGTAAGCCTGAAATCATCAGGTTGTGGGACAGCTAATACCTCCAGCTGCCTTTTATGGGTGCTTGCCTGTCTCAACTGAACAGTGAAATTTGTTCTTCACATTAATATTGGAAGATGAATGTTGATGTTTTTTGAACTATTGAATCTCTTTACTGTCATTGTTGGGTTGAAATTTATGAATATGAGTAAAGTTTTTCTTAATCATCTGCACAAAATTGCAAATTCAAAATTAAAGTACCCGGCTAGCCTTATAGCTAGCCTTAACCTTCAGTGTACATATACAAATGTTAGAGGCAAAGCTCATTACAGTATATGTAGATCACAGTGCCTTCAAAACCACCAGAAACACGGTGTCTAGGGACCCTCTGTGGTCAGTGTGTGAAGCATGTGTTTAGCCACACATCGAATTTGAATTTTCAGTCTACTGTCTTGTATTCCACAAAATATTTTGTGGGACTGGAAAGCGCACAAACCTCAATTTTTGCCTAAGCAACTGAAGGCACGTCTCATCCAAAATACCGAAAGTCTCAACTGGAGCCATGTCTCACCCAACATCCCACAGGTCTCAACAGGGATGAAACTTCTACACATCAGGCTGAATGAAATCAGCATCACATGTTACTTTTACAACCACGTGGAAAATCAACACTGATTCTCTCACAACACATGTGCAGGAACAGAAAAAATGAGTCCACATCTCAGGGCCACCAATTATTAGTGTAGTGGATATTTACAGGAGGCGACCTGCAAACAGATCAAGTCCCACATAAGCGCTGAAAAAAACTCCGTGTATCTGACAAGTGGAGCAAATGATATTTGGCATTGAATGGCCACACGGCTCTTGACATATTTCTTCATCACCTCCCCTCCTCCCCGTCCTCCTCCTCCTCCTCCTAATCCTCCTCCTTCTTCTTCTTCTTCTTCTTCTTCTTCTTCTTCTTCTTCTTCTTCTTCTTCTTCTTCTTCTTCTTCTTCTTCTTCTTCTTCTTCTTCTTCTTCTTCTTCTTCTTCTTCTTCTTCTTCTTCTTCTTCTTCTTCTTTTCATCATAATCATCATCATCAGCAGCAGCAGCAGCAGCAGCAGCATGATTATTATTAACAGCTAGCCACTGCCAAGACAATTTTGCAAAGACCTTAAAATGATTGCTGGAATGATCGATAGGAATCATATGGTCGTCCATGGTAATGTTAGCTGTAGTGAAAATGACAAGTACACAATCTCAAATGTTAATGATAGTTCGAAAAACCCTTTTCAGTGATTCTGAAATTGTAGAATTATTGTCTTACGGCATGGTCGCAACAAAATGGCGTCTCAGATCATAATGTTTCTTAATTTTGTTCATATTGTGGATTCTTACGTTAAGAGAAACAGGCTTCTAACTCAATTGCTTGGCCCTGGACACTTGACTTTTTGGGGGATCATTTCACTATATAGAAGTCATACATACATACATACATACATACATACATACATACACATACATACATATACGCACGCACGTGCAAGGAACTAGTTGTGAAACATAACGGCAATATTCTATCAGTGCAAAGATATATGATCACATCTGTGAACTCGTCTATACTCAATACTGCATTGTATTTTTATCCCGGGTCTCACATAATCGCGGACGAACATTTATTTTTAAACATACCCAGAGTGCATAAGTCATGGAACTGATTTGTACAAATATAGTCTACTGTGGTAACGTTTAACCCTAAAATTTATGTTGGTCTCCATCTGTGACCGCGAAGACCCTGTACCGGTGATATTTTATGTATGGGATTTATAAAAAAATATCTTGACATTTCCAGGTATTCACGAGATAAATGGACTTCGATTTGTTGTATTCTCAATTTCGAATTGAGATACATTTTTTGGGTTTGCAGTGACCCTAAAAAAAGAAAGAAAAAAATCTTGTGCCTATTTTACTCTGCATGCAATTGTATGTTATCACCATGGTTATCCAGTTATCAAAGTCAAAATATTTTTCGTTTATTATTATTATTATTATTATTATTATTATTATTATTATTATTATTATTATTATCATCATCATCATCATCATCATCATCATCATCACCATCATCATCATCATCATCATCATCATCATCATCATCATCATCATCATCATCATCATCATCATCATCATCATCATCATTATCATTATTATTATTATTATTATTATTATTATTATTATTATTATTATTATTATTATTAAGGGCATAGTATTTGGTTCTGCGTGCACAGAGTAATACTCTTCAGTCTGTTGTCAATAAAGAGTTAAAGGTCAAACAAAAATGGTCTGGTGCAGGTAGTTCTTGCGGCTCCCCTTGTCTTATAAAAAAAAATTCTGAATTTTCTTTTTATTTTCCGCTATCATCTCTTATGCAATGGTATCCCAAGCCACTTCTTATTATCTTCTTTAATCGTGTAATAAAATGGGGACACGCTCCAGAAGCAGACCAAACTGTATATATATAATCAATCAATTATGCAAATTGTCACATCATGTTGCCAACAGCTGGACAAGTCCAATTATGCGAAACAATCAACAATCGTGACAACCGTCTTCAACTGGAGAGCCACTACATTGTTAGGCAAGACGGAAGAATGTCGGATTATTCCACCCGCCTCTTCCCGGCGGCGTTAGTTTCTTTGATCTTGATGATCATGGGTGAGTAAGTTTTATTATATTTCAAATGAAACTCCAAGGAAAGTGTTGACTTCCATATCATCTTCTTTAGCTTTGTGATAACTGTAGAAAATACTTAAGCAAAGAAATTCATACAAAGGAGGAAGACACAACGGCTCTTTAATCTGTTACTCCCGTGTGAAAACGTGATCTTGTGATGGGACTCTGTAAAAATTGTTCACTACCACTGACATTTTTCAAAGTATATTTGCAAACGTTTAAAGAACATGCACTAACATCAGGTTGAAAAAGCTTCTCGGCTTTTTCTTTTTTTTTTTTTTTTTTTTTTTTTTAAATTTAATGTTGTATTAATTTGCTTTGCTTTGTTTGTTTTTTTTATTTCTTTCATTATTTTTTTGTTTTTGTTTTCCTTTTTTTTCTTTTTTCCTTGTTTTCTTCTTTTTTTGTTTGTTTGTTTGTTTTTTGTTTTGCTTTGTTTTGTTTTGTTTTGTTTTTGTTTTTGTTGGTTACTTTTTGTCTTTTTTTGATGCAAGAGCGACAAACAAAATAATTTTTATATAATAAAATAGTGGACCTGGAACGAGACCTATTTTAAATAACCACCCACGTACGTACACATCCCAGTATAAAATCTGGCAGGCGATAGCGAAGCCTGGTCCTATTGCTGAGAGAGACCTGATAACTGTGAACGTGTAATTCATAAACCATGTCCTTTATTCAGCACTCATTCATAAACAAAGGCCAAGACCTCATAGAATGCCGCCACTAATTGAAATAGTAAAAATCAAGCACAAGTTTATGTATGTGTGTGGATTTTTTTCGAGATGAAGGGGAGGGAGGTAATGATAAATTAAAACATCATTACACATACCGCAGACCTACGCAAACAACCTCGACGTAAGCATACAACACAACCCCACATAATGTTTGTCTGTAAAGATAAATGGAAATATTTTATTTCCGTTTCACATTGGCAACGTCATTTGGCAACCGTGTCAAATCTTTCGATGTACCACGTGCATTGCCGTTACATGAATAATGTGTCTAAACATAATATCTCTATTCAAAAGACTGACCCACGTGTAGTCTCGTTCCCTTTGAAAGTCATCCTGAACATATGTCATTTGTTTTGTATAAAAAAATACAGCGCCAAAGGGACTAAATATACATTTAGATAGTGGCTTTGCATGATTCTACGAAAATTCGAAGAGTGTCAATAAACAAATTGAATATAATCAAAGAAAATTACCTGCTCCAGTTTCCACTATCATGGTTACTTTCCCTTGCAAACCGTTCGCCAGCGGTTGAATGTGGTGTGCCCTGCCTTTTGTTTCCACTTTTGTACTTTCGTTTGATAGACTTTCAAGTGTAAACAGCACGCAAAGCATCTGCAGCCCCTGTCTGCTGAATGCAAGTCCATTGTCGATGACATAGTGAACATTCCAGTCATGTCCGTTGATACAATTTTTAACTGACTTGGGAAAGCTTCTATAAACATGTAATAACTGCAACTGCAGGCACATGTGTAGCGCACTTTAATTTATAAAAAAAAATACTACCGTAGCATTTGTTTAACAAGTTATTGATATGGCAACTGCCTTTTATCGCAGGAATATATATATATATATATATATATGTAAAACCTTTACTAACTAATATTGTTTCCTAGTGGCATTTTCCCATTCCCTGAACGTGTAATCCAGATTTTTTTTCCAAATTTCAAATATGAACAATCTTTCGCATGTTTTCTATTAATTAAAACATATCTTTCTCGGACAGCCAGAGTATGTGTCTGCATATACGAGGAGTGAAGGTGAATAATTTTACCAGCCCTCTGCAGATTACAATTGGTATCCCTGCAGTCATCCGCCTTCGTGGCATATGAAGTTTAATGCCCAAACAAAAGTTTTCGCTCATATTTGGGAGGACAGCACGAAAGCCAAAGCCTTATTTCATATTATACCCATTGAAAAACGCACTCGTTGAAGCATGACCCTTTCCCACCTGAGTGGATATGTCCTCAAAATCTTTATATCATACCAAATGCATCTGATAAAGAAAGAAAGAAAGAAAGAAAGATACAAAGGAAGAAAGAAAAGGAAAAGGGAAATGATGGTATTTGAATGCAAAAGGCCACACATATTCTTTGATGCGTATGAATACATAGATACATTCATATATAACGATATCATGTCTTTCCATTTCAGGGATCAGAGTTACTGTAATAATTAAGTAGATTAAATTGCGTGCAAACATGATATTTTTATCACTTCAACGCACCAAAAGTGATGGCAAATTTGGCCACGTGATTATTTATCTTATATCATGAATTCATTTGTGCTTTCACTAAAGATTATTTAAGCAGGTGACAGAGGAAACATTGTAATGGAGAGGGACTCTCATTAAATAAAATTTCATTATTGTGGGAACTTTCTGGGATCTGGTCAGCTATTAGGATCGTCACAAACTTAACTCTGCAACAAAACGTTTTGTGTCTAAACCTGAAGAAAAACTCTATAAAAGAACACGTGAAACATTTAGTAGCGCAGGAATAAAGTTCGTTTCCAGAGACAGGTAACATGTGGACAAGACATCTAATTTCTAATTGTTTTCCTGGAACGCACATCAACGAATATTTCCGGTAACCAGAGCTCACCTCCATGCACTCAATTAAATATAATCATCCAAGGCGCCCTTTGCAGTAAAATCCTTGAAGATTCTTTCGCCAGATTAACGGGTTTTCCGCAAGGAAAAAGCAGAGTACTGCAACCGAACTAGTGTCTCAATTTCCCAATTTTCACCAGGAATTGGTGGTATTTTGGGGACATCAAATCTGGCTCTTGCAAGAAACGTATTTACGACGAACAAGCGTAACTGACGCCAGTTACAAAAAGTGCTTGTAGGTATTGTGACGTGACAGGCGTAGATAGTATTAAGTAGATGTAGCACGTATCCATTCGATCTATAGGTTAAACTTGGTACTTGTCTCTTTTACTTGTTTGACTCTTTGCATCATGCTGCCAGGCAAGAAAGGCCCGAGGGTCTGTCAGTAGGATGAACAGTGTACTTAAATTGACATCACTGGTCAGGAGCAATCGTCCCATATTTCCTGAACAAAGAAGCTTATATTTCAGTCCCTGGCCATCCAGAGCCTTAACCCCTCCTCTGGCCCAAGATCTTAATCTTCCAACAAAAAGTGAACTTAGTTGAGCTATTTTTACCGGAACACGATATGATCCTTGTTTTAGTAGGCTATACAAAGTGCAAACCAAGACACAGGTTTTTTTTTTTTTTTTAATTTCGTTGCTCATTGAGTTCCACAGACTGCCACACAAGTGGATCATTATTAAAGTTTAAAGGTATGAGAGATCAAAAAATCATGGCTTTTTACAGAGTTCACTGACGTGCTAATCAAATTTAAACCGGTCATATTGGAAACATACGGAATACCAAGCATCCAGTCAGGAAAAACTGCTATGAAACAACATTCCTGCCCTCGATAATATGGAAATCACTCAAATAACACCTTATGGCATACTATCAAACCATTCCTTGCAAATACCGGCGACAGTGATTATTAGGATATGATACAAGAGCCCCGAATTTGTCAGAGTTCGCCAACCAGTTGCAATAGGTTTGGTCTGTTTGTTGAAAGGACAACAATCAGGGTGCTAGGAGCTTCTTGGAAAAAAGTTGACTCCCTAATTAAGTTTATAATATCAAAGTTATCACATTTTAGACTACACAGAGGGACATACGTTTACAGAACAGATTACTAACAAGGATTCTCGATTGTTCAAATATCTTAACCAACCAGTCTTTAACTGAGTCACTCTAAGGAGAAACTCACTGAAGAAAACATATGTCCAAAAAAATTCTAATAAACTGCAAAATAGGATCAAAGATGCTGTATCACTGGTGCAAGTTAAATGCTATTTGCCTGCCTGGAACTTTGAATAAATACGCAATTCTCTATTATGTAACAAGTAATTTTGTTCATCTAATCATCTGGCTAATTGCCGCTATCCTTGGCCTTCAGCACCTATTAATTTCATCTGATGTGGAATTTTTGTAACACCTATCTTGAGTATAAACAATAGTATATTACCCATTATATCATTTGGGGGGAGGTGTCAACAGTTCAATCGCGGTCTCAAGCATATTATCCCGATATGCATTTTGCAAAAAAAAAATTGTGTGCAAGTTGTATAATTTTAGTTGGTTGCATTCATACATTCATGCATTCATTTTAAAGAAGGCAAGAAAGTTTCAATACAGACAAATGTAACACCTGCATATTGCAATTCTGAAAAGAAAAATTTCTGTGCAAGTTTAGCGCAAATAAAGCGAAATTGCTTGTTCAGCCAGTAGTATATTGGAGATAATCAGCCCCTTTGTAGTTGTAAAGTTTGCAGTATGGCTGTGACTGATTTAACAGAGTTTGCAACTTAAAGCTGTCCCCATTTCATCCGTGACAACACACCCATAGGCCTTTGCTTACATACATGGTACAGGCACAACACACTCACCTAAAAAAGTCTTCATTACATACGGTCCGGGCGCAGTGCCTCAGGCTCGTATGCATCGAGCATCGAGCATGATTTGGGGCTCATAACTCATACAACATATGGCGTGGTTGATAATAAAGTCTACCTCGTTAGTTTTAGTTTAAATGATATCGCTTCCATGTCATGCCATTCGATTGCATGTCGTCTACACGCGTTCTACTTTGTCCTTTTAACGACAATTTTACACTCAAGACTCAGACTCGGACTTTATTCGGCCAATGAAAGATGTACATGTGATTGTATTGTATGCAAGAGAAAAAAACCAAACATTAATGGTCTCTGAGAATCCCATAAAGGCAGCTCAAATCAGCAGACCTTCCACGTTCCTATTTTCACTATCTGCTGAAGTAATATTTTTTGCTTTATATTGATTTTGAAACAACATATTTTTAGTTTCACAAACGTAGGTTTCTGGTGTCTACAGTGATATTACTTTCAACATTCTTGAAGAGATCGTGGTGCTTAAGTCATGACGACATACTAAAAGTACTTTTTGGTCCAAATATTAATTGGTTGTACATTATTCCCTTCCATTTTCATATATTTGATGCAAAGGTATCATTGCAAGGTCTAGGTAGCCCCATTAATAGCGGAGGCTTCATGTCCTCAACTGGGGTAATCCTGACTAATCCTTACTTATTATGCACGATTGCTGTGCACATTCTATATAGAAGTTTTGTATATGTTCATGTCTGGAATACTTAAATGTTATCTTATATCAAATAAGAAGAGTTATGTGTTCTAAGCGTTATACACATAGAGTCAACCATGTGTAGCCATGTGTAGTCTTCGTGATTATTGGTATCATCTGCAGAAAAAAAATATCGGCGGCCTTCATTCGGGCATTCAAAGCAGAATGATCATGTGTGGTCTTGCGCAAAGACATTAATATCACCACTCATTAGAGACTTATCATCTGGGGTCTTGTGACAGAAAATTTTGTTAAAACCACAATGATTTTTTTTTTTTTTTTTTTTTTTTTTTTTTTGGATACTCAGCAATGTGACTCACCATATCACATCATAATATACAAACTTTCCCCAGGAAACTGGTCGACAGAAAGCGGCCATTCAAAATGGCATCTGATTCCTCTCTTTTCCTATCATGTTACAGTGTCATCAAATGTTTTGGGCAAACGTACAAGAGAAAGCTTATAAGGTTAACTTTTTTCCGTACACGATTGCAGTTTGAGTTAACTCATTCCATACCAGGCCTTACATTTCCGTATATTTACCTAGATTTAAGACGACAATTGCATATTTGAATCCTCCATGAAAAGAGCTTTAGTTCAAGTACCAACATGCCTATAGTGTTAAGTTCTGGCACTGACTAAGGCCTGTGACCACAGGATGGAATGAGTTAAACATTTTCCTGGGCGCGCTTTGGGTGCAATATTCAGGCTGAGGAAAACCGTGGACGTGGCACACTTTTGATATACCTGATATTGCAAAAGTATAATAGGCTTGGGACAGGCAGGTCATTTGTCGACAAGTATTTTTGATATTAATTAAATGTCAGTCACTTTGATCAGCAAGGCTTTGGTTGTGACCCGCATCTAAAGGGTGAATGTTTTTAGTCTACAGCTTTATCCAGTTTGCTTTGGGCGTTCTACGCCT
The DNA here is from genome assembly GCA_964020975.1 of Hermodice carunculata. NCBI lineage: Eukaryota > Metazoa > Annelida > Polychaeta > Eunicida > Amphinomidae > Hermodice > Hermodice carunculata. The sequence goes on from OZ026627.1 coordinate 11,380,771, forward strand.
GGAGGGCAATGGGTAAAATTATTGGCCCCCTCCTGTGCAACAGCGAGGAAAACAAGAAGCTGCCCTGTCGATTGGGGTGATAGCAAGGGAGACTCTGCGATGAAAAATAGCGCGATATGCGCAGTAGCTAGGCACATTCCTTTGTGTCCATGAAGCCGGCACACTTGTACAACATGTGACTCCCAAGATTACATCAGAGGTTAATGACAGGTTATTGACCCATTTTCTTCAGCAAGCTGTGTCGCGGTCAGCTTTGGCTTCTGCAACAGCAACCAGCAAGTCACAGTAGCTGCCTTTATATGCTGGTTGTTTTTGGTTGACGGAAAACAAACCCACCTTGATCATGTACTTTCTCTGAATGAAAATGTGCATTTCTATAAATATCATCATGGTGAGAAGCTGTGAAATTAAATTAAAAAAAAAAAAAACAGAAAAAAATGCATCCCCTTGTTGAAAAAGAACATACCAGTTCTTGAGACCAGTGCTATTTACCAAGGTATTTTACGTATATGTTAAGCATTTTAACCCTTGCCAGGTTATACTTGGAAGAGAGAACTAATTCATTCATAATTTATTTGGATAATAAGAGATATGGCACTTGGCTGTACATATATTGTAACTACTAAACAGTAAGCCAACATTGTGTACTACGTAATAAGGACCCGCAAGGTTTCTGTAAATTTGGTATGATTAAATGAACGGAGTATGTTGTTTTCATTGGGTTTTCGTTGCAGAATGGATTGCGAATATCGATACTTCACATCATATGACGTTATTTCGAAATACCACTGGCTAAACGGTACTTTTCTTAATTATTTCCATCAGGAATGGCTGTTGAGATAGGTACTGATGGAACAAACCGCGGCTGGCGTTGGTGTTACGGCTGTACTGGCATGTTTCCTGACCGAGAATGCGAGCTGCGACCTGCACATGTTACTCATGGACAGGCCAAAACCAACTGCACCAAACGATTCTGCACCGTAATGATACGATATATGCCCCAGAAGAAATATCTACGCTATAATGTTTACAAAGAAGTCATTGGTAAGTTGCAAGTGAAACATATCATTGGCCTCACAAGATCGATATAAAATTGTGTATTTTTCCCGTTGTGTGTGTGCGAGATTTCACTGTTGCCAATAATGTTAGAAGACAATTATTACCTGTTTTAATTTTTTTTCAGAACATTTCAAAAAGTATATAAATTTCACGCTTTTCAAACTGGGAGGGTGCGGCGCCTGCTGCTTGGTACAATTTGATGCATTATACAGCTGCAGGAATGTTTTTCTTGGACATTCAGCGTTGTTAGAATGTGTAGAAATGTAATGGGAATGTGCAATTACAGAGATTTCTATTTATAAAAATTCACATTGCAATCGACAGTACTTTTGCGTTATTGCCGGTTCCGACTTCTTTCTGTTATATTCAATGAACAAAATCTTTTGAAGAACAGTGAATTAGAATTCACAGGCAGCAGTTAATTTGACGCCTATTAATTTGTATCTTTCAGGAGCCACTAAGGTATTGAAAGCCAAAGATTACTATGCCAAGTCAATAGCCCGTCAATGTGAGGATTACTCTCGCGGGAATGCGTGTATCAAAGACGAGAATGATGTGGAAGTCACGTGCTTCAAAACTTGTGTTTCGAACTTTTGTAACGAAGCCACGCCAAAGCCAACTGACAAAGATATCACCCCGCACAAGGTGGTAAAGTCCACTGCGCCAACTACATCATGGACCACTCGTAGCACTACAACCACTTCCACTACCACAACAACTACATTTATGCCCATACCAGAACACCCAGGTATGCAGGAAGTAGATTTATTAGCGGGGGACAAAAATATTATTGGGGATGAAGATAGCAATGCCTACCTGGAAGAGCCTGAGGCAGCGAGCGAAAGCACTGATAATAATAGTAACCTCACTAGAGTGGATAGCCTCTCGAGAAGAAACAATGAGGAAAGTGGCGCCCGTGATAGTACGGTATCCACAGTTCAACACGGCACTGCTATTCTGTTCCTTAGTATCTTGGTCCAGTTTTTTTAATTGACAGACGGTTGGACGTAGTGAAGTCTCATAGCTGCAGAAACGTTGAACAGCTGTAAGACATGTCTTTGTCGAAAAAGGATGTGAACGCACCTTATTTTCAATGCATCAAAATGTGTGCATCAAGATTATAACATGTGGACTTGACTCATAATACAATGGCGGGTTTACCTTTGTCAGTCCGAACTTTAGGTCGATTTTATATCGCCACGTCTGGATGATCAGCGTGATATATACTTTCAGGTCGTCACATGTTTGGATGTTGACACGTGCTCTGTTACACGTAAATAAGATTCGTTCGGGACCCGTACGTGATAAACTCTGAACTTGCCTATTTATTGGGAAAATTGGGACGAAATTTCCAATTACGTATTTGACTTACAAGCCCCGTCTTCTTCACATTAAATGAATAATATAGAAGATACAAGTTGCCACGCATAATTTATTGTTCTTGTACATATAGTGTATACATACTAGGGATTCGTCAGAATAGCTTGTGCAACTCATAGCATGCCTATAATACTATTTCAATAATATGTATTTTAAAGCAATCATACCCCTTTTCGCAATTGACGTCAAAGAACCCAGTTAATCATCGGCATCATGTGCAGAATACAAAATATATTAATTGTACTATCGAATAGTGATCATTTTTGACATTATCAGCACAATAGCTAACATTGGAATTTTAGCTTTACTGTGATGTCATATTATTCTGATTATCAGCGGTCATAAATGCTTTTGGGCCATCTTATTCTCTTCACTCTGCCATTTGCCAATGTAAGTTAGAGTGATCTAGTCATGAACTTGGAGATATATTTGTCAGCATCTAAATTTCTCATTCAATTATTTCTGCCGAAGTTAAAGAATGTTGCCACAATTCTTTTTGTGTAAGACCAACTATAAATCAACTAGCGACCCTCTGCCATGTGTATACTAAGACAAAATGTACTGGCATACAATGGTATCATGTGAGGAAACCAGCACCATATTTTCTCGGTAAGATCATCTGCAAGAGCATGCTGTGAATTTTACAGTAATTCTAAAAACTTCCACTCCTAATATTTTTAACATAAAGCGTGATTTGGGTGGACGGGCGGGGGGGGGTCTGTTTAAATGTACAGATGGAATTTTTCAGGGAAACCTAAATATCTTTTGATTCTAGGCTAGTAAAAACAACCAGGCCTGAAATGAGGAAGCTTTGAGAGCACGCGTGGTAGGTTAGTGTGTCTGATCTGAGCCAGTTAAAATGTTTATGTCACAATGTCACCCACTTTCTCTGCACTTTCTCTGCAAAAAACCTTTACTACAGCCAGAACGGGTGTGACAAACGTCATCAATTAGTTTCATGGACGAGCTCTGTGTTTTCTTTCCGGACGTCAAATCAGTTTTAGGCGACTGTTAACGAATACCTAACTTTGCCTCTCTCCGTATTGTCTGCTACACTTGGTCTGTCCCATGGATACATAAATCAGTTTCTAGTAAGCGCATAAAAACTGCACTGTCCACCTTCCCATGGCCTGATGAACCAGTCAGGAAGTTGATTTTTACCACCTTGGCCATTAACAATGTCTGTGTGCCCTGTTACGCTCTAGTCTATCACCACGGTAACCAAAGTAGACCAATCAGAATTTGATTCGTTTTTTCTAACACAAAGATCATGTAGTTATAGGGCAGACTGAGCGAAGTGGACAAGCATGGATCTCTCTCTCTCTCTCTCTCTCTCTCTCTCTCTCTCTCTCTCTCCTCTCTCTCTCTCTCTCTCTCTCTCTCTCTCTCTCTCTCTCTCTCTCTCTCTCTCTCTCTCTCTCTCTCTCTCTCTCTCTCTCTCTCTCTCTCTCTCTCTCTGTCTCTCTCTCTCTCTCTCTCTCTCTCTCTCTCTCTCTCTCTCTCTCTCTATCTCTCTCTCTCTCTCTCTGTATATATATATATACATACATATATATATATATATATATATATATATATATATATATATATATATATATATATATATATATATATATATATATATATATATATATATATATCCTTCGCTTTTTCCATGCAAGAAACTTAGCAAATCAATTGTTCAATTTCACGATACATAATTCTATCCATTATGCACCCAGCGTGCCAAGTACAGTCGCTGACAATCAAAACTTGACACTGAAAGAGTAAAACTATTTTATTCCCTTTACCTGTTGTCTCGGGTGACAACACTTTTTATGCTTCCGCAACAAGAAAAAAATACAAACAAGCAAGCCTGCAGAAACATTTTTGCCTATTGCTGCTATTCTGGGGATTACGGAATGAGAACACCGTTGATACGTTTAACCCTTAATCAATTTCACATAACTTTTCTGAAAGTCATACTTGCCCCGACCATTCGCAAAAGACTGTATACCTGACAAGCTACAAAGAACAAAAGGAAACTGCTCTCAATGTGGCTTTTTTGAAGCCTGTAGTGAACTCTAGGTGTTGCCTGCGAAGCAAACTTTTGCCCTCAGAGCAACACCTCCAGGTTCTGTCACCCAGAAAGCCTTATTAAGATAAAGCCTTGTCTACACTGGCATCTCTATCTAATATGTCCTGACAGAAACTTGAAAAGTTCTATCCTAAAATTTAATAGAAATATTGAATGACAAGAAATACATATTATGGACTTTGCACGCACGTTACCGGTTGCTTTGAACTGGTTTAACAACTGTGTAGTCACCTTTTTGCATTTATATCATAATTTTCCTCAAAATCTTTCGACCCGCTGACAAATGATGCCCTACAAAAGAAAGGTTTTTAAGTTCCAAGCAGATTAAAGATGAAAACGATGCAAAATTTGCAATTTATTCAGATATGATTGGGGGTTGACATCTGTTTGGTTTGCCTTGTATTCCCTGTCTGCTCTCATGCCATGCTATAGTCATGATGTCACAACTGGTATGGCCCCATTATATCTGTGCAATGTAAATGAGAATGGATGCCATTATCAGTGAAATACCAGTTACATCTATTTCAACTAGAATTTTATTCAAATTGTGGGCTTAGCAAGAAAATTATGGAAACAGAGCCGTATTATGTGACTTTATCCTAACAGGACTATTAATGAGAGCCTCCCCTTACAAGACCCAAGGTTTTATATTTGTGGTCACCTGACAAATTAAAAGAGCGAACAAAAACAAGTACACCTGTATACGAAGTCTCGTTCAAATTCAGGGAATGCAAATAGCTGTGGATGGTGCCACAGGATGAATGTCATTCATAGCAGACCCAAACTTCGTATTTTGTCTACTCTGCTGTAGTAACACGGAACTTGGTCCACTTTGCAGGCAAGAAAATGCTTGCCTTTGGGCACAATTAAGCTTACATTACAAATGTTATATTTACTTGTATTGTAAGCCTTCCCTCCACGATCTTATGTTTATATGAGCAATTAACTGTGTCAGTACCGAGTTTTGAACGCTGAGGAAAGCTGTTGACCTGGACATTCATATGCTGTCATATGGTCTCTGCAACCATTGGGACGCTGTACATGAAGGAAAGGTTGGTTTACAGCGAATATGAATTTAGTTTCATCATGTCAATCAAAAACCATCGACTTCTGTCTAAATTGGCAGGGACATGGTTACCGTCTGTTGTACCGATTATCATCACCATGAATGCTGCCACCAATTAAATTTGCTGTCATTTTAGGCTTGCTCCTCATTGGCCGGCATTCTGCACTAGTCCGAACTGCTTTGTCATCGGGTTTCAGGACTTCCAATGATAGGTCGGTTCCGCAGTTACCCTCTTTACTGAATAGGAATCTAATCAACGACGAGAGAGAAAACTGCTGTATACCAAAATGGAGTTAAAAGTGCACACTACATACAAGTACATATGCGACAATATGCAAACACTTTCATCGGCATTTTGTACAATAGTATAGATGAACACTACACCAGTGTATGCATGACACTATAGGTACACACTTTTGTCAGCATATGGGGGACCCTTTCGCTAGAAAACCAGCTTCATAATTCGAAAACAATATGTGCCATCTGGGTTAAAGAAAACATGGAAAATTTCCATGCATATAAATATTTATTTTGAGACTATTAGAACATTAACATTTCAGCGATTTAGACAAATTGAGTGCTGAAGGTTACATATTCTACACCTCCCTGCGTTTTAAAGGTCTATTATAAGACATGCTAGAAACTTCTTTCCATTATTATTATTATTATTATTATTATTATTATTATTATTATTATTATTATTATTATTATTATTATTATTATTATTATTATTATTATTATTATTATTATCCTCATTGTGTTAAAGACGTGGCATTGCATTTGCGTGCAGCAGATCATTTTATATGTTCATGCTTATTTTGGGAAATGTGGCAAATAGTCTGTCCATTTGAAAATGCGTACCGTTAGTTCAATGTTTCAACAGTATCAATATTGGTTATGAAAACGAGTGCAGTTTACAATTATTATTTTTTTAAAAAGGGGTTATCAATGCTCAAATAATATACCAGTGTAATAACAAGGTATATATATTGAAGTCACACATGGGCCCCTGATGCCAAATAGTCTTTTAACCCTCTAGTGCTTGAGGCAAGAAAACCACAAAAATAGTCACTTCCGGGAAGAAACAAACAATGAGTTTGCGCATATAAACGTGTCACAACTTATATCAAAATTAATTTATCTTGTTATTAAAGAGGTGATAAATGACTGCTAATTAAAGAATTTATAGATATCAAGGTTAGAAACAGATTTATATATTTTATAGGAAAATATCAACATACACCTCCAACAAAAGAGAGTACTGGATAATTTAGCGTTAGGGAGTGCATGTGTGGTGTGCATGCATGCATATCTTCATTTTAAGAAAGCGGCAACAATGTAAATATACAAGGTAAAAAATATAAAATTCCTGCATCAACGATTTTTATTGATCAGGCAGAGTCATATGTGTTTGGCATTGGTTAATTATGTGCATGGGTATTATTTGTTGTTAAGCGGACTACTGAAGTAATATTCTACTGAATTTACATACGTTTACAGCATTTTTATAGTTAGTGGAACACCTTTTTTTCAAATCCGCACTGTTCTGGTCGATATATAAATAAGATGTGCGATTACGTCTACTGATGGAAGCATACCTTTAAACTAGTTTTCCAGTATTTTATGTAAGGACGCATATTCTGATTATTTCATGTCCAATCAGTTTCATAACATTGTGTGTTGTGAATTCGTATCAAGTGGGTTCGGTGTCACAAGCATGTTTATTTTGTTAGGATGTGAATATACCATATCCGCTCATGAAATACGATGGCCTATGATTATAAACTACGTTTCACTTGCCAAAATGGTTGCGTATATTTACCTGCAATATGTAATTGGGAAGCCAGATGTCAAGAATTTTTAGAAAAGCATGTGTCTTATAATCAAGAAAAAAAGGTCGCACAAAGAAGATTTTAATAGCTTATAAATGGTTCCTTGTTCCCAGCTAATTCGCTATTTACACGATGGTTACAGCTTAATCCTATTCAATCTGTGTTTAAACTTGGATGTACAGCATTTTTTAAGTAATGGACACAAGAAAAAAAATGCGACGCTAAAACCGATATATTTTGCTATATAGCTCCCAAATACCCCCCCCCCCCCCCCGCACGTGTTAAAATGGTCACACAGATGTTTATAGCAGCTCCTTTTGCAGCACATTTTTTTTTTTCAAAATTTCCCTATCAGTCTCTCATGCTTCTCACTTCTCCTTTTCAGTGGGAGTTTGGTTCAGTACATATACAAGGACTTGAGCAGCAAAGGCAAAATTGCGTATTTGGAAAATGCAAAAGCAAAAGTGATGAACAAGCCTCGTTTAAAAAACAGAAAATTCAGAGGTTATTTTGCGTCTTTCTTGGTTATATTTAACGATGTATCATAATGGCATGTGCAAGATGCTAATGGCTATGCTTAATATCGGTGTGTTTATGTCATACTATGTCGCTTTGCTTACGCAATCCAAAAGGTGCAAATTCGACGCTGTGCTGGATGGTTTCAAAATTTGGTCATTTTTGTGGCTCTGTTTTGTTTGCTTTTATGTCGTTGTTTTGCATTCATTGGGTTTCATTACGGCAATTTATTTTTTATATTTTTTAATTACTCTAATAACACGGATCTCTTGGTAGCTTTATTGTACATAGTGTTAATGCTAACACTGATCTCTCGACAGTCTTTCATTTTGTATAATTTCTGTTTGATATTGCGCCCTTGCATCTTTCAGTATAGTTCAACATTTTATCAATTTTAGTATGTTACGTTTTGTCATTCGCTCAACTATGATAATTTAAACTGTTGGTATCATGCAAACGCTTCTGTTATTTGTTTCTTTTTTATGTTTGTGCTTTTGATTAACAAGTGTACAGTTAGGGAAAAATTTGAGGTTTTTTTTATGAGACACATTCCCATATGGCAATACATCACTTTCAGTTACTGTCATATAAAAGCACTTCTGTTGTCAGATACTTTTTATATTTGTGCTTTTGATATACAAGTGTACAGTCAGCAAACGTCGCGTTTGTTTGTTTATTTATTTATTTATTTATTTATTTATTTATTTATTTATTTATTTATTCATTTATTTATTTATTTATTTATTTATTTATTTATTTATTTATTTATTTATTTATTTATCTATCTATTTTATTTTATTTTATCTTATTTGTGAGAGAGATTGCTTCAGGATCTGTGTGGCAATGTATCACTTTCTCACAAATATTAACATGAATTGTTGCTCTATCACCTTCCTTTGTTCTTTTCCATCACCATTTTGAAATGCTACTTTGTGGGGAATAAAATTTTATCAAGAATCGTGGTGTCTTTGTTATCAGTAAGAGATGAAGACGCGTTATTTGCCAATTGTTCACAGATTATCATTGCTGAAATAAAAAAGACAATGTTTTGTTGGCTTCTCTCCATATAATTATCTTGAAGAATGTTGACTGTTCTCATGTGTTTCTGCATAACTGTTGCTATACCGCTGGCATACATACAAAAGTATGCCATTTTCTAAGCACTAGCTAAGTGGGTATGCAATTCAATTTGTTTACTAATTTATATAAGAACATCTAAGTGGCAGAAATACATAATATGCGAAACAAATCCAATTTTTATGGCACACGTTCAGGCTGTTGGCGAATGTCGTGTTTCCGGTGCAAGTTACGGTTGTTGTGGTAGACTGTGATGGCTCTAAAATCTTTGAACTTATTCATCACTCACTATATAATATATGTGATAACAGGGCAATTACCCATAAAACCAAATCCCTCTGAACTTTTGTACAATTAGAAAATCATAGCATTTTATAGTCTATATATTTTTTAAAACTCATTTCTGCAGAATCTGGTCAATATCCATCAATTTTCTTGAATACTTATTTGGCGTGATAACAGTCCGCAGCTATAGGGCTCAATAATATTTTTGATGTTAGACTTTATCTTGCTATTCAAAAAATCAAATTATCATACGTTATCGTCAAACATGTGAAGAAAACAATACATCGAAAGTATTAATTGTGGTTTATTGGGCCACACAATTTATTTATAAAATATACATTGTATTTTGAAAAAAATACGTATATGGAAAGATAGGAACATGGCGACATCTTTTCAGGTGTCCACGAATACATTTGTTCTACTGAGCACTTCAAATCTGCCGGATTGCCTAATTAGACATTTTAATCTACGGTACAGTTTTTAATCCCACGATCATCCTAAACATACATTTCTGCACCAATTATTCTAGTTACGTCCCACTTTCTGTCTTGTCCATGTCTACGTATTCTTCACTTGTTTTGTATGTCTCGTTTGTCCTGTGCGTTTCATACTTCCCTACAAGAGGGATTCAAATAGGGCAAAGCCCTCTTTCCCAATTGTGTGTGGAACAATTGCGATATGTACTACTGAATTTTCAAAAATATAATTGCTTTTGACCTGTTTCAAATTAAAGCACACAATAAACCATATCCTTACGGACACTTCTGTAATATACAGTTTTGTGAAAGGCCGAACATTACTTCAGTGACAATAATCTTTATCTCTGTAATGATGATCGGAAAAGTAGCCCATATATATATATGTCTCTCCTCGAGTAAGCATTACTGACAAACGACACCTGGTAGGAAAATGTGTAGGCAATAAATATATTTACAAAAATATCTATATGGTGTGGTGAAAGAAAGCCAGTGGAAAATATTTTATTACCATTTTTAATGTTCTTGAATGGGTGATTTTTTCAGAAGCAGGTTGGAAGATAGCAGTTACATCTAGTTTGACTCCAGGCTTTTCCGTAAATATCAATCTATGCCAAGTTCTTGTCATCAATGCCCGAAAACCTGGCAAATTCCCCGAAATTAAAACACTGTTCTATGATGTTGCCTCCATAAATAAACATTTGCAAACATTCCAGGCTAAATCCCACATAGTAGTGAATAAACTTTAGCTGCCTGGCTCAAACCATCAATGTAATGTCCAACCAATTTTACAATTTTGGGTAAAATTGTTCATGTTCATATCTGTTGGACATTTTGATACGTATATATATATATATATATATATATATATATATATATATATATATATATATATATATATATATATATATATATATATATATATATATATATATATATATATATATATATTGTGTATCAGTTGCTCATACTACTTTTTATCCTAACATGGTTGCCAATGGACCGTGTTCAGATTTGAGTCTTGATTACAGACGATAGGTATTTGCACCAAAATGTCCAGTTCATGATGATATGTCTCTGAAACTAATTATCCGATTTGATCCTATAAGAACAGGTTTACTCTAATCATTCTTTAAAGTAAAACCATATCAGAGATTTTCTAAGGTGTGAACAGTACTTTTCTAAATGTGTGTGAAAAATGAAGAGTCCACCAACTTTATCAATTTTGACAAAACCAGCCAATTTGCAATTATTGTATACAGATACGGTAATGAAAAACCCATGATACAGTTTTGTAGATACATGTATTGAGATCATAATAGAACAAGTTTTAACATTTTATCTTGAACATTTTTAAATAAATATAAAAAATTTACAAAAACACATTCTTACCCAAAATGCCTTTATCCAAACAACTTTGAATGTAGAGTTCCATCTGTAATGCAGGAAATTCTGCAAAACCTTGTATAGGTTTATTATATAGGAATACATTTTTCCTTGATATTTGGCTCGGAGAGTGAAGTCACTTTGCAAGGTTGGACATTAGTCTAATATTAGGAACACTATTTAAGAGAATATCCGATACCCTTAAAATGAGGATCTGTGTATTTGTTGTATCTATGCATTGGACAATATGGTTAAGCGACGTGAACATAAATTTGAGTTCCAAGACGCTTAAATCAGTAAGTCAGCGATTTTAAAGGATACGAACATTTTAATGTCCGTGTCGTGGAAGGTCAATCTGGAAGTGAACTATCAATTTTTCATGAACCTCTTGAAAACGTACATAGACGGAACTATACAAATATGGCAAGGAACGTTATGAAGTTATTCCATAAAATGGTAGCGCAAGGTACAAATATGTCTCCAAATAAGGAGGCTTGCAGGACGACGTGTGATCATAAATGTCACGTGATGGGCGAATATCAATTTGTCGTTTTCATACAAATAACAAAATTTTGCGAGGGACAGTGTCCGTTGTGCAGCGTGGATACAATGCACGGTTGGGATTCAGGCCATCATATATCTCAAGATTCACACAAATAATAATAATGATAATAATAATAATAATAATAATAATAATAATAATAATGATAATAATAATAATAATAATAACAACAACAACAACAATTACAATAACAATAATAATTATAATAATAATAATAATAATAATAATAATAATAATAATAATAATAATAATAATAATAATAATAATAACAATGGTGATACAGTTCTTTGTGAGTAATTTGCGACTTTTTTGTTGATATTTTCCCCAGTGATGCGGGTTCAAAAATTATTTTTACCATAAACGTAAGAAGCTTAAGTTTAATATACAGAAAACGATAGAGGTGCACAAATAATAAATAAATACAAAAAGGACCTCATGCCTTCATGTATATCAGTTTAAGGATTGTTATGAAAACATTATGAATGCAAACAATAATAATAAGTCCCATGTGAAACAAAAATAGAACATTTTATATTTTGTTGATAATAAATCTTCTGGTCTGACAGTTATTTTGATTTTTATACTACGCAAGAGACAATTGGTATCATTATGATCGAGCATACCCAATCATAATCAATAAAACAACATCGGGACCTTCATATATTAATATATACACAAGACGGTATCACTGTCCTTGAGGTCTGGCTGGGCGCTAGTTCATAGTGGCAAACCACTTTGTGTGGCTTAGTGTTGCATGGCAAAATAAGAACTACATATAAGAAAGGCCATTGGAATTAATAGTGAAAATATAAACTTGGAAATTAAATATTATTATTTTAGAATCAACGTTTCGATGAAAATAGTCATTTTTACAAAAATGTAAACACATGCACTGACAACTTGTATTATGCCAATAGTTACATACACGGACGGCTGTAACAAGTAAATGATGCAGCAGAAATGTTGCCTCTGTCATGGCCACTTCCGACCAAATTCGGTGGGCTGTGTGCTGATTTAACCTTACTAGAATGATTTGTCTTGTATATTAACCTTCAGTTCATGTACTGGCATTCCCTCAAGCCCGTGTTTGGAAAATCCATAAGAATGCTCCAGGTCAATGGTTTTCCTAGCCATGCCGTATGCTCACAGCACGTCAAGGAAAGCTGTTTATTGCATACCTAAAAACATACTGGTAATTCCATACCTGTATCCACTATCTGGACAACCATCTCCGCTACGCTCCATCTTTGACCCAGCAGATACCCTAGGCTCCTCTGCCCAGTGCTGCTACATAATTCATAGCCTGGGGACGACTTCAGTGTCAGATACAATTCTCCTATTCTGGGGCCCACCACCGGACAAAACTAGTAACTTCAACACATTATATTTACCTTTAAGGTTATGCTCCCACAGGAAAATATATTGTACATTACATTCATTTGACAAATTAAACTTCTGTTAACACTTGTCACACATATATTTTGTATATCACTACTTCAAATTATCCAATCAGGGCTAGCCCATATGGACTTGGCTGCCATTTTGAAAATTGTGGATTCTGCACCCGATGATTTGTAAATGAGGATAGTAATGGGACGATCCTGAGGAGTTTATAATATATGAAACCAAAAGTATATATTTTGGAAATATTTCAGAGTATCAAAAATATGATATATGCTGTTTTTGTAGTGTATATTATTTATTGGGCCTCTCCTTATCTAACAATCCTAGCCAGGAAAATATTCGGTGCATACGGCTCAAGTTGTTGTCTGGATTCAAATTTTATGACTAAAAATTTAGTATCTGCAATGCGCCAAACTGTATTTTATATCTCGCATCAGTGATAGCCTTCACATCGTGCTGTAACGTTGACAGTGACTGAAAAACTGCTGTTGTCTGATTAATTAAGTCTGTGCCTGAACACCTGAACACAGACTTTTTGCCTTTCCTCAAATACTTTAATCTTTATTTATGTATTTCCGTGTCTCATTTTGTGGTCAGCTTTTCTCCAACGATATTGTTCTGCAAAGCACTAAACTTGGCATGGTGATAGATCTGGTAGTGAAATTTTGCATATTGTTTTGAACAGTCATGATATTAAAAATTACGCATATTAGAGGCATATTAGTAGAAATTGTAAAACTTGCATATCGTCAAACCGTTTCTAGATGGTGTTGCCATTCCAAGCTTAATATGTGGGTCTATTGCTAAAGCAAAATCTTATATCATGCAAACAGAGATGGGAAGTTAGATTTATGTTAAACTCACTGAATTTCCACAGAATACACGAATCCACCCCCCACCCCCGCCACACACACACACAAACACGTAAACCAGCCGCTGTTTCCACAGAGAGGCTGTCATGCAAACAGGCATAAATGAACTGTGAGAGCCTGGCCTGCATACCTATCAGTACAGTGGCAGTGGTGCCCAGTGTTGTGGGCTTACCATTCAATCCCTAGGGAGACACACTGTGTTGATAGCTACATTAAGTAAAACCCTCATTAGTGAGCACCTCTCTGCAGTGGGCATCTCCTTACAATGGGCAGTGGGCACCTTAAATATATACTAAACTCTGCTACACTTTGCAGTTAAAAAAAAAAAATTGGTACGTATATTTGGATTGTTTTCTTCTCAACTGTCATTTTTGCACTAGTGCCCATCCCCTTAGGCAGGTTCTTTACCCCACACAGTGCAATTTCCTTTCCACATCAAACAGTAGAGTGTGGGCCAGCCAGCCAGTCATTTAGAGCATAATAATAGTTTCTAATCTAATATAGATTCTCTTAACACCTCTGTGGACTAACACCAGGGTTATGTTATCAAAGGGGAGAGACTTAACATCTGACTTGTCTGAAACAATAGTGTGTGGTTTAGTGCCACATGAGTCATTTGCTCAAGGTTACAGTGAAATACTTCTATGTTCATCATTTTAGCCTATGAGTTGAGAATTGCTCTCCATATCTAGCCTATGGACAGCATTAGATCATTTCCGTTTCTACTCTTGTCAGTCAAGCCAACAGAAAAAAGTTACAATGAAACCCAGGAAATTTCTGACACTTACTAAGCAAGCAGAAATACTTATAGAACTTGAGGGTAAATCACAGAGACAAATTGTGGCACAGTATGGCATATATCCATAGGAGCCGTGGGCAACATTGTCAAAAGAAAAGCAGACATCATGTCAGCTCCTGAACCCAAAAAGGAAAAGAAAGAAGGTGGACACCCATAAACAAATGAATGAGGCAATGTTTCAGTGGTTCAGTGTGATGCACAGTAAAAAACATCCCAGTTTCAGGTCCAATCATGAAAGAAAAGGCTAAACATTTCAGGCCAAAAATTTACCTGAAAATGTACATCTACATTTGCAAATTTACATGTACATGTACATTCTACATGTTATTAATTTCTAAAATCGGGTCGTTTTTCTCTGTTGCAGGTAATAAAGAATAAAGTTTGAAAGATTGTTGTTGCTGTTATGAAAATGTGTATAGCTGTTTGCTTTCATATGGAGACGTCACTGTATTTATTGAGTATGTTCTCGGGCATTGAGTTCAATGAGTACTATGGAGGGTCACTGCAGAGTCATTGAGTTCGCCTGTTTTCTGGGTGACTTACATGTGACTGATAGCATGTAGAATCAGCTAGAATGGTGACCTACATTCATATGAGGTGATCCAGATAGGTCTCAATATACTGAGATGTGTGACTAATTGGAAAACTATGGAAGAAATTAGAGATTTCTCTGTATAAATATAAAGCAGATATTTTCCTGACTGGGAGGGAGAAGTCTGAAGGATCTGACAGAAGCTGTGGGTTGTCATCAAGCTATTGGTACTGTGAGCCATTGTTTACATTGAGTGGACTTGTATATTTGGTGATACCCATTTACTCTTTGTACCTGTGGAGTGCGGACATTGTCTTTGAGTGTACTGGTATATTGTACCACATTGGACCAAACCGTATTGCTGTGGGATTTGTACCTGTCACATGACTGTAACTGTGGGATAGTACCTGTGGATAATCTCGCCAGGGATTAGGATTTACCTAAGACTGTTTGACGTTTGAAATGCCAGTGGAAATAAGTTTTGTCTACTTTGTACTGATTTTAATTGTTAATATATTGTGATTGTTAAAGTTATACCATTGTTGTCATTCTTTGTTGAGTTCTGCTAATATTCAAAAGGCGGACTTCATAACAAATTGTGGGTTGTCCATTATTTATTTCATTTGGGTTTGCAGACCAGCATGAACATGTACATATATATGTGCCTGTCCTGTCTATCTATTGTGCAGTGTACTCATCCATACTACTGGTAACTAGTAATCTGTCTACCCACTGTGGTCAACCCTGTGTGCAATGGGTACCTCCCTACAGTGAGCACATTTCTCCGGCCCGAAGGGTGCCATCTGTATAGAGGTTTTACTGCAGTTTGAAACTTCGTTGGTGTGACTCCCCATCACAATAAGCTAGTGCAGACTGAGAGGTGCCATTTTAGTCACAATTAATAGGTTAGTGACACAGCAGCATCCAATGAAATGTGAACCACCATATTTGTTAAGGGAAATTCAGATCAACTACCAGAAATCAATCAAACAAAGATCCCAACTCCCTTTAATGACCAACTGTTATATGGAAGGATTTTGATCATGGCCTGTGGCTATATTGGGTCAGGCAGAGCTCCCATAGCTGTTGTATTTCTGGACCCAGCAGCGACATTTGCTCATCAGTTAAACATCTATAACATTGTTTCATTACCTCTGTAAACACTGCCCACTTCCAACCAAGACTCTTCTTATATCCTCCACGTTCAGCCTGTGCAAACTTGCAACTTTAAGACCCTCCGGTCACAAATTGAGTTTCCCGGTGGAGAATGAGCCTGGCTTGGATGTTGGATACCTGGATGCACTGAACCATGTCCTCAGTAAAGTGTAAAATAAACTGAGGTGGTGAAGCATTGAGGACTTCTATTCGTTTTTGAGTATGTCCACACAATATGTAGGTTGTTGAGCCTGTACATGTACTACGGTATAGATTTTTGTTCTATAGGAGCTTTGTAAAGTTTGATGTTGCCTGAGCAAACTTAAATTTACTGACACATTCAGGCTGGTGACACTCATTAGTTCAACACAGAGCTAAATTTCTGTAAGAGCTGTGTGAAGTTGAATGTTATGTATGATAGGTCACTAGTTGTGCCTTATAGTTCATTCTAGTAGAGATTGTCACGTAAATGTTTTTATGTTCCTGTAAATAGTGAAACTCAAATATTTGTACTTATAATTACACGTACAGGCATATAAATGTATACACGTTTCACTTGTTGCAGTCATTTTATGCGCCAGATGTACAAAGCATGGGAATCTGGTGTTGATGTAGTAATTTTATTTCATAGTTTAAATGGGTTTGGCATCATATTTAAATGTCATATTAAAGTTATGCAAATGTGGGGACATTAAACTATAAAAAGCTCAGTATCTTCCAACCTATAAAGAATAGACACAAAATTTAAAATAGTACATACAGGTTTGTAACACCTGTTTATCTAATGGACAGTAAACAAAAAACTGTAGCATTTGAAATTATGCTAATTAACAGCACTTCAAACATTTAAAGTTATCCAATGAATCGTGAAACAAAGTTGTAGCATTTTGATTTATGCAAATTAGGTGAATACACAAGATCGAATTCTTCCATAACTATTAAGCTGGTATAGATGAAAGTGTTATGAAAACTCTAATATAGGTTTATGACGTAGCCGCATCCAATAAAACATGAACCAAAATTGTACCGTTCTAATTTATACAAGTTAGGCATATAGACAAAATTTAAATTTTCAATAACATCAAAACTACTATTGACTGAGGTGTCATTCAAACTTTATTTGATAGATTTGTGGGATAGTAGGATGAATCATGAATGAAAGTTGTGGCAGTTTCATTTATGCAAGTGCACAAACTTTAAATCTTGAATAGCCTCATACCTATATTAGATTGAGGCGCCTTTTCAACATCAATTTATAGGTTTTTGACATAGCTACATGATCAAAAAATTTGGAGCAGTTAGGTACACTCTAGATAGGCAATCTTAAAAGGTTTTCTGGGCACACACTGATTTGCTGACGCGCAAGTCAACTCTTTCTAGTTACAGATCTATTTTCTCTACAGAAATCCACATAACTGATTCATAGGCTTTTCATGAAAATTCCACTTTTAGTAATTATCAAATAATTATATATATATATATATATATATATATATATATATATATATATATATATATATATATATATATATATATATATATATATATATATATATATATATATTGATAGATAGATAGATAGATAGATATTTATTATTTTCGGAACGAGCGGGACTCGAACCTGCAACCTTTGGCACCAGTCGCCCAGCTGAAATGGGAAACGCACATATCTCGCACATATCTCCGCGACCAAATCCCCATTCACAAAATAGAATGGTTCAATGGAGGTACTTATGTGCGAGTGTCATATCAACATGGTTATGCAGTATAAGTACTGAGTCGGCATTTATTTCCAGTATTGGGGACTTAAATCCACCAGCATTAAGGAAATGCCGAGATGTATATTCTATTTTCGGAACGAGTGGGACTCGAACCTGCAACCTTTGGCATCAGTCGCCTAGCTGAAATGGGAAACGCACATATCTCCGCGACCAAATCCCCATTCTCAAAAAAGAATGGTTCAATGGAGGTACTTATGTGCGAGTGCCATATCAACACGGTTATGCAGTATAAGTACTGAGTCGGCATTTATTTCCAGAATCGGGGACTTAAATCCACCAGCATTAAGGAAATGCCGAAAATATATATTCTATTTTCGGAACGAGCGGGACTCGAACCTGCAACCTGTGGGACCAGTCGCCTAGCTGAAATGAGAAACGCACATATCCACTCGACCAAATCCCCATTCTCAAAAAAGAATGGTTCAATGGAGGTAGTTATGTGCGAGTGATATATATATATATATATATATATATATATATATAAAGGGAGACACATGCCTCTAATTTAGGTACCTTGGACATTTGTTAAAACATGTTCAAAATGGATGTTCTTTCCCCTTTAACACATTACCTCCTTTGACGTCACTTTAGGTCATCTGGGTACAGCCGGAGGCACTTGTAACTAAAAGAAAAACTGAGCACTGTAAAATGCAAACTCATAATCAAATTCATGATATAATCCCGCACCGAGAGGCCTGCACCTGAGGCTTGTGTCGTTTTTGGCTATAGTGCACTATTATTGTCACTGGTTTTACATTGGGGCGTTGCACGATGCTTCCATATTTAATATCTAATATTTTCCAGGTTTTTTCCGAGTTTCTTTTCAAAATGTGTCGCGGGGATAGAATCCACCCAACTTTCAGTCAACTATTCCACATGGCAACTGATTCAGTTATGATGCTGCTTTTTCGGATTTGTTTGTTGAATCTGGACATTGCAATCTTTAAAAAGTAGTTTTTGGTATTGCTTAAGGTCTGGAGAAATTATCTACAGAAATTATAGATAGTCTACGCTTCTTCAGAGTGTGAAATATGTGTCGAAATTCCGCTTAATTGCAATTAACGAACACGCATCATAATCTTAAGAGTCATAAATGGATGTTATGAGTACAACTACTGCCATACATCTGTGTAAATTGCCAAGCATTTATCTGGCGAAGTAAACATGGCAAGTATGCATAAATCGTCATCCCTCAGGTACATATATATGGCATGAACTCAGTCGCTGTGTCACAGGCCCATATGTTGGTGTCAGCCGTCACGGGACTTCAAAGACTACCAACCGCTCAGAATGGAACTGCCGGGCTTCGGGGTTGTACAAATCATTATAGTGGCTATCTGGGCCCAATGTGGTATGTTTATACTTTTCGCCTATCTCGCCGGTAGACACTTTATAAGGACTTGCCATGAAGAAACGCGCTTTATTTAATTTTATTACTTTTATTTTTAGTTTATCCGTGACTATCTGTATTACGCAGTTGGCAAAGCATTTGGGTGTATCCTGTGTGTGTGTGAGGCAGCTGTTGACAGGCAAGTGGTCAAACACAATGCCTTCTGAGTACAAATTTTAGCGTTCGGCAATTAAAACTATTTTATCGCATGATGTATTCAGACACTTTTCCATGTTAAGTTAAGCTTTATGTGTAAAATAAGCATTTTTAAAGTAAGTTGAACAAATTGAAGCGTACGTGTAGATCATTGAAAGAAGACATAAAATGGAGTAGCGGCCCATCAGATCTAAACGAACTACTAAGTGACGGAGACATCAAATAAGTAAACACAAGAAATATCATTTAAGATCAACTGAGTGAGTGATCAAACAAACGTATATTAGACTAATTAAATCAGTAAATAAATGTGTCTTTTGTTACCTTGTATTAATACCAGTGTGCAGGAATTTTTTCATGAACAGATGATATGCAGGTGTTGCAAAGATCCATATTTTTCATGCTTGCAAGTTCCATGTAAAATATTCTACAAACATTATATTATTAACCAATATTAAATTGTAAAGTCCATGTAATTTTACATAATACACTAGGTCTTCGAGGTACTAAAACGATATTCAATAGATTAGTAACCTGGGTGACTAAAAATATATTCGTATGAACATGAAGTGTTGAATGCTCCGTAAGAGCTCTTTGTAAATAAGCCTGGCATGGTGGATTGTTCGCTAAGTCAAACTTTTGTTCAAGTGCTGCAAGGATTTGGATGTCCTCTATGACAAAATTGCCCGTTTAGTCTCACTCACGTGGGAATGAGTATTGATATACATATTTCACACATAAGTATCGAAAACCACTACAAACGCGTGGTCGGACAGAACAAGAAATTGGTAGTCGTGTGGGTGACAAGAAATTCCTGTCAATAGATTTCCCAATAGCTAAAGGTTTGATAATATATAACATGTAGGTATATATATATATATATATATATATATATATATATATATATATATATATATATATATATATATATATATATATATATATATATATATATATATATATATATATATATATATATTGTGGTCCTGTGTGCCTCTCCAACAAAGACTCTCAACAATCGGTGGCGTTACGCCTGAATCCGGAAGACAATGAAGAGGACACTAATTATTGACGCCTCGGGCATGTCTGTCAACTGGTCCCAACCACTTGTGGCCAGCTTTTTTCTCGACCAATTTATAAAGCGCCAACGGCAAGCTGTGTGTGTGTGTGTGTGTGTGTGTGTGTGTGTGTGTGTGTGTGTGTGTGTGTGTGTGTGTGTGTGTGTGTGTGAAATACAGAACAAAAAGCCCGCTATATACCAAATGAAATCCAGAAAAGGGTATGCTTATGTTGTGGTGCTATTTTTTGTAAAACAATACGGTAACTTTATCTCAAATGTAAGATAATGATTATATCCAAAAAGAGTATACTTATATTATGACAAAGATTTCTTTGAATGCTACGATTATTTTATATTAAATGAGACACGATTATCTGATTAACACCTTCGGTACTAATTGCGTTCTTATGAAATGCTTACCAACACGTTGTTCCAAATTTATGTTCTTACCATGTGCAGCAAATACATTTTTGAACATTTCGACTAAGTTCCTATGGAGCATGAATCTTGTACGACCAAGTATGCAAAATTTATTTCAATGAAAAATTGCCCCAAACAATTCTGAATTCGGGTAATTTGTATGTATATATATATATATATATATATATATATATATATATATATATATATATATATATATATATATATATATATATATATATATACATATATATGTATATATATAATATATATATAATATATATATACATGCTGACTCCACTGCTTTTGTCACCACTGTGTTTAGAGATCAAGTAGCTCCCACATGGCCTATTAATCGAATATTCATCTCCTTTGTTCAAGTGCATGAGCATCGTAACTGTCTGCATTGAGAAGCTGTAACTTATCTGTACTCTGTGGTCTTCAGCATCCTTGTATTTGTCCAGTGAGACATGCGCATAATGTGAGACATGCTTGTGTATTCTGGAGAGCTTTTCTTGCTGCTGTATTATATTACTTAGGTAATTCAGTTGAAACCTATCTATCTCTCTATCTATCTATCTATCTATCTATCTATCTATCTATCTATCTATCTATCTATCTATCTATCTATCTATCTATCTATCTATCTATCTATCTATCTATCTATCTATCTATCTATCTATCTGTCTGTCTCTCTGTCTGTCTGTCTGTCTATTCATCCATCAATGCATACATACACATACATATACATCATATAACTGTGTGTGCATATATATATATATATATATATACATGTGTGTATGTGTGTATATATATAAATATATGTTTGTGTGTGTCTGTGTGTATGTGTGTGCCGATTATGTGGTTTTAAAGTAGGTACTTATGACAAATTTCAATATCTCTGGCATTTTTATTTCGCAAAAAAAAAATGCTGATGGTAGAAAACAACTTAATATCTTGGCTTAATAGCAAAAAGATAAGTTACATAAAAACTACCTCTCGAAGATGACGACAGCATAAACACACATCTACTGTTGTATTTTGAGGTACGCTATCTGGCTGCCAACGGCCTGTGCAGGCCTTGGAAATTTTACTGCATGTTATGACTGTTACAGCCAGCTGGCTGTAAAAATTGGTTCATAGCAGTCCAATTAAAATAGCGACATCTGGTGGGACTATTATGGCTGTGTATACAAGGCATGGTTAAAAGGAGATGTATGTATGTATGTATGTATGTATGTATGTATGTATGTATGTATGTATGTAAGCCCATTCATCAATATGCCAGGCTAATCGATTCTATATAATATAAACAGTGTGAGTGCATAAAAGAGCTGAGGCTTTGTTGCAGTTCCTTCCCCACACTATCACATATTCTAAATGGTGCAGGTTTGACTTTGATATTCTTCAGTTTCTTTACTACTAGTGCAGTCATGTCGCTATTGGGGAAAATTATGGAGGCTGGCAAAGTCTGAAATATATAGGCCCATTTCAAACCTCCTTCGTATATTATAGTGGCATTTGGATTGATCGTAGTTGATAAAGTAATATTTTTCTTCTCTTTTCCCCTTTTTCCATTATAATTACAACTTCTACAGCTACAACTACTACTACCACTAGTAGTAATAGCAGTTGTTGTTGTTGTCGTCGTTGTTTTTGTACACATGTTCACTCTTTATTTGTATTTGCGTTGTGCAGGCGGGGCTACGTTCAGGTGCTTCAGCTGCACCTATGTAGACACAGACACAGGAGAGGGTTCTGAGTGCATCTATTCTCCCCTCAATGTGACTCGAGGACAGCCGCTGATGCCATGTCCCTACAAGTACTGTACCATCTACCGCCAAGTCCTTAAGAGTAAGTACATAAATATTCATGCTGTACTTAAAAGGATGTAAGTTTGAAGAATACATGGAAAGTATCAGTTGCTTTGGGGGAATAAAAAAATAACAAATTGTAAGTGTAGCATATATTGTACAAAGTGGACATCCCAGTCCAGATATATTTCTAATAATATTCTTGACAAAGTTTATTTATTAGAATTATTGTCGGGCCAAAATCAGATAAACGGAATAATTTGATCTGGAAACCTGAAGGAAGGAAAACAGTATCTTGTGTCAAAGTGCGCCAAAAATATACACATAAAAACATAATTAGAGATGCCATAAAAAAAATCAGAATCACGCTCAGTAAACGTGTTTCAATGGCACATTAATTTGTTTCAAAGAAAATATATGTACAAATCAGAGAATCGATGTATCAATACAGCCTTGTCCTGACCATCGTCATTTGCATTTGTATTTACCTTTTTTAATGTACTAATATTAAAAATTAAACATTTAAAAGGGGGAAACCTTGAATGCATGGCGATATTGGCGCTCGTCACACTTCATTGCCGAGTGAAATGCGGCGTTGTATTTGTGTCTTTTTGTCCAAAACCACTTCCTAGTAGTCAGTACCCTATTCCGCAGTCCGAACTCTTTACTCTCCATAAGCTAACCTGTCCCTGTCTAACCCATATATACATAGAAGTACAATTGTCCATATTGCACACGTTCCTGTGTAAAATTTGACATAGGCTGTATTAGCCCAAATAAATTAAAGGGTCTTCAGCGGGTAACTACTCAACATGTTTCGGAGCCTTTTACCCATGTTGAACTTAAAGGAGTGTAATCTAAAGTGATCATTGCTATTGCAATTTGGTGCAAACTAATTTCTATGTATTACACAGGGACGAACCACAGTGAGTGCAAATAACAGCCAATCAATATAAAATCAAACTTTTGTTTATAGAGGCAGCCAATAGGGAGTGCTGGATTTAAATTTTTGCGTAAGCGTGATTTAGCCTCAAACATGTATTGCTATACATAACTTAGCCCATGTATAAAGATGCAATGTATTTTCAATAGTTTATACTCTAATACAAAAAAAACTACGTGGTATGTGCCAGAATTTTCCTTCGTGTTGAAGTTTTTTCTGTTTTGTCTATTACCACCTTCCACCTCACTCACATAACTATTGTTATGTTCTGTCTTATATATAGATATCTATATATATATATATATATATACTTTTTATTGTGATAGTGAAACAACATTGAGAGTTTTTTCCCTGTTGTAGTTCATATCAAACAAATGCAATTTTCTCACCCAAAATATGTTACAACATGTTTTATTACAGGATTGTACGGATTGCATATTACAATCACACACACACACACACACACACACACACACACACACACACACACAAACATATATATATATATATATATGTATATATATACATATATATATATATATACATATGTGTGTGTATAATTTTTAATGTCACTTCAAGGTGTGCAAGTCAATGTTATAATATGATTGGTTATATAATATACGAGTATATGGATTACGAATTGGGACACCACATGTTTAAAGCTAACATCAATTGAGATCTGCAGACATGTGAATGTCAAAAGTGCTGCTGGGTGGCGCTAAGCATCCATTGCAAGCACGATAGACTAACTGTAAATAACCAATGCGGGGAATGAAAGCAGTGATTAAAATACAGTACATATGCATCCTTGTGATGTATACAAGGTGCAAAACTGGTGTTTCTTGTGATAGGCAAATGTCGGAAGAACGTTTTACAATCAAATTCATAATTATTCGATTTCTGCTATCTTTTTACAAGTCATGTTTTGACGTTGGATCCTGCGAACTTACAATGAATGAAATAAAACAGGGGAAGATAATTCAAATATTGCTTTCAAAGGTCAACCTTTCTGTAGCATTTTGATTATAAATTCTCTAACCTTGAGGGAAAAAGGTCACTGTATGTAATTATATCAAGCATCATGTACTTTATATCAACAAACATAAAACCAACTCTGGAAAATAAGTCAGTTTCGCCTTGAAATTATATCTGAGCTTTGGAGTTCAACTTTCAGAGACTGGTGAAGTGCGCTCCTTCTATAGGAACTGCGAGGATGTTGACCGAGGTAACAAGTGTGTGACGGATGAATGGTTCCATACGTGCTACACAACATGTGACACAGACAAGTGTAATGAACACGAAGGGAAAGCCGATGAGCCAACCATGCCTCCCCGTGAGACGAGGCGTAGGCCCAATCGCCGTTGGTCCAGGCGACGTAACCGTCCGCGCAGACTGTATCTGCCCGATAAAAATGGATGGACTGAATGCTACAAGGGACGATGCAGACGATTTTATAGAAATAGTGCACGACTTCACGTTTCTGGACTAGGTATATTATCTGTGATGTCTGTCCTCTTGCTTAATGTCACATGATATAGAATTTGTAAAAGATGTTATACTGACTGTACTGATTGTTTTATTCTTCAAGAATCCTAATGAGATAATAAATAGAATATCCTATATAACATCATTGTCATCATCGCCATCTTGTCATCGTTGTTGTCCTTATCGTTATCATTGTTATCATTACCATCAAGAATCATCATTTTCTAGATTGTATACATATGTCTGATAAACAACTCTGTGGTTTCAGTTGTTTGACAACGTTACTATGTGTGTTTTGTTTTCATTTTGAAACACTCACAGAGAAAGCGTGTGCCTCTACAAGACAAACACAATATTTTCGAAGCTATCGGTCCATTAGTTTTACATATAATGAAGTGTAACATTCACAATTTGGTAATCTTTAAACTACAAAATTGCAGAAAAAGGTTCTTCCAAGTGAATGATGTGCTTCAACAACCTTGACCAAAGGATATTGTTGGGTTAACCACCTGCTGATTGATTATTTTGGTCACGTAAGCTGTTATCGTCGCGTGGTTTAACTTATGAAAAAAAGTTGGAACCAGCTACAATAAGTAGATTTTCTCTGTCATAAATGTAGTGGTCTCGCCAGGGTGACCAGTACATTGCATTAATTCCTCAATACAAGTACCATTAAGAACTACAACTGCTGTACCTTCAAACCACTTCCATATTAATTAGATCAATAACACAAGGTTTATAAGCCAATGTACAATGTATGCGAGATACTGCAATTGGTTAAACTTAGAGTCAAGTAATAAGAGGCTCTTTAAAAATGGAGTAGTGCCCAAAGCCACTGCCAGGTCACTATATTTCGATTTTATTATACACTGATCGGCATCCCTTCAATGTTTTAACTCCTCACAGATGTCGATCGAGACGAGCAGTTTCGATATCCTAACCTGTCCTTGAAGTTTCGCCTTTGCAACACTTCTGTCTGTGTATGAGGTACAGAGCCGTTGTAAATATAATCTAGAAAACGCACAGGATGTATGCTGAGACACGTTAAAATAACTTCCAGTCCCGTCGCTTTGAGAAGAAATTTTTGATACATTTTCTACTTTATAAAGAGGGGGATACATTCGCTCTCGTTACTGTGGACATGTGGTATGCTCAACCTTCACTCGTTTGTATCTGGAACTATACCTCTGATCTCCTGCGGTTATTCGATAAAATGATCCAAACACTGTATGCACAATTGACAAATTATTTCTGATTACCTGGATGAATAGGGTAACTATAGGAACTCTTATAGGAACAGTTTAAGTTGCTTTTGGACCGATATTAACCAACACCTCTGTCTGAGCCATGTATTACAGGTGACAAACACTAATACAACTGCAAAAATTGGCCCCAGTGCTTATGTGTATTAATATACGCTCATTAAGGCGTCTAACATGCTTCATTTGTATGTTTAGTCATAATGGTCGACTACAAATACACCTTTAAGGACGTCTTTACTTTTGTGTGAGTGTATACAATTTGACAACATTTTCTTCGACCAGGCAACTGAACCAAAATTTTGATATGTACTGGGACAACAAAATGATATCCCTCATGCACCCTGCTCACAAGTCCCTGCCATCTTAGGAACACCCCTACCCTCTGGTGGCAGAAACCAGAAAGAGGCTGAGGTGTAAAGCCAAATTAAGTCCCCATTCACTTACATGTAAAATTTGCTTAGTTTACCAGCTCATATCTAAAAGTTAAAAACACTTTTGAATACACCCATTGAGTCATCCTGTTAGAAAAACTCTAGGACTACAACAGTGAGTAAAAAAGGTCTTCAGTGTTTGATCAATTGTTGCAAAAGTTACTATGATGTACTCTGTTAATATAAAATAAGTTTTCATGGCAACATGTTTTATATCATTTCATTACAAAATATAATCTGTTGAAGTCATATTTTAGAACCAGCCATTCATTTTGGTGTGCAATTTGTACTACCAGGGATATATATATATATATATATATATATATATATATATATATATATATATATATATATATATATATATATATATATATATATATGTATATATATATATATATATATATATATATATATATGTATATATAGTCCAATACTCACTTTTCTTTTTAGTCCTGATTTTAAAATTAAGTCTGCAATGACCAGTCTGCTCCAATAACAAGTCAATAGAGCATTAGAATAAAATATAAATGTACCAGAATGTATAGAGAGTCAACTGAGTTATTCTGGCTTTGGGTCCAACTGTACAGGGTATCAAAATTGCAGTGAGATATATATAAGCGGCAATTAGGAAAAGTCAAAACACTGAAAATCCCCCCCCCCCCTTATGTTGTAGTCCAACAGTTTTACTAACAGAATAACACAATTGTTAGATTTAAAAGTGCAGATATGAGCTAGCATAGTATGCCGATTTAATATGTATGTGAATGGGGACTTGAATTGGCAGCCTCAGTCTGGTTTCTATTACCAGAGGCCGTTAGTGTTCCAAATACGGCAGGAAAATGTTGAATATGGTGTATATAAAAGTGAATTACGCGAGAGGCATGAACACCGCTTTATTAGCTGCAGCGCGACCCCTAGTGAGCATTGGAGGGAAACTGAGCATCCATTGTTTGATGTTCCACGGGGAATAATGTGCTGATCGAGGTAACGTGATTGCAGAGTGCCAATAAAATATGAGGCCTAGGGTTGCAAGGGGTCGTATATTAAAATAATTTGCTACCAGAAAGGCAGATTTTTGCTTGATAGTGGAAAAAAATGTATAATTTGAGCTGAAATGAATATTATGAAGGTATGTACACTGGTACCAGTATACACAGTGGTTTAGCTGGAGTCAACAATGTGTGCGCGCAATGATATTGCAAGGAGTACTACGCAGAGCCTGTTGCCGTGGCAATTTGCTGAAAAAATTCCCATTCATGCCCATGTTTCCTGGTGTTTATTTGATGTAAACAATTCTTACAAACATTTTGGTGTATAAAACGTGTATGTTTCTAATCCATTGAGTGAAATAGAAGGTGGTAGCTCTGTTTGTCTGTGTTTCCACAGGTTGAATTACTGGCATGAAACCTTTGACTCAAGTTTGATCGATATTGGATACCATGGCAGAATGCCCTGTTCGCTATTCATTTATACAGATCACGATAGTAAGGCGACAATTAACGCGCTTGTGTTAGTACAGCAACGGAACCTAATACATCAAATCCGGTCATAGCTGCAGACAATAGCAGATGGGACGAAATCACTACTACATATTCTGTACATCTTTATTTTAGAGCAAACAACTGTCTAATGTGATACGAGACATTCATAACAGCTGCGGTGTTCCTTAGCCGTATCAGTCAACAAGAAAGTACCCGCACGAACGGACAGATCCCTGCATCAAACATGGCACAATATGTTGTTCTCGTCATACTAGCAAAACGGATAAAATTACTTTAAATTTTTAGAAAGTCATAGTCGTTTTATTCCAAACACACATTCACCTTGATGTAAGAAACAGTAGTCGTACACTTGGAGTAATACTAGTAACTCGTCATTAACAGTCTTGGTCTTCAATACGCCCTCATCATTCTGCTGATTGGTACGGTTGCCTAGCGATAATGTCAGAGGTCTTGACGGGAAATGGATATGCGTCTCTCGTATTGGAAGCAAAAATGAAAAATTGGCGAAAAACAAACCAGTTGGCATGTGACAGCACCACAGATGTCCCAAAATGTGACCAACATCAATTTAGAATCTGACACCAATGCTTACCTGGAGACCTTGGGAAACACGTGTTCACAGGTTGTGTTAAGCTGTGTGCAAATCTATATGATACACGCCCTGTTTTGAAATTTCTTAAGACATTATATCAGTATATCTGCGACACGAGATAAAAGGAATAAGCCAATGAGCCCACCGCCTGTGCTGTCTCAAGTCACACAGCTGCAATGGTGTCGAGACAAAAACTAAAGTGGCACGTGTGCAAAGACCTAGCCAAATTTCATGACATGGAACCAGCTGGAAACTAATGTGTTGTCAAGAATCGTACCAAAAAAGATCTAGCGGTATCTTGGGTGGACAGGGCGTAGAACTTCAAAAGTTATCCTCCTTTTATGTGTATTAATTGTACTTGTTCCTGTCAAGGTAGGCATGTACGTGTGCATGGGCTTGTGAGATTTTGGAAAGCCAGTCGAAGAACTGGAAAAAACATCAATAAGCTACAAATAAATTGTCCGGATGACTTCGGGAGACTGAATATTGATAACTGAATTCAACACATCCGACACTACGGCCCAGCCATTGCAATTAAGTCTGACGCCATATGTTCGTGTCCTGTCAAAAAGCATTTAAAGCAGTATGGTCAATGACCTACGGCCGAGTTTCGAATCTGTGGCATAGATAATCCTGGAAAACTTTATTTACAGTCCATTTGAACTGAATTTGAAGTTCATGTCACCCATCCACTGTAGAGATATTCCACAAAAAGGCAATATATTAAGAAGACAACAGCATCATATGCAAAGACAACGTGCTCTATATATAAACATAGGAAGTCACAAAGGGAGAACATTTACTCTTTGAAGTGAAGGCAGAGCTTGAACATTCTCAGTATCTGCCTACATTCGTTTAAAACAATGTAGGCCTTCACTCAATTTTTCAGTCGCATTTCTTTGGAAAAATGTTTAATTCGACCCAACACCCCCGTCTCTTGCAAATGTATATTCTAAATTTTGTTATTTAATTATTGCCTGGGATGCCCGCATGTCATTCTGATCATAGCATATGCAAGTCAATCATCAGCCTAGTTTACCTCCGTAAGCGTTATTTTTGTCATCATCATCATCATCATCATCATCATCATCATCATCATCATCATCATCATACATCCGCGAACTTAGAAATTAAAATACATATAAATGTTACATCGAATTGGATACTAAAATACTGGAAGAGAATAATTGTAATTTGTACACATAGTACCATTGCTCGATGAAACCTTGTTACCAATACAGTACGATCAAGGGAGCATTCACTGCAGGCTATTCACACTGAGTCGGTAGGCGATTGAACATGTGATTCCAAGGAAAATATGAATGTGCTTATCTGTTAACCTGTCCGACTGACAGTGAGTAATACTGATGAAAACGACACCTCAATTGCAAAATATAGTCCCGTATGATACCTTTAAAAAAAACTTGGTAAACTTGATCCAGGCTGCATTATCTGCCACATGATGACTTGAGCGTCATTTGGAGCAAATTTGTTGAGACATCTAGTGATTTGCACTTATTATTAATGCAACTTGGTATTCTAGTTTTCTCGGAACAACTCTGCCACAAAGTGTGTAGTGCTTTGACGCAAGTTCAACTGAAAATACGGTCTATGCATAAGTTCACCAAGCGGGAAAACCCCGGCAGTTGTCCCATTACGAAAGCAAGGCATGCGGGCTGATTTTTTGCTACCAGATGGTGCGCTGTGCACCTTCTCAAAAGTGGTCACGATAATGCATGACAGAAGACACTAATTTTGTTCGTAGTGTTGGGGGCATATGGAGTCCCGTGGGCTTTTGATGAAGATTTTACAAAACCTACTCAGAAATGTTAAATACATCTGAAATAACAGAAAAAAAATGTTGGCACTTTGCCAACCTGTTAGATTCAAAATGGCTGCCATTTTTCAAGATGGCGGCCAAATTTCTAATTTTTGTACAATTACAGGTCCCTTAAATGTCCTTGCAGTATAAAACACCTTATTTGGGTATTCATTTTCATAACTCCCGGCTATAAAGTTGGATTTTTATCTTCAAATTGAATCTTAGTCAATTTAGGCTCATATTGGTCATAAAAGTATCAAATCGTTGGATCAAAAGAATGTATACCGAACCGAGATAAATGACTTTATTTTGAAACAATATTATGACACCAGTGTATTACTACAATAAAGGGCATCATCACCTCCCTTACCAAGTTCATACCTCTGTGACTGGGGGACCTTTTTTAAATTATTATCATTCTCACCTTCATCATTGTTACTCTCATATTGTGAGTTTACATGGGAACAGTATTATGAAACAAGTGTATTGCTACAATAAATGGCATCATCAGCTCCATTATATAGTTCATATTTGTATGATTAGGATATTTATTTTTACTATCATCATTCTCATCTTCATCATTGTCACTCTCATATTGTGAGTTAACATTGAAACAATATTATGAATGACACATTAAAGTGTATTGCTACAATAAATGACATCATTAACTCCATTACCCAGTTCATATTTGTATGATTAGGATAATTATTATAACTATTATCGTTTTCATCTTCATCATTGTCACACTCGTATTGTGAGTAAACATGGAAACATTATGACACATTAAAGTGTAGTGCTACATTAAATGACATCGTCATCTCCATTACCAAGTTCATACTTGTGTGATTAAGATAGCTATTTTAACTATCATCGTTCTAATCTTCATCATTGCCACTCTCATATTGTGAGTTGTGGTGTCCAGCTGGTGACTGTCCTACACAGTGGAAGCTGGCCGTATCTGGTGATTGCCATATACAGTGGCAGTCTGCCATAGCAGTTGGCTTGTTCAGTTAGACGATGAAGATGAAAGCAGTTCATCATAATTCTAGAGTCATCAATATGTTGGATCTACTTTTGGTACTTCATCCAAAATCTATCATTTATGCCAGTTGAGCCACAGGCAGGAAATTCACCAAGATCAAAATGTAGTACACAAGTGATATGTGAACTGTTCTACATGTGCTGTACATGGCAATGACCCGCTAGTAGGATAAGCTGAGATGCACCTTGCATTATTATTAGGTGGGATGAATGTACTCGGTTGAGGGTGGGGGGGAAACCTTACGACACAATTTAGTAAATTTCATTTTCTAAACACATTAATTCTGACTACAAAAGTTTCCATTCTGTTAGATACTGCCCAGATTTGATATTTTTCTAGTGGTTACCTGGGTGTTTAACCCACTCTGGCTGAGAATAGGCTAATAGAGTTGATATTTTTTTACATTCGGCACATAAAGTTCTGGAGGGTATTGTCATCTACTACATCGTCAGTTCATCGGTTCATCCGTCTTGTCAATGTTACCTTGATATTTCAAAAAATATTCACCATAGTTGTACCAAATTTTTATTGGATATGCAACTTGTAGTGGACCAGTTTGTTATTGAAAACTAGCATCCTCTTATAATTTTTAAACTTTTAATCAAACTTTTAAAGAATTTATTTCAAGGCCGTCTGAGTGGCGCACAAGGGGACGATGTTACCATATTATCTCCAAAAATATTCACCATAGCTTTACTAAACATTTGTCACAGAAGAACCTTATAATGCACCAGGTTCCTATCGAAAACAGGCTTCCTCTGATTACTTCGTAACTTTTTATGAAATTGTAAAGTATTTTTTTGAAGGCCGTCTGAGTGGCGTCAACCCTGACGATGCTACCGCGATATCTCAAACAATTTTGATCGCACCTTTACCAATTTTTTGTCAGAGAAGCATCTTCTGATGGACCAGGTTCCTATCAAAAACTAGCATCCTTTTGGTATTGATAAACTTTGTATGAAACTTTAAAGTATTTATTTCAAGGCCGTCTGAGTGGCGCACAAGGAGACAATGTTACCATAATATCTCAACAAGGATCTATCGCAGCTTCATCAAATTTTCATCAGAGATTGCTAAATATAATGATAAATTGAATATTCACAGAAAAAATTGATGGTGATACGTTTGGGGAGAGAAGAAAATTAATGTATGTTCAGTTCTATGGTTGTATTTTTAAGCATTGACCGAGAGCGTGAAATGAATCAAGGCAGACTCAGATAATGTACAAAACCAGTGTATTTATGAACATCATAATTTTCTGTTGTCAATGAAAAAAGATTATAAAAAAGAAGCATATTTCATTACATATTTTCCTATTGAAAACCAGCTTCCTCTCATTATTTTGAAACTTGCTATAAAACTTTTGAAGTATTTATTTGACGCTCCCTGATCATGATTCAGATTCAGATTCTTTTATTCAACAATATATTCATTACATTTCAATTGTTTGGTAATAATGACAGAAATATATATAAACAAATGTAAAACAAAAAATAGGAGAAATAGTATATTATTACCACAGAGAACAGATAGTCAGGATGACCCAGCTAAAGACGAAAACGTCCGCTCTCGCATGGGCCAACTAAATAAATTTACTTGTTAAGTTAACACTTTGTTTCAGAACAAAGCACCATATGTGTGTTAGGACAGTTGAAGTGACTGAGACAAAGATAACATAATTACATACTAATACACTTTATGAATCCTCATTACAAACAAAGCAATTTGGAATACTACAGGTTTCAGAGTATTGGTCTATGTAGAGTCTTTTAACATATTGAGAGAGAGAGAGAGAGAGAGAGAGAGAGAGAGAGAGAGAGAGAAAGAGAGAGAGAGAGAGAGAGAGAGAGAGAGAGAGAGAGAGAGAGAGAGAGAGAGAGAGAGAGAGAGAGAGAGACCATAATATCTCAAGAAGGATTCATCACAGCTTCATCAAATTTTTGTTGCAGTTACACCGTTTTATGACACCTGCAAAGTCTCCAAAAAAATTGCAGAGTTGGGAAAAAAAAACGTTGTGGGCGCCGAGGGTAATCCTTATCTGACCGCTATCTTCTTATTATGAGGTGGGCACTAAACACCTATTCCATGCTTTGAAAAGATGTAAATTTCATGGTGCATGTTATCTCTGTTGAGCTCTCATCTATAATTGTTATTCAAAATGTTTTCTGTGGACAAAGGTTAATTGAAGACATGAAAGGAGATGAGTTTCTATATAGTTGGCCACTTTTACGGCAATTACAGGACTAAACCCCAGAATTAATGGGGTTAATCAAGAATATCTAGAGGCCTTGCTACAGTCATTGTGCAAGAAAGTCTTTGCAAATAAATGAGCTTGGATTATGGCAAGAATGTGTTCAGTCTTTTAACATAAATGAAGACTCAGCAAGTAATATAAAAGCACTTGGGACATTATTTCTCCAAGCAGTTAGCTCATGCAGATCCATCCATCAGCATGCCAGCACCATGCATTAGTCCTGGACCACCACTTTACCTACTATACAGGGAATCATTCTGTCATCACACCAATACTATCATACAGACCTGCAGAATACATTCAAACAACGGGTAAGTTATAATAGGGAACAATGATTTGAACTGATGATCTTGGATCAGATGAGAAAAAAGTATTGATCTAGACTAAAAGGGTAATGAGAGATAGAGTTAAATATCAACAAGTTTTGATGCATAGATTATATGCATGCATTTTTTTAGCATATCGACCATCTTGAAATTTGGTTGGTAACAACTCGTGTTACGTTTCAAGATTGAAAATCATGACACAATGTTTTTACCTGGTTGGAGTATGATATATAACTCTTAGATAATGTAAGTTGGAGAATATTGGTTCTTTGTTGGCTTGTGTGTGTGTGGGGGGGGGGGGGGGGGTGAGTGGCGGTGGGCAGCCACTTTGAGAAAAATTGTGGCTATCTTGAATTGTGATAACTACAGTGCTATACATACCCTCATTGATGCCAGTAACAACCAAAATAAAGGCCAAATTTAAATCAACTATTTTAACGCTAAACATTTATAAGAAACACGGAAAATGTAGATAAAATTTTTCAGATATTTTAAATTTTGGTGTCTAATAATATTCAGGTTTAAGGTAAAAGACATGAATAATGTTCCTGGATGACAAAAGGTTAAAATTTGATTCTTAGATCTATTAAATCGAACATTTTGGACACATTATGTGATATAAAATATCATTATGTTTCGAGTTTGGCGGCCAATTTGGAAAATGGCGGCCATTTTGAATCTAACAGGATGGAAAAGTGCCAACATGGTTTTTTATGTTCTTTAGGGTATAAATAACATTTCGGAATAGGTGGCATAAAATCTTCATCAAAATCCCACGGGACTTAAAATCATGATAAATGCTCCCACACTATCGTGTCAACATGAACAGAAAAGCAGGAAATGGACCAAATACAGGAGGTGTATAGAAGTTCACCATTGTAGATCGTCGGCGGAGGGAGTACGGAAAGCATTGATAGTTAGAACGTTGAGTGACAAAGCGAATTATCATGGTAAACCACCACTGACTGTTGACAGTGTTGTGTAGTGGGCTGTAATGTTGATACCAGGATGGCAGATAGAAACGTCAAACTGACAAATATCAAAAATAAAGGTGCCGCTATATTCCCTCCATTAACTGATATTGCTTTATCTTTCAAACACTTTTTCAGCCACCCTAGATAATGTTTTTTGAAAAAATCATGGTCCGTTTTTCACCCCTTGTTACTTGCTGTATTTGGTAGGTGAGACTGAGAGGCCCGCAAATTACCCAGAAACCTGTGCGCGCCTGGCTCTGACATCAGAATCTCCGCTGGGGTTTCCCCGATTGGTGAACTTATGCATAGACCGTATTGCGCACCTTCCACTTGGGGACCGTTTCAAAAAGTAAAACAGTAACCTTACACAAACGCAACTGAGCAGTAACCTTACACAAACGCAACTGAACAATAACCTTACACAAACGCAACTGAACAGTAACCTTACACAAACGCAACTGAACATACTGCATTTTGTAACTTAAGTGCGTAAGCTCATGGGAATATATAAGGGATGATTCCTCCTCCCAGTTATATGGACCTCCGAGCAATGGAAAGTTGGCAAATGTGTTAAATTGCTTATTCTGTAAGACCAGCTGTACAAAATAAGCGTTTGCCATTACAACTAGCGACCTACATGCATTATCCTTGAGGAATATTGGAATATTTTGCACATGGCAGTGGGATTTTGTAACATGCAGACACAAGGTGCCAAGTGATTCATCACAATCAGGCACTACTTCCGGATCCTATACCAGTGGCAGGAACTAATTAAAAATTCATGCCTTTGCCAACTCGAAGTTAACAGGCTGCAAGGTACATTGAAAGGTTCAAAATATTTTCTGTCACCACATCACTAATTTAGTGAGGCTGAACCATAAACTTTGTTTTAATCTTACAAACGTTGTCCAATATTTCCTTGGTCAGAAATAGGTTATCTTTTATGTGCGTAGACGTATTGATTGAGTGCTGTCGCTGTGATTAGTTCAGCGTGCTCATCTGGTTTCCCAATAGGTAAGGTCCAGATAAACTGGTTTATGTGGATTCTCAATAGAGGGCTGTGTGGGCAGGTGGGCTAGGTATATGCATTTTCATCAGTTTCCATTGTAATTTGTACCTCTATTAGGCCTACTTGAAAACCTCTCTACCTGGACACGGCAAATGTGTTGTAGGCCTATATAGTTAAACAGTACAGAAAAACATGATCCATAGTCATTAATTCCAAACCCAACAATGACAGCAAAGAGATTTCAGACTTGCCAAAGCATCATCATTTCTTTTCCAATACCAATGTGAAGAAATAAATTTCACTCCTGACTTGAGACAGGCAGTCACCCATAAAAGGCAACTTTATACCCATGTAATTTTACCCATTGAATGTCTATTTTAGAATTTTATGGGAAAAAACACCTTTATCTCGTTTTGGTAACTAACAGCAACGTCATTGGTTAGCACGTGCTGCACGTGCGGGATATACCACTCCGTATACACGGTTTGATTCCGTATTTTCGGATAACCTCACGCTGGAACTGATGACGTCATTTGGATGAGTCGCCGATCTGCCCTTTGCATAATGTCAACAGTAAACATGGCTGCTGCTCTTTGCAACTGAATTCAGGTTTCTGCTAATATGTTGTAGTCATAGCCTGAGATGAAAGCGTCAGCATTACAAGGTATCGATAATAACGTCGGTGCATCAGCCAGTACTTAGCACCTGGTTGCTAGATCCCTCTAGGGGCCATTTACTAAACCAGTCTAGAGGGGCGAGGCCCTAGCACCTTGAGGTTTCACCCCAGTAATTCAACTTGTGGAAACACAGACGAACAGAGCTACTACCTTCTAGTTCATTCAATGGATTACAAACATATACGTATTACACACCGATATGTTTGCGCGCACACAGTGTTCACTCCAGCTGAACCACTGTGTATACTGGTGCCAGTGTAGGCCTACATGCCTTCATAATATTCATTTCAGTTCAAATTATACATTGTTTTCCACTATCGAGCCAAAATCTGCCTTTCTGGTAGCAAAATGTTTGAAAATATTGGTACGGCCCCTTGCATTCCTAGACCTCATATTTTATTGGCACCCTCCTATCTTTACATCAGCACCTGTAGGCATAATTACCCCCACCACAGACATAACTACCCCTGTGGAACCTTGAGCAGCTGAACGAACCAAACTATCGTATAGCCTTTCTTTCTGTTAGACACTGTTCCACAAATTTATGTACTGTGTCCAAGATCTGTATATCCCCATGGGAATAGTGTGGTAACCTGTGGCAGAGACCTGGTGGGGGCGAAGCGTGATTGTTGGAATCTCGCACAACAACACCAAGTCCGAGCATTCATTGGCAACATAATGAACACTCCGATTTGGTGTTGATTGGGGCCTATGAGGGACATTGTGTGAGTTGCGATCTGAAAGGCTTCCAGAAGCGACCTGCTTAATGGTGACTGCAGACATTAGTTAAGGCATCACCATGGATGAATTACTCCATGGTATCACGCAACATGCGCAACAAATGTTACATGCTTTGCGATGTTTATTTAGGTTACCTTCACACCTGCAAAGTTTTTCTGTTGTGCTGAAACCCATTTCCAGCCCCAGAAGCGTGTTTCCCAGGCCCAGGTGCCATCGAGGTGCCAACGATGAGGGTTGGTGAATCGTTGTCATTTATTACACTTTGTCGACGTTTTCTGAACAGACATGAATTATTGACATAACTTCCATTAAACCCGGTAAGTTTGAGACTTTGGTGTAAAGAAAACTGTGGAAAGTATCCGGGATGCATAAAAAAAGCAATGAATGCACTCATGTGCCTATGCGCAGTAGGGGGTCACAAAGAAAATCGAGTTCATTGACCAGATACTGAGTAGCCTTCTGATTGGATAATTTCCCGTTCTGTTATTTTCTGTATTCACATGTGTTTATGGTAAGAGCTGCCTGATGCTCATTATCTTAAATGTACAAAATAATTTTGCCAGTTCCTTTATAATACGAGATAAAACCGCTGCTGGTACTCCGTGAAGGAGAACAGTTTACAGAAATATATACCGGTGCATGACATCAAATTCAAAATCTGTGTCTCCTTTGGCCTTTGGCCTCAGGCTTAGGAGATACAGTTGTCATCCACTGGTGCATATTTCTGTACCCTGGGCTCTTTCACAGAGTAACTAATACTATCCCGCACAAATTTTGTGGATAGGGTTTTGTATTCAGCCAAATACACATAAAATTGCCAACTGCGTGCACTCCTATTGCCATAAACAGCCTATTCATCTGGTATTTAACACGGATATATAAAACAACGGCTGAACAATGTTCCTGTAAACGACAATTACATACCCTGCTCGTCACATCTTAATGACCCGAGTCAACCAGGTCAACCTCAAGTCCCAAACAACTTCTACATGCTTTAAAATTTAATCTGGTCTTTCAAAATCTGAAATGGCCTACAAGTTTTCAACATGGTAGACGTTTGAATTCCTTGTAATTTTAAAGTGAACTTATACGATACAGATCCAATGCAAAGGATTTTCCACATCTGTCCAAACTTAGCCAACAAAAAGCGTGCAAATTAGGGTCCTTTTAACTATTCCATGATCTTAACCAACCCCTATTAAAATACAGTAGAATTTCCCTATTAAGACCACCTATGGAACTGAAAAATGAGGTATTATTAGGGCAGTGGTCTGAATGGGTTAATAATTTAATGATAAACAAAACGTTTCTGTAAAGTGGTGGTCTTAATATAGAAATGGTCTTTTATGGAGGTGGTCTTAAGTGGAATATATACCATATGTTCTTTTCCTTTATGCAACACACTAAATTTATCATTGATGTGGTTTAATTTCATATCTGTTAAGAATCTTTGGAAGGAGTAATAGGCACCTTACTTTCTAATTGGCTTAAACAAGATCAGGTTTTATGACAACCAACCAAATAGGAGATACACATATTAATTTCCTGCCACAACTGCATACCTGATTACCTAGTCTCACTTGGCGAGGTATGGCTAGGTATGGCGAGATACGGGTCGGTACCTGTAGGGACAAGCGGGATATTACTAATATTTTGGAAATAAAGTATATTTATTAAAGGCGGATGGAATTGTTTCTTTATATATGACTCGGGAAGTACTAGATGAATACCAGTTTGGCATTTGTAAACTCAAATTTCCCCAAAACGCTAATTTCGTGAGAAATGAACATATGGGCCCTGTCTCTAACAGTGATGTGACCCGCACGTCTCGTGATCGCCTGGCGTCAAACCCGTGCTTTGTAGCGGGAAATTAATACGGCGTATTGCCCCAACGTAACTGTTATCGAAGGCGTAGACTCGACGCGTGAGGAGGGCTTTGCTACAGAGTATTACACTAATTACACATCAGTCACGCATTGTTTCGAACTATGTGCATACCGGTACGTGGCCAAACGGAACCACCAGAAGCTAAAGAAGGCACAATTACCTTTTCTATAAGTTGTCACCCTTTTAAAATTTTCAAAGGACGCCCGAGTGCTGTATCCATAACCACGAAAACGGGGAATTTTCTGCTCAAGATATCACTTTATCAGTTGATATATTGTGCATCTTTGACTAACTCACGGAACTTAATTCGTAAATACTCAGATGAAGGGCATTCATCCAGTTAGATGTCACGTAAAAACCGTTTTATGCTATTGCCAACTATCACCTGCAGATTCATCAACACAGGTGAACGTCCATGACATTTTTTATGCTTTACTCGCACAGATTTATACATGTCAACAGGCTGGGACATTTATAATTTGTGGAGATTTCAACAGCAGAGTGGAAAAAAGACAATGACTTTATAGAGGGGTTCAAAATATCCCGCACAGATATACTTGATGAGACCGAAAATACATCTGGCACATATTTCTGTGACGTGTCAACAGATTTCTTCAAACTGTTGTATGCTAAATAGTCGTGGGAATAAAGGCAAAGAATGATCTTTTAATCACCGTTGTCAATCCGTGGTAGACGAATGTGTGGTACCATTTGAGCTTTGGACCACTTCTCTGAGTTTGACGTTCTAAGACCAAGTACGCTCTTTAACAGCTCGCAATGCACATCGTTTGGTGTCCAACACACGGAAAACCGGACCACATGGCATTTAAATGGTCAGCTGACTTGGTTAACACGGGATTCCTGAGTACTACTGTGAGTGCAGAAACCACACAAACGGTGATTTAGATAAAGTACGTTACAGAAAAAAACAACAAAAAACAAAAAACAAAAAAAAAAAAAAAAAAAAAAAACATATTCGACGGTTTTATGTCCAACGTTAATGTGCACGAAGACATTCAGAGCCTGATGGGACTTATTGACAGTGCAAACCTTGTGCAGTTGGAAGTGAATGAAGCATATAATAACTTTTGTGACATCCTGAAAACGGAAATGGGCATTAATTCACCGACGAAAACGACACAGATAAAAAGTGGACTAAGTAACAAAAGAAGGAGATTAAAAAGACGGTGTTGGTGTGAAGAATTGACATTGTTTTTGAAAAACGTATGTGACTCCGAGGAGTAATGGCGCCAGGCAAGA
Source organism: Hermodice carunculata (assembly GCA_964020975.1). Taxonomy (NCBI): domain Eukaryota; kingdom Metazoa; phylum Annelida; class Polychaeta; order Eunicida; family Amphinomidae; genus Hermodice; species Hermodice carunculata. The sequence goes on from OZ026627.1 coordinate 11,422,077, forward strand.
CCTGAATAGAACACAAGTTAAAGGCAAACATGAGGCAGCACCAAAAGCTGTTTGACAGAAAATTACATTCAGCCAAGAGAACTTTTTGGGCCAGACAACAACAAAATATTTTGAACTCATATTGCCACGATACGAAACAATTCCAAAAGGAAACTGGTCAGCTAGGCAGTGGTTTTGATGGACAAAACAATCCATTTGAGATAGATGTTACAGTCGCCAGAAGTCCTAGAATGGGCCTAAATAAATGAAAAAAGAAATTTCAAAGTCTGCTGAATCCGGACATGGACCTTCCAGTGTGAGACACCCTTCCACAAGCGAGTCTCTATAAAAATCCAGACGAGTATACACAAGTGCGAGACATTCTTGACAGACCAATTCGAAAAAAGAAAATAATAATAATTAGAGCTTTGAACAAAACCAAAAACCAAAAACAAAAAAACCTGCAAAGCGCCGGCAGGTGTGGATGTCATTTCAACTGAGGTGCTTAAGAATCCCCTGGCTATTGACGTTTTACATGAATTATTTGATCGTTGCTTGAACGTCGGGGAAAACTGCAGACCTGTGGCAAAAAGGGATTATCCTTTAAACACCGGAGGAATTTTCATTGGCATCTACTGTGGCGAGACGCTATGGTTCTGTTCTGAATGCAATGTTACAATCAGGGAGAGAGGAAAATGGAGTATTTCCTGATGAGCAGCGAGGTTTTAGAAAGGACCGAAGCTGCACAGACCATAAACGTGTTGTAGCAAATGTCACAGAAACGCGAAAGAAACAAAGATATGCAACCTTTGCTACATTTGTTGACTTTTGTAAAGCATATCATCGCACCAGAAGAGATCTAGTATGGCATAAATTTGACCTGTGTGGTAGCCAGAGAAACATGTTACATTGTCTGCAATCACTCTATTCGAATGTGACGTGTTCTATCAGATTTAATGGATTTCAATCGGACTATTTTCCTCGAAATGTGGTCTAACGCAAGGTTGCAATATTTCGCCGATTATCTTCACCTTGTAAGCAAGTGGGCCCGCCGCTGTACTACTCGGTTCAACCACCAGGCAAATTGGTCGTGAAGGATCGGGTGGAACCACTCTATGGAACACCTTCACTGAGAAGCGGTGGGAGGTTTTAAACCGAGAACGGGCCATACGTGGCGACGGACTCAATAAATTGTGTGTGGCTAAATCATTCAAACACAGCATTACAATACAACTAAAACATAAAAAGCTCTAGCTATGTTTAGATGTGGCGTTGTCCCTACACAAATTGGAACTGGACAATATGGACCTAATCGTGGTCCTGTAGGTTAGACAAAGGGTTTGCCTATTTTGCGTCAACGAAGTAGAAGTTGAACACCATGTATTATGTAAATGTAATATCAATGAAAGGAAATCACGCTTTGATTAAGTCTACAGCATCAAGGGAACCAAATTTTGATAACTTTAGTGAAAATGAGCAGTTAGGCCTACAATGGGAATTTGGACACCAGGATAGTGGCATTGTGAAATGTTTTGCCAAAGCCCTATGGTCATGTTTGCACAGGAGAAAATCGTCCTTCATCCACGTCTTGTAAATGTTTGTCTGTCTCTCAGAGCTCTATACAGAGCCGCTGCATGTTTGTAATGTTTTTATTGTACCTTTCAGCATAAAATATATTGCAAGTGAGACATGAATAAATAAATAAATAAATAAATAAATAAATAAATAATGTATGGGCTGTGTTGCTGAAAAGAGCTAACTGTTGAAATTAAACAATTGTATATGCGATGTGGATGCCGAAGGTAGTTTCAATCAAAGCAGCCGTGAACCCTCAGATCATAATTAGCAATGGGCTTAATTATGATGTTGTGGCGGATATAATAGACCGGAGCTGTTAAGACAAGCATGTGGGAGAATTATTGAGGATAAAATGGTCAATTTCTTGGTGCTTCACGATCGAAGTCCCAGGGCGGAAACTGTGAGCAAAACCCAAATGAAAGAAGCCGGGACCTCAGTACACTATACATAGCGTGATCCACAAAATTTACCCTGAACAAGTTTCAGCGGCTGCGACGGCATAAAGCAAAACTACCTATATATGTCCATGTTATTATCTCTTAAATTAGTAACATTCCAATGTCAAAATAATATTTATTTTGAGACGACTGCCGTACAAAGGATGTACACATTGTGTTCTGGCTAGTTAATATACACAAACTCTTAATGCTGTGTTAAATAATATTTGCCACTCCTATAAAACCCGCCGGTACTTTGCCTTATTGTCTGCTGGATTTTTGATGAGCCTGGCTTGTTTTTTATCAGCTATGCATTTTGGACCTGTATCCACTAACGGGGAAACCTTCTCCACTAAGCTTTGTTTTTGACACAGTGGGGCGCTTCGCACTCAGCCTATTGCTGACCCTGAACTCACTGCCTCAATGCGACTTCAGTTTCTGATACAAAACCCGTATTCTGGAGCCTACAACGGGTATAAAGTGAAAAGACCACGGTCACACTAAGTGGGACTGCGGGCGCGAGAACACGCGCTCGAGTTGCCTCGTGGAGGACGCTCAAAAACCAGAGGCAGTGTGTTGGAACTCTGGGATCCCTAGCCACACAAAGCGTTGACCTGCGTGCCTGGGCGTGCTGCAGACACAGTCACCCTGTCATCTGCCATGGCTGTGGCAAAAAGATCATCAAGTGAACCGGTGCGCTGATCCCAATAGACATACCACGCCGGAATAGGAAGCAGGCAAAGAGGACAGGACTGATGTACAGAGTCAGTACAGTGGATATCTTCGGCGAAGCGTTTTGTCCTAGGATGTCTAATAAACTTTGTCGTTCTACACAGAAGCTACGTCCTATTTTCATTCCCATGTGTTGGTGCAGAAAGTTGCCAAAATAATAGAAATGGCGCACCTTCACAACTCAACTTGGTCGAGTGCGCGGCACACGCAGTAGCGCGTATGAATATCTAATCTTACTTTACAGTCATTCGGTCTTCAGCAACGAGGTAAACGAAATAGTAAATTTAACGTTGCGGCCAGTGGCAGCAATATTATAAAAATAATCCACAGACTCATATTAAACTTAGAGAAAATATTGAGATATAAATTACAGATTGTCATTTTATTAACAAAAAGGCAGCATTTTAGGGGGGGGGTTGCTTTTTGTTTGTTTGTTTGTTTGTTTGTTTTTTTGTTTGTTTGTTTGTTTTTTTGGTTTTTGATTGGTTATTCTTTACGCCTTTGTTACTTGTCAAGACACAAGTATTGACTGGGGTATTAATTATTTGTGTTTGATGTTTTGTTTATTTGTGCTTGTATTGTGTCTCTGTATGTATAGCTAAATATTGCAAATGTAATTGTAATGCAGCTAATAAAGTTCATTTCATTTCATGATGCCTAACAAACAATGAAAAAAAAAACTAGTCTGCTGAGTATGGATCGAAGATGAGACATAATATATCATGAGTGATGCACTGAAGTAGTTCGTTCACATGCCTAACAAAAAAGTGTTTACCGGAGCTAGACATGGGAGGTACGTAAAACGCGCGAGCACGCGGTGATTAGAAAGGACCGAAGCTGCACAGACCATAAACGTGTTGTAACAAATAAATAAATACTGCGAATAAACTGTCTATCGTAGGCGTCATCGAGGAAGCAAAAAGAAAAAGAACTAGAAAAGATTATTTTCTGCAAATCAGTGTGTGTGTCTTCATAGTATATTGGTATGGCTAATCCATAACACAGGAGTAGGAGTTGGAATGGCATCTCTATCTATTATAGCTTTGTAGTTATTCAAGATTTACAATTTCTAATGGTGTTACTTAGCATAATTCAAATTGCCAAAACTTTCGTAATTTTTTCGTTAGGTGCGCAATGGTCCACAACTCCCTAGTAGAAGTTGGAATGACATCTCTATCTATTATAGTGTTGAAGATATTCAAGATTGATAATTTCAAATACTGCTAATTAGCATAATTTAAATTGCTACAACTTTTGTTTTAGATTCATTACATGCGCAATGGCCAATAATCCCCTTGTAGAAGCTGACATCACATCTCTATCAATTATACTTTTGGAGATATTCAAGATTTAAAATTTCAAATGCCCCTAATTTGCATAATTTTAAACAGTTTTATTCCTCTGTACAAAAAGGCCCAACTCCTCGTATGGAGGTACAATCATGCCAAGTTTGGAGTTTCTATGTATGATAATGTCAGAGAAAAGTGTCGGACAAATTCGCTGGTAAAAGAAAGAAAGAAAGAAACAAAGAAAGAAAGAGAGCGAGAGAGAGAGAAAGAAAGAAAGAAAGAAAGAAAGAAAGAAAGAAAGAAAGAAAGAAAGAAAGAAAGAAAGAAAGAAAGAAAGAAAGAAAGAAAGAAAGAAAGAAAGAATTTTAGGAAAAACAGAAAAGTGTGTGTTGACACACACACACTTTGAATATTCTCCATGGTAAACACAAGCAAAGTGTAGAGCATTTTTTGTAAATTGCAATGTACAGAATCTTAGTCTTACCAAACGATCTAAAATTAATGACGTTTTTTTAAACGTGAGTTTTTAATGTACATCATGAATTGCCAAGAAGATTGTGTACTTGCAAATTTAAACCCCAAGTATACATGCATTGGCATGTCCAGAAAACTTGGTCACAAAAAAGCCGGTGGTGGCATAGGTTTTTACATAAGAAAGTGTGGTGAAATCAATATCCTTAATGACAATGTTTTAAATTAAAAGAACGATGATTTTGAGCGAGTATGGATCACAGTGTCCGTTGAAGATCAGCCAGTAAAGTATGTATAGTTTATTCCCCTAATGATGGCAAAGATAAGGCACTCAGTGAGGACGTAACGAAAGACCTCGTGATGATTCATCTGAATAAGCCTTGGTAAGTTGGAAAAGTAAAGTTATTGAAGCTGCTTAATGGGGAATTGGTTTGAAAACGACAAAAATTAAAGTCTCCTGGCCAGGTGTGGGACGAGGAGATTAGTTGCTGGATTAAAAGATTCTATCGCGAATGGAGAAATTTTGAAAGTGCCACTCTGAAATCATAAATGACCTTCGGAAAGTGCACTTAGAAAGAGATAGTGGAGAGCATGAATTGATTTGGCAAAAAGCAAGTGGAACAGAAAGTCAACGTTATTATTTCTAATTCGAAGAAGGGGTCTGACAGTGGTAAATCATTTTGAAATATGCTGAAACGGCTGAATGTAAATATTAATGAGCCAATTAAGATCGCAGACCCACGTAATAAATCGAGGTTGTTAAGTGACCCGAAAGAAGTTTCTATGGTGATAAAAGAGCACTGGAAAAGCCTTGGCAAACAGAACATCAACATTCCCGGGTTGAAAGGTGTTAAAGCGAGAGTGGAAAGGCTACAATGTCATGCCGGTATAGGATGTATTCATATCTAAATGCAGTCCTAATATAACACCTATTGAGCAAAAGAGGGAGCCACTTGCATCAGGGCAGATCCATGTATTTAGCATGGTCAAAAGGACTTTCTCAACAAAATGAACAACACAAACACAGAATAATCTTAAGAAAAAGTATTAACATATATTTGAAACATGAAGGATGCCTAAATTGATTAGAAATGGGCTCTCTTTTGGTTGAAAATGTGTTATTTATGGATATTTATGTAATACATAATACAAATCTCCCAGATCATGGTGGAAGCATCAGTCCATTGCCCAGGCAACACACGAAGTGTGCAGGATCGCAGTTAGATATGAATGTCTGGCGTTACCTTCCTAACTTTTGATGAAGAAAATACTGCTGATGCCATTAAAGGGTTGAAGAATGGGAAAGCGTGTAGTTTCAACAGAATCCCGAATAAATTTATGAAAAATGATGGAAGTATTTTTATTACTTCTTTGGTAAAGTTATCTAATCTATTTCAATTATTTGAAAGTTTTCCTAATAATTGGTTCCGTGGGATCGTTAATAAACCATTTCGCAAAAAAAAAGGCAAGAGGGATGATCTAGATAATTATAGGGACATGGTCATAACCTCTAATGTTTACAAGGTTTTTTTGCAGTGGTGGTAGAGCACCAATAATATTCATGAATTTCTTGGAAGATAAACAGATACTTGGTGACCTCCATGTGACCTATAGGAGAGGATGCAAGACTGAAGACCATACTTTTTTATTAACACTGACTTACAGCATGAGAAAAGAAGATAAGAAAGCCTTGGCTTACTTTTTTGGGATATATCCAAAGCTTTCGATAGGATTTCCAGGGGTCATTTGTTTTATAACTTACGGGACCTCAGTGCGCAAGGCAAACCTTGGTAAATTACTTATAAAGTTATATGCTAAGGAAGAAAATAAAGTAATTTTTGGTCAGTATTAAACTGATTGGTTTGATGTAACTAATGGGGTAAAGCAAGGCTGTAGTCTCTCACCAACTTTGTTCACTACGGCGATGACCGACTGAATTGAGATGTTGCAAAAGGAAAACTTAGAAGTTAAGTGCATTAACCAGACAATACCTGCTTTGTTACAGCCTGATGATGTCATTGTATTGGCAGTAAAAGAAATGTAGTTATCGAAAATGTTATCTGTCACAAATAATTTTGCAGTGAAATGGGGCATAAAATTCAATGGTGAGGAATTTAGAAGTAATGATTATTGGCCGAAGATTTGATCCCGGTAACAGATGGATATTGGGAAAAAAATTCATTGAGGAATGTAATATTTAGAAATATTTGAGTGTATTGTTTTCAGGAGGTTTGTCTGATTTAGGCCATATTAAGAAGTTCTTAATTCCTAAAGCAAGAAGGTTACGTGGTTATATTAATAGTAGTATTTTGGCGAAGTACCATAATGTAAACAGTGTATCTTTTGGAGACACTTTATACGAAAGTTACCAAACCATCATTTCTCCATGGTAGTGGGGTGTGGCTGGGTAGTACCGATACTAGTAAGAAAATAAAATAATGCGATCTCTGCAATATGGCATAGCACAGGCAGTTTTGCAGCCGACGAATGCAGGCTTAACTACCATTCTTTGAAACACAAGTTTGGAAATAACAGACTTTTGTAAACTGGTGGTTTTGAAAATGGTTTCTGGGTACCAACAAAGTAGATAGGTTTCATGCCCATACTGCAAAGAGATTAAAGATCTTTTTGATAAGACTGGTATGGATTGGGCGATGATCTGCAATAATGGAGATTGGCTAACGTAGGCCTATATAAGAGACTCAAATTCCAATACACTGCACCGCTATATACTATAGATTATAGCATGCATTGTTGATGATGTGAAGTATATCAACGAGCACTGGATGCCATAATATAGCAGAACGATTGAGCAAAGCGAACGAGTCCTGCTATATGGTATCCAGTGTGAGTTGATTACTTCATATCTTCTACAAAGCATGCTATAAAATTTTTATCTCATGTTTGGGTCGATTTGTACATTTCAATACAAAAAGCAAAAATAAGAGCGACATCTGCAGAAAGTGTTACTCCTCATAACACAATTACTAATGAAACCGGAAGAGTACCATACTACCTATACATCATATCGTGGCACTGTAGCTTTTAGGCCTATGATACCGTATTTATACAAGCCTGTTATGGTACTTAAATCGACCCAAACATGAGTTCTTTGGCCATATATATTCGCTTCAAATTTTCAACCTCTGCAGAGAAATATATTTTAATATTTAGGATTTCTGGGGAGCCCAATTAAAAGCTGGTGCTGCCACCTTAAGACGTAATGCCGACTGTGAACTTTGGGGCAAGAGTGAAGGGAATAGTAGGGGTTTTTTTGTCACTCGAATAGGGCAGGGAACATTTTTTATTTCTTTACAACAAGTCCTAGGTATTGTGATCAAAGAAATATTTTATTTACATATATTGAAGAAAATTGACTGAATATAGTTTATCCGAACCCTAGGCGAGTTTCATTGTCTCATCGCTGAATACAAAGTGATGTTTTCTTAGTGACATGGTGCAGCACCAAAGCTACTACCAGGCATACTGTGTCTTCGATAGTGCATGCCGCTAATTTTCAATAAATCCCATTGGTAGACGTGCCCAAGATGACTGATGTGTGGGACCCACTGTCCATTCAAAATGCGCATACTTGTTTTACAGTATTTTGCTATCTGGTTGACATTTCATCTATATTTTATTTGTATAACAGGTAGCACTGTGTAACCATGGTTACACATAGCCATTTGGCATATGTATATGTAAATTATGATTTGACAACAGGAATTGACCTAAAGCATATAATATTACATATTTTTGAAATCCTCAGACTACAAACAACATTATTATGTACATAGTTCATTATTTTCAATATTATCCAAGCTAATTAACATAAATATATGGTATTCAAAATGGCTGCAACATAATTTTTGAAGAAAAACTTTATATTTTTGAGAAAAAAAAATCATCTAGGGCTTCTAGTTTTTTTTTTCCATATAAATAAAAATACTAATGAGATAAGACCAGATAATAAAGGCAGAGGTCCTTAGCTACATTTTGATATACACTATGTCACCAGTTCCATGTCATACACATGTATATCATAATTATGACTCTGATAAACAACCTGAAGCATGCAAAGCTATATGGGCCATGTTGTATAAAGATGAAAAGCACACGACCTTCGACCCCGTTTCAAGGTCATATGCCAGCTGGCGGTCTCTACCCACTCCTTATGGCATAAAACGAGACATACTTATCAACTAACTATCTCATTCGACCAAGACATATGAAAAGAATATATTTGGTGTTGTTCAGCTTTTATTATGTTAATTATATGCAAATTATGTGTGTGGGGGTCGAAATTTCGGTCTACCAGTTTCATAAGGTTTAAAATCCATGAAAGTTGTACGGGGATAACTTGGAAACTGTGGACTGTATCACATCCACAAGCAAAGTAAAACAGCAACACAATCTTGGCACAGGAGCCAGGAAGGTGACGTGGGTCTGTATATGAACACTTTCTGGACAGCAACATTCTTTGAACACTAGCCAAGAGACCTTTGTCAACAGCATGCCTTTGAGAACAGCTGCAATCAGGTCATGTACTTATTGGCCATGGATGGCTCAGCTGGGGGAATGGTGAACTCGTTCTTTTTCTGCTCCGTAAAGGGCTGCACTGCCAGGCTTCCCCGTTTGTGCAATAGGAAAGGTCAGAATTAGCTCTGAAGCGTGTATTCGCCCCAATGCACAACCAGATACACAAAAATTTGGAGGGCTAGAGCTACGTATTCCCATTGGTTTGCATGTTAAAGTGACCTTAAATTAATTGGTCACTTTAGTATCTGTGGTTATATGGTTTTTATGAGGTATTTAGGTACTCATCTATATTTACTGTGCAAAATTTGGTGTCTCTGTGTGCAATTGTTTTCAAGTTAAGTTGCAAATTACAATGTTAAGTAATGGGAAAACACAACCCTAGCCCTCCAGAGACTGCAGTGCCCTCTTTTAGCCAGGGCTAGAACTTTCTGTTCTTGTCCCTACCTACTGGATATCCCGGTCTTGTAATTTAGATCTTTCCAATTGTTCGCAATGTTGGGAGCAACGATCTTTTGTACACAGTAAAAATAATCATTTTACACAAAATATCAATGTTAGAAATTGATTTGCAACAGTTAATTTCTCTTATTGTTTTTCCCAGATTGTCTATAGATGAGCAGAAATAAACCAGAACAATCCACAGCTTGACAAATGTATACTTTTCAATATTTGCCCAAATGCTATCTTTTCCCAAATTTAGCACATATTAAATGTTAACAGAATTTAAATTTTCACTTGTCCAGATAGAAAATGTACTTGCCTGCAAAACATTTCTTGCCTTAAAGTAAAGTCCTGCAATCTCCCAAGCAAATCCAGCACTCTTTCAAGTCACTCCCCAGCTTTATAAATATGTAAATAATTATCAATCTGCCACAGGAGATGGGTGAAGCTTTTTAATTTCTAAATGACTTGCAGATTTAGGTTTGGAATGCATAAATAAGACATCAACACTGATAATACTGTTCACATTTTGTTGTTTTTTATTGCAAAACATCACTCTGACACTGATTGTACACACAACCAATGCATAGGTTTGCAAGACCCAAAAAGCTGCAATACACAAGTGCTGGTGTGTAAGAAGTGGTATTCATATCAAGTGTGATCCTGTGCTGCCCCCTGGGTTTCAGCATGGGACCTGACAGGGAGGAGGGCTGATTCTTGTATGAAAGGGGCAACTACACCACCTTAGTGTGCCACGAGGCATAATGACTCTGGCATAGCTGCTAGAACAGCTACAGGACACTGACAAAGAGGGAGAAAATTTGTAATGGTTCAGTTATTATTTGCATTTTAATCTCTCCGTGGTTGGTGCCCCAAGGTGTCCCAGCAGCTAGACTAGGGTCATTACATCATGTGATTTACTAGCTGGAGCTTTAGCCCCTTTAAACAGGACCAGATGAGCTTAAATCATAAAACAGCTTGAGACAAAAAAAAGCTTACAAAAAGTCATTCCTTAAATTTTCCACCACACAAGATGCTTAAAATATACAGAAATTTTCATCAGTGTGGTAGAGATAGTCCTTTTTCTGAATGGATAAGTAGCATGACTGGCACAAGAGCTCTTACCATGGCAACAGCAGTTTGTTTGCCTAGCAACTCAGGGGGCCAGAGCAGGTTTGCAGTTAATATGGATGAATGTGAACACTTCCTATTGGCAAGGCAGCGCGGGTCTGCATATAATGGAAAGAAGCCTATCCCAGGGCTTCCGAGCACTTCTGTATCAAATCTTGAAGGAAACTCAAGGAAAATGCTCCAATTTTGGTAGATTCTAAAAGTTCCATTTATTATAAAGGCAAGTATTATAAAAAATTCCATAGCCTCTAAAATTTTACAACTTCCAAACATGAAAACTTCTGTAGATCTACCAACAAATGCGCAGTTTTGGAACTTTTGCAATCCCTAGTGCAGGCTGAGCTACAGGTAAAGTAAAACCTGACTTCAAAGACTGCAGCTGGGGATGCATCAATAGTGGTCTGTGAAGGCAGGTGGTCTTTCATAAAGACCCAGTCATATCATTTCATGACATGAATATCTTTTGTCTAAAGCCACAAATGGCTGATTAATGGGTTGCATGCCAATGCAACAAAAAAAATATTGACTGAAGCCTCTCACACTTGCAGTTCGAGTAGGTTTTGTCAGTTCGCTTTTGGCACATATGTTGTATTTGAACAAGTACTGCACTTTTATGCAATTCACTGTCTCTGATTGGCATACTTTATTGTACGTCATCACTGAAACGACTGTGTTTGTTTTGCAGCCCAGCATTCAACATAAGCTTGTAGGGGCAGATCTATACTTCATAAATTTGTAGCCAAAACTGGAAATATAAGCATAATCAACAACTATTTTGTCACAGCCCTTGAACAATTCATTTCAAAATATCTTAGCCTTTTACACATTTCATTAGCCAAATCCAAGAAACATTACCTTGTGGCTAATTGGCTGATGGTTACAGCGGCCTGACTTGTGTTGCACCAGGAAACCTGGTCTAGGGCGATGGCACTTTTTGTTGAACACATACGAACAGATCATGTGTATCATAATACATGTATATAGTTACGTATATACATATATATACATACACATATATATACATACATATATATACATATATATATATATATACATATATATATATATATATATATATATATATATATATATATATATATATATCCCCACAAGGTGGCAGTACTGCAAGGTGTACTTGCAAATGGGCTGACACTGATCATAGATGTCCATAACTGTGATGGGGCAGTGGTTCTATGCCCATAGCATTTTGCAGAAATTTATCCAAGAACCCTTTCTGCCATGAGGTTCTGCTAGATGTAGTATCACCTCATGTTCTTTCAGTGTCATTTTACCAGTCACGTGAGACAATGTCTTCTAAGACTGCTTTTGTAACAACACTGGTGTCCCATGCATGCGGTACTATTATGCACAGATGAATACTGGGGCTTTCAAGCATTCAAGGCACCGGTAGGTCTGAGGTTGAAGTACTGGGTACAGGATCTACATCCATTGGTGATGGCAGATCTGACGATCCTGCTGATGTGGATGCAGGAATGCAAGGCTCTGGGTCCATACTCTCTGTCTTTATGTCTTGCTGGCCAGCCTGAAAAGCAAATGCGTAATAAATGAGTTTCAGTTTTATGTACATACTGTCTGGAGCAAGAAGACAACAAGGCAATGGTAATGCACTAAATATGGAGCACAAATCACAGGGCGCCTTGGGGCAAGTGCTTTGTAATTTTTAGAGCCTGGAATTTCGAATGTCTAGGGCAAGAAAACACACAAATTGGTGAACTCTAAATGCACAAATATAGAAATTGGTGAGCCCTAAATGCAGGAATACAGAAATTGGTGAACTCTAAATGCATTATTCTAGAAATTGGTGAACCCTAAATGCACGGACATACAAACTGGCAACCCCTAAATACACTATAATGAAAATTGGGTCAGGCCTGAATGCACTATCATGTACTCATATATATACAACTACATTGTATAATTCACTGTCCAAGATTTCTAGCCGTGGATCATTTTTGCAGTATCATGTAAGTAACTTTCATTTTTTCATCTGAAAATAATGTGGACAAGGTACATTCTTTACATCTTCCCTTTTCACAAAAAAAAAAAGGGGGGTGGCCTTTTCAACTGTAGGTGAATCTCTGGGATGAGTGATACACCACTGCCATGATGCAATACATATCGGGATACATTGCTCACAATATTAATATTTACATTTGGTGATTGGTTTATAAATATGAGAGAATTCCCCATATTCCGTCTTTGGTATCTTTCCTGATCACCAAACAGGGATACAAATTCTGTCTACCTGTTTTGTGATCAGGCTCATGGAGAGTAATGAGCACCGTCAGGGGTATAATACTTTAGCCTCATTTTGGACTTGGCATGAGCCTCTGTTGTCGTCTGCAAGGGGCAATGACCACTGTAGATATGATTACTGTCAGAGATATCTGTTATTCAAGTAAACCTGGTGAAAAATGTTCAAAACTTGAAATGTCTAATTTGACCTAGTTAAGCTGGATTTGGAATTGAAAGACCACAAAAGTATAAGCAAGGAGCCCAGAATGGGATTCTGGGATTCTTGATGCAGACAAATTTAAGGCAAATTAACCATCCTGATCTCCAGGTCCTATGATAAGTCCTTGAAATCATGTCTCAGCTGAGCTGGCCCTGCTTCATTTACATTAATTCTTTGTTGTTTACAAAGTTGGGGTTTTCGTTTTGTATCACATTGAATCATTTTTTTCTTGGTTCATACTGTGTATAGCATTTTAAGCCTATTATGCGTTGAAGCATCGGTTACTTGTTTCACCTCTATAGATGATGGTGTCCCCCTCCTCCCCCTCCCAAAACAATACAGTCATTTTTTAGCACAAGTAATATACAAGTAATCCACTGGGTCTGTGCCACAAGACTATAATATTCCCATAGAGGATTAGCATGGTTACATATACTGTCATGGACAACTATCAACCAATGACATAACACAAGCTGTGTTTCCTCATTTAATTACTGAAATGTTTTATTCTATGTATTGAGAATGAATTATCATTTTCTAGAGTGAAATTCAAAAGTAGTAACTCACTGTAGATCACATGACCTATACATTGTTACAAGTAAAATGTGATGTCGCTGCATCACTAACTTGATGCACCGACATTTAGATAAAATCAAATGTATGCCAGTGATGTTTGACTATACGTCATGCATGACATGACATAATTGTGAGGAACGAAACAAACATGGCACACCAGGTCGGCGTTGAAAGTAGGCCTAAGGAATCTTTTTTACGATGAATACCCAACTTAACATACAATAAACAAAATTTACATAGCTGGAGAGTCAGTTACTATTTTTCTCGCACTCGGGATTGTTGCTGGTGTGAAAAATCCCTCGTGACCTGCAGTCATATGCGACTTTCTCCACCAACAACGATCTCTCGTGAGAGGGAATTAGTAACTCACTCTCGGCCATGTAAAATTCTTTATTTAACCAATGACCAAACATATGCTGTTTCATCAATGATGTAATTAAAACCATGCTATGTTTTCCCACTGACGAAACATTTTAGGCAGTGATCAAAATTAATATACATGAGCGCCATTTTCTCATATACTTCAGGCAAATGATTTTGGACGGTGTTGTTCATTTTGACATACAGAGATACTTTGGTAGACACATAAGTTGTGTGTTTCATTTCCAAATTTAGTAGTTCTAGCCCCAATGCAATCTGAACATAGAAACAAAAATTTTTCATTGTTAACATGTGTAGTCAATGCATCATTTTAACCTTTGGATCTCGATTACTGACAATACATCTGCTCGAAGGTATCTGTTCCACACAGATATTTCTGTACAATAGGACAGTTTTACCACAAATTATTCAAAATTAAAGTTTAATGTTCAAAATGTTGGTCTGAATTTGAAGATCACATTCAGAAAATTTTGAAAGTGCTCTGGACACTTAACAGGAAACTCACTGTTGAACTGGCGTCTCTGACATCTGCCTCCAGGTGGGGCTGCTGTACATCAGGCAGTTCAGTCACCTCACTGACCACATCAATAGGCAGCTGACAGTCCTGTTGGTCAAGGCCCTGTAAATCAACACCACTTGTTTACTAATTTAATGCACATAGCAGAACATATTACTTATTCTAATGTTTCTGTGTATAGGATATTAGATGGCCAAGTCACACTCAGTCCACACTTCACACTTGACTGTTTACTACCACTGTACAAAAAGGACATCTAGCAGTTACTGGAGAAACTACAATAACCAGGTTTGCATATCCTGGGGCATGGGAATCTTAGAATTTATAAGTTTATCCTAGCAAATAATTTATAGATCTATATTTTTTTTGTCTTAATATCTGCTCACAATTATACTGGGGTAATTAAATACATTGTAACACCAAATTAGGCCCTTTTCAAAGTCTCAAATTATATGATGGCTACATAAAAGCCTTTAAAGATCAAAATGGACCTGTCATGAGTGCAAGGACACTCGTTTAAAGTGCTTGTACACATTATGCTCATGCTCACATTTTAACAAAAATCTGAAAAATTATAAGAAATTTTGTTTGAGTGCAATTAAATAAAAGGAATTCTCTTTGCCAGACTTGACATCATGTTAATGCAATTATAAACTGTAAGGTGTAGTCACACTGACAGTGTTCTGTTCAGTGATATTAAAGTGCTTTCATTTTGAATGCTAATGACCAACATTTAGATGCAAATCAAACTTGTATTAGAAGTGACAGGTGGCACCATCTGGAGGCCATTTTTGGATTTTTAAAATAGCGTATGTGTCCAACTTGATTTTTTCTCCTTTTCACTCTTATTTTGCATGAAAGTAAGGCTGTATTTTTTTATATTCTGTTAATCTACTTTGGTCATTTAAAGCTTGGTATCAGGAAACATCTGAAACAAGTACATGTATTACGCCAGAATTTTTAAATCTGAATATTGGTTTATTTCACAGGTGTGAATTATCATCATTACCAACCATGGTTTTAATTCCCATTTTTCCATGCTGGTTCCATCAGGAACACATTAAAGTTCATGAAACATCTGGTACTTTATTTTTAACTCACTGGGGACATTATTTCTCTGATTCGACTTTAAATCATATGTTCACAGTAACTTTTTCAGGAATCCCCTGCTTCTGCCTCATCTACACACCAACTCTGTGGACAGGGTCAGAAAATATAAGCATATCAACTATACAAACATGGTGACTACTGTCAGTATGCAACAGGCTAACATTACTTTTAGCAAAGATGCCTGTGTCCCAAACATATACACCTTATTCCTTTAGGTGCTTACTATTAATACACCTTAACTGAAACTACGGAGAAATCGAGATGCCCATGGGTCTTATGCTCTGCTGAAACATGATGAGATGACCATCGCAAAAACAAACTCATTTCCTAAAATGCAATCTCTCTGTTCAAACATAAGTCAAAGCCAGCCACATTCAGCAACATAAAACTTCCACATGACACACTTTTGTGGTATATTTAGTATCATTAACTTTGTTCTTTCTCAATGTCTTGAATTTAATGACCTTAACTGAAGTGCTTCATGTCCTTAAAAACAGGGCAAGGTCATCCAAAATTCTACAGAATTTGACAACTGGTCTAATACATATTTGGTTAAATTTTATTATTCCACCTCAATTTATCATGACAATAATGAATTTATTTTTTTTGATACAAGTGATGTTAGTTCCAATTACGTCCAGCACTCGCATTATGACTACACACATCATAAGACTTCTGGTCTGTAAAATGTACCTCGAAATGGCACATTGTATATGGATAGATGTAGGCGAAAGAAGGTGCAATGATCGTCAAAAAAAAAGAATGAAATAAATAAAAAGCAGTTCCCGAAATACATTCCCTTTATGGCTTTGAGAAATAGGTCAAGATTATCCACATAATGCAGCATCAAACTTCCACATAATACACATTTATGGTGCATTGGGTATCATTAACCTTAGTCTCACTTAAAATATTGAATCCATTGCATTTTTAAACACTTTTGATTGTCTGCATCTTGCACAATGCTGTAGGTGGCCCCATCAAATTTACTGGTCAGCAGAGATAAAGAGGCACCTTCTTGATGACAGTAACTTGTATGTGGTGGAAGTTAAAAGACTTCTTTTTTTTTTTTGAGTTAAAAGACACAACAACAACAACCCATGAGCCAATAAGGTGGAAGAAGTAATAAGGTTAGCTGGGGTGCATGGTGTGACTAAATGCTGCAAAAATCAAGGGACTATGACTGTGCCTTGTAAACCCACCTCGTCCTCATCCTTCATCTGTGCTAGTGACTTGGGGTCCTGCAGTGGCACGTGAATGGGGCACAAGAATTCGTCCATGGTGACACACATTGTTGGCCGCCCACAAGCTCCCTCAGCAAACATACACGGCTGGTACAACACTTGATGTGGGTCACGTAATATATCTGTGTTGCAGCTAAGGACACTGAATTCACCATCTTAAGGTGGAGTCATGTTCACATGAGTACAGTACGCTCAGGGCAGGAGTACATTCTGCTGTATACTTTTAACAATGTAACAAATGAGGAAGTAATCACTATCTATGGATTTGTCATGGGAAAGTGAAAGAAATAAGGAAACACTTATGTGGAGCGTCCAGTAAGTCCATCCCTTACTGGTCCTCACTTAAAACATGCCTACAACTATGACAGTTGTCATTGTTGCTTGCAGCGCTATCACTAAAGGAACAATAAGTCTACTCAGTGGTTTTATTTAACAGAAGAAACATGTCAGTTTTTGTTCCTGAAACAACTGTCCAACGATATAAAATGTTGTCACCAGAGGGCAGGCCTAACCACAGCCAGTCTGTTCATAAACATAAAAGAATTTTTTGGGGTAAAATTGCCCCAAAAGTATTTTCTCTGGTTTTTTTTTGTTTTTTCTTTTTGTGCCTTTTGTTTTGGTTTCTTTGTATTTTTGCTTTTTTGTGCACAGAAAACTTTTAAACTCAGTAAAACGTGGCCCACTTTTCCTGCCCAGTTCCTAATACCTTTGCCTCAAGTCTTACTCTAACTAGAAAGTACATCATTTGCTCCTTTGCAATGCCGAGTAGCAACCTTAGCTCAATGTTACCAGTCAGATATAGTGCCTTTATGTGGCATTTTGGTACACATCTCTCCGTAATTTAGCTCACAAAGGCTCTTTACAATTGAAAGGAGAGACTTCTCCAAGACAAGTCACACAGACAACAACTGACAGACAGAAAAAAAGAACCCAGTGAAAACACTAACGGTAAACAAGGATACGTTCTTGGCAGAACTTGGACAGTGGCACAGTTCTGCCCATACATTTAGAACCAGCTTCTATGTGAATACATTTGGCATAAGCAGGTGGTCTGTAATTGGTTCCCTCTGACACAGCGATCCTACGTTCTTTAGATTGCCTGTGCAGGAGTGCCTCCTAAAAGACAAAATAAACAACGCCTGATCGCCTGGTTGTAATACACTCTATAAGCGGACAAGTTTTAAGCAGTAGCCTGCTGAAATAGGATATCAATATTGGGTTTTATCAGCAGTAACTTAGCAAGTAACAAGTGTGATGACATCCATGGTTACACAGAGACAAAATTAAAGACCAAAATACACAGGTACAGCTCAACAACGAAAGCTTTGGGCCCCTTGTTCCCCGCTTTTGGATATATAACCCGGTAACATTAAAAACTGTCATAATCACTTGACAATGTTATGTTAACAGTCAAAATAGAGTGCAGTGTTTGAACTAAATTTGACCAAAAATCCTACTCCAATTATTGGAGCAATGAACGTAGGTATTTAACCCTTCCTCTGCTATTCATTTTTTTGGTTTAGTAGTTTTTCATGCTGAATTTAATCTTGGGATCACCCCACAATCACGATCTTCAGGGCATCTACATCGACGTTTATTTAGAAAAACAAAGGCACTGTATGCTCATTTCCGGTCAAACAAACTGTGTAGTTTTTGCTGCAGAAACAATTTTGTTGCGTAAATGTGACAATTTTATTTATACAGACTTTTAAATAAACATCTAATCTATTGTTTTCGGTACATTTGCCGATAAAAATTTGCAAAACAGGCTTTAGGTAAGTTTAAGAGCGGTAAAATTGCGTATTTTGTGGCCTCAAACTGCGCATGATTCTTTTGCCGGTTCTAAGCATGTTTGGTATCAATGTAAACGTCAGAAGCTCGTCAATATCATCATGCTGCTTTCCTATTGGCTTAATTCTTGATTCCTGCCCACCAAACGTTGTCATCCTGCATAAGTTTACTATCTCCAAGGTAAAAATCTAAGAATAAAGCCAGCAACATTATAGCACTGCTTCAGTCAGATTCTCATCCTGCTCGGGCGCTGACTGGCTGAAATCATGCAAATAAGTTTTGCACGTGGTCAAGCATACGCAGTGCGCACTATCAACAAACCAGCAAGGTGGAGGCGATCACTCAAGCCAACAGTACTTTTATGTTTTCATGTCATACAAGTACCAAAATTTAGTGACATATTGACAGTACATATCTTGAAAAGATTCAGAATGTCCCAGGTGAACTGCTGAAAGAAACACAGAGTGGAAAACTGCATTAAATCGATGTTTAAATGGGCAGCTTGTGCAACAGGTATGCATTGTCAATCAATTTCTGCGATGGTCCATACTGAATAAAATCTGTGTGTGTTGGTTTTTTCCCATTGTTACCGCAACATTTAGATAATTGTGGTGCTATTACTCAATAGTTACAGTGGAAACCATTCGGTATGCTGCACATCTGTGGGAGAATGCGCCAGGTTGCCATATCTCGGTAATTACGCGCACTGAAAGTTGTTTTTCGCCATATACTACATTGGCGGATAAGCTCGCCTGCAGCGTGGGAGAAGCAAGTTTCTTTAGGCAGATTTTCTTGCCTACAGCAGAGGAAGGGTTAATTAGCAAATTTGGTTATTTTTACAACCACTTTAAACTACACAGAGCCAGAATGTCCCAAAGGATTAAAATCTTGCTTGCTTATAATGGCAGATCTCCCCCCAAAATAAATCATTTCATTTAAAAATGCATAATTTGACATGTATTTGCAAAAATGTCCTAATTTTTACAACAACAAAAAATACTACTTCACCGAGACTTTTCTAGCCTTTTTTTAATCAAAAATCCTCCTAAATGCTACTTTCTGGTCAAAGTCCCACAAAAGTAGGAAAATCCTACTCAGTATAGGCACTCAGAATGTTGCCAGTTGATTAAAATTTTTACAGTTCATCATGTGGGTATTTTTTCAAACATATTGTTAGTAATCAGTCATATTTATAAGACTGTTATCATTTGAAAATGTTCCAATTCTGTCAAAAAAATATGCATACTGCAACTGTATGCAAGCCTACCACATTAAATAAATAAGACTTACTCTTATTTAAATCTGCCCATAGGTGTCTACTTTTCTAGTTAGGTATAGATGTTGTCGACCTCAATGCATCACAAAACAGAAAGGGCCATCAAGATGATACAAGATGTGCCACCTGTTGTGTACAAATAGAACTATCATAAACCTGACATTTCATTCTTGTTGTCAGTATCACTTGGTTGTATATACTTAACCCTCTGGTACCTGTTTATGTTGTTGTTCTTTCAATGCTGTAACCTTCTTCCTTCAACTTTGAAATCACTCAGATTGCGAGGACTAAGAACCATTTTTACACAGGAATCATAATCCAATACACACTCACCTTGCCAAATCTTTTGTGGTATCTTTTGTATGCGACTAGTTTTTCATATTTATCCCTTTGTTCTGGGTCCTCTTTTGCTGCATGTATGCTCCCTTTAAAACAAAAGTTCACAGCTTACTTATCAGCTCCATGCTCCCTCTAAAATAAAAGTTCACAACTAATTTATCAGCTCCACTTCCAGGGCTTGACAGAAAAACTTGAAAATTAATGCCTTTCCACTTTATCCATGGGATGCCAGTGTGGGGCCAAAGTGGTTATTTGTTTTACTGCCCTGTTGGGCTAGAATTTGGAATGGTTGTCTAGTGTATTTGCCACAGTAATCCAGTCTCGGTTCCCTTAAAAATTAATTACTAATTTTTTTTTTCAGTCCTATTTTAATATCAAGCAAACAATGTATACTATAAATAAGCCTAGCTCTGAAACTGAGAAAATACATACAGTTTGGGACTAGTACATGTTGCTAAGGACAGGAGTCAGAGAGTGCATCTTAAAATTTACCTGTGGGTCCAGATTTTACTCACAGATGGTACAAGAAATTTAGTAAGCACGTTTTTTGAAGACAAGCTCACCTAAAGTTTCCTGTTCCAGCTTCCTTGCATGTAAGAACTTGCGTCTCTTCTCTTTAAGGACATGTTGTAACCTCTTAAACTGGTCTATGTAGAGGGACTGCAGTCGTATCAACTTATCTCTGGTAATCAATGCCACTTCTTCAGCATGGTACACACCAGCATGTCTAAAAATATATGATAACACCAATCATCAACTACAAACTGTGTCTTATTACATACTGTCAATTCTTGACAGTAAACCCATAAAAGTTGCATTTGTACCTCATTTTTATGTTGACTGAGCATCGTGACAAAATACTGCATATTGCTTCATTGTTTTGGCAGGAGGTGGGGATATTGGTGCGAGCTTTGCGCCAATTTAAATTTAAACCACGAACATCAAAACAATTGAGTCAATGTAGAAGCTTTACAGTTGTTTGCTTGTCAAAACTAGCAAGACTGCATTTTCAGGCATGTGAGCAGTCAGCTGGAAAAACATTGGAAAATAAATGTGTCTAAGATACCTCCAAATCAAGGAAAGACAAGAGGTTCAAAATAGCTAAACTAATGAGAAATATGCAGGAAATATTTGATCAATTCAGCTGGTATCAGGAGTTAAAATAGCAGAAATCAGCTAAATATGTGGAATATCACATGCCTGATTTCAGTGCATGCCCTTAACTGATCTGTGTACTGGCAGGATAAAAAGAATTTCTACTTTTGGTACAAAAAATTTAATGTTCAAGACCTTGTCAATTTGCCAACTTTAAAAAAGTAGCAAAACTGAAGCCGTTTCCACAGTCCAACATTCTCCATACCGGTGTCTGCATGAGGTACACCCACATTATGCACATCACAACCATGCTGGGCTAAAGTGACAAGACCCTGCCAGTTCTGTCAGTCAAGCAGATCTTTGTGGTCTGGCAGCAGCATATGCTGCTACCTTTCAACTGCTTCATTTTCATGGTATTTTTATCTTAAGGGTTTTGAGTATTTAAGCCATTCCCCTTTAAACCAGCTGGTGGTCAAATGTCACCTGCTTTGAAGTTAAAACAGATGCTGTAAAAAGTTATGGACCAATACAGGACACTTGAATCTAAGAGCAACAAAACTACCATCAGCAATTTTACTTGCAGCAACAATATATTAACCCTTAAAGTGCTAACCACGGCTATAACCGTTTTATCATTACCATTACACATATAATGGTTAAAAGATTCAAATTCCTCATGAAGATACCTTTCATTCAAATACCAGCAAGCCTAGTCTAAAGCAAAAAGTAGTTTTAGTCAACTTCAGTGTGCTACAACAATACATTTCGATGGCTTATGGGTCTTCAAAAATCATGTTCGGCTAGCAATATGTTCGTACGGAGAGGCGTTTTATCATGCAAAGAGTTGATCCGCAAAATAGTGTACAGTTTTCTTTGCAGGGTGCACAAAAGCACAAATGAGTTACTTTGTAAACTTCAGAACAGCGACATGCAAACCTCCATCTTTGCACGTAAGTGGCGAGCCATCCTCACCGGAGGCTGATCCTACTATCCTTTATACTATTTTACCAACATGTATATATTTTTATGTATGTGATGTGTATATATGGACTTTTAGTCTGAAATAAAGCTGTTTATCTTTATCTTATCTTGGGACACATTGCACGCAAAGTGTGTCGAGGAAAGCTGTTGACTCAATCTTAAATCAGTGCTTTAAGGGCTAAGTTACAGTAATGTGGTTATCAATGTCATGACCACTAACTTGAGCAAGTCTTCCTGCTCACTGTCCACACTCTCAGCATCACTGTCACCATCCCCCCGCCACGCCTGATCCACCAAAATCTGCTCTGCTTCTGAATCACTTGAGCTGGCATAATCTGAAACAAATCAAATGCAAGATTTTGTAAGGCTTG
Organism: Hermodice carunculata; assembly: GCA_964020975.1. Lineage (NCBI taxonomy): Eukaryota > Metazoa > Annelida > Polychaeta > Eunicida > Amphinomidae > Hermodice > Hermodice carunculata. The sequence goes on from OZ026627.1 coordinate 11,444,831, forward strand.
AATCAACATGCATTGCTTAACGAAGCCTTATAGTTATGTATTTCACAGATCCTTCCATATGATTGAAAACCTGAATTTGTTTGTGTGGACATCTTTATGCACTCTCTAACTCAATCTGAATTAAAAGCAGATGCAATTATCCATTCCATATCATGTGAAATACTACCATGTTATTGCATCACCAGACCAGAATTCTCAGAAGTCAGCATATACTGGTTCCCTGAACTTCTGCTAGGTGGCAGCACTCCCTTCAACCACACTGTGGGTACTGTAACACTAACATGGCCTTATGCCAATGCTTGCAGGTCAACCTAAGAAAAACAAGCGGGCCTTGATGAGCCCATGTATAGCTGACCAATGATAAACATAGTAAACTAAACTAGGCCCACCTTGATTGCAAATGGGATTGGAACAATCCCCATTGACTTACATGACCAGTTATCTATAGGAATGCATGCATTAACTAAAAAATATCAGAATTAAAAAAAAAAAAAAAAAAAAAACAAACAAACCAGGAATCCAGAGTATCACAGAAAAAAAAAGCAAGAAAAGGAAAAACCAGGGCACCAACTTTTGATCAAATTAAGGTCTAGGGGTCCCCAGATACATTCTTAGGCAATTTTGAAGTAATTGGCTTGGTGACATGCACCGGTGTACCGTTTACTCATTGGATATTTCTGTGATCTTGATGACATTCACAGGCAAATCTATTATTATAAAATATGTTGAATGTTTATAAACTGTAATAATGAACACCAGCAGCAATACATTGATATTTGAGGAATGAATTTTTTTTAACATTAAATGTCATCTGTGTGCACTCTGCTAGGTACACATACACTGTGTCAGGGGCTCCCAATAAAGTCCTAGCTGGAAAAAACCAAAAAAACAAAACCAGAGGCCCATGGGCCTAGTGCCCTGCTGGCACCATGTTTAGTGTATAAACTACCCACCAGATGGCACCTTGTTTAGTATATAAACTGTCCACCAGATGGCACTTCACTCCACATGTAACCACATCTGATTTGTGCAATTCCTGTGATGGATATTGTTGCATGTGCCATTGATGTCCAAGCTACACTCTGCCATTACAAAATCACAGGTCTCTTTCAACTTTACAGGCATGGTGACCTCACAACAATACGTCAAGGTCAATGATATTAAATAATATTCTACCTTTGGCCATGGTCTATATATCCTATGAATTTGGCATGTCTTATAAAATTACTTTACAAATATGAAATTTTACATTTTAAAACACATTTTGGCTCATAATATCCGTGAAATTATAGCCGTCACCACTAGTATCACTAGCAACTTAGACTTTAACCCCCCCCCCCCTCACAATCACACCAAATCTGGTGAAGATCCTCCAAAATGTTTAAGATGCTAGAGTGTTCACAAGATTTTTACATTTTGATTGCTACATAACACAATAATGTAGGTGGCGCCGCCAATATCCAAAGGGGCCTAGGTTTTCATATCCCGTAAAAGTCTGAGGGGGCAGTTGCATATAGGCTCTGTCACTTTTGGTCAGCAGTGCTAAAAAAATTGGACACTAGATTCCTGCTCATTTCAGATATAATTTAAACCTAATATGGATTTCTGAAAACAAGCAAACAGAAAAAAACTTACATAATAATTATTCCTGATGTCTGAGCAAAGACAAGACAGTGGTCCTCCTCTTATAAGGCCATCCCAAATGCACTAGAAAAATGGCCTTATAAGAAGGGTGGACTCTCTTGAGGGGTAAAATACAATGAAGATGCCGTACTTGCTGCATGGAGAACTGACCTTTGTAGAGGGGGTGACCTCTCTATGGGGGGGGGGGGGGCTTATAAGAGGGGGACCACTGTAATGTCAGTCAATGTCAGATTACATGAACAAGACTCAGTGGTCTTTACTGTGGGAAAAACACTTTTTCTTTCAGCATAATTTTGGACATCCTTCAATGTTTTACTGGGGAAACAGACTACTATATTACCTGTTCTAAGTGTGTGGAAACCTTAGATAATCTAATTGAAATATGCTCCAATACCAACCTAACAAATTTTAGTTTTCCAAGTTTGACCACCAGGATCACGCAACGAGATTAAACAGTATTTCACAGGAAGTGGGACACCACAATCAGCGGGTCATCGACAGCCATATCAAAGTGTATAAATGTGAAGAAGTTGGGGAAGTTTGAAAGAATAATTTTGATCGAGTTAAAGCTACACTGTGCCTGAAATATGCCTGTGTACAATTGCAAGGTACAATTGTGACCTCTTACTGGAGTGGCCTCTCAAGACAGGGACCACTGTATATACTCCATCAAACACATTTTTCAAACAGCCCGACCTTGACCTTTGACCTCAAGATCACTTGTGACAAGTCAAAAGTGAACTCTCCTCCAGATACATAAAACGTCTACATATAATGAACTTCTATCAATAATTCAGGCGATATTGCACAGAAACAAATTTACATTGCTATACCAACATTGAAATTTGACCTCAAGGCCACAAAAAGCACTATATAGCAAAGACCTGTAGATACAAATACATATCGTGACCAAGTTTGACAAACTTGTATTGAATTGTTCTGCAGATATCGCATAAAAGTACATTTTAGTTGTAAGCCCCTGTGACCCTGATCTTGAGGTCAAGGTCAACCATAAACAATCCCAGCCAAGATTTGACCTTGATGCATACTTCAACCAGATTTGAACGCAATTGAATAATGATGTGGAAAGTTATTGTCCAGAAAGGAAAAACGGATGGCTGCACAAATGGACAGGTTGATTACTGTAGGGCTCCTGCATCATAGATGCTGGACCCTTATTACACAAATCTGCAGCGTAATGCATTTGAGACTGATCCAGCAACAAACTTATGATGCCCACTGGTAAACACACTGGGCATAATAAAATGGAATGCTCCCTTCTTTATAAGGACCCTTGGATTCTGATAAAATGGTGGGTCCCTCAGCTCCTGTTGATACACTTTTTCTGTAACTTCAATGTTGAATGTCCTCCTTCTGGGGCAGTTTGATATAAGGGTCCCCACCATGGACCCCATCAGCAGCATTGTAATGGAGGAGAACCATTGTCTCAGGAGCCAGAGAGGCAGGTTGGTCAGTTGACAGCACGTACCTAATACTCGGTTGGCTATACTGTCAGCGTTGGGCCGCACCCTCTTGTGTTCCACTGGCCCCTCCCCTCCTGCACCACGTGTGGTCCCATAGTGCTCTATTTCTTCCAAGAGTGTTTCTGGTGTCTCTCGTGGGCGTCGCTTGCGATGTGCTCTTTGTCTCATCAGCAGTGCTCTGCGTGCATGCTCAGCACAGTATCTGTCAATATCACAGTGAGAATGAGAAGCTGTATCTTAAATGTTAACTTTGAGAGACCTAATGCTGATATTGACATGTCAACATGCAATATATCCCATTAAACATTACTAGCATATCTCTCACCCAACAGAATGTCATTTTTCATTTTTTTTTTAAACAAGGAAAGGGTCTTTTTCCAAAAAACAGCAAATTATCATGTGCACGCTTGCCTGCAGGCCAATCTCAAAACAATACTTTTACAATTCTAGCATATGTGACAGTAAAATCAACACATCCAGGAGTCAGTGAGTTTATTATGTTGCCTGTCCCTGCGAGGTTGCAGGCCTGTGCAAATGCTGGTAGTGTTGACCAACTGTATGACCAATTCCGTACAGAAACACAGTAGTCTCCCTCTAACAATAGGCCATCTCCCAAATGCAACAGACAAAAGTGGCCTTATATTACTATCACACTATAACACTTGTACAGGTAGGTCTATGTTGGATGTAAAAGCGTTAATCTGACCTGAACTAGAAATTGAAATGAGATATGCAAGCAGGAACCATGTGGGTCATATTTTTGTATGCGTCAGGCTTTCAGCTTGCCTGGCTGCAGCAAGAAATGGTGAAAGCTGGAAATGATGGGAGAGGATGCACCATTTATTTATATTCCTGGTGATGAACAAGTTTTGGATATTCATTTCCTTTCCAAATTTAGGTTTGTATTATCAATAAAAACAGTGCATGGTCATGGACTTGATGCTTTGCTGGACTTTGCTCCCACTGCCCAGCAGCCTGTACTCACAAGCACCAGCGCTTTGACTGTCCTATTTAGTGAAATCAATGAAATGCCGTATGTTTTGTTTTTGTACATAACTGCGTATCATCAGTGGGTATGTCAGACACACTTTTATTGGTACTCAATTACACACCTGTGAAGGTCTTATCAGATGGGGGGCTGGGTGTATGAAAGTTCCAGCTGATCAATTAACATGATTTGTTTATTATATCCGGCTCTCTGATTGGCCAATTGTGTTTACCAGTTTTTGAATAAAACAATACACAAAATTTCGGCAATTTTATTGAACTTTCCACTGTAATAATTGAGATTACTCAACATTATATTCATGGGGAGAATATGTACTTTGAAGATGATCAAATGCAAGAGATTTACTCGATACAAAATAGGAATGTTAATGAGTAACATTATCTAGTGCCACTATAACTATCGTGTGGCTAAATGGTGCGATAGTTAATAAAATGCCATCAGTAAGCCGCAATAATCCCAAAAAGTGCCACGGAATATCATTGGCTCAGTGTCTAGATAGTCAATATTCACCATAAAGATGTTAATATTTATTCATTTGTACCATTCCCATAAAATTCATAATCTTTGCAGTGAAACCTCCAATTAGTTAGTGAACATTTTTTTTTTTGGTCCCAAATGGTTTGCATGTTATTTAATAGGAGCCTGGCATGTTCAAACCTCTCAATAGTGAACACTTCTCAATTTTGAACAATGAACACTTCCTTTGGGTCCCAAGCCCCAAAATGAACCTCTCAATAGTGAACACTCACATATTCAAGAACATTGAATGACTGTTAAAATGCAAAATAAGCTTAATATTGTAATCTTCAATATTTTAGTATGAAATGTTAAGCTAAATGGATTTAATGCTGATATGTTTGTGATGCACAGAGGCAAAGTTCGCAATCTCACCTTCAATTGTGTTTGTTTACTTGTGTTTACATCTTGTGTGGAGCTGAATGGAAGCGTAACTTTGTTCTTGAGAAAGGCAGTAACTGGACAATAGCTGGAGATTATAAATACATATCAGCATGGAAATATATGCAACTCAATTTCTAATTGAATGGATCTGACATGCACTGGTAGCCACTGTTTGGCTCAGGTGTTAAACTGAAGATTAACACCAAACTATGCCCACAGGTAGCTGCTTGTGTGAGATAGTCTGCCCCCATTCTGACTAGAGATTTGTATTTCACAAGACCTCCATCATTTAAAATTTTGCTAGGTTTAACTATACTGTATGCATCAGCTCAGACTTTGGTGCAGGCCCCAGTATGGCTACAAAAAGAAAGCTGTTCAAATCTCGCAGAGAAAAATGCTCTCTTGAAGGACTCAAATACTGGGATGAGTGAAAGGACACTGATAGAGAACTATCAGATATCAATAGACCAGTTGGTAGGAGTCAGATTTATTTGGTTCACTTTGGGCAGTGCACCGTGCTTTGTTTACATTTTGTGCTTAACCATGCTGGCCGGATTACACGTGGAAGCATAAGAAAGGAAAACACAGGATGTGCTTGAATTAACGAAAAATCAAACCGTCAGCAAACTATTAATGCACGCTTCACCACTTATCTGACATTTAAGGTAAAAGATTTGCACTTTTCAACACAATCCAGGCCAACAATGGACTGCATAATTAATTCTGGTCCAGAAAAGTTTGGTACAACTGGGTATGAACAGGTCTATTGGGGCAGTAAACAGCATTTTGAAGAGAAAAAGAGAACTACAGTGGAACCTGCTGTATGCAACCACTGCCGTGAGCAGCCGCATTGCTTTTTGTGGTCACTAGGCTCGGACATAGTAGTCAATTTCTTTGTAAAATTTACCTGTGGCGACAGGTCACCTGCTGTATGTGGCCACTTTTTGTAGGCAGATGGGGAGGCTGTATACAGCAGGTACCACTGTACATGTTTCAGATGCCTATGAAAGGAACTTGAACCCAAACACAAAACATATTTATCCATCTACTGGGAAAAATTAAGATCTAAATGAGTAAGTACTAATTAATGTAGTTCCGAACTGCCAGGGAGCCAAGAACTTTTCCAGTGAATGGCCCAATCATCCAGAGTATCTGAAAGCTCTTGAGAAGGCTGGATTTGCATTTTCGTACAGATTTGAAAATGTACTAACACAATACACAGTTGCTGATGAACTGAACAGATTCGTCCAATCATCTGCAGTCCTTGAAGGCAGCCCATTTGACATTGTGCAAGCTATTGCCTTGGAGAATGACCTACAAGTGCATGACCTTGAGAGCAGTGATTGAAAGGAAAGAAGTCCTACTCTGTAACAATGACAATGAACAACATGTGGACAGTAACAAAGATGACTTTGCCACAGAGAAAGGGGATATTCCTTCAATGCTGGAATGTTATAGATGGCAGGCTTGAAAAATGTAATGGAATGTGAAGCCAGTACATGTCTCTGATGATGGTTAACGATTTTCCCCTTAAACCGGCTGCTGGTCAAATGTCGTCTGCTTCAGTGTTTTCAACTTATTTTAACAGTGATGAAAAACAGACTGGGACAGGGCAAGTGGCTGCTGTAGCTAATGAAAAATGTCTGACTAGTTTTGTTGCAACCTGCAACTCATCAGGAACTGTTCGGAACACTGTGAGCAGTATTTCATTGGTTGGAAACCTAGCTTGATCCCACTGAGGTCAGTGGGTTCAAATTTTGACGTGTGGGTCACATCACTGTCACAGACTGGGCCATATGTTCATTTCTCACAAAATTAGTGTTTTTTTAAGAAATTTAAGTCCACAAATGCCAAACTGGTGTTCATGTAGTCTTTCCCGAGCTAAATGTATAAAGAAAGATTTCCCTCAACCTTTAATCCGTATTCTTTATTTTCAAAATATTAGTTATATTCTGCTTGTCCCCACAGGTACTGACCTGTATCTTGCCATATCCTGCCAAGCCAGACTAGGCAACCAGGTATGCAGTTGTGGCGGGTAATTAATATGCATATCTCCTATTAGAGCATACTGAATTATAATGGGGAGGGGAGCTCTGACAACAAAAATTTAGCATATGACTAAGCGATTGAGCTCATTTCCCCATGATAAAAAGAAAAAAAAAAAAAGTATTGAAAAACAGTTTGACAGAGGACTGTAGATGTGTCCTTTTAAGATCACATGCCCCCGGTCAAAAACTTTCTTTCGCAAGAGTTGAGCACTTAGTGCCCAACTCATGCCAAGCGAAGTTCTTGACTCAGTGTCAGTTCACGGGGAAAGGGTTAATCACATATCTTAACTACAGGTCTTGAATTAGAGGTAATGATAAACCAGTTTGTAATTAGAAGAAGGGTGTCCCTTACGCTGTCTTCCATCACAGACTTGAACAGCGGTGTAACAAACAGTGACAATGTAGAACATGGATATTGAACTTAGAGCTGCCTGTCCAAGATTACAAGGCACATTGGGTCCGCATAAATTTAGATAGCTGGACTTCATGAAAAAACAATCCCCGGAAATTAAATTTCAGATGGTAATAACTATTAACAAACAACTAACATTGTGACTACACAAGAAAAGTTATAATGGAAGTATACACTTGTACAGTGCACATGTACACACCTTGTATTTGGACTATAATATGTGTTCATTGGGTTTAATCTCATGGTGATACAATAGGGTAGAGCAACAACAGAAGCTTCTACTGAACACTCTCCTATTGAGGGCATTTCAGTCACTCAGGGTTAGAGTTATGTATTCCCATTACTTTTCATTGTAATTTACAGCTTTATAACTTTAAAACTACTCATTGCAGAAACAACAAAATTTGTGTGGTAGAAATATCTACATAGCTGAAATGTGCATATAAATTTCATTCTTGCAGCTTTAAAAGTTGTCTTTTAATTTGGGGTTAATTTAACACGCAATCCAATGGGAATACATGTACACATCTCTAGCCCTGAAGAAATCTGTGTATTGGATTGTGTGTGCAGCTGAATCCACAGATAACTGTTGTGACAGTTCCTATTCTTAAAAAAAATGTTGATCTACCTCTTGAATCTTAACTATTTGATTACTTGAATGTATGAATGACAAATTTACATAACATGGGACAGTACACGAGTATATGGGAACGCTGAATGAATACTGTGGTCATACATGAACTTAAAAGTGGCATATACGTACATTATGTAAATTGAGGTTGGGCACCCACCCGAACTGCCAACCCTCAGTTTAGTGAACACCTCTGAATACCAAACATCTTATGTGGATCCCTAGTTTTGAGAGGTTTACACTGTACATGAACAACAGCATACACAAAATGTCATTAATAGGTCAAAGTGCCTGAGTTTTCTGATCAAAATAGTCAATATGAAGTCACTTTCACTATCATAATTTGTCACAGGAAAACAGAAACTCAGCTTTTCAATCATTTAAGTACATTTACTGTTGGCTGTTGGCAACAGCTTATGCTGCAAAGCTTCTTTGAATAAGCCCTGGTCAAGTGCAGGATAAAAATCCAAAACCAGCCTGTTACAGACAGCATTCTGATATGCCTGTCTCTAAAGATACCCCATGTTTATGAAATCAAAACAGTCACATATCCATATGTTTCAAAACTCACATGATGGCTGGCTTTACAGTCATCTCCCTCAATAAGGCACAGCTACTGTAGCTTTTTTTGCCTGTTTGTTAAAATAGGTTTATTTCCGCTAAAAATAATGCATCATAGTCATACACTAACTTAAGCATGCACAAGTTCATGCAGTATGGAACCTACCCGTCTTTCTTCTCTGTTTTTGGAGCAGCATTTGGACATCGCTTGCCATTCTTGTTGGACATATAGTTGCATTGTTTGAAAGGACAGTTTTTGTCTTCCAGGATGTGCTTCACGCAGTAGTCAAAGCCATCGAGACGATTTTGCATGCACACACGATGAGAGTAGTTGCAGAAGAGTCCCTCCACAGGCTGCTTGGGTCTCTTCACTACCTGTGTTTTACGCATCATTTCTCTGCAAATTATAAATGACAGCATTTAGTGATTGTGTTGTACAATGCTTGATACAGTTGCCCCTCTCTTGTGTGATTCTCACAATCAGAGGCCACTCCCCATACAAAGGCCACTTGTTCACATAGCAAATGTAGCAAGTCTATTTTCAATTTATTTCCCCTTCAGGAGGTCAGTCCTCTGAAAAGTGAAAAGACACATTTGTAGTGCACTTGAGGTGGCCTAATATATTGAGGGGGGGGGGGGGGAGGGAGAGATAACTGTATGGTAAGATGGACCTTTGGTGTTGTTTTTTGGGTCCTGGCATAAATAAGGACACTGTATTAACAGTGCCAACAGAACATCACAGCATAAAACATTAAAAAAAAAAAAAACAAGAGGGCTGTGTGAACAGCCCGAGCCTCAGCTGATCTGGACATTCATCACACTTGCAGCTCTGTGAACTTGGGAAAGGATCAAGGACACCATGTTCTGAGTAAGTCTGACCTTTATAGAAGAACACTTACAAGTGCAACATCAAAGTTCAAGTAGTTCTCAAGTTATAATGAAGAGTATAAATTCATGTATGTTGCACTGTGATCCCACAGCTCTATGAACTGACAAGTCAGCTGAGCTAAAATCAAGAATCCGCAGCATTCCCACATAGTGAACAACTTTGTTTGGCCCTTCCATTAGGAACATATCCACCATGTGTAAGCTTAATCTGAGTGACAGTTCTGGAGAAGAAGTCGAAAATATCTATAACACACAAAAATTCACCAAAAAAAATTAGAAAAAAACTGCAGCGCCACCTGGTGAACAAATTAACAACAAGGAGTCCCTAGATGTCTTCCTGTGTGATATCAAAGCATTTGGGTAAGCAGTTTCGGAGAAGAAGATTTTTTAAGATTTGTCCAAAAAAAAAACAACAACAAAAATTCATTACAAATCCAAAAACCACTGGAGCATGACCACGTGAACAAAATTGGTAGAAACCCATCCAAGGTACATTGCCACCAAGTTTGAAGTTAATCTGGATGTCCGTTTTGGAGAAGAAGTCAAAAATGTGAATTAGCATTAGAATGCCCATTGACTTCCACAGTAATCAATAGGAAAGCTGCATTGACCGATAAGGACCTGAATTGAAAAAATCGTTAAAAATCAGGAATCAGCAGCATTCCCACATAGTGAACAACTTTGTTTGACCCTTCTACAAGAAACATATCCACCATGTTTCAGCTTAATCTGAGTGATGGTTCTGGACAAGAAGTCGAAAATAGCTATAACACACAAAAATGAATAAAAAATTAGGAAAAAATTGCAGCGCCACCTGGTGAACAAATTAAGAACTAGGAGTCCAAGGAAGTGTTCCTGTGTGATATCAAAGCAATTGGGTGAGTGGTTTTGGAGAAGAAGATTTTTTAAGATTTACCCAAAAAAGACGAAAAAAATTCATTAAAAATCCAAAAATCACTGGACCGTGACCATTGGAACAAACTTGGTAGAGACCCACCCAAGGCATATCTCCACCAAGTTTGAAGTGAATCTGGCTGACAGTTTTTGAGAACTGTCAGCTGAGGTAAAAATTGATTGTAAACAGCTCTGTCCCAAGTAAACTATGATACATTGACTCAAAAAAGAAAAAAAGTCCTGAAATGTGACGAGCTGACCTTCAGATATGCATGGCCTTATGACCCACCATTACCACAATATTAGCCAATGTGTGACATTGGCTGAGTCTCGTAAGAAAAAAAAGGCCTGCATTCTACAACTGACACACAAAACACTAGATACATGATCACAGTATTATCTCTTTCACTAATTTGATGAAGGTCCACCTGGGGAACATTCATGATCTATGCATAAAAGCGAAGCATTCCAGATGACAGTTTCTGCAATACTGTACTACTGTAAGCACCATATTGCTTCTTTTTTTCTTGTACTATACTTACAATTTTAAGTAGCACTTACTGACACATGTACCATATTTCTATCCAAATGTAGTCTCATCATTTTTAGCATCCTTTTGTCATCTTTTGTAAGGTTATATTAGAACTGACGAAAATTCCCAACAAAGTTGACCATGTTCCTTAATTTGGAAGTTAGGTATAAGTGATGCGAATCCTTAGAAGAGTTGTGATTTCAGTTTATTGAGCTTGAAAACAAAAAACAAAGCAGACTATGACAGTTCTGTGCGCAGCTGACATGAACATGTATAGATCTACCCTTGCGATATTTTAAGTTTTGCCCCCCAAAATAACAAAGAAATTCATTGAAAAAAAAAAAAAAATAAATGGAGCATGACCATTTGAACAGAACTGGCAGAGACCAGTACAAGCTAGATTGCCACCAGTTTGAAGTCAATCTGGATGATGGTTTTGGAGAAATCGAAAATGTGAATTAGCATTGTAATAATGCCCATTGACTTACAAAGTAATCAATAAGAACGGTGCATTTACCAATAAGTGCCCTAATTGAAAAAAAAAAATCATTAATAATCAGGTATGCACATTTGGCTGCCATTTGCTCAAATTAAGTCATGGTGACACCACAATTTAATCAGTTCATCTTGCCAGGAAATGTAAGCATGTTGCCAAATTTGAGCAAAATAGACAGAGGCATTCTGTAGATATTGAGGTAACAAGAATGTGCACATCTGGACAGATCGACAACCCTAAAACATAAAGGGTCTCCCCATTGGGTGGACCCTTAAAAATCCAAAAATCACTGGAGCATGACCATTTGAACAAACTTGGAAGAGACTCATTCAAAGCACACTGCCACCAAGTTTGAAGTGAATCTGGCTGACGGTATCGGAAAAGTGCAAATTGTGAATTGTGAATGGATGGATGACTGAGCCTCCTAAAATCTCTGCCTGACTAGCCTGTCAGCTGAGCTAAAAACAGATGCAGTCATAAAAAATCCCTCATCCAGTTTTTCATATAAATGTTCAAAGATCATAATAGCACAAATTTTACCAGTTCATCCTGATTATTTTTCACCAAATATGCAAAATTTCAGGCAAGGTCTACTTTCCGGAACATACCAGAACATAACATAGGCAAAGCATAAATCGGCGACATAGTAGAAATAAATTAAGTAATCACGAAACTTTACACTGTAATTCCTTTCTTGTATGTTTTTCTTCCTAGTTTGGTGATAATTTTGTCCCAATATGAGTATTTAATGAAATGTTCTAGTAAATATGCTCCCCTCCTGATCAGATGGAGGAAGTTCGGCCACGGGTGGTAACAGTACATCTGTATATGCGCATACTGCCAGAAATCCTTTTCACAGCATCCTATTTGACAAGGGTAGCATCATTTTTACCCAAATTTGGTTCAATAAGAATTTAACATCAGGGCCATTTGAATTTAAGAGCCTTATTTTTCCCATATACGTACACATGCAGAATGCCATAAATACGTTCAGTTCACACAGAGTATTCCCTTTCACGTTTGTGGGTTTCTTGTTTAAAAAAAAAATCAAGTCCCATGAACTGGGACATTTATCTTCACCTTGAGGCCAATTTCCTTTTTAAAGCCTAATAATAAAGGAGACCTTTTAAATTTTTTTCTTTTTTTGCAAAACTGTTGAATTAAGGGGCTGCACCATCAAAATAACATAACAGTGAATCATAACCAAAATGCAACTTCCTCCACCCAGTGACCTGCTAGTCAGATTCTGAAAAGCATGTCCCCATGCTCAGCCATCCAACAAAGATGTTGTCCTTTAATGATCATTAGTTTCTGGAACAGCCCCTGCAATGCAGGCACGTTTTGCTGAATTACGACTCAACAATCCGCACTTAAAACACGTCAGTACATTACTAACTCTGCAATTTGATCTATAAATTAAGGAAACATTGGTAAATTAACATTATACTCTTAAAGACAGTGACAACAAAAAGGCTGTTACAAACCTTAAATGCTGTGATAGTGAACGTTTTATGTAAGCATGAGTCACAGTGGATTTCCCCACGAACCCGGAATGGCGATCCTGTCACTTTGCTGCTTGGAAAGGGTCAGCGAGTACAAAACTCATAAAACTGAATATAGCGTAGTTTCATTTCATTTTCCATCTGTTAAGTTTAGTTTAAAAATGTAGGACCAAAACTTGTGTTACCGTATTTTTAAAATTTCTGATTATAAATAGGTATCCGCATAAACTATTATTTTTGACCAATTATTTAACCAGATTACAATTATTCCTTGAATTGAGGTTATTGAGTTTGCGCAGAAGGCGGTTGTCTGTGCGTCTCGGCACTGGGTTAAATGGCGGGGGAACGATGGCTCTTCACCCGGTCGCAATTGGTGAATACCCCCAGCCGAAAATGTGGTATAGACAGCGACAAAGAGCTAAACTATAGACAGCAAGCTGCCAACTTCATTCAGGATATGGGCCAGCGGCTCCAGGTGTATCCTAAAGTGGTTAAATTGGCACTGGAAAATGGAGGTCCGTTGACCCAGTGCACGCACATGGTTGTCGATGCGCCGTTTCTTTGTTTTCCCGAGGTTGTAAAATTTAAGGTCAAAGTGGTACCGAATTTTAGTGCGCATCTCTTTGAAGCATGGAGGTTCGTGATTACACTGTATCTTAAGTATTTAAAGCAGCATTTTTCAAGACTGGAAAAATCGTTTATGCAAAGATAAAACTGGAACTGCGTAACACGTCATGCGACTCATGGCGACCACGTCTGCATTGGGTCATGCTGACATGTGAATGTCAGATTGTTCGGCATCGACGAGAGGTCATGACCAGCTGCCGTTACCATGACAAATGGAAAACAGTGCTCCTTTGTCCAATATTGGTCATATAAAATTGTTTTTTGGTATTCCATACTGTTTGCATTTTGTTGCATCAGAAAGATGCAATTTGTACCGTTTATGCAGCAAGACCATCATTTAAGTTCACCGTTTCTGAGAAACCGATGTGGTTTCTCTTTCAAGTTTGGGTTCTGAACTTTCAACTTTATAATTCAAGTTTGGTCAGGCTAGTGAGGAATCTTCCCATATCGCGTCGGAATAATTGAATGATAGACATTTTAAGTGTAAAAAATCCCAACTGGCATAATCTTTTGCCCATTTAACTCAATATAATACACTTTTTTTGTTGTTGATAACTTCACTTGCTTCTTGACTGTCCCAATCTTTATGCGTCACCAACACGGGGATGAAAACAGATTCTTGTTAGTGTATTCCATACAACAACATTTGAGGATTTCACAGGTAGCAAGAAAATCTTGAAAATAGAAACACTATGGAGTGGTACTTAAACATAAGGGGACAGTGTACAAAATGGTGAAATTAAAAATCTGAAAATGTATTCATTAGGGAAATTTTTAATTTCAGTAGTTCAAAAACTTTTTCTTCTAATCAAGTGAGGAATCAGCAAACCTGATGGAAGGTACTTTTACCAGAAATTTTGATTTTGCAGTGTTTCATGGTATTTGTGACATGGACACTACTTTTCCAAAGTCACATTCATTTGCAAAACTATGTATTTTTTTCTTAAGGACATTTTCAAGGGCATGATAATATGACCTCTATGTCTGAAAATTAAATAGGGCTGTTTTTACAAGCAATTTTGTTCAATAAATGATAAATTTGTGTGATGGACCTGACTTTTTTTCAAAATTTGCTTCAAAATGCGTCAACCAATTCCTTTTTCTTTCACCATCATGGACATAATAGGGCATGTACTTTTTATCAATTTTATATGGTTATTCAATAAAATTTCCAGAAGTTATTTTATCCCAGGTCATATCTACTTGTAGTTGGTCTTGTCACTTCTGTCACATTTTTGAGCTAAAACGTTTTATTTTGCCCAAAAGTAAAAACAGCAAAAATTACCTAACTTTATGTTTTCCTTCTTTGTAATTTGGTTGAGTAGAACATGCAATCAAAATAAGGAAATACAGGCACAATAGAATTTATGAAGCGTTTGGTTTTTGTGATGTACATGACACTTCATCACAGATGTGACCCTACCAAGAATGTAGGCCTATAGCTGGTAATCTGGGAATGGGGTATGGTATTAGCCAATGCACAGCACAGCATCACCGGAAAGTAGTGCTTGTTGTTTGCGAATGTTTTTATATGAAAGGACGGTTACTTTTTACATTGCCCATCCAGGTACATGTGACAATGGAAAGCTTTGCATATATTTGAGCCTCCCTGCAGTTATGTCTCCCGGTGGAAGCCGGGGGACATATTGTTTCAGTGCCCGTTTCTTCCGCTTGTTGTTGTTGTTGTTCAGGTTCTTCAACACTTGGTTTCCGTGCGATAAGTCTCGAAGGACTTGACAGAATTTGATGAAACTTGGTGGGATTGTGTATCTGGGCAAGACCTAGGTTGGGATTGTATTTGGGTGACCTTGACCTAATTTTAAAAGTCACAGGGTCACTTATGTGAAATTGGTTTCTGTGCGATAAGTCTTGAAGAACTTGATGGAATTTGATGAAACTTGGCAGGATTATGTATCGAAGCAAGACCTAGGTTGGGATTGTATTTGGGTGATCTTGAGCAAATTCTCAAGTCACTTATATGAAATTGGTTTCTGTTCGATAAGTCTTGAAGAACTTGATGGAATGTGATGAAACTTGGTAGGATTATGTATCTAGGCACGCTCTATGTTCGGATTGTATTTGTATGACCTTGAGCGAATTCTCAAGGTCACAGGGTCACTTATGTGAAATTGGTTTCCGTGCGATAAGTCTTGAAGAACTTGATGGAATTTGATGAAACTTGGTAGGATTATGTATCTCGGCAAGACCTAGGTTGAGATTGTATTTGGGTGACCTTGACCTAATTTTCAAGGTCACAGGGTAACGTGAAATTGGTTTCCGTGTGATTAGTCATGAAGAACTCCATGGAATCTGATGAAACTTGGTAGGATTATGTATCTTGGCAAGACCTAGGTTGAGATTGTATATGGGTGACCTTGACCTAATTTTCAAGGTCACAGGGTAACGTGAAATTGGTTTCCGTGTGATTAGTCATGAAGAACTCCATGGAATCTGATGAAACTTGGTAGGATTATGTATCTTGGCAAGACTTAGGTTGGGATTGTATTTGGATGACCTTGAGCGAATTCTCAAGGTCACAGGGTCACTTATGTGAAATTGGTTTCCGTGCGACAAGTCTTGAAGAACTTGATGGAATCTGATGAAACTTGGTAGGATTATGTATCTTGGCAAGACCTAGGTTGAGATTGTATATGGGTGACCTTGAGCAAATTTTCAAGGTCACAGGGTCACTTATGTGAAATTGGTTTCCGTGCGATAAGTCTTGAAGAACCCCATGGAATTTGATGAAACTTGGTAGGATTATGTATCTTGGCAAGACCTAGGTTGAGATTGTATTTGGGTGACCTTGAGCGAATTTTCAAGGTCACAGGGTCACTTACATGAAATTGGTTTCCGTTCGATAAGGCATGAAGAACTTGATGGAATTTGATGAAACTTGGTGGGATTATGTATCAAGGTAAGACCAATGTTGGGATTGTATTTGGATGACCTTGACCTAATTTTCAACGTCACAGGGTCATTTATGTGAAATTGGTTTCTTCGCAATAAGTCTTGAAGAACTTGATGAAAATTGCTAGAGTAATGTGTCTAGGTGAGAGCTAAAATAGGATTGTAATTTTCAAGCAAACTTGGTCATTTGTAATATGTTATCACCTGTAGCTTATTCAGAGATGTAAGTGTTCCACCGGGAGACATTTGATTTTCTGATAGGAAAATCAGTCTGTTCCAGTTTCCATTGCATTCATGGTGAGTTTCGCAAATGGAACTGGTAACTCTTCCATCACGGCGACTTGCCCCCTCATATATCTCCTCCCAGGTACGAGTCCTGTTTTCAGTTTTTTAACTGCAGTATCAAAAAATTTACCTGGGTGGGTTTAGCTTTAATTTGGTACAAATGTCCTGTTGCAGGGTAAGATTAACTGATTTGATTTTTGGTTCAGTATGACATAATTACCCATCCTGTGACCTTGAATGTCTTGAAAGTATCGTGGAACACCCTCAACAGTCCTGTGTTACTTCTATATCATATATGCATGGATTTTAGTGCAAGTTTTGCACTGCAGTACCTTATGAGACAGAAGTGACGATGCTTGATAGTTCATCACCATGACTTGTTCACTGGTAGGCCATCAGCTTGCAATGCCTGTAATCTGGCCATGCTTCTTACCAGCATATCTTGAACTAATTTGGATACAACTTCTTTATGTTGAGAACAAAGTTCCCTCCTATACAAAAATGAGTTCTTATGATTTCTGGGTCTTTGATTATCTGGACATAACTATAGTACGTAGAGAAACATGGCTCTTGCAAAGTGGCAATGTCTGCAATTGCAAGTAGTTACATTAGGTCAATTTTGTAACTTCCATATGAAAAGTAAACTGCATTTTCATGGAAAAGATGAAACGTGGTGAAGAAAAGGTGAAGGATAAGCTTCTTTTCTACCAACAATGGGAAGAAAAGACTAAAAAACATAAAAGTCCTTGGCATGTCAGATGGGATTTTTCTGACATTGTTCAGGTTACCCAGTCACTTGCATACAAGCCCTTAATCTTTGGCTTGGAGAAAAACTGAATCCTGGTCAGTTGACTTAGCACAGTAAGTGCATCAGGGTTGGTTAATTTGTGCTCTTCAGTTTGCCTCTTCAAATTTCCTTGACCCAAAGTTTTCACAGAACACAGCTATGCATCAATACAGCCATTGTCTACCTGCACAGATTCTACATGTTCCATTCCTTGACCAAGTTCCATAGAAATGTAAGTAGCATGCATGTGTCACTGGCATTATCTGGTCATCATAATTCAGTGCAAAGGTACAACAGTGGGGACAATTTTAAAATACAAGTTGGGTTTATATATATATATATGTATCATCTCTGCAAATAGTGATTGTGTCTAGTTACATGAACGCCATTTCAATGACTTGCAGACCAGATATAAAGTTTCAAGTAGCTTAATATGTAATACATGGCATGCATATTAATTTCCCGCCACAGAGCACAGGTTTTACCCCTGGTGATCATTGGCAACGTGCTGGTCAGATCACAGACAGAAACAAGGCCATGTACTCATTTCTCTCAAAGTTAAGTTGACGGACACCAAACTGGTATTCATGTAGTACTTCCTGAGCCATATAAGGGAAAAAAAATTCCATCTGCCTTTAATAAGCATTCTTGATTTTTAGAATACGAGTAATATCCAGCTTCTCCACACATGCACTGACCAATGTCTCGCCATACTGGCCAAGCAGGAATAGGCAGTTCAGTATGAAGTTGTGGCGAGAAATAAATATCCATGTCTCGTCTTATCTATAAGAAATACAGCTTGGTGTATTTTTGCTCTATACCTCCGTCATTCTGGTACAGGGTTGCTATTATAACAGGCATTTAATGTGACCCTTTTTTTTTTTTTTTTTTTTAAGCAGCCTGCCAAAATATTTTGTGGTGAGAACAGGGATGTCACATGTTCTTGTCTTGTTTTGCATGTTCAGAGTATAGCTTCGGCATGTCTATTCTTGGCGGCCAAAGTAGAAGAACAGCCCAGGAAACTGGAGCATGTTATCAAGGTTGCCCACATGTGTCTCCACCGTGAGGCTGGACCTCTAGACACAAAAAGTGAGGTATGTATTTTTTGTTGTTGTTGGGTTGTTGGTTTTTTTTTTTTTTGTTTTTTCTCGCAAGATATCAGGGCTCAACAATTCTCTTTTAAAGTCCACTTCTTGTCCCAAAACAAATACCTCTATGTGCTTATCCTGCACCACTTTTACTTATCATGAACACCATGACATACAAATAATATTTTAAAGGTCTGTTTTTGGTTTGTTGTATACGTGCAGTAAACTACATCTGTGTACAAAAGTACCAACAAAAGAAAGACTACAGAAATAATCTTATTTCCTACCCAATGTGACAGTTTAAGATTTTTCTAACACTGACAGAAAAAGAAGCAAAGAATAATTGCATGTACTTGCTTTGAAGGCGTCTGGTTTTCCATGTAATTCTTACTACCAAAACAATGAGAAAACCTTAAATGATCAGGGATGAGAATTGGTTGCGATTTGGCAACTTTGAGCCAAAATTGCTCTTCTCCCACAAAACAGAATTTTCTCAGTTTGGTCTAATTTCTTCAAAACTGTTAAATTCCTTGGGGTGGGGTATAGAAGGTTGCCAAATTGCTCCTGGAGTAGCCAAAATGCACTCAGATCATTCTCATCCCTGAATGATAGTACTTTTGTGAACACCAGATAGTATGGTCCTGGGAGTGGGTAGGGGAAGAGGAAATGATCACCATTTGTTGTCCCCAAAAGCAGGAAAAGTGAAATTTTACTTAGAGCACTGGGAAAAGGCACTGGATTTGCTCATGATTTGAATGGATTCGCATGGGTCAAGTAGAATATATAAATAACTAGTTCTCAAGAGTAGAGAGAGAATCAAAAAGTATTGTACAAAATTGTTGTCTCCTATGGATTGGAAATTGGCATGATCTGATGAGATTTAAAGTAGATTTGCAGCCATAAATGTCAAGAGCAGTGGCCCTGCGAGCTACCATAAATTGAGCCTAAACTACTCTAGGATCTGAAAAGACCAGTGGCCTCTGTAGCTTCTCAAGATGTAATAACTCTTCTAACTAAGGGGCACTTCAAAATACTAAATATTGGGTGAAAAGAACAAGAAATTTGAAATCCGGAATTCTGGGTAAGTAAAAATTGTAATGGTTGAGTTGTTTTATGTATTTCAAAATCGTGCTTTTCCAGATGGCACTTTTTTACTGCAGAGTTGGCTATAGATGGACCAGCTGGGGAAGAGAGTTGCATTTGTAAATATTGTGCCCTCAATATAAACATGAATTTGCATACTTCAACTATGCTTTTTTTATAATAGAGAGAC
Source organism: Hermodice carunculata (assembly GCA_964020975.1). Lineage (NCBI taxonomy): Eukaryota > Metazoa > Annelida > Polychaeta > Eunicida > Amphinomidae > Hermodice > Hermodice carunculata. The sequence continues at coordinate 11,464,802 of OZ026627.1, forward strand.
TGGTCTTGTCATTTGTTAAACTATGGCAAAAATAACTTTAAAATTGAAATGAAATGTTGTCTTTTTGTTAATTGTGGGAGCCTGCATCACAGACACTCAATATATTTATTATCTTCCTCTTTTTAAGCAATACTTGGAACAAGCTCAAGAACTTGTTGTCAATGAAAACATATTGCTGCAGTCTCTTGGTAAGTCTACTTTTGTGTGTGTGATGTTGAATTCTGTAGCTTTAGCATGGAGGACAAAAATATTAAAACCTGTGTCATGAAAAGGGATGAAAGTCATCCAATGTCAACTGCTGAAACATTCAGCTTTCTTTACCATAGTGTTTTACAAACCACAAATTACTCTTAAATCATGTTGACTTTCCTGATTACCTTTGATTTGTGTCTAAATAATTTGTCAAATATCTAACAGGGACAAAAGATAAGAATTAATGTTGCCTTGCAGAATGTATTTTTAAGGGTATCCCCCATAGGGGGACCCTTTTTGGATTCTGGTTACCTGTCCATCTGGATGTGCACATTCTTGTTACCAGAGTACGTGCAGAATGCCTCCGTGTATTTGGTCAAATTTGTCAGTATGTTTATCTTACCTGGCAAGATGAACTGATTAGATTTTGGTGTCACCATGGCCTAATTACATACCCATTAGAGCTCATGACTGCAATATCTCCAGAATGCTCAAATGTATTGTGCTAAAATCTGGCAGTATGCTTATGTACAATGGCAAAATGAACTGATTAGCTTTTGGTGTCACCATGACTTTATTAGAGCAAACGACAGACACTTGAGTCAATGCTTGTGTTGAAGTATGTCTAGTTGAAATGTTGTAACCTGCTCAGTAATGTTCACTTCATACTCTGAGTGTGCAAACTGGACAGGCTATTGTTGCAGTCATGGCGCATGTAAATACACTGTATGTTTTCTGATTTTGTCTGTTACAGGATTTGAGATCACAGTAGACCATCCAAACAGTCATGTAGTGAAGACTTGTACTCTGGTGAGAGGTCAGTAAGCTAATCTGGTCAGGTCTACAATTAACCCTTTGTTTGATTAGGCAGTGGCTGGGCATAGAATGATAAGCTGTGACAGTTTTGTGCAAATACCACAAATTTCAGACAGTGCATATTTGTACACACAGAAGGAATGGGAGTAGAGGTGAAGTGTGAAAAGGAGTTGGTTGATTTTTGAAACCTCAAAAATCAGACAAGGCAGACAAGACAGCACAAAAAGTAAGCATTCAAGGGGAGATCATAATGCATATATATATATATATATATATATATATATATATATATATATATATATATATATTATATGTATATGCTCAAAAAGTGCCATACTATGGCAAATTCGTTCAAATTTTGAAGTACCCAAATCAGTTTTATTAGCCCTATAATGGGCTCAAAGGATGAAAAGGTATGTCTTGTCTGGTGGAAAAGTAGTCATTAACATACTGCAGGAAAAATTGTAGTTTGTTGGATGTAGAAGCAGCATGCACTCCTTTGGGTAAGTATATTTTGGTCTGACAGGGCTTGGTGTTTAGGCAGTCCTATTGTCCTGGATAAGTCAACATGTTTAGCGTGATAGAGGTTTAATATGCTAGTTGCCCTAAGTTCAGACAAAAATTGATGTTGGAGTTGAGGTGACAAAAGACCTGTATGTTAAGCCTTGTGTGTATAGATACATAGCTTTTTTCTTTGTCTCATTCTTAACCTTGATTAATGAGCATCCATTGCATGGTTGATATGACCACACTTAAAATGGATTTTCCTGTGTACTACCGTAGAATTACCTTTTCCGATTCTTTCAAAACTTCAGTCTTGTAAACTGTTTGAGGAAAAAATGCAAAAGAAACACTCAAAACCAAAAGTGTAAAAAATGGTCCAAGTGATTGAGGATTTAGATGACTGTGAATTTGGATTCTTCATTTACATAGTTCATCTGTGTATCTTTTACATTGGAAAGTGGTGCCACTGGTGCGGACACCAAAGTGTGAGAAAGCACAGAATATAGCCCACTCTATAACTTCTCAAAAGTTGTCATTGTTTGCTAATTCAGAAGAGTAAAATGCCAAAGCATAGGATAAGTTTGTCTAGAAATTGTTAAAACATGTCCTTGTTTGCTAACGTGAGAAAGCAGAAAATAAAATGAAAAGACACAGGATAAGCCACGATATGCAACTTGTTAAAATTGTAAACTGTCGTGAAAACTGATATTGGGACTCCACACTGTGAGTATTCATATATTTATTTATCTAGTCTTAAGGTCTGTATAAATAACTGTTTATTCAGTAGAAGGGAGTAGTACAAAGTTTTCCCTTTGTCCTTTCCTTTCATTCCCCCATTCCCTGTTACAAATCCAGTATAATTCAGGTAAAGTTGCGAAATGAAAGCAAGCTAAGCAGTTAAGGTTTACAACCATGGTGGCATGGTGCAAAAAGAATATGGGGTGATGGTGTGCTGTCAGTGACATTTGGCATGATCAAAAGATGGGAATTAGAATAAGTGGTTGCTCTTTGATAATTTGGTTCTTTTTGGCTCCTATAAAATTTACCAGCAATGCTATACTCCTGTTTTCTTTGTTATTTGCCAGCCTACCATGTAGATTCTGGTGTCATGTACTTTCACATAATGCAGTATCCTAAGGTTTTAAAATAGTAAGGAATAGATTTAGAGAAATATTAATACTGGAATGAGAACTTCCTTAAATCAAATCTTTAATGCCCTCAAAATAAAAAGATGGGTGGTGTGTTTATGCATATGTTAACTTTTGACTTGCTGCTTATAGTTGTGATTAGAAATTGGTTCCCTGTCAGATAGAACAAATCCGCGTTGACAACATATATATATATATATATATATATATATATATATATATATATATATTCGCAAAATTTGAAAGGGGGGGGGGCCTAAGGCCCCTTGTCCCATCTTGAGCATGGCTGGCGCACTGAGTTCCAATTAAATTTATTCACTTTCAAAGAGGTAATGAAACCAAGTGCAAAATAGCCTGATTATTATATATTTTTACATACTGGTACATGATTTAGTGCATTTTAGTATGCTTAATTTGGATGTGTTTTCCCGATAGGCTTATAAAAATAAGATTGACAAAATGTTGCTCTATTTTTTATTACATCGACGTCTTGCTGGCAATACTGCCACACAAAAATATTAAATTTAACTCCTAGCACGCGAGTGACAAGTGACCTCGACCAGCGCATCATTGCTTTTTGCCACGAGTGTCGAGTAGACTCTACCATTTGAAGTGGCTGATGAAAGGTCGTCTCAAATTCCCGGTGTTGTTCATTTACATGCAGGCATGCACATTTTATTGTAGAGAAATGTCAGTTGGCTATTTCGATTTTGCGTTGAAAATGAATATTTTCCTTCTACGATGATTGAAATATATAATCGGGCCATTGTCTGTGACAATTTAAATGATGGAACTTTGCAAAATTGTGCAAAAATAGGGTGATTTCATCGTCCCAGTCTCAATCTTATTTTCATCTACCCGCCATGTTCTTCACATTGCCAGAATGCTGAGAACCTTGTCAGTTTTAAGAACAAGCTCTCCCATTGGCTGAAACAAAAAGTATTTTAGGGGAAGCCCCACCAAAACTGCTTCTATTTCAAACAGACATGTTGATTTGTTCGGGAGTACTCGCTACATCCTGTTAGTGAAGTCTGGCTTGAAAGATAGGCGACATTTGTATGAACACAAGTGACGATTACGGACAATTAATTAAAGCAAGAAACAAAATTTAATGCTGTAAATTGGGCAGAATGATGACATACTACAAGTCTTTGCATACAATAGGGCAGAGGGTCCAATTTTTTCACGGAAAGAGGGTAAAATACACCAGCCGCAGGTAAACATGGCTCAGGTGAAAATACTGCTGCCACATTTGTAGATCATGTTGAGTTTATCAGTGGCGACGATAAAGTACATTTATTTACTGTTTACTGCAGCAACAAACAAACTCTATCACTGTAATTTGAAGACAATTAGGACACACAACCGATCTTCAGAACACATTAAAGAGGAACCATCATTTGTGGCACTAACCAAGGAAAATGCCTAGACCGGTACCGGTACCCATGCCATTGTATGAATAACACAGGCTTGACCCTTTTGATCAGTTTGTGATTAAGATTGATATATTCACTTTGTTAGGGTGTAGGGCACGAGTTTTTGTTTAAATTGACCAAGTAACCACTTACAAATATTGAGAAGGTTGACTCAACAAAAGTCATGTTGATCATTTTGCATGAATTGCAAAAATAAAAAAAGTTGCAGCACTTTTAGGCCAGCATGTCGCATGTTGCACAACAAAACGGAGAAATGCCCAGTGGCTGGTCATGCCAGGTATCAAAACTTCCCAGAGTGAAGGGAGTTAATTTAACAGGTGGCCAATGTACCATGGACGATTCATATTTTGCACTTTCCCCATTGAAAATTAGCAAAACAATGCAAAAACAGCGGTAAAGTTGCACTCGTTTGTGCCTTCGTAGGACTGGATCACTTACGTTGAACACTGCATGTTTGATATCATTGGAAAGTTCAGAATTTCATCTACGTCAGTAAAATGCTTTCTTGTTGGCTTAGGTTGACCGCAGTCCGGTTAATGTATGCCAAAAACATCCTTCTTGAACGTTAGAAATAACAATTTCTGATGGTGATGTAGTCAGGTCATCATATGACCTAACTGAATAATAACCACTGACGATTAGTCACGTGGACCAATAGGAGCATTTACAGATCCCAAACAAGCTCATTTCCACCTTGCCTTATGCCCAGGTCTTCACACCATGCCATTAGTGAGAGCACGGATATAGGGCACGATAAAAGTGTCAAAGCGGCAAATCTGGTCGTTTTGATGCTATAAATGTGTAAAAACTTTGATATTTGCATAGGATTAGGATTTAGTTCTTCTGGAGCATTATGTTATAAATGCAAAACATAAGGAAGGATATGCACTGTACATTGGGCACCAATGAAAGCCAGGTCTTGTGCTCGGGCTCCAGTTGCACATAGAAAGCACTGTTCTTGCCAGATATATCAGTTTTCCCTTCAATAAATCTAACCACTAATTGTAAATAACTTGCAAAATAAGCAAGATAGTAAGATTTGACACATTAGAAATCAATTACATGTGGTAACAGCCATTTCAAACAAATTACTGTAGAATAAATATGCGCAATCTTAAATATGTATCGCACACCGTGACAGGTACAATGTAGTGGTGGACCACAAATGGTCAGGGCTGCATCAGATTCAGAGTTGACATGATTATGTAACAAAAATATGAGCACTGTGATGAACACTTTTCTCCAAGCTCACGTAAATGAGTTTATGTCTGTCCCATTCCTTCGCAAAAAGTCCTGATGTGTACAAAATAGCAAAAGTAATTGAGCATTACGGCAGACACAGAAAAAAATTCCAAGCACGCTTCAAGGGAACCCATTTCTAATCACAACTGTATATGTTTGTAATGATTGGTAAATATGGCAACAGATGCGTGGATGTGATGCTGTTGTCCACAACTGTTATATTTGTATGTATGTAAGTGCATACAGTGGTGTTGCCAACTTGAGTTTGACAATTTATCATTTTGCTTAGTTCAGTGCATTGACTTCATACAGTACATGCAAGGTGCAACATTCAGGGGATGAATTGTGTTTGAAAAGCCTTGTCAGTTTGATTGACATAAGTTTTCAAGTAAGTGTTTTTGACATCTGGTAACATGGTATAGCGTACTGCCATTACAAGTTTCACTGCTACAAGTCTAGAATTGATGGTTTACTATTGATGTGGAATAAATCTTAAAGGTGTTCTCATATGAAACACCGTAACAGGGAGTTATTGCAAAAATTATTTCTAATTTGGTTATAGCATGCATCAACTATGTGGTTGATAAAGTATCTGTTCTCTGTGTGTCAGGTGTCTTCATCATGGTTTGTCCGCTGCATTGTTAGGCTCATGCAACCTGTTTACATTTATGATCACTAATGCATTCAATTTTCTTTCCACCTTGGACGTCTCCACCTCGGCTGCGGGCAACGTCTGGGCGCTTCTGTCGCCGTGTGCCATGGGGGTCACGACAACAGCCAGCAAGGATCTCGCCCAGACGTCCTACTTTTTGGCCACCAACAGGTTGTGGGTCGTTCCAAATGTTCCACAAAAGCCAGTGTTGAATGCCATAACCAGTTCTCTACTGCAAGTCCTGTTGCATATGTTTATTGTCGTTCGAGTCCTGACTGTAGCTTGTACAGTAGTATATTTTTCTTCGGTTTCTGTCCGTTGCATTCGGTGTTTAAACACCTAGTTGCAAAGAGGCTTTGATGAGACTATAGGAACCTTGGAAACCAGGACTATAATAATGATTCCAGTTTCCTCTGTTTTAAAGAAATGTGGAGCGCATCATGTTTAAAGTGGTCCAATCGTTATAGATATTTGTGACTAGGATTTTTTTCAAAATGTACAAACATTTTGTTCAAGTGTGCACAAAGGTATATGTACCTTATCATGATTGAGACTAATAACCAATTCAGTTTTGTTAATAACTAATACAAGAACAGCATGCATATTGACCAATGTAAAGCATTTATGCTCTTTGTTGGAATGAAACTGACAGTTGACTTGTACCAGTTAATTTTAGAATGCGCACATAGTGCAGAAATGATTAAAGCTGAGCAATTCACATAATATATAAGGCAAAATCTTTAAAAAAAATTCATGCTGGTATGGCTTGGCTCATTCATTGACCCCATTTTCTAAATTGAGGGTTCTTTTTATGCATGTTGTTTGGGTTTGGCTGCATCTTTTCATTTTTCATGTGATACTGAAGCAAAAACTTGGTGCAGTTTTGACATTCCTGACATGGATCCACATGAAACATGAAATGTTGAGATTTGTGGATGATGCTGACAAGGCAACTATGAATTACTTCCAAAGTTCACACTTTTGTATAGGGGTATTTTGGATTTTATAAGTGAACTTTTTATTGCTCTCCTTAAGAAACAATGGAGGAGGGCGTGCAGTGCAATCATTACTGCACAGTAGTAAATTCCTGCAGACCACCCCTGCTTTGTGGAAATACATGTTAAATGACTGAACATTTCTAAATTAGGACAATAGATACACCAGCAGATTGACATCCTTATACCTACGCACAGTTCCACACTTTTTATGTCCATGTGTACCTGTCAATGGTTTACATATTTTATACACTTACTCAATTGTCATGTCAGGGTGCACTTGAGTACTCAAGTTGCCTTTCTGCCTCTGGTGTATCCACACAATGTCAAGAGTAGGATGTAGCACAGGACTTGCTTTGAGAACTGTCTGTATCATGTTACCCATAACAAGAGACATGGATTCTTGATTGCCACCACCTATTTGTTGAATATAAGAAAGAAAGAAACAAAGAAAAGTGAAGTTAGGGTCACATCATTGAAGAAGTGTACTAATCGGTGATAGAATATGCCTCTCCGTGGCCTGTGGACCTCATTGCCAGTGTACACATGCCTCTGAAGAAGTGAATGTTGAATTCCATAATTACACCTTTTTCCTTTTTGACTGTAATGTAAGCAGGGAAGCTCAAACTTGTAATCTGTGTCTCTTGAGTGTTAAGGGTGAGCATTAAGCCATGATCCTAAATGTCTATTGTGTGTACAGAAAGCAGCCTTCTAAGGTGTGCATAAGAAAGCCTTCATATTACTCATTTTTGTCTGAAAAGTGAACACATCATGCATTTAGAATATCATAAAACAGGAAGATGCATAGGCAAGGGTAACATAAAAAGGATGAAAGTAATGCAAATTGAAATAATTCATCCAAATTACATGCTAAATGTTCAATCTTGCCTCTGCAATTTCCAAGTTGAAAAAAAAAATAGTATCTGTGTTTGTATGCTTAAAGATAGCATAAATTGACAGCAGTGCTTCATTTTGCTATATAATTGATGTCTCGTTAAATAGTTCTGTTGCAGTTTCCTTATAAACTTCATGAAAGAGCTCCGACGACTCTATGCTGGACACAATGTTGGATAGTCTTGTGTGTGTGATATGTGGAAAAGTTTGACTGATGATAATTTTTTGCTGGTTGACAGCCTTCATCTGACAACGTTCTGTATACAGTATCCACCTACTGTAGTGGCCTGTGTCTGCATCCATCTGGCCTGTAAATGGTCCAAGTGGGAGGTGAGTTAGTACAAACCTTTTGGATCTGGCTTCTTGCACAGTGTTGTCTGTAGCTTAAAGGAGAAGGGTGATTTGCCCTGCCCTTTTGTTTTGCACCATGTCCCTTTTCTTTGTTCCTGCCTTTTTCCTTGGCTCACTGCCCCTTTCTCCTCCAGTGCCACCAGAAAGTCTTGCACCGCCCCTCTGGTGGCCCCTGCTCGTGGTTCTCCTTGGGTATATATATATATTACAAGGGACTCCTGCAGGGAACACTACTCGGAAGTTTGATGTTAGTTACACAGTGTGTTTTTTGCACCTATCTGTGGCCGTCATTGGCCCTTAACTGGTTATAGTGTCAGAATATATTTATTACACTTTGAAAAGTGGTACCTGCAAGTGGCTGCACTGGTGACCCCCTAGAGTTTTGGAGCAAGACTTTCTGGTGACACAGTACATTTACCCATATTTTGGACTGTTTCTTTTTGCCATAAAAATTCAGTATAATTTAGACTAGTTGACAAAATAAGTTTTCCATCTATCGACCATGAGTGCATGTATAAGATACAAGTTCAAAACTATTTCCATAAAAAAACAATGAAAAAATGTCTCCTGTTTTTTACCACTACTTTTGAATGCCCATTTTGATTGTTATTGTGTGCTTAAAAGTGCCCTTTTAGATGAAGGGAACCTTGCCCTCTTGAAAAGCTGAAGACAACACTGTTGCAGTTAGAGCAAGTTGGTGGATAAACTATATTAGCCTCACAGACAGGCTGCAGGTTGTCCACAGGGAGTGGTGTTGTATGTATTTTGGTTCAACAGGAAGTAGTGTCACATGCAATGCAGCTCCCAAAGCATCCTCGGTGCTCTTTTTTACTTCCAAACCATCATCCAGATTTTCAGACTTGAGGGGAATATAGATTGGGTGAGACTGTACCAGGTTATATCAAAAGATTAAAGTACACTAATTTTTAAAGGTCCGTCCGTATGTGCACATCAGCTTCTTGTAATCAGTACAGGTTTAACCCTGATGGCACCAAAAGTTTTGCTTTAAATTTTGTATTGGTTTATATTCTTCGTACTGCATTTATTGTGAAATATTTGAAAGAATAATATTTGCAGATACCTGTTTCTTGCAAAAGAAAACAACAAAAAAAACCAAAACAATTTGTCGTCATTCTCACAGAGAGAGGGAGAAAGGGGAGACACCTGTAACATGCTGTAATGCTAAGTGGTTGATGTGGCTTGTGTTTTCAGCTACCTCAGTCAAGAGAAGGCAAGGACTGGTGGTGGTACACAGACCGAAGTGTCACGTTAGAGCTGTTGGAAGGTGGGTAGTAGCAGGGAGCAATAAAGTAGATGCAGGAACAACGCAGGGACTTCTGAGGAGAATGATATTCATGGCTGCTGCCCAATACACAGTCTCTGGTCAGAGTTTGCACCTTGCTTACTGCTGTCAAAACTTTGTGGTCCCTGCTGTACGGCTTGCCTTGGCCACTTTCTGGATTGTTCAGCGTAGTTTAGTTATTTCCATCAACTATATAAATTAGACGGGGCAACATATATTTCTCATGTCTACTCTTAAAAAGTTTATCCTTTTAAGAGGGGAAATGCAGGGAAAGAATAATTAAGCTTTAAAACCATCAAATTGTCAAATTCTTCTTCGTCATATTGCATGGGGCAAATCAGGTAACTGGACATGAAATCCTTTCTATCCATCAGATTGCCACGATTTAAGCATGAACATGAAGCCCAGCATCTTTCCTGTTCAAATCTGCCCATAATGTATTGCTCGAGATGCTTTTCCATTCGTTTCATACCTCCTGTTAACGAGAGTGATGCTCTATTTTTGCGCCATGTGTCAGTCAAATACCCTGGATCACGGGCGGCAGGCGATGAATATCGTCAGCTTGAAAGGGCCAATTATAGGGGATTAATGATGCCTCACTCCTTTGAAATGTGAATGGGAGAATAAAGGGGCCTTGCTGGAGCCTGGCCAATATATGTCAGTGTTGTTTCTCCATCTTGTTTATTGTTCCATGGTAGTAATAGGTGCACATGTAACTTTCCTCAACAATACTAGTTCCCTACTGTTGAGCCCCCAAGATAAATTGTCATAATGACAGAGTAATAGAACTGTCATAATTAGGATAAAGTATTGAAAGAGAAATGTTAAACAGCTACTTTTGTGTTGACAACCTCTGAGTGTCAAGTCTACATGTAATCTGCATCTGTAACCGTACAGAGGACAATGCAATGCAACTGCTTCTGTAAAGTTCATCCCATTCTGCGAGTATAGATAGAAATGGCTGGTGGTGTAGCAGGCATGGGAGATTTTGGATATTTAGCAGATTTCTGCTATTTTAACACCCAATTTTAGCAAGACTTGTCATATATTTCTTGCATATTTCATATTCAGTTATTTTGAACCTCTGTTTGCCCTTATTTAGGAGGCATTTCTGATATGTGTGAAATTTTGAAATATTTTTTCTAACTGGACACTCGCATGCTTGTTATTTGTAAACAAGATATGCATTTGCAGAAGTCAGAATGTAGAAGTAAAGTAAAAAGTAGAAGTTGTGGAATCTGTAGCTTATGGAACTGGTGTATATCAAGTAACAGAACTGATTGCAGTATTTTGGTGTCCTTAAATCATTTACTATTTTTAAATTAATATATATATATATATATATATATATATATATATATATATATATATATATATATATTATATAAAAGAGCCTGAAGACTTTATTCACACCTTAAAAGGCAAAAAGAATCGGCAAGATGCTGTCAAGAGTTACTCACCAGAACATTGGACTCTTGCAGGTTTAACACAAGAATTCCTCTCAATCCTTGAGAAGTGTCCTAGCAAGCTAAAGAGGAAAATCAATGCTTTCAAGGTGAGTGTCTGGTTGATTAAACCCCCTCTTCCTCTTCCCTTCTCCCCTATCCCTGTCAAATATTAAAGGAAATAAGTAATTAAAAAACCTACAGTCTTTTATACATGGTACAGGGGTTCCTGTCATGGCAGACTACCCACCATAAACAATTTCCAGTCTGGGCAACTTCATTTGCTTTTGTAGTCTGTGTCTGGGGATTTTGGTTAAAATTCAAAATGTTGGATGAAATTGACTGTGTACCTATGATGCAACAAGTTATCTTTCCTGTAGATCACCATGTTCAGTAGATGTAGTGCTCTTGGGTTCCATAAGTATCGAAATGAAAATAGTAGGTGTAACACTTGGTTGCCATGGTAACCGAAGCATAGTTTCATATTCTGATATTTCGCAAAATAACTTATGTTTAACAACATGAAAAGGTTCAGTAACATCAATGTTGGATTCCTTTTTTTGTGCTTAGATCTTAACAGGTCATATTACAGTATACATGAATGCCTTTGATTTTTGCAGAAAACATTGTTTTTGTAAAATATAGTTTGGGACAGTTGCCATGGCAACCATGTTGGTCGGGCTTTTTGAGTAGTTGGCCACTTAATGCAATCTACATAGCCCCATGAATTCAGCAGATTTCAATTTAAAGACATTCGTGGGCATAATAGATTTAGAAAGTTTGTGAGTTGGGAACTTTTGCCACCGGAATGTTACAAATAGACTTCAGAATATGTATTGCTACAATTATGTCAAGGTCACCTGAGGTCCTGTGACATAGCCACCATCTTGGATTTTTCTTCTTTTTCATAAAATTTTATCATTATTGAACAAGAAAATATTGTGAATCAATCCCAATTATGCATTGAATGGCCAGAAATGCAGCACAGATGATAAATGACACCTTTTTTCTGCAATTTATACTACTTTGCTCTGAAATTAATAATTCAGCAAGGAATTTGCCATTATGTTGCCGCGTAGAACCAAGTGGTAGTTCCATTTGACCGCCTGTGGCTGGCAAGATGCAGTGTACCCCACATGACCTTTTACAGGCATCAATATTGACAGGTGCCTGCCACAACTTGAAGAACTAATACAAAATTTACAATGGCATCGATCTCCAAATTAATGCTGTGTTGGGAAAGTGTACATGATAAAAGATGACATTTGGCGCAAGTCCATAATTCTCTTATGCAACATAACCTGCAAAGGGAGACAATAACGCGAGTCTGCATATATGCAGACTCCGACTGCAATGGAAACTTGCTCGAGTCTGCGTATACGACTGGAAAGCGTTAAAGACATTTATCTCGAGGCTCTTAGTCTTGTAGTTTTCATGTTTGAGTACTTTGTGTAAGACCGCCTGTCAACAGAGTCTGCAGTTCTATCATTTGTGTACATAGGATTTCTAGACAGTGTCTGGTTATTGGGGGGGGGGGGGGTCACTTAAGGGAATTAGACCATTCAGCAATGTTTACATACATAATAAGGGGAGGGGCCAGCAATGACTACAACGATTTATAGAATCAGGTGCATGTATTGGTACATTTCTCACATTGTACCCCTTGAACACCGTCAAGAGAGGAGACAGTTGGTGTGTTCATGTTGCACATATAAACACATGTATAGAATGTAAACACAGTTGCAGGCTGTGCATGTACCAAAAGTGTTGCTGTGGTTGTGCAAGGCTGGACATAAAGGCAAGCCATCTTGTCTTGGACAAGTCAATTTTCAGGCAGCACAAGTGAAATTGTTGAGCTAAATAGAGCTTTAATCCACTGCTTGTTAGGAATACAGACTGAGGGTACTGTTGCCCAGACTGAAGCTTGAGCTTGTACATTTATACAGTCAGGTAAAGGTGCTGAACAGAACTAATGGCATGAAATTTCTGGTTGGATTGAAATCAGAATTCACTAAGTGACATTTTACAACCTTCTCCCTTGTCCTCTTCCAGAAACGAACAGAATTGAAAGGCTTCTGCATCCATTCTAACTTTCTTTGACATGTTCCAAGCATATTGGGTGTCTGCAAGAAGATCTTTTATCCAAGTGCACTGAATCTTGGGTAACAGAAAAGTTTGTGGGTGGGACATTTCGTGCATTAGTGATAGGCACATTATGACTAGACTCCTGGGAGGGAGAAAAAAATAAAATGCTTTTTACAAGAGCATACAGGCATACTTTATCAGTCCATGTTTGTGCGGAAGTAGTTAGAAGCCAGGTGACTCTTGATTTTGTTTGTTACAGCATGGCGGGGACCGGAAGGACTTGGACATGCCAAACTATAAAGAGCCAGCTCCACTTTCTACTCCATCCCCTTGGAAATCACGTGAACCAAGTGCTACCATCACGTCAGCGACCTCTGGAGAGACTGCCCCACAGCAAATGACAACACCAAGCTCTATACAGCACCCCACAGCAACCAACCATGACCGGCAAGCTGCTGGTGTAGCATCTCAGCATCCTGTCCCACGGGAACCTCCATCTTTCCAGCCACCAGATGTTGCTCCCAAACCTAAACTTGGTGCTAGTGTAGGCCCTCCAGAAGGATTGAGACGAGTTCGAACAGAGCCTGCTTTAACAGCAAGAGAATATCTGGAGAGGAAAGAGAGGGAAAGACAAGCTGCAGCAGCTGCTCACTCTGCAGCTCATAACTCTCAGGCTGACCACAAGGGGGAGCCACATCACATGGACAATATATTTAACTTGATGAAAGAAAAACCTCCAGCTGAACCAAATAATACACAGGTATCAAAAGAGCAATCTCAGATGCAAGATAGGCATGCTCGAGAGAGACTGAATCCAGTGCAATCAAGGGACAAGCTTAGTGAATTACCTCAGGGAAGGCACAGTAGGCCTGAGCATGGACATGACAAACATACAGTGGACCTCCATGGTGTTAAAGACAAGATGCCCGATCAAAGTCAGAGTAAAGACAGGTCAAGGTCAGATCGGGGGAGGCCACATGGTCCTCGTGATAAACATCGTGGTGAACATAGTCGTGAGAGGCACCATGCTGAACAAAGTGAACATGCTCAGCGGGCAGGCAGTGCTCAGAAAACAATGCCTGCTGTCAGTGAGGCAAGCACACGCTCCCCACTCAAGTTGTCTATCAGCTTAAATCGAGATCGTGACAAGCACTTAAGCGTTCGAGAATCTGCTTCCTCAAAACTTGTAGAGTTAAATGCAGATGGCGGAGTACGACAGAACACCCACATGAGTTCTGCCTCTCAGGATGCAAGTGCAGCACATATCAGTCCTTCGAAACATGGTCGTGCAGGTCCTGGTCTAGGGGCAGGGCCAACCAAATCAGGAGCACCAGGTGAAGAGGGGGCAGGCGAGTATGTTTCCACACCTCCAGCTAGCGGAGGCTCCTTAAAGCTGAGAATTAGTAAGGATATGTTGAGTAGCTCAGGGCATAAAGAAAAACACCGGCATTCCGGCTCTCGTCATTCCTCCAGTAAGTCGCACAGTGGGTCAAGGGCAGACAAAGACAAGAGTTCCCGCAAGCGCCCTCGAAGTCCCATTGAAAAAATAAAGCTGAACCTCTCTGCCATCCAAGGCCAGCATACTCCTAATAAATTACAACGTACTGCTGATGGCCCAGCATTTAGTTCAGGACCCCCACGCGATCCATATGCCTTGGAACAAGACATCTTATCACCATCACAAGCGGCGAATGGTAGCCGAACAAACTCCCCTCAGGGTCAGACACCTGGACCCAATATGACAGACGTGCAGAGGACATTACAAAAATTGATAGACATACAGAAAGCAAATTTAGCATTAAAAACGTGCCAGACTGCAGGGTCCATTGGAACACCCATGTCCATGCCAATGGGTGGCACAATGGAGCGAGGCATAGGGCAGTATGCATACCATTCTATGTATGCTGACCCCAATCTAGCATTAGGTATGGTAATGCCAGGATCTGCTCCCCCGCCCCCACCACCTCCCCCTCCTTCAGAACCGCCCCCTGTACCCCCGCCCCCACCACCAGAATGATGGCTTGTCTCTTTAGGATTGGTTTTGTAATCATTTTAGTGTGTAGCATTCATCTTTCTAAACCTTCACAGCATACCAGGAAGTGTACGTGCTTGTGACAGCTTTAGAAAGTCATGACCAGGCTGGTTATCACAACCTACTACAAGTTATAAGAAGTTAAGATTGAACAAATCAAATTGGAGAGGTAACTGTGAGAGCTTTAAATCTGTTGGCTCTTACATGCTATGCTGGGTGCAAAACAAGGAAACCGAGCCACAGGTTCCACGAGGACCATGCCAGCATTGTCCTAGCTTTGTGTAGGACTTGATATGTCTGGCTGTATTAAGCCTGACAACTTAAAGTGTACATAGATTAATATCTTCGTATTTGTCTCAACTTGCATTGAATCACACAAATCCCTGTTCCAGATTGGTGCAGTGGAAAACTTAATTTATGAATACAAAATAGCAGGTATAAATCTGCTCTAAAATATTGTGTTGTTTTATGTAATGTGAAACAAAAAACAACAAAAAAAAATTTATGAGTTAGTTGGTTGTGTCTGTAATCTCGCAGTAGTTAACCTTATGTGAGACAGTTACGTCTTCAGCACACCAGTTGTAGAGAATCTTCCACATTGTGACCCAACCAATACCTCCTGTTTGGCCTAGTAGTTCATAATCTTCCATGTATTTGTGGTATTTGCTGATGTATATTAACAGTTATGAAAAAAAATGGAAAAAGAAAAGAAACATACATGTACAAAAAGGATCAGGGAAGAAATATTCCTATAATATCAATTTATGTTTCACTTAGTGCAGAAATGTGTTTGCATATGGCTGAGGAAATTTTGTTAACAATGTATTAAAACTTCTGTATTCTCCATTTGTTAGTGTAGAAAATATTCCAATTGAATAGACCTTTAAGTCTGATGCATAAAAATTAAAGGGGGGAGAGACCCAAGAACAGGAAGATGGGGACACTATGTGACGAGTATTGTGCATGTCAAGTTTCTAAATTACTCCCAACATACATATATATTAGTAGAGGTGGTATTCCTGTATAGACGTGAAATGCCATAGGCATCTGTATTTAAACACGGAAATAAAATTGTCAAATAAGTGCATTTTTGGACTGAGCAGACCAACAGTTAGGTAGCAGCAGTTTTGAGTGTGGCAAAAACGCCAGGAATATAAATTTTCATTGATACTGATGTACTTCTGTAAGAACAGACAAAACCAGAGTCCACATTGTATGCTCTGAGTGCATAGCTGACGAAAAGTTTGATCTTTTGTTCACTGAAATGGTGACCAAAATACTTCATTTGGCATCAGCATCACAAGGTAGATGTGGTTTTGATGCACATGCAAGTGGCTGGATGGACACACTTTAATTTGGCATTTTTTGACTTTTTTTGTTTTTAACAAAATTGTCATACAAATACGATTTGGGTTTTAAAATAAACTTTCATAAATATTTCATCTCCTGTGTATGTGTTACATGCACATACAGATTCAGGTCTGTTTTCTTGCTGGCCCATAAATGCATTCGATGTGTGTAGCCCATTTTGTATGACTTTAAAACACCAGGTTGATCATGTTACAGTGCTTTGTTCTGAAACACATGATTGGGTTGATGAGTCGGAAAGATGTGTTTTCTAGCTAAACTGCCGTAGAGCAACATGGCCTCCAACAACATAGAAGTAATGGAAAAATAGCTTCTGTGGGAGCCAACAGACCTACTGGGTTTTACCAGAATGCACCTTGATATGACGAGTGCAAGATGAGTTGTTAGCTGTAGATCAGCTTGATGTAAGGAATGTCTCGGCTATGCAGTCAGGGTACAACAGGTAGCACTTGCTACGTTTTCTTTTACTTGAGCACATTGTACAGGCAAGATTTTGATAATGGTGGACAAAACCTTGGGAGTTTCTTCTGTTGGACTCGAGGATGTTGTGTGGTGTTAGTCTGTCATTCTGCAAGTCAAATCGATTTATCTGAATATTCATCTTTGGCCGTATTCACAAAGAATTTGATCTGATCCTAACTTTAAGCCCCCAATAAAAATCAAAGTGGTTTGGGCCCTAAACAACTTAGTCCTTGGCTCAATGTTGGATCAAAACGTTGAGAATTGGCTAATATATGCTCTTGGGTACAATATGAACTTAAGCATTTACTGGTTCATTATATTAAATCAATCTTATTTTGATCCAGGATTAAAATCTGGATTAAATCAAGATTGGTTTAATAAAATGGAAACTTCAGGTCTAAAGTTCATATTACTAGGGAGAACATTGATTAATTAATCCGGCAAGTTAAGATCAAACATTAGGCCAATGATTCTGTACTTCAAGGCCCAAAAGCACATTGACTGTCATTTTAGGATTAAATTCAGGGTCAGATTAAAATCTTTGTGAATACCGCCCCAGATTGGTCATTTGGTGTGTAGAAATAGATGTGTATGTGTGAGACAGGAAGCAGTGACTGGCATATGCAGAGAAGTGAAATGTCATTTTGAGTTCAATACTTTTATTATGGCCCTCCCTTGGCATTTTTACTAAAATGTACCAGTTTGAAGATGTCATGAGACTTACAAAGTGATGTGGCCAATATTTGGTCTCTGGGGTGAATAAAATGTAAATTTGCATACTTAACAGCATAACAACACACTCGTCAATCAGAATATTTCTAAAATAGAATAACCACATATTTGTCAGGCTTTTGAAGGACAATATTTGAGAAGCAAGTAATTTCTTGTGAAAGAACAATACAAATATCAAAATGATCTGTTGTATGGAAAGGAAAAATACATAAGTGTGTTGCTGTAGAAGGGCCAGATATTCTTATGTATGATGTGGTGTGGTATGCATTGACATTGTTTGGTGTCTATAAAACAGAGCATAGTCATTTTACACATGTGAAAACAGGTGTGACTGTGTGTGTGTTTTTTTTTTGGGGGGGGGGGGGGGGTGGGGTTGCACTGAACCAGCCTAGATTGTACAGGATAAATATATATACAGAATTTTAATTTAATAGCAGTGAAGTGCTCATGTGTAAAGTGTAAGTGGAAAGTTGACAGCAGTGTCTAGAATCCTATTGTTTTGCGTACACACTTGCTTTGTAATTTTGTACTATACTTTTGATACATCATAGGACAGCTTCAGTGACCTGCTGCTTCGTTTATTGAATGAACTATTCCTTTTGCCACTCATTTGTAAGGATGGTCGTCAAGTTTCTGTTCATGGTTGCTTGCTTCTGCAAGAAAACTGAATGAAAATGAAGCCTGGGGAGAACACAGTAGCATGAAGGAAACTGGTCTAGCATACCATAACTTGTTTGTTATGTGTATATTTGAAGGGAGTTGATTGCATTTTCATTTTTATACCGTATAAAATTGAGCATCCTTTCTTTTACTTTTGTTTAAATGATTGTGTTCAGAAACTAAAAAGATGATTTTTTTATGAAATATACCAATGGTAGGTCTACAAGCATAGGCTTGTCTTAATTATTTGATACTTTTGCATAGCATTGACTAGAATTAAATGAGAATTGTATGTTCAAATTATCCATAAAACCCCATGAGATCATTACCAACAGCTTTGGTCTGAGTGTTTTTTTGCACGTGGCAAATTATTCTCCAGATGCATCACAACCCTGCAATATCAATTCCCAGACCAAGGCATGGAACTGGTAAAAATTCCTTGACAACTGTTCATGCAGTATAGTGGTGACACCTATTGTCAGTATTTAGAAATGAGACAAGTATTGCATTTCCCCAGTGAGCATTGTCATGTGTCTGTTTCACATATGGTTTTCTTACATCGGTTATTTTTAAGAGAAGTAAAAAGCAGCAAAGATGTTAACAATTGTGATGACCATGAGATTTCTTGTTTAAGTCACCTTTTGTGAAGCAAATCTGTCCAGTTTTCAACAAGGGTGCTACATAATTTGATCATATAAGTGTCAAAACCTCTAACAGTACTGTATTGCAGTTTCTAGGGTATATGTGTTGAAGCTAAAATTGTGTACCTTCACTTCACTGAGTGGCTATAGCTATTATTTTGTTGCAAAATCAAGCACATACTTGTTCCATAAAGGTCTCTGAATGAGAAGTGTAAAGTGCAGTAGAACATGAGTTGTTGGGCTGTCTCCCTTTCTAATGTTTGCATGCACCAAAGCAGGAGTGTATCTTGTTGCATTATGGTGATATGTTTCCCATGTATTTGTTTCAAATTAAAACGGGGAATGTATATTCACCTTTTTGAGAGAAAAAGAGCATTTTTATTTCAAGCACAAATATGCCCAGTTTAACATCACCAATTGTTTTGGCATTGATCAGTGTATCATGCTCTCAGTCACTTCAAAGAGTGGTATGAATTAATGTGTGGATAGACCAACACTCTCTACTTATGGCTACAGTGGAATGAATGTTGGAAATATGAAAATAGTGAGCACATACATTAGTTACGAGATAAATGTTCAACGGGAAAGCAGTGGAATAACCAGCCATTTTGTTCCAGAATGAAGTGGAACAACTGTGATAAAAAGATCTTTTTACCAAATCATTCTGGCACAAAGGAAGGCTGTGGTAACATGTAGTTGGTTTGTCCTCAACAACAGGGCTTTGTTTTGGCAACATGAATTAAGGTTGTTTACCCATGTTTGCCAATGTAGAAACAATTCTTACTCACGTTGCCAAAACAAGCCTCATTTGGTCTCTGTGAGGAAAATCAGATTCAACTGAAATCTGAAATGTCTTGTCTTGGCAGGAACTGGCTGCCCCCTCCCTGCTAAATTGGCCCTTCCCTTGCCCCCTTACTTGAAAAAATGACCCTTCCCCTTGAAAATAAATTTTTTCTGCCCCTCAACACTGACCTTGGTCTGCCAGTTCCTGCTGCCAGTAAAGCTTTTATAAGAGAAACTAATTAAAAATCACATACAGATTTATGATGGTTGGTACCTGTGTCTTCGTATAACCATACTGAGTACCAAGTGCTGGCTATGGCTGGGACTTTTGTATATACATATATAGAGGTCATGGGGAGTCCATACCATAATAAAGTCTCCATGAAATGAGATGATACAGATTTACAAAAATACAGTTTCTTATGTGTTTGTCTTAATTTTACCTTGAAAGTTGATAGATCTAAGTTTTTCTTGTAAAATTTTGTGCATCATGTTTTCTCTATGAAATTATTTAACACGTTCATCTGATACATAATCACCACCAGGGAATACAACAGGATGCATAGTTGCAAGGCCATGGTTATACACATACAAGTCTGCTCTCAAATTCTACATTTTCCAATTTTATTTTTTAAGTATTCGTACATAGTAGGTATTAACAATATTAATTTTGACCTCCTCTTGATCCCATGTAGACTTTTTGGACGATATGCTCCCTTTCACTGGAAAGGAAAAAGGAAAACCTAGTAGCTGCTCCCCTTTGCATTTGGACTGAGACATCTGCAGTTTGTCATTATCTTGCCATCTTTAAGCAGGTGCTAGCTTTGGGGAAGTCCATCCCACAGGTTACAAAATTTTGGTAAAAACTTAATGTGATCATACAGCACAGATGTGCAGGGGGCAAGTAGTTTGTGGGGTACACCGATGGTTAACCTGGATGGAAGGTCTTTGTTCCACTTTAAAGGGCATGTGGCGTCATCTGGTGGTGAGAAAAATCTGTCTTTCTAAAATGGTACTGCGGCCGGGCTATTTCCCTCCTGACATTCCTGGCCGTTTTCCTGCAGGTAGTGGAACTGGTTTAAAGTGTATGGTGGGAATCCTGTACTTTTTAGGATGAATGCAGCACAATCAAGGGGATATGAATAACTTAGCAACTGGAACCATGGCCTTCCCTGCCATCCAACCATCTGAATGCAAGCTTTGTGCCTGAAATGAGCCCTTGTTGCTTGACCACATTCAGTTTTTCCATCAGGGAAGGGAAGCATCATTCTGCAGTTTAAAGGCGGGAGATGCATGTGCACCTAATCAGAGGAAAGTGTAGTGCCTTTTCAACTTTGCTTTTTTCATGAACACAGAGTTAACGCTTTCAGTGCCAATTTTGGACTGAGTCAACAGCTTTTCTCCGCGTATGAATGTGCCCAATGCGTGCAGAGAAAACCTGTTAACCTGGGATGTTCCTTCTAAAACCAAAGACATACTGGTACTTGAAGGAAAAGCCTTTCTATGAGGAATACAAGTCTGACATTCTAATGATAATTCAGACTAGTTTGACTTTAGTAGATCAACTTAAGACGTGATTGGCACTAAAGTGTTAAAAAAAAAAAAGACTGGAACTGTACAGCTGATTGAAATTTCAAAGTTGTTGTTCTGGTAAAGCAGTTCTTGCAAGTTGATGGGAAATTGCTCCTGCAATAGAAATCCTTTATTATGACTAAAGTAGATGCTTAAACTGAACCTTTGAAAGCCAAATGTTTGAGTAATTTTGTACCATTCCTGGATTGGTGCTTTTCAGAAATGATGTAAATTTACTTCTTTTTTCACATGTATAACATTTCCCTCTTTTAATCATAAGCAGCAACTGAAGTTTTGATCTCGACATCATGCATGTAAAATTTTAGATATTTAGTTGATTTCTGCAAAGT
This sequence comes from Hermodice carunculata, assembly GCA_964020975.1. Lineage (NCBI taxonomy): Eukaryota > Metazoa > Annelida > Polychaeta > Eunicida > Amphinomidae > Hermodice > Hermodice carunculata. The sequence continues at coordinate 11,486,465 of OZ026627.1, forward strand.
TGATCATATATTTCCTTCATATTTCGTATTAGTTCAGCTACTTTGAACTAATTTTACTCCATTTGGAGGTATTGAAGATCAATTTTCAGATATTTTTTGTGACTGGCCACTTATTTACGACCATTTGGACATATATTGAAGCCACTTATTTGATATATCCGTATGATTATATTTTTGCAGTTGTGTACCATGAACAAAATAACAGTAAAATTCTGTGAATTTTCAGAAAGATAAATTGCAACAGACTGGAACATCCTACTATCATGTTAATTCTAGAGTGGGAGTTGGTTTGGTAGTTTGACCGATATAAGGTTTGACTTTCCCCAAGTTCTGTCACTTAAACTTTGTTTTCTGCATGTGAAACTGGTGGTCTTTGAGTTGCGGCAATTGATGCTTCTATGAGATGGCTAAAACTGACGTACAGGTGATGCCTGGTTGGTACAAACATACATGAAAGATGGCGGGATAGCCAAGAGTGTGATTGTATCATAACAAGATCATTTGTATATTTGCCATACTATTCAAGTAAATTTTATAACCAAATACTGGAAGGATCTCAAGTGACCAGAACTGAGGTCCTTCAGTTTGTTTTCCTAAATCTGAAGTCACGTCTTCCCACAAAAGCATCTAATCACTAAGGGAAAATTGACCACTTACTACTTATTAAAAAGTTCTCTTATACATGGTTCAGTTTCAAGAGAACAGTCACTTTCATTACCACCTTCCCCAGAAATGGTACATCATGGCTTCTACAAATATATGATCTCCCAGCTTCAATGAAAATGAAAAAAGCAAAGTTCTGAAAAGCTTGGATTTCTGTCAGTTCTTCTTTTTCAAGTTAAAATGAATTGGTAACATTTTTGGGGCTCTCAACATGTTCCCAGTCCTTTCCATTGTCCCCAACTTCCAGTGGCAGATCCATAGTTCATGATTGCAAAATAATCTGTTGCATATTAAAAAGAGTACAGCACCATCTACCTACCCACCCCACCCCCTAGCATAAAAACTGTCTGTAATCCTGTGAACTATTCCATCATGACCTTGTTAACCCTTCAGCGTTAAGTTTATCAGTTGTACCAGCTGCAATCTTTTCTCTTCTTTTTTCCCCATTTATTAATTTTAATGGGTCGTGACTTCATACAAGTTTTGATTGAAGATACATACTGTGTAGGGCGTGTTATGAATAGTTTAGATGACGGGGATCTTCTGTTAGATCTCCTGTTGTAGGTGGAGACCTCTAGGGGACAAACAAATCCACCCTCGTCCTTTGATCTGAGAAGGTGGCGACGTGAAGTTGATGCTGCCACCATCGGATAAGTACATCTGATGTGCCATGTTGGTAGGGACGGGAGGCTTTTTCAAGCCGTAACGTTCCCAGGGAAAAAGATACTCCATCATGTTGTCAATTTGCACTTATTGCCCTCGCAATACTGGGTTGTTACAGGGACAGTGGTGTAGTTACTTTGAATCCAAAGATTGTGCTCTGCACTGCTCTTGGAAACCAGTTTGACTCGTGCACATTCTGACATTTGCCTTACGAAAGTGACAAGTGTGGCACATCCCTCAGTATAAGGATGTAAGGTGGACAAATGTGGCACATCCCTCAGCATAAGGATGTAAAGTGGACAAGTGTGGCACATACCTCAGTATAAGGATGTAAAGTGGACAAGTGTGGCACATCCCTCAGTATAAGGATGGGAATAGGAACTACCTATTTAAGATATGTTTCAAAAGCTTTGTCTGTCAAAAGGATCAAAAATCAAAATTTGAGAATTTCTGCTTAGGCCAATCTTTGTATTTAAAGTGCTACATATGGACCATGAAGGCTGTATTGGAAGAATCATTTTCAAAGCTGGTGGTCAGCTTGACACTTTGAGTGCTAAGAGTGAGACTGACCTGACCGCACTGTTAGCCACAGTGCACCCACAGTGTGCAGAGGAAAGCTGCTGACCAGACCCTTCTTTAACCCTTTCCCCCTCAAACCGCCAAAACCGGCTGGTGGTCAAATGTCGTCTGCTTCAGTGTTTTTAAATAATTTCAACAGTTATGAAAAACAATTTGGACGGAGAAATGTGCATGAGACTTATCAAGATCACATGCCCCATGCCAAGGAAAGCTGTTGACTCAGTCTTAATTCAAGGGGGAAAGGGTTAAAGTGGAAACGAAGACATGTTGGAATGAAATGCCTTTCTATTCGGTAATTTTATGTGGAATCGATAAATGAGAAGTTCTGGTGCAATTAGCACAGAAGTTGATGGAAAATTAGCATCCCATCACTTTAGTTTGAAGTCCTTGACACTCAGTTCATATCAGAAACTGACTTGTTTCTTTGAATTTTTGTGGCACTTTTGGTACTAAGGGTTAAATTGAGAAGAATGGTTGTTTTTGACATGCAATTTTCCTTTGTGCCTTTTTTTATCCTGAACAGTGACTGGGTGTGCAATATTCACTTCCATCAGAGCACGGATGCCTGAATACAGTTGATGGCTATGTGTTGCATTGACTTAAAATACAAGCATTATATTACCACACCATTGTGGACTTGCATACATTTATGTAATTGTGTTATCTTTGCGATATAAGGGACAACATGCATAACAATTGTGGATGTTTGACACATGATGGTGCACAGTCCTATAACTCTGCACTAGTATGATATATCTGAGTACTTCATGTAGTCATGACTAGGGTTCACTCAAGTAAAGTACTTTCCTTTGTAATGACCATTTTGTAAGTAGGTGAATGTGTGTACTAGGCCTAAATATACAAGGGGAATATAAGGCAATGACAATCAGAAGGTAAACTGGCTGTCTGTATTTTATGTACTTTATTGATATAATTCACTTGGCAGCCATAACACTTCAGCATGCTCAATATAATGGATCCTTTTAAAATCTGATTTGCTAGAAGGATCTTGCATCATACACAGATGGACTGAGAAAACAATGGGCTCTTATTAGACCAGTGGCCACAGTTTGTCAGGTTGAGCAAACTTAAATCAGTGACAATAGACAGTTGAGTGGTAAGGAAACGGAGCCATCAGCCACATTCTGTAGAATAATTGTACATTTACCCAGTGACAGATATTTTTTGACTTTTACCCCAGGAGGGTCAGTAGAGAATAACTGACTGGGGTATTATTTCTGCATACAGACATTTAATCCAATTCAGGAAAATCAGACTCGGATAATTTTGTCTTGGGTTCCAATTCTGAAAAAAAATGCTTTGTAAACTAATTGATTATGCAGTATGTCATTTTGCATGGTCAGTAGTATGCGGCTCATAGTGTTCCAGTCAGAGTCCAACTGTAATAACATTTATGGTGGTAATGTCAACTTGTGTGGTGTAATCGTATGAAAGAGGAAACCAATAAACCATTTCAAAATGATGCCCAGATTCTCAACAGTTTGATGTTTGTGTCGGTTGAGTGGGACAGTCTTGGTCTGTTCCAATTGTGTGTGTGTTTGTAAAGCAGGACCTCTGCTTTCCAGTCAACTGCTGTCCCAGTGAAGGCTAGCCACATCCCTGTGTATACAGCTGTTTTTGTATCTACAGTCATGAAATTGTCACTTGCACGGTTATCCAATCCCCATTATGTCTTCATAGGCACTAGCTTTACAAAAAGATGTTAACTCTACAGTGCCAATGACGACTGAAGTCGATCTACTGAAGTCAAACTAGTCTGATTTATCACCAGGATCCCAGATTTGTATTCCTCATAACAAGACCTTTCATTCATGTACAAGTATGCCTATAGTTCCAGAGAGAATATCCCAGGTCAACAGCTTTTGTCAGCATGCATTGGATGCCTCTTTCATGCTAAGAAAAGCTGTTGACTCCATTCAAAATTTGGCACGGAAAGAGTCAAGAATCTGCCCGTTTCTTGCAGCTGCACCTGTGGAAAAAGTTTTGATAGTAGACACAACATAATTCAAACACTGTCATTGGTCCATGGTTGAGTCAGTCATTATTCATTGGTCTCGTTGTTAGTAATTTAGGCAGATATATGAATGAGTGCTGGATGGCCAGATGACACTTAGTTATCTCATCAATATAATAGTAAGAGTGATCAGTGGTCCCGCAAGGGGATTTCACTTGAATAGGAATGTCCTGTAAACATGGCAGACTGTTATCTACAAGTCAGAAACAACTGGAAGTGTCGTTCTGACCCATTTGATGCTCTGGCACTGAGCACCCACAAATTCTGTGCCCTTGAAAATAAGGGCAAGTTCTCAAAAATGGTATAATATATCATAAATTTGTTTATTTTCTCTGGATTGCCTAGTAGTATATACTAGAGACTCGTCTGGAAGCTCTCCAGTACATAAAAGGACGTACAGGAATGTATACAATACCCAGTGGACGAGACCATCAGACTTAATTCACAGCATGCACAGGAATAATATAGTTGATCGTAAATTGAAGTTCATATTGGACTTTAAATCCGTGTGATATTATTTCTGATATCCAGATATTTCGCCGGTGATGTACCCAGCTTTCTCAATGGAAGTAAAGATGTTATTGAACGCTAGACTGGTCAGTTAGGCCTAGCACGCAATTATATGTAATTTTTGACGTCATTTACATAGAAACGAAAGTCAACAACATATTTGTACTTGTAATAATAAAATGACGTAGAACTTTTCATTGCTAAAAATACAGCCTAGGCCTATTAAGGAATTATTCAATTATTTTTTCATGGATTAAAGGTCCAATATGAACTTCAATTTATGATTTACCAATCAAAATGTGAGAAAAATGTCTTTGAAACAATATAGTTGATGCCAAATAATGGAGACTTATCACTAGATCATACACCAAATTAGTAAATGAAATGTGTAATGTTGTCAGGTCAAGGAATAGGGTCAAGGACTAGTACAGTTGAGGTCAATTTTAGTTTGATGTGGGCTGTGAATCATGGGATATCTTGCATGCAAGGATTCTGGTACATACAAACAGTCAACCAAGGTGGGAACAATACATTGTTTGCAGGGCATAGCCTATAACAAAAGTAGCGTCTGCTTAGCAGACAAGTTCTGTGTCTACCAGTGCCAAGCTGTGGTGGCTGGTGAAATATATGGAGTGTTTTAGCACGAGAGTGGTTGCTGCGCGACACACATTTCATAACACTGGATCAATACTCCAACACAGATTTCATTAGCCCCTTGCTTACCAGATCTGTCCCTGGCAGACTTCAAAATCTAATAAGGGTGCTTCAGCATCTTACGGATATCTTGGGATTTCCTGTGGCATCCCTTTTGCGAACCAATTTACCTCCACACTGTTGCTGTTTGAGACTAGAAAGGCAGACTTAGCAAGTCTCTTCATGCAGATGAGCAAGCTGGAGATTGGTCGTCTCACTTGATTCCAGATACAGTTCATGCCACAGGCATGTCTTCAAAAGCACACCGTTGGCAAGTGTGCAAACAATTTTTACAAGACAGGCAGGTGTTGCATGACCACATTGAGACAAATGCCTTGAGACCAAGGCAAATGGCATCAAGCACCAGAGGCCTGTATGAGTGACAGCAGCTTGGGTTTGGGCTTCACTCCAAAAGCAGATTGTTTCCTGACTTTAAAGAAGTTTTCATCTGGGGCACGTAGTACTGTGGTTGGCATAAGTGGGAGCCATTCCATGACTCCAATGTCTTGGTATTACTGGATAATGGTTTGCCAGCTTCCTGAGGCCCTTATGGATTCAGAATCTACACAATCACCAGATGTGGTGAGCATTACAGGGAGCCAAACTAAAGTTAAACATATAGGGACACCTGTTCTGGTACCACACGAGTTGCACCACAAAAGTTGCTGTCTGATTGGCTGTAGCCTACAGTTTAGGCCTTGGCAACTCAATATATTGTAGGGTAGAACTCCTCTCCCCGGAAATTTTTTGAACTATAAAACTCGAGAACCCGGAAAAGGTACCTGCTGTCCAAATACACATAGAAACGATAATGTGTAAAAAAACATATCACCATACGGCTGGGCTCTATTAACTAAATTCTGTTTCCGTGTTTTCTAGAACAAGGTCCTGAAAAACGGTTAAAAGTCTAATTAAGTTCAAAGTTGCAGTATTTTGTTACAAAATTTTCCACTTAAAAACAAATATGGCAACCAGATAAAATTGGGGGAGAGGGGGGGGGTCATGATCATGTAAATTCAGGGGTAGTGAATAAATTTTCAGTGTTATTGCATGTAAATGAATATGAGCTTTGAACCCTTCAATCATTTTCAAAGGGTATTTCAAAAGCTAAAAGGGTAATATACCCCCATATGGGGGTTAATGAAGACCCTGGTGGGGAGCCATCACGTAATTTCTGATGTGACCGTGTGCAGATTAAGAAAACACACAATCACGTTTTTAACCACCTCTCTGAATTTCCTCAATATTTTACTTCTACATATCATGTGCATTAATTTATCAACATCCCTAAATGTTTACTTTCCATCCCCCAGAATTTAAGTTTGGCAGGTTGACAACACTGTTATAGTAACCATTTTTACATTTAGCGTTAGGTGTCAGACAGCTAACTGTATACAGTAGCACTAAATGTAAACGCAAATTTGACGAAAATAAGGAAGTTCAACCAGTAACTCTAAACACAACACTAAATGTAATTATTTGGGTAGGTGGACATTGGACCACTAAATGTAAATAGATGTATAACCTACACACACAAAACACACACACACACCCATCATATATATATATATATATATATATATATGATGGGGGGGTCTAAATTGGTAATACTCTAAGTGATGCAAATCATACCAAAATTCTTGAAAACCAGTTTTTCTTCAAATTTCCTTTTAAGAGCCTATAGTTAAATTAGCACGTAATTACCCCTCACTAAAAAAAAAGAAAAAGAAAGAAGAAGAAACATTTTAACTTGTTTGACTCATTACTAATTGTCGCTATTTAGTTGCATTTGAACTATTTGAAAAGGATTTTAGCTCTGCTGACCAAATGTCGCAGAACTTATGCAACTGCTCATGTCTGTCCCTCTGTAAACGTTTGCTCGTTAGCGCGATACCATCCACAGTTTTTAAGTTAGCGCAATATAACTTTCACGACTTACACGGTGTATGAAAATCTTGGCCGAGTTCGATATTGGTGGCGCCACCTATATCATTATGTAATATAGGGGTCAAAATGTGAAAATCTTGTGAACACTCTAGCATCTTTAATTTTTGGCATATCCTCACTAAATTTCGTGGGATTGTGGGGGAGGTTCTTAACTTAAAGTTAAGAACTCGCTCATTGTTATCTTGGCACATGCAATAGTATTCATCACAGAAGTTGCACAAATAAGCTATGATTACGTGTGGAGTGAAGCGCCATCTGGTGAACAGTTTTTACATTAAGCTTTATATGTTCAGAAGCCACTTGAGGACTCAGCTTTGGAATGAACAGGTTCAATATAGCCACGATGTCAGCAGAGCATTGGGCCCATGGGCTTCCTGTTTTAGTTTTAAAGTGGCTGTCGTACATTATGATGTTGATGATGATGATGATAATAATAATAATAATAATAATAATAATAATAATAATAATAATGATGATGATGATGATGATAATTTCATTTACCCATTGCAATATCGGGGAAATAATCACATACAAACATATCGAGATTGGATAATAAATTACATATAAATGAATTAACTTAAAGTAGAATATAGCATAAAGTCAAATTAAAGTAAGCAGAATACCTCTGGAGGCCTGGTACTGTATACTACAACTACTACTACTACTACTACTACTACTACTACTACTGGGTACCCGCGAGTATTACCCGCCATATTGGACTGCATAATTAAAGTGTGTGTGTCAACGCACACTTTTCTGTTTTTCTAGGAATTCTTTATTTCTTTCTTTCTTCTTTCTTTCTTTCTTTCTTTCTTTCTTTCTTTCTTTCTTTCTTTCTTTCTTTCTTTACTGGCAAATTTGTCCGATATTTCATTTGAAAAATATTACATGTAGAAACTCCAAACTTTGCACAATTATACTTCTATGGATAAAGTCTGGCCTTTTTATAATGAGAGGTCATGCTTTTGAAAATTATGCAAATGAGGGAATTTAAAGTTTTAAATCTTCAATATCTTGTATACTTTAGTAGATGTGGTCCCGAGTGTATAGGAGTTCAATCATAGCAAGGTAAAGGTCATCTCAAATGTCAAGGTCAAAGGTCATGTCAAGGTCAAAGGTCAATTTTAAGCCAAAATGTCATTTTTGAGGTCAAGGTTCACTTCAGGTAGAGGTCATCTCAAGGTCAAAGGTCATTTCAAGGTCAAAGGCCACTTTCCTTGGTGGCCTTCTTCTAGCCATAACTTGGTCAATTTTTATCTAATTTTGATCATGTTGGGCTCATATTGTAGCTATTGTAACCCTGCATATTTTAAAATTTATGTGTGACCTCTAATGGTCAAAGGTCAAGGTCATTTGAACCTTTGAAAGTTTCATCCAGTCACAACTTGGCTATTTTCCATCCAATTCTAATCATGTTAGACTCAAACTTCTACTCCTGTTTTATGGAATTGTTGTACATTGCCATACCAATATGCTTTGAAGACACACACACTGATTTGCTATGCAGCAAATCATCTTTTCTAGTTTATTCTACTAGCGTCACACATTAGATACAGTATATTTACCAGCAACCCAAATCCACGCATACATCCATCAAAAGCAACCACGTCACACCTCATTCAATAGGACGAGACCACAGCAAAAAGTAAACGACTATATTGTGACACTCGTGAACTCAAGGTTTATACATTCAGGGACGTACATGTATCTGTATACACCTCCCTGATACATTTAGTAACATGCTTTTCTGTTTCATTACGATTTTTAAGACAACAGTTAAGTACAGAATTTAGTGTAGGATCAGATCCAAAATAGTCGTTTTTGCGACGGACAGAATTGATAACTTGTTGGAGCTCTTATACACACTCTTAAGTACTTGACAGGAATCAATATCACCCCTATGGTGCAGGTAGAAGTTACAATAATGTCAGCAGGTTTTCAGCACACACATTTAAGCCCAGTTCATGTACATTAAGTTTTGCATACAAGCGCATAGCTACAACTAGGAAAGATGATTTGCTGCATGGCAAATCAGTGTGTGTGTCTTCAAAGCATATTGGTATGGCAATGTACAAATATTCCATAAAACAGGAGTAGAAGTTGGAATGGCATCTCTATCTATTATAGCTTTGAAGTTATTCAAGATTTAAAATTTCTAATGGTGCTATTTAGCAATTTCAATTGCTACAACTTTTATTTTTAATTCATTAGGTAATTAGGTGCCAATGGTCAACAACCCCCTAGTAGAAGTTGGAGTGATATCTCTATTATACTGTTGAAGATATTCAAGATTGAAAATTTCAAATGCCCCTAATTTACATAATTTTAAACATCTTCATTTCTCTCTATAAAACAGTCAAACTCCTTGTGTGGAGGTACAATCATGCCAAGTTTGGACTTTCTATGTATAATAGTGTTCGAGAAAAGTGTCGGACAAATTTGCTGGTATATAAGAAAGAAAGAAAGAAAGAAAGAAAGAGAAAGAAAGAAAGAAAGAAAGAGAGAGAGAAAGAGAGAGAGAGAGAAAGAAAGAAAGAAAGAAGGAAAGAAAGAAAGAAAGAAGGAAAGAAAGAAAGAGAAAGAAAGAAAGAAAGAAAGAAAGAAAGAAAGAAAGAAAAAAAGAAAGAAAGAAAGAAAGAAAAGTGTGTGTTGACACACACACTTTAATGATTGAATACATGAGCAGGGATCTTGAGCATTTCCTGGACTGTGTAATTGTATATGAAAAATGTAGCCCAAAATGTTTTCTTTAACAGCCACTGAACTGACTCGTGTCCAGAAAGAAAACATTAACTTATAATTAAATTACCAAACAGACATACCTACTTAATCAATGCAGCCAATGTTTATATGACAAAATTAACTCATTCAGTGATGAACCCAAAGGATATGCTCTTTGCTAATTCTTTCAAATTTGCATTGCTACTACAATGTGTGAAACATAAAAAAGGTCAGAATATCACAAATCATGAGCAGATATTATATTCTATTATGATTGTCAGAAATTTTGAATCAGAACCTCCTCATTTAAAAGATAAGAATACTCAGTATATCCCTTTGATACAAATTTTACTGACAGTAAATGAAAACTTCTGTCCTGAATGAATCGAGGGATGCCGCATTTTCAAAGGGTTATTTTGATGTCATATCTTATAAAATATATACCAGGATTATGGCTTGTTTGCAGTTTAATTGAGATGTGACACCCCTGTAAAATGTACCACAGGTCTTACATGTTGATAAAGGCTCTGGATTATGAGTGAAATCTATTGGGGGTAATAAAATACACATAAACTTAAGAAGGAAAGGGTAGGGTTTATTTTGATGTGGTTACACTTGCCAGGACTTTGGAATAAGCTGGCCATTTGGTACCAATCATTTACTGTCACTGGTCATGTGTGTTTGGTGGGGGTGGGGGGGGGGGGGGCAGACACATAGCAGGGCCAGCTCCACAGTAAAATGGTGTCCCTTTTGGCCGGATTATTTTGTAAAAAATCCAATTATTTGATGCTACAAAAGTGAAAATAAAACCCATATACATGTCTGCAGCAGCACCCATGTGGACCTGTTTACAAACACCACTAATTATAGCAGCCGGGTTGAGTGGCAGGGCAAAGAGGTCAGTGATAGGCTGTTTGGCCCACCAGCACTGTGGTCACAACTAATGAGACGGCCCCCAGAGCTCAAGCTAGGTGGAATGGACTGTATAGTATGCAAGATATTGAAGATTTAAAACTTTAATTAGCCCTAATTTGCCTAATTTTGAAAAGCATCACCTCTCATTATAAAAGGGCCAGACTTTATCTATAGAAGTATAATTGTGCCAAGTTTGGAGTTTCTACGTGTTATACTTTTCAAATGAAATGTCGGACAAATTTGCCTGTAAAGAAAGAAAGAAAGAAAGAATTCCAAGAAAAACAGAAAAGTGTGCGTTGACACACACACTTTAATAACAAGTTAGTGCGATAGGACGGAAAGCGACAGGGCGTAAATTATTGCTAGGTGTTGCACGACCCTTCGTATCTGTGGCACATGAGCAAATTATTGCTAGGTGTTGCACGATCCTTCGTATCTGTGGCACATGAGCAGCAATATAAAAGTACGACTAACACAATAACAAATATTAAGTTTACAATATCCTCAGGACTTGCCTGCTGACCAGACCAAAGGCCGTCTAGTTATTTTTTTCGGTGGGACCCTAGGTCTGGCAAACTCATATGCTGCGCGCGGCAATCGAAGCAAATGACAGAGTCTCTCACTCAGCCAGCTTTATGAGCCAGGGCAGGAAATGGATAATTAGTGAATTGAAATGCCTCTTAAAGAAATTTACTGCACATGCTCGTATTAAGTAGTTATGGTGATTACAAGCTATTCTGGCAAGATTAGCTGATCAGTATGGGGGACTGTGTTGACAAGACAGATATATTCATAAAGTAATAATTTGCTTAAAATTCTGCAGCCTCACAAGCCACTCCAGCCAAATGTGACCTGAGAGTAAGATACACATAAGAAGGCATGAGGCAACCATTGCCACTGCAAATGCTTGTACCTCGCGGAAAACAGAAAGAAAAATCAAGACAAGAGGGATTTCATTTGACAAAAGAATCTGCAATTATGAAAACCTAAAGCATCAATTTTGTTGTTGTTGTTGTTGTTGTTGTTGTTGTTGTTGTTGTTGTTGTTGTTGTCGTTAAAGCACACACTTTCTGAAGTTAAAAGTAAAAGGTTACAAGAAGCATTTATTTTTTTTTTTACTCAAGAGCTAGCCTAACCTATTTTGAGTTATGGTTGCCAGCATAATACGCTCCTGAAGATTTCTGTCCCTGTGGTAACTGTATTTATTGACCACATGAATTTGCTGTGGTCCAAGGAGTCTCCTGTCACTTTGGAGCTCACTTTCAGTCAACCACTTGTACCATGCACAAGCTGTGTATAGGGTAAAAATTTGTTATCCAAAGTAGGCACTTTCGACTGTGTGCTGTTGTCGGTTATTGTAATTTCCTGCAAAATTTACTTGAACAGTAGCAGTATGAGTGTCCAAGTTTTGCTTTAAATTTCGCAGTTCACAATGCTGTGCACTACAATATTATGCTGATGCCGCTTGTAGATGGTGGTCTGTGCATTGAGGTATGAACTAAGCAGCATCGGGAGGCTTATTTTCAGGGTATCTGTCACCTTTACTCCATTTCCTGTATGACACCTCATCATGCTTTTGTATCTCTTGTCATGAATTTATTGCCATCACCACAGTCTGGGCAGAGGCTAAATACCTTTGATTTTGTTTCACACAGGACCTTCTCAGCAAGATCTGCAGGAGAAGCTGGTAGTACTACATCTTAGTCTAGTTCGCACTTCTAGGGCTACAGACCATCGAGAACATGCAGATTTTCAGACACTTCACTTTGTGCATTTCTGTGCTCTCTGGCACATGCTGCAGATAATATGTGAACAGATTTTAATGGCAGCCAAATTGTGCTACAGCCAAGGGGATGGTAAAGTCCCCAGCAGACTCTTTCAACAGCATCATCACTGATTGGAACAATTTCACGCAATTTCCACAACAAATAGTGTTTTGTTTTGTATTGACTTTCACCCTGGGCATGTTTGCCCACATATACTTGATCTTGCTGGCCCGGGCAAAAAAATAAAATATAGATATCAGGTTGCTCTACAAAGATGATGACCCATTCCTGCTGTTGTTGTTCAGTTAGGGCAACAGGTCGGCCACGATTATCAGCAAGACGACGTTTTAGCTTGTCCAGCACTTGTACCTTTTTAACTCACTTTCAGCCATGTAAGTTTCTCTATATTAGCTCAACCCTAGGCCTGTTTAAAAGGTGGAAAGCGCATGCAGTGCTCCGCGTACCCTTATGTTTCTGTTGCCGGTATAACAAATGCCTCCATGCCATAGGCTACAGTAATTAGTATATTCACAGAGTGTGAACGCACTGTTCTGTCCACTTGTTTTTCTTCATTTGAAACAGCAAAAATGTACAAAATGAAGGAAGCACTTTAAATCTGAGTCAGAAGAGTACTATTAGTATTACCAATACGATTATAAATTTCTTTGTTTAATTTTTTATATCTTGGGTCAATAATCTTACATCTGAAGTGCCCTGGTCATTCAGTAATCAAACTAAAAATTCAAGGTCATTACTATTGTATGATCTCTATAAGAATTGTAAAGATTCTCTGATGGCAAAATATAAAATAAGAATGAAGAGCTTACTTGGAGCTTGCAGTGACCTAAAGAACGATTTTTAGGGCAACATAAAAAAATAATAGCACTGGCTCATCTCAGCGTTGCACTTCACCATGACTGGAGCCTTGGAGGCCATAAATTATCTTCTTTTGCAAATTTTACTGTCTTAATAACTCACAGATTGAGTTAAGACTTTATTTCCTGAGCTATTTTCAAAACCATTAATTGTTGCCACTCTTAGGACCCCCTCATTGGCTTCACTGCCATGTCCCTGTACTGGGCTGTGTTCCAACTCAATCAGCACTTCATCATTTGTGACGACACTATGCTGTCTGGTCCTTTCATTTCAGTTTCAGCTCATGGTCCTGGCACTTTAGGCAGGTGGCTTTGCTTTCAATCTTCTTCAGCAGAGGACATGGTCTTCAACAAATTACTAAAAAACAAAATCAGTATCAAATAATAGATACGTTTGGGTGCCAATCGAATCATGCTTTTGGAGAAAGATAATCAGATACTCCTGAGAAACTCAGGTCTAACATTCACCTGTATTCATTAGTACTACACTTAAAAAAGATTTGTTAGGTGGTTTTAATTTCTGTCACCTGTGCTAAATATAAAAATTGAATCTGACCTAAAATTAGAAGGCTAGAATTTTGATGCATTTGATGTGACCTTAAATGAGTGGGTGACCACTGCATTTGTTATGTATCTGGCATTGAAAAGTGATGTCTGAGATGCTACCATGCAGTAAAGCATGTATAAGTGAAATTTAATTGTAACAACGTGCTAGGAAGCAAACTATTTATGTCACAAAAACTGACCTACTTTGGTAGAAATGCAAAGTGTCCAGTATCAACTCCAAAATATCATAGGCCCACATTTCAGCATTTGTCCCCTGTGATGTGGTAAGCGTGATTAGTACATACAGCATTTGACAACCAAATTTGTTCAGAGTTTTTCTCGGAAACCACCAAGCTTTCCATGTGGACTGGCCTACCAGTGAAATTATGCACCTGGTTTGGAATAGTGATGATGTTTAAAATTATGCAAATTAGGGGCAATTAATATTTTAAAAGCTCCATAATTTCCAAACTATTGCAGATAGACACAAAATTTCAATGTGCATGTGTAGGTTTGAAGCACCTAGCAATATAATTAACACTAAATGGAAGTTGTAGAATTTCAAATTATGCTAATTAGAGGCATTGCCAAATATAAAAGTTGAATATTTTCAAAACTATTATGGGTAGAAATGACATTCCGACTTTAATTCATAGGTTTGTTGCAAGGCCGCATCCAATAAACCATGAACCAAAGTTATAGTATCTTAATTTATGCAAATAAGGTGAATATGCAAAATTTAAATCTTGAATATATATGTATATATATATATATATGTGTGTGTGTGTGTGTGTGTGTGTGTGTATGTATATATATATATATATATATATATATATATATATATATATATATATATATATATATATATATATATATATATATATATATATGTAGAGAGAGAGAGAGAGAGCTTAATTCGTAAAATGTACAGTGATAGTAAAAAAAAAACACCAAAACCCAGTTATTCAGTGCACAGTGTCACCACAATGTCTTGCAACTCGCTGAAAGAGAAACTAGGAGAATTGTCTTCGATCTCTGACATAAATGATATCAGCAATAACACTAGCAGAGTCAGTGTAATGAGTGAGCAATTTCATCGGTGCAGATTGAATGTTGTCGATAATGTCAACAATGCTGCAATTGCTGATATATTCCAGTAAACTATACATTCGGCATATCGATGTAAGAGAGTTACTCAAATGCGACCGACTTCCTTGCAGAGCTAACTTACTACATATTCGAACACATTCATTAGAGTTTAATATACAACGTTTAAACAATTTGAGAAATCTGATATGCAATTGCGATTCGACAGATATGTCCTAACATATTAGGCTTAACAAGTTGCAATGGGTATGACAAGGAATGTTGAAGAGACGGCGAATAAATTTTCTCCATGCAGTATAAAAGGTCGAGACGTATGGGTGTGAAAAATCCAACAGAACACCACCATAGAGTGACATGCAAAAGGATTTGCAAAAGGATTTTAATTATTTGTATTTTGTATCCGAAAAAGCATTGCCAAACTGAGCGAGCATCAAGTTACATCTACCATATGGTTCCCCAAATAGCTTAAAAACTATTATAGATGACGTGTCATTCCAACTTCAATTTAGAAGTTTGTCGCCAAGCCGCATCCAATGAACCATGAACCAAAGGACAGCAGTTGTAGGATTTTAATTTATGCAAATTAGGTGAATGCACAAAATTATACTCTTGAATAGCTTCAAAATTATAATAGATAAAAGTGCCATTCCAGCTGCAATTTATTGATTTGTGACATAGCTGCATCCAATGAACCACAAATCAAAGTTGTATAGGGTTTAAACTTATGCAAGTGAGATTAATACAGAAAACTTTAATTTTTTTGAATAACTTCAAAACTATAATACATGGAGGTGACATTCCAAATTCAATTTAAAGTTTTGTGACATAGCTGCATCCAGTGAACCATCCACCAAAGCTGTAGGATTTTAATTTATGCAAAATAGGCGAATACACAAATTAAAATCTTGACTAGCTTCAAAACTATTATAGGTAGAGGTGTCCTTTCAACTTCACTCTATTTGTTTGTCACAAAAATGGCTCCAATGAACTATGAAGCAAAATTGCAGGAGTTTAATTGATGCAAATAAGGTGAATATGGAAAATCTAAATCTTGAATAACTTGAAAGCTATAAAACATAAAGGTAGCATTCTAACTTCAATTTGTAGATTTGTGACATAACCGCATCCAATGAACAATGCATCAAAGCTGTAGGCTTTTCATTTATGCAAAATGGGCAAAAACACAAAATTAAAATCTTGAACAGCGTCAAAACTACTGTAGATAGTAGTGTCATTAAAACTTAAGTCAGTAAGTTTGTGACATTGCCACATCTACAGAGCCAAAAAGCAAGGTTATAGCATTTCAATTTATACAAATTAAGCTAATATACACAATTTACATTATTTTGAACGGTGGCAATGTGTAGTATTTCAAACTGTTCTCATTTTGAAGGCGCCCAGACAGATTTGCTGTACAGCAAATCTCCTTTCCTAGTTCTAAATTCATTTTGCTTAAGTTGCAATCCTCAAAGTACAAAAGTCTTCCGGCGACGCACCATATATGGAAGACGTGAAGAACTCTTTCATTCATTGGCCTAAGAATTTAGAGAGCTGGGTTCCTAGGTGCATGACACCGGATCACCTACGAGCAAACAGAAATGAAACACACATTTTGTTTCCTTTGTTCCTTTCCAAAATTTTCCCTCGCTTCATTTTCAGGAAGCTGCACTGCAAGAGTGCATGACGTTGCAAACGCCTGATTACATCAACCTGAAAAGAAGCCTCGTTGTCTCCACTGACACAGATTTACATTTACATGGACAACAAAGTTATTATGTCCCGAAGGTATAGCTCCTGGTGTTTTATTAGATAGTCGGGCACAAGTTATGTAGTCATATATATATATATATATATATATATATATATATATATATATATATATATATATATATATATATATATATATATATATATATATATATATATATATATATATATATATATATATATATAAAAGAACCAATATACTACATGTATATATAAATATGAAAAGCACAAAAAAATCGGTGAAGTGTAATTTGTTGACGAAGCCATGAACAATATGTAAGTACATCCCCTCAAAGTAAACAGAAGACGACGGTTTTTTGGTAAAAAGCTACATACCCATACATTTACAACGGTATTCCTTTTCCATGCCAGTTTGTGTACTTATTGGACATTACGTGAATGTAAAAATGCTTAAAAAATCAGGAAATGCGGGCAACTCCACCGAGTGAATGAATAGTGTATGGACAATGTCAAGAATCGTTCGAAGATAATCCAACTAGTAGTTTTGGAGGTACAATTACAAAACACATTTTGAAGTCCCGAAAAGGTCAAACAAAATGGGTATGAGAACATCATATGCTCAGCTGACTTACCCATATTCGCATAGCTTCCCACTAAGTCTTTTGCTTTTGATTGTGGAACTTCAGGAACCACAGAATATGAAATCAAAGAGCCATCGTTATTTAATAAATATGTCTCCTCTGCGTATGAAAAAATCTGGCCAACAGGTTTGGAGAAACTACATATACAACAGTCTATATCAGTATCCCCATTGCACAGTACACAATCATAACAATAGAGTCTATTTCAACAATCATTCTGGAATTACGGACATCCCCTCTCCTCCGGCGGGGCCTTCGACCATGACAGTCAGCTCACCTGTGGTTGTTTCAACTGTCTCAAGTGACCTCAAGTGTAGATTTTATTCTGGTTAGTATGTACACTTTTACAACGGATTGGACTGTTGGGGATTTTAGTTTTACTAAACATCTTGTCTGGGTTGAAAATAAAGAATAAAGTGCTCTTTAAAAATTCAGCTGATGTGCAATAAAAAAGAACAAAAACGAAAAACAAAAACAGAAAACCACAAAAACCCAACGAAACACACACAACAAGACACCCCCTCCCCCCGGAAAAAATAAGACCCGAATAATTTTTGGTCTGGTCAATCTTGTAAACATGGTATTGTCCATTCCTGCAGTTTGAACTGGAAAAAATGGCAACTGTGAATTCAATACATGTTGCGTTTTTCATTCACGCCAAATTGTTTATTTTTCAAAGAAATGCATTGCCCGAGAATAAGTTAAACGGACAAATGGCAGGCCCGCAGCCGGGGAGAGGGGGGGGGGGGGTTGGTCGATCAACACCCATACCAGCGCCAAAAGGTCTATTAATACTCCCCCCAAACAAAATAAAACAACACCAAACAAAATAAAACAAAAAAACAGCAAAAACAGAAACTCTTTAATACATGTTTACAGTAATAATTGTTGTCTGCATAAGGTCTACACAATAACTTATTCAACCAAGAGTACTCTAATTGTTCCGATTGATTACAACACTTTAAAAAACGGGAAAAAATCACTTTACAATTTTCACACTTTTTCAATAAGTCAAGACCTATTTAAGGTCCATGTTCGCATAACACACTTCCTATTGGAAGGCACACTATTGGTGGTAAAAATATCCCACCAATGAAAGAAAAATGTTGGACCTTTTAACTTGTTTTCAACTTTTTATATAAGATATTTATTTCATTTATTACCGTTTTGGTAATGCATCAAACCCAGTTTCAGAAGTGCTCTTTGAGACAGAACTGAATGAGTACCTTTCTTTTATTGAAGGAATGAAAAAGAACTGTTTTACATACAACATTTGGTGAAATTTGGTTCTTTGATGTTGAGCCCTTAAGTTTTATGTCGAAACTTGGTTCAGCAACACTGGACCTTTTAATTCACCCGGTGTTGAGCCTTTTCGATATGATAAGAGGAACTTTAGGTCCACATTTAATAGCGTCACTTTCACTGAAGCAGCATTATTTGTATGTCGATCTGAGTGGAAGACTGCCTTAAAGAAACAATTTTAATTGAAAATAAACATATCCAATAAAGAATAAAAGAAAACGAAAAACAAAACAAAAACAAACAAAAAAAACCAAAAAAGAAAAAAGAAAAAGAAAAAAAAAAAAAGAAAAAAAAAAGAAAGAAACAAAACACACACAAAGAAGTTTAAAAAAAGACCGGAAATTCCGAGAAAAGCATTTAATTTCAAAAAGTGCCTTTCTTTTTATCAATTCTCAAATTGATGGTGTTTTTAAGTAGGTCTATGTACAGATAGCTGACAGCTTTGTAAAAGGTCCGCGTTCGTACAGTACGGTGTATTTAATAGCGTGGGTATCTTATTATGGTATACCCAGTGAAGCAATAAGAGTGTTACGAGAGTTTTAGAGCTGTATCATTGTAAAGACTTGTTTTAGGGTGGCCAAGCTGCGCTTCGGTAAACCGCAAAGGCAAGTTTTAATGTGGTCGTAAGTGTACCGCTCTCTGTCCGACTCCATGAAGTTAAAAATTCACATATACATAAGCAAAGGATGCATTGTGCAAAGAGCATGATCAACAGGTCACAAATAAGATAAAGTATGACCCTTTCCTTTCACTTGATAACAAAAATCTGCTTTGGCCTGGAATTATGATGTGACATCGGCATGGAAAAATGTAGAAATAACTTAATTGTTCAACAATGTTCTGTAGTGTTTTAACTGAATAGCACCAAACACGTGTGCATAAAAAGCAGCCCACAAATTTTGTTAAGTTTTGTTTGTTTTAGAATTTAAAAGGCAGAATCTAACAAACCCACAATGTACAGTGGCATTAACTTTGAAGCACTATAACGTTTATGCAGAACAAACACAAATAATAATTCTAAATGACGCCTTTTCATCCACATATCTAGGCCGTATTTATCTGAAAACAGTTTGCAGTATGATAAAACCATTATGATATGACTTCTACATTTGTATATTCATATTATATTACATTGTAATTTCTGATCAAAGAAATTGTTCAAGCAATAATTTATCTTTATATCATAATACTCACTCTAGCTTACTGAACTTGGTATGCAATGGTTTGCCGATAGATTCTCAACCGCATTTTGGGTTCTTAAAAGTTTGTCACCAATGTTGTATCAGTAGCAACAGTTGCTTGCACTTGTACAACAGACTGGCCATGAATGACAGCAGGTCAAATTCATGCAATAGTCTTAACTTTGTCTGTCACAAATATAATAGCCCGAAGTTTTCATTCATATATCTTCATTCCTTTGACATTGCAAAGTTTGTACATTCGTCTGTTGCCAATGCAACTGGTCATAATGATCTCCTGTCAGTCAGTATCCTTCAAGATTTGGTAAACACAAGAGACAAGAGGGATTTTTTAGTTTTTTTTTCCCAAAGAGTCAATGAAATAATTCAGTTGGTAAGCACCTATAGTCAATATGTTTATATCGTTGATGATGCCGTATACGCGTGGCAATAATAGTTCCTTACTCTGTTTTTTTTTTTTTTTTTTTTTTGTATTTGCTAACATTCATGTGAATACTTTTCAGTTCATGTAGCTTGAAAGGTTTTGGTGTACTTAGTTTACAGGGGCATAGCTTGATTGCCTTCAGAAATAACGGCTGACCGAATCGTAACAGACAATTGTTCTTGATGGACTTTTCACAATAGAAAAGGTCACAATTACCAAATATCAGTGTATTCAGCTGAATGCACAATCCAATATACAGAATTCTTCAGGGCTAGAGATGCATTTGACCGTCGGGCTTGTAACAGTTGCTTTTTGTTCTCCGTTTCTTGTTGCTATGTACATATTTTTACCACACAAATTTTGCTGTCTCTACAATGAGTGGTTTTAAAGTTATCAAGCTGTAAATTACAATGAAAAGTAATGGGTATGCACGATCTTAGCCCTGAATGACTGAACTGACCTCTACAGGGGAGCAGTAGAAGCTTCTGTTCTTGCCTTGTCCTATTAAGTAAAAACATAGCTACTGTTAATATTATGTTTCAACACAGTTTAGTGCAGTTTATGCAGTTTTCTTGATTTGGCACCACAAGCCAGTTCTCTCATATATATATATATTGAAATCAGTGCTTGATGTTCATGCAGTCAGAGTGGAATAATAATAATTCGCAATTCGTTTTAGTTTTACATGAGCAGTTCAGTGCTTAGAGTTCAAATTAGTCGACCGTTTGACCATCCGAGAGGCGATTTCACACCATATGGCTGAAACTGCCTCAATGATCTTCATAGAGGGGAACCCGTGCTAAGATGGCGACGCCCATCAGATGCAGACAGAGCAAAGTGCAACAAGAAACGGAAAACAAAAAGCAACTGTTACAAGCCCGACGGTCAAACTTAGAGGAGGTTGGATCAGACTTTTCTTCCTTAGTGACATGTGTGAACTTTTCCGGCAGAACGTGGACAAATACTGCAGTGCACGCGTGGGAGAAAACACAAGCGTTCATGTGCAGAAAACAGGAACAGAACACAATCTTCTTATACGAGTTCAAGATGCCATGACCAATAGAGGTACTTACACTCATAATATTATGACGGCACAGTTTTGGCATTGATCAATGACAAACAATTGTCACCCTTTGTGATAATGGACCTCCCTCTAATAGATCTCTCTGAACCTCAATTATCGGTGTTAGGGTACAACACTGCTGGATGTGAGATACAGAATTGCATGAATGACTTTGATAACCGTAGTGCAGAACATGGGGAGTATAATCCTGACAGAAGTGTTGATGAATCCGAAGATTTGGAAGCTGAAATTGTTGTATCATGCTTTATATTTACCAGAAGCACAGAAAATACTAACTCTGTGCAATGTACAATGTGTTCCTCCTGGTATCATAAAGAGTGTGAAGGTATATACGATATAACATTCCGCAAGTATGGCATTGATGAATCTCTAGAATACATATGCTTAACTTTCCAAGCTGTGATGGACGAATTAGCAAAGACTGATATTGTAACTACCTTGGAGAATACAAGACACAATGATGCATGAAGTGAATAAAACACAATCCCCCATAAAACAACAGTAACTAATCAGAAAGCGAGTAAGACGGTGGCACATCCAGTAGAGCTACCAGCCCAGAGACCTCAAATATGGAGAATGTACAACATAAAGATGATCCAGTGCAATGCTTACATCAGAGTGTGTCCTCTCTGTTAGAAATACAGAATCAAAGATCTTATGGCATCCAACAAGTGTATAATTGTTGCATATTGGAACATTGATGGCGTTTTTCAAAGGATCGGAGGCTAGAAGCAAAACAAGTTGGAAAATGAGGAAGTCCAAGCAGATTTAAATAAATTTGATATAATTGGATTAGTGAAGACCCTCCGTGGAAATGATGACTACCTAGTATTGGAAGGATACAATGTAGTCTCAATGTTCGTAAGAAAACTAACAATGCCAGAAAGATTTATGGTGGCATAGCAACTGGTATAAAAAATGAAATCAAATGTGGGGTGAAAGTCATGTCCGTAACTAACTCTGAAATCCTATGGCTTAAACTGAGGAAGGCATTCTTCAAAATGAGACAGGATATATATCTGGGTTTGTGTATGTCAGTCCTCAGGGATCCAGCTACTCGTATAAGAGTGATGACATTATAGAACACTTGTAAACTGACATCATTAAATACTCAAAAATTGGAAAATGCATGGTATACGGTGACTGCAACGCACGGGCCTTGGACGCAGATGATTTTGTTTTTGGATGGTGCAAACAAAAATTTATCTTTGTATGATTTCTGTATAGGTGACATATCTTAAAAACCAAAAGATTTGGATAAGACCAAATTAAGTCTGCACGGTGCTAAGTTTTTAGAATTCCGCACGCATCCTTAATGGGCTGTTTTTCGGTGATAGTCTTTGGTATATTATATGCTACAGTCATACCACTGCACCCAGTGTCATTAACTATATGCTTGCTGACCAAATCTGGCTGAGTACTCTGTCATACTTTCGAGTACATAACCTTCTACATTATACATACATTGCATAATCTCAACGTGTATCATTGTTGGCCACTTTGATATTAATATATGCTCAACAGTAAAAAGCATGAATTTCAGAGACAATTAGTGAAAAAAATAATGAATCTTGAAAGTAGGGAACCCACAGACTTCTGGAACTTGTCTGACCAGGTCACTGATGAATGCATTACCACTACCAACCTGATTGACAGTGCAGTCTGGATTTAACCCTATAAGAATGTATACACACACAACGTAGCTGTAGGTAAATTTAAACTTGATAACAAAAAGAAACTTTTTGATAAATTGAACTTCAGAATTACAGGTAAGGAACTGAGAACTGCCATTGCTAATTTAAAAAGCGGTAAATCCCCAGGCTCTGATAGCCCCCTAAATGAAATGCTCCAGTGTAGTATTAATCTGACTTCACCTCTCTCAACTGCTGCTTTCAACCAAATCCTATGTGATGGTAAATTCCCAAGTGTATGGCGTGATAATGTATTGACTCCTGTATATAAGAAAGGAAATGCCCACCAATCAGGGAACTATAGAGGAATTACTTTATGCAGCCATTTTTGCAAACTATTTTGTAGTGTTGTACATAACAGCGAGAGTCCGTAAGCATTTGCCAGCGTTTGAAGTCTCCAAACGCTGGCAAACGCTGAGGCCCAAGAGGGTCAATTGAACTTCAGCGTTTCCCAGCGTTAGCAAGCGTATGCAACGCTGGCCACGCTGTCAAACGGTGGCTAACGCTATGAAGTGCTTGGAAACGCCTCGAAACGCTGAAACGATCAATTAAACGTCGAAACTAGTGAGCAGTGAAAGTGGAGGATTGTTTAATGCTATGCATGTCTTGTTGGTTCATTCCAGTTAACATATTTGGCTGACAGCTGTTTATACACATATAATATCGTAAAGTATATGTGTGAGTACACGATGACCTGAAAAAATTGTAACGAGAAATAAACTTAGAAATAAGAGGTTAATATTTCATTCAATTCACAACCTAGTGTGTACTTGTAACATTTATATCCACGACTTGACATGTACACACACACACACACACACACACACACACACACACACACACACACACACAAATACAACGTGTTACGCAATATGGCCATTGCCAAACCAAGCCAATCATGATGATGCCAAATTTTAACACCAATGATACGCATATATATATATATATATATATATATATATATATATAAAGGGTATTCCTACAACGAGTTTTCCGAATACCTAGATTGATTATAATTTCAAAGTCCTGTGTTTTCATAATAAATATATGGTTAAAATCAAAGAAAATATCCTGTCATTTTTGCAATGAAATTTATTTGGGTTCATGATATTATCGACAATTGACGAAAAAGTTAAGTTCGTCCTCGAGGGTATTGCAAACGTTACATTTGTATTCTTCCAGCGGTAAATTTTGATGACAGCCTAAATCTTCCTTTTCAACAGCCAAATTGTGAGCACTTATCCTCAACCTTATAATGCATGTTTGTACTGATCTCAAAATCTTTTATGACTTGTAAATAACTTTCAAGTCTTAACTTGTCTTTAAGCATAACATACGTTCTGAGCTTTTTATCGTGACCACCACTACTGTTCATCGCCGAATTTCATTGTTGACGAAATACCTTACGTAGGCGCTTTTTAATTATATTTTCCGGAAAGTGTCCACTTTTGTTTCCGCAATTTTCCTAAAGGCGTAGTAAACTTACAGAATAAAGGGTGTCCTCAAAGGCGTAGTAAACTTTCAGAATAAAGGGTGTCTTTGACGGTTTGCAACCATGTGCTTTTCTCCCTCAGTTTGATATTACATAAATATGCCTCGTACAGTAAGTTATTTGGTAGTAAATTCACAATTCTAAACCAGGTTTTACAGACAAGTTTTAAAATCTGTAAACATATGGGAGATTACCAAAGGACTGCAATATTTGGTGATTTCCGGTGAGCGCCTAAACAATATTTGAGAAAACTAATATGGAATTGTCCATATTCTAATTTATAGTATCTATTCAATGCATCGTTCAATAAATATCTTGATAGCACAGCCACACAAGCCCCCCAAAATTTCATATAAATACATAAAGATCGGCACGATAACTTTTTGGAATAGATTGATGAACATTTACAGTTGACTACTCCAACAGAAAATTTCTTTCTGATTCTGCCTAGAGCTCTATTTGCCTTATCACATAAACTGTTCACAGCGCCATCAAATGATCCATTAGCTGAAATTTCAATACCAAGACAGACTTAATTTTGTATACATTCCAATGTTTCAGTTCCCACTTTAAACTGTCTTTCTTAGTTTTCGCTGTATTGTTGAAAGCTAAATTATTTTGACTTTTTATATATTAATTTCTAATTGGCAATCTATGTATGTAGTTTATCCAAGCATTTTTGTTAACCTTTTTCTGAAATAGATAATAAGATCATGTCATCTGCATAAGGTAAACAATTAATTTTCTTTCTGGACAATAAAGCAGGGTCATATGTATCATCGAATCTAAAAGGTATATCATTTATACAGCCGTTAAACAGGGTTGGGCTTATCACACAAACCTGTTTAATGCTTCCTTTAATTGTAAGGCCAGAATCATGTCTAATTTGTACAACAGAATTGAAATATATATCTTTAATGATTTCAAATATTTTGCCTTTGATACCACTTCCATCTTATATTTATCTATATGAAAGACCATCATGCCACACAGAATCAAATGCCTTTTTAAAATGTATGAAAGAGGAATAGAGAAATTTACCTTTTTATAATACTTTGGTATACTTATCAATCAATGTACGTAATAGAAATATATGATCGCTGGTTCTTTACTCTTTGGTAAAACCAATTTGAAATTCGTTATTAAGATTGTTGTCTGTCAGATGCAATCTAATACAGTCATTCAAAATTGAGCAAAATAACTTTAATAAACAACTGTTAATAGAAGTGCCCCTCTAATTATTTGGGTCAGTCAGTGAACTAGATTTATGGATGAACGTAATACTGCTCTTTTTCCAAATGTCTGGAGGGAAACTAGATGAGAGAATATCATTGAATGGTTTTATCAGGCCAGGTTTCAAATAACCAAAACTTGCTTTCAGCAATTCATTTAAGATAAGGTCCTTTCAAGGAGACTTTTTATTTTTAAAGATCAATAGTGCTATGGTGACTTCGAATTCATTGACTTTGTCATTCAGATAGGAATTCCGACTCACCTGGTCCACAAAAACTCACTTGAAATATTATCCAGGTTTGGAAGAGATTGTGGTTTGGATCAGATACATGAGGCAAGCATTGAGTTGGATCAACATTTTTGTCCTGTGTTTTTTTTTTCTTTTGCAGATGTAACACCTTCCAGCTTTTTCTCTTTAAATCACAGTATCTCTTTGGGTTTTTTTCCCAAACATCAGTGATTGAGTTAAAAATCTTAAGTTTAAATTCCTTTTCTTTTTTTCTTTGCAGTTATCCTACATTTTCTCTGCGTTGCATAGTAGGTTTGTCGTAAGCCGTAGTTGTGCGGATCCTTATATAATTGTTTTGCCATATGCTTAATCTCATTATAAAGGTCATAACACCTTTTGTCACAAAATTTTGACAATCTTTTCTTCATTTCATGCCTGAAGAGTTTTGACTTCAAAGAAAAATTTGCAGCTTTTTATATAATATTGTTCAAAATCTGAAACTAACCCATTTAATTCCTCTCTATTTTGAGTAATTTCTGCACTATTTGTAAACAAGTCTATGTCAGCTTTACTAAGGACGTCTATGGCACGATTAAAAGCTGCCGGACTCATGTCATTCCAAATAAAACGTGTGGGCAGGGGATTGAGACGTAAATTGTCCCACATCTTTGTGTGGTCTGTCGTAATTAGTCGGACTTGGAGGTCAAATGACATGATAAAGTGATCTGAGCTAGGTCAAATACTAACATAGGGGGAATTAACAGGAACACAACAGCTGAATCTGCAATTACGTAATCAATACAGGTACGATTTCTAGCATTACTATTGAAGGATGTGTACTTTCCAAATTAAATGACCCAATTTACGACCATTAACTATCCTTAAACCGTTACCTTTACAGAAATTAATCAGTAATCTTCTATGTTTGTCTGCCCTACGGGTGCCCATATTTGCTCTCTGAAGGGGTACATAAAACTGTAGATCATGTGGTAGGGAATAAGATTGAGATCAGCTTTATCAAAAGTGACAAAATCAGCATCTGTGTTTGGGGCGTCGTCGAAGTCGCCCAATACCATACGTTTTCCTCTCATTGAATCGTATTTATAACTGTCAGATGCCAATTTTTCAACAACAACAAAAATCAATATCGCTTGTATATAAAGAGCTGGCAGGTGATGCCTACATTATGGCAATAAATATATCACAATCAAACGTCCGATAAATTGCTTTTTTTTTTTTTTTAGCTTTATTCAAGTAATTCCAGGGTCCGAAATTGGTAGAAATTCAACATCTTTTTACACTATTTGGTACAAACGCTGCTACACTACCTGAGTTTTGAGTAGCATTTTGTGATCTTGGTCTAACAGTTTTATACACTGTATAACTTTTAGTACTTAAATCACTATCATAATGAATTTGTCTGCACATTGCCCACAAATGACCTGTCTGTGTCCATGTATTTTTTATGTATGGTTTACCATTACCTTTAAACATTATGCTGATTAAATCTGAAAGAAACCGTTTGACTTGATCTGTGTGCAGATTGGTGTAAAGTGTAGAAAATCAAAATATTTTGATTGTCATTTGTGAAAAAGGAAGAACACAGACACATCTATCTGTCTACATATATATTGTACAATTATGAACTTTTGTTGAGGTGACTGGTTACTTCCATGGAACTGAAAGAAGGATAGAGACCGAAGCCGAAGGCCTCGGTCAGTATTCTTCTTTCGCGTCCACAAAAAACTAACCAGTGAACGAAGGAAAACAACACAATTATTTTGTTTTATGAGCAGGTAACTCTTTCAAGGTTACTGTTTACTTTATGGAATAAATAAAACAAAAGTTCGATTTCAAAATTATTATTTTCAAGAAAGAACCTTTGAAAAGAACGCTGTGATCTTATCGTTAATATATAAACGTTAATATATAACCATACTATGGTGCACGTGGCAAAGCTAAAAATAGTTTAATGGCTTGAGATAGAGTGTTCAAATCAGTGGAGTTCTGATATTGTTTCGTGGGCGTGGCCAAATCGGTTTGGGACTTGAAGTTACGTTCCACCAATCTGGCCATGCCCACAAATAAATATAACGATTCCGCTGATAGGGCCTCTCCATTTCAAGTCATTAAAGTGTTTTCAGCTTTGCCACGCGTACGTGCACCATCGTACCCAATAGGATCACAGCAATCTTGAAAGAGTTCATAAAATGATGATCAGATGATCTGATGATCACACACACACACACACACACACACACACACAGATATATATATATATATATATATATATATATATATATATATATATATATATATATATATATATATATATATATATATATACAGTATTCCGATGATTCATGGAAATATCAATATTGGACACAAAAGGAATGAAGATTTTGCACAATTTGGAAACATATTCTCAATTTAAGGAAGCATATGAATAATTAAGATAACCCTTGCCCACAAATAAATATAACGATTCCGCTGATAGGGCCTCTCCATTTCAAGTCATTAAAGTGTTTTCAGCTTTGCCACGCGTACGTGCACCATCGTACCCAATAGGATCACAGCAATCTTGAAAGAGTTCATAAAATGATGATCAGATGATCTGATGATCACACACACACACACACACACACACACACACACAGATATATATACAGTATTCCGATGATTCATGGAAATATCAATATTGGACACAAAAGGAATGAAGATTTTGCACAATTTGGAAACATATTCTCAATTTTAGGAAGCATACGAATAATTAAGATAACCCTGTGAGAGTCTCCAGAATAAAATTTAAGGTTTAAATAAATTACAAATACAGACAACTGGTTTTTATGCAGGCCATTGGTGGAAGTTAGAAAAAATACTTAAGTAGCACCCAGACTTTTGCAATTATGGCTTAGGACTTGTTACTTCACCATACATGTTCCAAGCGGCCACTTACTTTATCCATCATCTATTCCACTAGAACATTAGACAATGTTACTGTTGCTAAAGTAAAGTATCAAAAACATTTCTAAGAGATCTATCTGCAACATGTACAAAATCAGTGCAAAAAGACATTGGTAGTGCTTTGAAAGTATTTAATTTTACAAGCCCCTTGGAATATCAAACGATTCTTCAGTAGCTCTTAAGATTTGCAACTCTGAAAGTATTTAAGTAAAGGAAAAATCACCAAGTAACCACAGCAAACTATTTTTTAGCAACCATTAATGATATTAAAGACACCTCAGGGAAACATGGTAATGTCATCTTAATATTGTCTTTGGAAATTACATCCAAATACTTCTCTAGCAGGTTGAGCCTTTTATGTGACGTCTGCTTATTGCCCGTTATCCCGGGGGGGCCTCCAAACGATCTGTTGGCTAACCCTAAGCCAATAGAGGGTGGAGAGGTACCTCGGTGCTAGCTGCCCATGTGCGTCCAAATTGTCTGTTTCTTCAGCACGGAGATCGAATGAGAAGTTTCGACAACCAGTTTCGGTTTCGCGGCATGAAACATCTCCCAAGAGTGTTTTGTGGTTTTGCCAAACCAGTTGGATTTTTAAAAAAAGTACATTTTTGCAAAACTGGTTTCAGTTTCACGTAGGTTTTGGAAAATCGAATCAACCCCAATAATGTGTGTTGCTACTGGTGTGGTCTCCTTCACTCTCTCGCGCACGAGGAAACATTATTCATTATTTTGGTTATGACGTAAAATCGTGACAAGCTTTCACTCCTACATCAACAACTTATAGTTAGAGAACTTGTTATCTGCAAAGTGGACACTGAATATAACACGAAATTTATAAATTCAGTTTACACTCATCCACACACTCAAACAAAACAAAAAGATTGCTGAATATTTTTTTTATTTTTCTTGTAACAGGAAGTCACCGAGAGTTCTAACTTTAGTAACCCGCTCCCCAAGTTAGTGATAGGGACCGTTTGGGGAGGGTATTTTTCCTACCGGGGTATACTAGTGTAGTAGTGGGCGCCGCGGGAAAGGGCGCCATATTTCCTGGTTGGTCGCTCCCAACGTATTCTGAACTCGTCTCGCCCTGACTCTCTGCTCCCCCCCCCTCTCCATATGATTTTTCTCTCCAAGTTGCATAAAATTGTAGATTTCAAACAAAAAGAAAAGTAAAAAGGCGGAAGGATTCACTTGCATTGCCCCTCCTCCCCCCTCCCCCCGCCACTGACCCCCTCTTAAAAAAAAAAACAGTTCGGATCAGGTTTGTCAGTGTGCGCTTACAAATACCCCCTCTCTGCTTAGGTTTAAGCTCACACTGGGTCTGTGTTCTGTATGAAATATCACGCCCACAGAGTTTGGGTCAAAATATTTGTTCTCTCCCCATCATATGAAGAATACAAACATAGTCACGTCCATCCTTTACTTTCATGAAGATTATGAACAGGTTCTGTTAGGCCTAATTGCAAACGTTTCATGGATCCACCAATCTAATTCAGCAGTAGGCCTACGGAAGAAATGGCATTTTAAAAACTATTCATCGGGCAGGAATCCGTGCTCGTGACTGGTCATTAGGGCGGTTTCAGCTCTTCCTGTTACCTGCTGTGCATGTTAACATCTCCAACTGCACTGTTTCACCTTTCCATGCAGGTCCCAACATGGCAGTCTGTGCCCATTGTTAGCAAGGCCACGTTCTCTTTTGACTTCACTGTCCTCTGATATGATAATGTCTTTTTTCTTTGTTGTTTAGATACCAAAGTAGATGTCTGCTGCCACTTCTTCTCCGTGTCTGCTGATTTTGTAAATTTGAAGGAACTCTGGTGTGTCTAATGTTTTACATTTGTCGTACAGGCAATGTTGAAATGAAATAGATATGTGGTAAGGATGTGAAGTCATGTGTCCAATGACTTCTCATCCTACATTTAGGCCTACGTAAATAAGAACAGCTAGACGATAACACAACCTACTCCGTTTTACAGTTTTATCATGACCCCAAACCAAAAGCAAGCCAAGTTATGTTTCTGTTTAAATGGGCCAGTCATAACAGATAATTTCAAGTTTTCCCTGCATGGTTCTGCGTTTTGCTGAACCTAGGCTTGGACTTGAAAACATCTGACCAAAAATTTCAATGACGCTACAAACTATGGTTTCGGGCTATACTTTGAAATTATGCAAGACAATAAAAATCGACTACGATTGACTTGCACTGTTCAAAAGACACAAAATAACCAACGAGCACTTCATTTCCACCATGGACAGTGATTCATAATGCGATTTATGTTTTGTTGCAGTGCAAAGCCA
>OZ026627.1:11522769-11575269 GCA_964020975.1 Hermodice carunculata
TGATAATATATATTTTTTCTGGGGGGGGGGGGTTAAAAATTTTCACATTTCCTGTAATGATTATAACCTATATAATTTTGCGAGATTTGTCTCAAATTTGGTAGGGATGTACCTTTGATAAGTATCTACCTTTTTGTGCGAGTGGTCATGCTCCAGTGATTTTTGGGCCTTGACCTCATTCCCAGGGTCACAGGACAACTGGCATGAAATTAACTGTTCACTTGATAACATGAGATCTTTTTGAGTCAGGACCTTGATGTTGCACAGTAATGTTTCTCTATGAAGGTCACGCTTAGACAGTACGTGAGTGACCTTGACCATATTTCTGGGGTCACAGTGCAACATACATAAATTTTGCTCTTCACTATACATGTAACTTGACAGCTACTTGAACTTGGACCTTGATGTTGCACATTTTAGTGTTCTTCCATAAAGGTCCGACTTATTCAGTATATGGGTGACCTTGATGCAAGCCCAAGTTCACAGAGCCACAAGTGTGATGATTCTCAGGGTCAGGTGTATCTCCACAAATTCTGACATCCTGACAGACAGGTCTTTTCTGTATACATGTATATGTTCAGTTGAGTTTCAAGGGAACACAATACTGCTGATATGAAGGTAGAGGGGATTGTAATTTTAGATTGAAATAGAATTTATCGCATTTTGCAATATAAAGAATTTTCCCTGAAATGAAAAGGTACTTGCCTCGTAAAAGCTTGTTCATCCTGCATGATACATTCATCAATTTATCAAACTTCATATACATATACATATATATATATATATATATATATATATATATATATATATATATATATATATATATATATATATATATATATATGTACATACATAAAGCTATACCATTTTCTTGTGTTAGAGTTGTTTAAAAACTAGTCAAAACTAAGAGAAATTTTCTTTGCATACTTAAAGTCCTTGCCAAACCATTGCACGCAATTGTCAAACAGTTGTTAACATTTTACATCATTTCTATAAAGGGAAATAAGCACAACGTTTTACATTGACCAAGCTACTTACATCAAGTTGACAATGTTAATATGTCCCACAGAAGGTAGCATCCATGTACTAGGCTGAAAGACATTCAAGACCAACTAGTTTCGCTGAATTAGTGAAATTCAGTTTTGCGTCGACATGAAATGGATATTCAGGTACGGAACGCTTCTATTAAAATCCAAGTAAAAACTACTTGCAAGTCTGGCCATAAAATTCAAAATTTTGCCTCCGGTATGAACAGCCCTCCATGCAGAACCTACACTTGAGCACGCAAACTAGAATCCTTGTACTTTCTTGCTATCTATTGTGTTTATATGCACACTTTACATTTTTGAAAACCTACGCAGTAAAATGTTTCAAAACTAAAAACGAAAACTCAGAATGAACTAAGCGTATCTGCTCCGGGTAAAATCTCATTGCTATTCGCTTTTAAGCGTCTGGAATATAATGTCATGGCTCTGCAAGGGGGGGGGGGGGTTCCTTGGGATTTCCAGTTGCATTACAATTGGTTTCAAACTAGTGGCCAGAAGTTGAAACTAGACATAAATTAGTTTAGATACTTCCTCTGTAACCGCGCTCTGACCATTCCCAAAATATCCAATAGATTAAGCTAAGGAACCATCGAATGTAGAAAAGTATAAAAATTACTGATCAAATACACTAATGTGGTTTCGAAATTTAAGCCAATTTGAAACCACGTCGACTTAACAAGTGGAGTTTCTGATCAAAAAAATGAAAAAACAAACAAAACAAAAAAACAAGCATACAAAAACAAAAAAGAAAAAAACAAAAACAAAAACAAAGACAAAAACAAAACAAAAAAACAAAAAACAAAGAACAAAAAACAAACAAACAAACAAACAAACAAACTCGTCAAAGGGTTTCTTTTGAAATAGAACACAGACACGTCACTTTTTAGCTTTTCAGAGCCTCTATGTTTTTCTGTGATGCTGATCCCTTTGTGGATGTAAAGGAAATTATAATTTCACTATTTTATAATAATAATGATTTTTTAACAATACCTTTTTTTATAAATATGGTGTGGCGTATGTCCATCGGTAGCCTGTTCCACACTTTACCTCCTTGAGCTCGCAAAGAAACTTTGGGATATAATCGATTGATTACTATTTTCATAGATTCATTTAATTAATTCATATCAGTGTTCGAGGGTTAATAGATTTCCACAATAATAACAGATATCTCAAGCTAGTTTATTCTTACCGAACGTATGTGTAGATATTGCACCTCTCACTTTAAATGGACATCTCTCAGTAATTTCCATTTGGGCCAAACAATGGTTCATAAATGTGAATGAAACTTACACTTTTTGTATGTGCTGTACACGTTCTTCTGTCCCAAGCAGAAATCATTTGTTCCTGAATGGTACCCGTGTAAAAGACACCGTGTGTCACAAACATCTTGGAATAACTCTGTCCTCGGACTGCTCTTGGACAAAGCATCTCGAAGACGTTTACATGAGAGCTGTGGAAAGAGTTGACTGCCTACGTGGCATGAAATATATATGTTCGACAGAAAACAGTTAGAAACGCTTTATATAGTTTTTATAAGACCTATTCTTGAATACGCCGACATTCTCTGGGACAACTGTTCCCAAACATGCTTTGATAAGTTAGAAAGAGTTCAACTGGCTGCTGCACGTATTGTCGCAAGTGCCACTTTAAACTGCTGCTCTCGTTTGCCGTACGGAGAAATTAAATCGGAAAAATTACATGAACATAGAGAAAAACACAAACTAATTCATTTCTACAAAATAATGCACGGATTAACACCCGAATATTTAAGCAATAGAATCCCTGAACCCGGAACAACTGGCTACGGCACTCGTACCAGCGGCGAAATACCCCTACTTTTCTGCAACTCTCAACAGAGAAAGAAATCATTTTTTCCATCCACAATCAAAGAATGGCGAGACTTGGACAACGATACCAAAAGCTCTAATTCATTGGGTTTATTCAAAGGCAGACTTACCAGAGACGTTGAACAAGTTCCTACTTATTTTTACGGTGGTAATCGGTTTTCAAAAATTCACCATACGTGGATGCGTCTCAACTGCAGTCCTTTGAATGATTTTCTATTTCGATGTAATTTTATGAATAGTCCACAGTGTTCATGTAGCGCACCGGTCGAAAACACCTCTCAATCTTGTTAGATTGCTCCGTTTATACTCAACAACGCTCGCAATACTTTGAACTCCTGCACTTAGGTAAAAACTATCCACAGCCATTTTACTTCAAAGTGACCCACTGAAAAGTGTCCATTGGAATCACACAGTATTTGGTGCTGTACAAATGTACATCACCAAGACCAAACGCTTCAAGATAGTATAAGGATACCTCGCCTTTCTTTCTCCCCCTCTCTCTTTCCCTTTTTCTTTTCTTTTTTTTTTTTTTTTTTCGTTACCTGGCATTTATTGGTTTTATATTGTGAATATACTTTCGAGCATTTCAGTCGTTGTATTGGTTTCGCAAATGTACATTGTATAACTATGGAGAACAATTCACATATAAGCTTTTATTAAGCTTGTTTCCTAATCAATTTTCAAGTGAAATAAAATATGTTTAAACCACGTGCAGCACCGCAGAGCCAGTCCCCCATTTCCTGTTCGTTATTCCAACGAACAAATGAGCGTCCACCCGACCAACAGGAATGGATCTTTTTGTCTCGTCTCCGGGCTCTGAACATGGCCCAGGCTTGCATTTTGGGTAAAATCTTCAAAAAGGAAAATATCTCTACAAATTTTTTCTTGCATCATAAACAGTCTATCTTAATGTGTAAGTGACGAATTTGTTGATGATGGACCTCTATCTGCCCCTCTTGCTTTTTTTTTGTTTTTGTTTTTGTTTTGTTTTGTTTTGTTTTTTTGTTTGTTTGTTTGTTTTTTGTTTATTTTGTTTGTTTTTTACTTTTGTTTGCCTACTCCTCGTAGCGTACGGGCTAACAGTCTTACAGTTTTTTTTTTACATGATTGATGGCCATTTGCTCACTCATTTCTATTTTCCTTTTAAATTCCGGGATCCTTAGTCGACGTTCTCAAACTTTTTTTCCGACTGTACAGCTCACTCGCCTCGCTTGCAACACCTGGTTCCTCACTCATCTCTTCATATAACTATTGCGCCCTTCAGATCACTTACTTCTCTCTCATAATTCTGCCTTTGCCCGCCCTACACAAGGGTCATTTGAAGCACTCAAAACACGATCATCCCTGAGCACATGCACTAAATTCTCACCAGCAGACATGGCCATAGGATCATCACTTTTAAGGTTTCTGAAAAGGAGCAGACCTTCCTGTAGGACTCTCCCAAGGGCGCTGGGGTCATTTCTTGCCAGACATAATATCAACGCTTTCCGTATTGTGTATACTAGACAATGGTCGCCAGTAATTTTATGTCTGCACTCTCTCAACTCCGTTGATATCCCTACTAAACAGTTCATTTTGGCAGTCCCAGGCGGTAGAATCCAAAATGCAACTTAGGTTTGTGGAAAAAACACGTAATCGATAGGCTATACTATCCAGGAAATGGTGTCAGGAGTACCTTTACCCATCATAGATAACTCAGTGACATAAGCTAGAAGACGCCAACATCACAGCGGGAAATATCCCTGAACATTCTTGAGAATTGCGAGAACCGTAAATTAAGTTCTCTGTAATAGGTAGTGGCGTCATATCTACGCACCCTTGCATGGGGGTAACATTTTTCAGAAGAGATAATGTCTGTCACTTTTGTTGCTACTATACAAATGCTGGGACTACTACGACTATCGCCACCACCACTTATCATCATCGCTCTCTGCATTACGCTCCTATATTCTACTACTACCACCACCACTTATCATCATCGTCGTCTTCATTACGTTCTAATAGACCTCTTACAAAATCTCGACAAGTCAGTCGACCGACGACTGCAGTGTCACATTTGAGGGAGCCATAATTATTTCGAGAGAATGAAATGACATAATGCTGACCCACTATCGCCCGTGCATTTGGGCTTTGTGGGGTAACAGGCGAGGGTTGGTGTCTTTGTGCCCTTTTCAAGACCTGGGACAGCAAGGCTCTGAAATTATACACAGAAACATCTAGGATGTATGGATAAATAGATACACGGATTAATATCTGGACGGCCGGCACGACGGAAAGATGGATACTCTATATTGATTGCTGAATGAATGCATGTACGGATAGATAGATAGATAGATAGATAGATAGATAGATAGATAGATAGATAGATAGATAGATAGATAGATAGATGGATGGATGAATGAATGAATGAATGAATGAATGAATGAATGAATGAATGAAAGGCCATGAATGGGTGGGCGGGTGAGAGGACGAACATAGTGATAGGGGGACTACATGTCCATAGCCATTGCAGGGCCGATGTTGCAAGGATCGTCGAGTTGTGCGCTGGACTTGGGCAGCGGAGGCTCGACATGTTTCAAATAGTTAATCTTTTAATGGTATAGTTAGACATTATTTATTTAAAGGCAAGCTATGCATATATATATATATATATATATATATATATATATATATATATATATATATATATATATATATATATACATATATATATATATATATATATATATATATGTATATTATTGCTGAATACAATTTTGCAAGAACATTCGACGACGTACTGTCGTCAGTGTTGAAAAAATGTGAAATGTCGCATTACCGATTTATACCACCGATATAAGTGTCATCTCGAGTACCTTGTTATATTTGTATTTAAATTCGTTACATTACGATTTTTTTTTCGTGACAAACGAAGTGAATACCTGCACCGGTAATACAAAAATCCTAATCATGCAGTTATGTTGATTTATTTTCATAAAAACATCTAATCATGTCGGATTACACATTTGATATGACTTTTTTTTCTATTGCTATCTACCTTTGGACAGGGATTTACATACTATACTGTCAGAAAATAAAAAGTAAACACTGGCATTTGCTTAACATGGTATTCCTGTTTATTCTTAATTTTCTGACAGTATATGTAAGTCTCTGTTTTGAATAACTGACCTCGTACACTGTTGCCATAAAAGACTTCACGGATCATGCACAGCGGCGACTTTCGAGGTCGGGTAACCTGACTGACTTCAGTCGTCGACTGGCAATGGCTGGTCGTTATCCCCGGCCCCCGCACTTAGGACCAAACATGTACGCTTGATCGTTCCAAATTTCGCTGAAGATGGGAAATATTTTGAGCCTCGACGCGGTCCGCGAAATCGGAAATTAGGGGTGCTTTTCATGGGCCAAGATCCGCGAAATCTTAAATTAGGATATGTTTTGTACAACCTTCGCGTTTTTACGAAATAGGGGGTATAAAAATAAAATGACTGTAACCCAAATCATTAAAAAGCATGGAGAAAATGAAAATGGTTTCACTCATTACAATTAATTTTAATCCAGATATGAATGTAACAACACTTTGCGGCAGACTTTAAGGCATGGGCCACTACATTTGTATCCTTGAAACTGAAAAATAGGTGTACTTTTTTAGGCTCAAAATCTCCTTGTTTTAAAAAATACGGGTACTTTTCCATGGCAAAAATCTCCTTGTTTTCATCAAAATAGGGGGGTAAAATTCAGGGAAAAATCCTTGAAAAGGGGGTGCATTTCAATTTATGGAACTATCATGTGCTACCACTTTTGTGGGGAGTGCCAGGGCCGGGTCGTTATCTCCCTGTAGTCAATCAGGCTACGGGACCTCCGCAATCGACACTGTTGACGCTGTACATGATCCATGAAGACTTTTATGACTACGATGCACGTGGTCAGTTGTTCAAAATCTGTCAAGATTGCCGGCCTGTGTCTGTGGTTATGTTTTAGGAAAACCTTATTATCTTCATGGACATTTCATTTTCATAGGTCCGGGATTTAGGCTAGCTTAATTTCTGTCTCCCATATCCGATTGAAAGTCGTCTATGCAAGGACGTCGTTGCGCTTGTGCGACCCGTCATGTTCTGCATCACTCGCCATGCGGCATGTTTTCTTGTCATGAAATCGTACGGGAATTATCACTTCATAAGAAACAAAGAGATAGTGTCCTATATACCATTCATACGCAAATACATCCATAACCTGCCACATTTGATATCGATGTATTTTCATGGCATATGTTCATATGTACTGACAGTACAATTAACAAAATCTCCCTTCATTTGCATAAAAGTTCTACTTATATTGATCGATCGACTGACTTGTCGAGATTTTGTAAGATCTCTAATAGTCATCATATTCACCATCATCATCATCACCACCACCACCACCACCACCACCACCACCACCACCACCACCATCATCATCATCATCATCATCATCATCATCATCATCATCATCATCATCATCATCATCATCATCATCATCATCATCCAAAATGGGCGAAAACAAACTTGACGAACTGTTCTGTCTTTTTTCTTCACTATGATGATTTCTTCTAGACCTGTCATTCTGTTTGCAAGATGTATCAGCCAAAACAAGACAAACGCCACAATCCTATTTTCAGCGACCAGTGATATCGACCAAGGAGTGATGCCTTAATAGTACGGCAAACACTTTGTAACCTTATCGTTTTTTAATCTTCAAGGTAACCACAAGTTGGCAAAAAGTTATCCAAACCCACATGGACACATATATGAGCTGATTTGCTTAGCGCCCAGACAACGCTAAGACATTTGAAAAATTATGCCCGAGCAGGAGAGATTTTTTTGCAAGAGGCCATCAGCAAATGAGACTGTCATTAACTGAAGGCCCCCAAAGGACCCAGTTAAAAGTTATTAGCTTACTGAGCTTTCCTCCTTAATTTACAACTTGTACATAATTTAGCTATTAATCTATGTTCGGTCTTCCTCGCACCACACGTATACATGACAAAATACACAGGTCATAATTAACAAAAATCGATATGAACATTTTACACAAAATCTCTGCTGCAACCGATTTATCAAGGTATTGGTGTACCAAGCACAATTATGAAGATACAGTCTTGCAATTTATGCATAGACACTCAGATGGGCAAACATTGTCCATGCTGCAAATACCGCAAAACGTAAAGAAACGCTGCACATACTTCATATATTCCCCGTCGAGGCTCGCTGAATATCTTTGCAAATACTCTAAATTTAAAGATGTCGACAGTACAGTCAAGGCCGATATTGCCGCACACACACACACACAGACAGACACGCACCCCCCATATATATATATATATATATATATATATATATATATATATATATATATATATATATATATATTCGAGTAGGTTGAAAATTAGCATTTTGGGGAGTCAACTCTTGTATTTCTCCAAAATTTGACAGTATTTTGGGAGATGTAAGTACAGGTATCAAAGATATCAAAATAAATATCTGTCGCGCAAATGAAGCTTTTATGCATTTTCCAGAATGTGGGACAGAACATACATCAAAACTCAGTGGCCGTACCGCAACAGGAGATTTCTCACTTTGCTTTACCATTAAATATGAAGGAAATAGAAAAATATGAATTGACAGGACGGTCTTCCCCATTTTTGTACCTAGGGTTTTCGAAACATTTAAAATCAATTAAACTTGGGATTCTATAAGAGGCTGTACAACATACAATCACTTCGACCCTACTTAGAGTCTTTATTACTGGTTTTCATCATTATGATAACCTTTATTTCAAGTCAAGTACAAATAAAACAAAGAACATTAGCGACAGTGATATAAATTGAAGGGATGAAAGATGATCAATGTACACTGAGAACAAATGATTATATACAGCTAGTGCATTTACAGATCCATAGCTTTCAAACTTATGAGTTCAGGCGATTAAGTCAGACCGAAATTCTGGTTTTACATAGCATACATAAAGAGCATGTACAGGAGGTGCCAAGCCATTTGTTAATCCGAGTCAAACATTCTCTGAGAGTCAGAGTACTCCTATGCGGAAAAGCTTAGAAAGTCTGCATGCCTAATGTATTTTGTATCTACTCTGGGTTATATTATAAAAGTAGGTTCACTTTTCTCTATGCGACTTGGGTGTAGGGCATTTACACTTTATACAGATATATTAAGAGAAAAACAAGTTGTGTTGCGGTAAGGGCAATTATGTTGCGGTATAAAAATGAATGTTGTGGTACATACAGGGGTTTTGCAGTTCTGATTTTAATAAGATTATAATTGACAGAAAATGGTAAGAAGCAATTAAATTTGTTGAAAGGCTTTGTGTTTAAGAGATCTAACTTTACTTGAAACAAAATACTTAAAAAAAAGGTCATGTTGCATGTTGGGTAAGTGTGTCGTGACATGGACAAGTTGTCAAGGTAACAGGAAAATCACGTTATGCCGGGACAACACAGGGACAAAACGCTCATATTAAGCTGCAGGCAGGGGCTGTTAGGCCTACGATGCCCACCTTCTGAATATTAGCAGAACTCAACAAAGAAGGACAACAATGATATAAATTTAACAATAACAATATATTGACAATCAAAATCACTACAAAATAGGTACACTTATCTCGGCTGGTATTTCAATAGTTAAACAGTCTTAGGTAAATCCGAATCCCAGGGGAGATTATCCACCGGTACTGTCCCACAGTTCCAAGTCCTATGACAGGTGCCACATGAGCTGGTACAAATCCCACACAGGTACGGTTGGGTTCCAATATGGTACTGAAAGATGTGGTGCCGATCCAATCCCACAGAAGTGCAGTTTGCAAACCCCCCCCCCCCAAAACAAAAACAAAAAAAAAAAAAAAAAAAAAAAAAAACCAAAAACGCGGCCTGGGGGAAACTCGTATATTTGCATTAGTTCAAATCTTGAAAATTTATAAAATGCACGTACCCTTATGATTATCATGACTATGAATAATCTTTTTAAATTTAAAGTCACAGCATGAAAGAATAACGGCTGCAGAAATTTAAAACTTGACATGTTTGCACAGCATTCATTAAGAATACGTCCGAGCATTGTGGGCCCCGTTGCAGCATTTAAAGGGTCGCTAGAGGGTCCTCCAACGTATGATATCTTTTCAACATAGAATACGTTAGACTTTATCCCACCTCCCTTTTGGTGCAACTGGGCCCTTAATCGTATTTCAAGAATAGAAAGAATGTTTAAGTCCCAGTGAATACTTCTGAATATGGATCTTCATTCTAGCAGACACTGGGAGCAAAATTGAGGCTGCCGTGGTTACATGCCATCCACTACCGTCAGTACCAGTACA
The DNA here is from genome assembly GCA_964020975.1 of Hermodice carunculata. NCBI lineage: Eukaryota > Metazoa > Annelida > Polychaeta > Eunicida > Amphinomidae > Hermodice > Hermodice carunculata. The sequence goes on from OZ026627.1 coordinate 11,533,022, forward strand.
GTATTGCTGAATCCACACACACACACACACACACACACACACACACACACACACACACACACACACACACACACACACACACACACACACACACATATACATATATATATATATACATATATATATATATATATATATATATATATATATATATATATATATATATATATATATATATATATATATATACCAAATCTTATAACAACGGCTGACGCCTTAATGAAAACCCCTCGGCCGCCCATAAAAGGGATATGTTTCTCCCGATATGGTGCCCTGGAATTTCAAAGTAAATTGACCCAGGTGACCTTAGAATTGAGTCAAAGTCATTTTCCTTCAAATTTGACTTCACCTTTCAAAAAAGAGATTAACTGTGAAAGTTTTGTGTTCCTAGCTCACCTGGTTCTTCTGATATTCCTTGTAATTTCTCTTAATAGATTGACCCTGCAGGTGACCTTGAAATCAGGTCAAGGTTACTGTCCTTCAAGCCTGAGCCAGATTCTTGCAATGGTGATTAACTGTTAAAGGCTTTTGATTCTATGTTATCCAGTTCTTAAGATCTCGTGTACAAGACATATATTACGGAGACAAATTGCCTCTGGTGACCTTCAAATAAGGTCAAGGTCAATGCCCTTTAAACTTGACGAAGACCCTTATAAGGGTGATAATCATGATTCATGATCCTGACAATTCTGGTTCTCTTGATATTGTGTGCAAGAAATTCATGGAGAATTGACCTAGTTGACCTTAAAATTAGGTCAAGGTCATTGTCCTTCGAACTTGACGTAAACTTAAAAAAGGGTGATCAACTAAAAGAGTTTGACGATCCTGGCTTAATCTGGTTCTTCTGAAATCGGGCGCAAGGAGAAGGGACATTCGGATTCACACACAGACGCAGGTGATAGCAATACCCCCAGGGCCTATATGGGCCGATGGGTCAAAATCAGTCAACAATAGTAACAACTAACTTTTTGGCATATTGATTTGGCCGTATAGACGCTCAGAAAGTGGCGGGACTGCGTAAGAAAACTCGACACGAGCGTCATGTTTTTTTACTTTATCCTACCACTTTCTTTGTACACGGGCAAATCTCCCACATGCCAAACTGTTCATTGTGTTTTAATTACAAACTACAGATGACTTCTTGTTTTTTATTTTTTCCCGATAGTCTTTATTCGGGAAAAGTAGGGTCATCAAATAACTCGGAAATGTTTCCTAATTTATAGAGTATTGGCGTCTCTGTGAGGTCAATGTACATGTGGTTTAAAAATTTGTTTGTTTCTTTGTTGTTGTTTGTTTGTTTTTTTTCGTTTTTTTTTTTCGTTTGTTTTTGTGCTTTTTGTTTCTTTTTCGATTCAGTAAAACAGGGAAAAAGCGTTTATCACATAGAGGTAGAATGACCGACTTTTAGGCCCTAGGGAAACGCTAATCAAATATTGGGCTATAGGAATACTATGATACCGTGTCGCTTCATTTCGGCAAAACTGTGCTTGATTTGTTTGCTCTCTAACTCGTTCACTGTCCTAAAAAATGTAAGACACCATATTTAGTGGAACAGACATAACTTAAGTCACTAAATATCATATGACATTTGAATTCATAATGCGAAGACTTTTCATTCCAATACCAAGAAGCCTATACTTAGAATATTTCCAAATAAAATTTTGGTCAGGTCAACAACTTTCCTTGGCGTACTTAGCAAGCAAGCCTATGGTCCGCATGAATTTTCAAAGCAAAGGCAATTTTAACGTTTTTCAAATATATTTTCCCCAAGTTTATGAATTTCTAAAGGAATCTAGGTCTACATGTATGACTACATAGCCCAAGCATTACAAAGAACTACTTCAAGTAGGCCCTTGTGACGACTTTGTGTACTTTCAGATGGGAAGGGTCTTGTAAATTAAATGTTTTAAAGACATATAATATTGCTTGAAGCGTAAGTTCTATGAAATTGTCTGTACCAAAACTATCCGGTTCGTACCGTTTAAAAATCACGTTTGGGTACAGATGTTTCTGTAAGGAATGACCTTGAATTAATGACGCAGATAAGCCTGGATTATTGGTGCGGCCTGATCAAAATTGCCAAAGCATTTTGAAGATTACAACATTGTGTATCGTATCAATTTATGCAGTTTAGGCTTCAAATCGCTGGGATGGGGGGGGGGGGGGTACTCCCTAGATTTTCATGTAGGTAGGTGCCACCCAGGGTTTGAAATACAGACCTAGCAAGGGCTACATGAATGAAGAGAAAGGGGGGTCTTTGGGAAAGAACATTGACAAGTATCAAATTCATGCAGTCTGGCTGGGGGTGGGGTGGATACTGGATACCTCCCCATCCACCACCATGTTTCCCCTCAGTTGAGAGAATGTTTTTGTGAAATAGCGGTCTTTCAGAGAGAATGTTCTTGTAAAACAAGGGTCTTTGGGAGCGACTGTAGCTGAAAATAGGGGGTCTTTCGGGCGGCATCTACCCGCATAACAATACATATGGAGTACCCCCCCCCCCCCTTCAAATATCACTTCCGCTATTTCCAACGAATACGGTATGGATATTGAATTAACTTACTATTGACAGATGACGAAAAATCACAAAATATTTACCTTTCTTTTACCACGATGAGTAAAAGATGCCCCGACCTTCAAACAGCCTGTTCGGAAGAGAACCTCATTTTTGAGATTAGTCCAAAATCTTCGTTTCATCTGAAACCTCCATTAGGGGGCATAACATGTCGTTGCGGTATAGGCATTCCACTTATAAAGTTGTAACAGAGGAACATGAATATACAACATCCATGGCCAGAATTTAAGGCAGTGGTACGAAAATGGACACAGAAATGCTAAATTGTGTGAAAATACTTGAAATAAAAAGTTGCCCATTTGTTTTGAAAAATAATTTCCATTTTTATATCACATTTTGAACAAATCTTTGCTTCTGTTGACAGACAAAAGTTGCGGTATTTTATAGATGTGAGTTCAACAGAGCTTGTTACCAGACAGAAATTTTTGATAAAACACATGGAACTTAATGATATAATTATGAATGTAGTACTTTTAAGAAATAAATTATAGGCATATCGATGACACTGAATTAAACTTACGTTTCTGGGCTGTGACGTCATTTTAAAAGATACTAAAATTTTGCCCCCCCCCCCAAAATATATATATATATATATATATATATATATATATATATATATGTATGCAGTTTGTCATTTACACATCCACGGCTTGTGCTGGCCAATCAGCCGACCGAAAACACGCGGTCCAAAATAGTCTAGATGAATGATGTTCGCCACCGTTTAGCCAATCAACTGATAAAGGCAATATTAGGTAATGTAGAAGTAACTTAAAATCAAATCTTTATTACATTTCTGGCCAAATATTGAAATATGCAAATACGTTTTGATTGATGGAACACCAGTTTGGCTAAATCGTTTAAATCGGGGGGGGGGGGTTGTTTTGTTTTTTTGTTTTTGTTTTTGTTTGTTTGTTTGTTTTCGCACTGGGCATTTTAATTTGCCGTCTTACGTACTGGGAGCTTTTTTAATTTCCGTACTTCGTACCAACTATTATTGTACATTTTCTTCATTTCCGTACCTTGTACTAGGCCAAAGTTATTATTTTTTGTACCAGCGTACTGGCCTCCCTCCCCCCCCCCTTTAAAGGCGCCCAATTGTCGAAACTATTGTAGCATTATATTAGGTCACTTAATGCTCCACAGAAGACCTTGACATGTCAGGTACTGTGTCATGTATCTGGGATATATGTTGCTTATAAATATTGTTGGCATTAATTGCCTTCGTGGGTTATAAAATAAACATCCTACAGATGAGAAAACAAATCAGCTGCGAGCACACTAGATTGTTGGGGCTGACCACAATGACCAATCATACATGCAACTCAAATAATCTGATAAGCTTCTAATACCTTAAGCTCAGTGCGATGGAAGCTACTATATGCAAAGCTAGCATCAAAGCGATATATGTGAGTGTATTTTTGAGAATACAAAATACGATACGATTTGGATACAATTTTGCAACTTGCGAAATGTACGTTGTGGCCTAATGCATGTCAACTCACCGCCAATGGCAAGCCCTAGTTTTGATGAATGGTTCTCTGCCGGATGATAGGTGCATGGTTTCATGCAAACATTTAGGCCATTTATATTATTTTTTCAGGATTAGGTCAAAGGCCAACCTTCCCTGTGTGAGGACGTTAATGCTGCCTGCTATCACCAGAGAAGTACTGCTCACGTGGATCTTTATAATGATTCCAGATACAAATTCATTGTGGAAACTTTCGTTCAATTACCACTTTTCCAGCATTCCTGGTCTTAAAACAATTGTTCTACAAATATCCAGAAAAACAGATTTTCTCTTTTGTCCCCAAAGGACGCCGTAGCAAGCTGTTGGCCAAGCATACTTCCTGACATGAAAGGGTCAATTCAACTCACCTGTAAAGCATTTTGAGGGTTACCGGGGCTTGCCTTTAATAAATCGATTCTCTGGATTCTACCTGTTGGACGCTGGCCCAACAAAAATGACTATAAATGAGGCTACCAGACGACCAAACGACCACTTACTACTGATCTTTTGCTGTTTTATCGTCAGTTAAGTAGTTAGGTTTGGCCAGCAGGTGGTGCACCGGCAAGGATTTTGAATTAAGAATAACTGCCGTGGAGAGGAAGATAAGTTGCTTGGGTAAGCGGTGAGTCACTATTTTATTTATTTATTTATTTATTTATTTATTTATTTATTTATTTATTTATTTATTTATTTGTTTATTTATTTGTTTGTTTGTTTGTTTGTTTGTTTGTTTGTTTATTTTCAGCTTCGACTTTGTTTTATTTCGTCAATATCTTATTCAGAATGCTCTATGCTTCACCCTGTGATAGAAATCACGCATGTGATGATGATGATGATGATGATGATAATAATAATGATGATAAAAAAAGAAATCACACGCATCATCCTCGAGTTTTCATCTCGGATTAACCCATTTGCGAGCAAACCGATGGACATGGACCGGTAGGCCTAACTTCAAATGTATTCTGCCCTTAGGCTTTCTTCAAAAGTGTCGGGGGAAAAGTACGAGCAGAAGGCCGGGAGAGGAATAAAAACTGGCATTTGAATGGAATTCCAAAATGGGAGGTTTAGCAGTGACATAAAAAAATCTTTGCCAGTGAAGTATTAAGTATTTTCTGGCATTAAAAGAACGAGATCGTAACTAAAGTTTTATTCACGATAGATGCATGGCCATATGTGTCATAATATAAAGACGCCCCTATACTATATCCAGCGAGACGTTGCCTCAGAGAGGAACGTCGACCTACAGGCCGGATACATTGAATGCTGAGGTGGAAGCCTTATACCCTCGTTGCTCCATTCACTCCCCCCCCCCACCCCCACCCCCACCCCCCCCCCCCGCAAAAAAAAAAAAAAAAAAAAGAAGAAGAAAAAGTGGACAGGGATATAGATTGTTTAGCTGGCAACATTTGCTTCGGCCAGACTGACTGTTGGAACATGAAATGACTTTGGCACAAAGCTCGTGGCTGTATAGCTATACATGTAGTTTATAAAGCTCGTGGCTGTATAGCTATACATGTAGTTCATAAAGCTCGTGGCTGTATAGCTATACATGTAGTTTATAAAGCTCGTGGCTGTATAGCTATACATGTAGTTCATAAAGCTCGTGGCTGTATAGCTATACATGTAGTTAATAAAGCTCGAGGCTGTATAGCTATACATGTAGTTTATAAAGCTCGTGGCTGTATAGCTATACATGTAGTTCATAAAGCTCATGGCTGTATAGCTATACATGTAGTTCATAAAGCTCGTGGCTGTATAGCTATACATGTCGTTCATAAAGCTCGTGGCTGTATAGCTATACATGTAGTTTATAAAGCTCGTGGCTGTATAGCTATACATGTAGTTCATAAAGCTCGTGGCTGTATAGCTATACATGTAGTTTATAAAGCTCGTGGCTGTATCGCTATACATGTAGTTTATAAAGCTCGTGGCTGTATAGCTATACATGAAGTTCATAAAGCTCGTGGCTGTATAGCTATACATGTAGTTTATAAAGCTCGTGGCTGTATAGCTATACATGTAGTTCATAAAGCTCGTGGCTGTATAGCTATACATGTAGTTTATAAAGCTCGTGGCTGTATAGCTATACATGTAGTTTATAAAGCTCGTGGCTGTATAGCTATACATGTAGTTCATAAACTTTAAGCTCGTGGCTGTATAGCTATACATGTAGTTCATAAAGCTCGTGGCTGTATAGCTATACATGTAGTTTACGTCCGTTCATCGAACCAACCATAGATTATGCTAATATGATTTGAGAAGAAATATCCAATGTATCGATTGTGTAATATAAAGTTACAGGAATTATGCGTCGAGAATTGTTTGTAATAATTTTTATTACGTTAAAGTAAACGATGATAAACTGACGGAATACTAAAATGGGAACACCAATCACAGACTGCATAACTGCACTGAAACATAATTGATGCTAATGCGCATAAATGATTTTGGAATTCTTACTTTCTATTTTCTCCATATTGTTTTATCCATCAGCGTCGGTGAGGTATCGTAAAATGATTTACGGAATCTGGTAAATGGTCCTTGTTTGAACAGCTGCGATCTTGTTTCCCAAACCAGATCAAATGCCCGAATAGCGTTGCTTCGTGTCAAGATGCATTTATGGGCAACATATTTGTCGACAAATATTTAAGTATTTTGGGCAGCACTTTTTCAGCATAGTATCTAAAAAAATTGATATGATCAAACATCACAGACATGCTTTAGAATCAATTTCGTCACATATGGTTCGGGTGGTATTTCCCAAGTGGTTTGTGTATTTTAGCGTAATACACCTTGTGAACCGTCGAAGTAATTTTGTTCAAGAATGCAGACAATTATATTAACCTATGTTCTATATGAACTATGTATCTGGGTTGTTTGGATTACGAACGTAAGTAGATCATTCTGCGTGAATGACTTACCCAGGATATGTATTTGTACAAGCCAATAATAATAAAAAAAAACAATACCCCTACACCCTCCCCCCCCCACGTGCGCGCACACACGCACACACACGCACACCACACACACACACACACACACACACACACACACATATATATATATATATATATATGTATATATACACATATACATACACATAGGCTTATATATGTATATTTATACTTTGGTCAAATGTAATCCTAATTTAATTGAGAATGAGGAACTAGGCCTAGGTGTCTCCCGTTGCAAAGCAACCAGGAAGAGGTAGCCTCCCAAGGGTCTGTGATTATGCTCCTTCTTCACAGTGTTCTTTGTGCTGTACATAGATATAGAGTCCTATATGAAAAGGGCCCCGTTGTAGTAGACAGTGAAATTTAAAACAATGCTAAACAATCAGATATTCGGCCATGTTTTGAAACTCTGCAGCCTTAAAATTGGCCCGCTAGATGGCGCAAGCTGATGATAGAGCGCTTTTATGGTAATTTAGCTCGGATCTTGGAACTTTTTATATGGCAGTGCAAGTTGGTTACACAAGCAGTTGGATTGTTCAAATGAGTGAGTTTCAGGCAAACTGGTTATGGGCAAATACGTGTTTTCTCTTAAGCAAGTTCAAAAGCGTTCAAAGTTTAGGCTAATGTCACAATATGTTATGTGCAAATGAGGCAATTTTAATGTGGGCAATGCGTAACATACCATAAAAGGCCTGAGAGCTCCGCTCGTGCTAAGTCTGATAATAATAATAATAATAATAATAATAATAATAATAATAATAATAATATGATGATGATGATGATGATGATGATGATGATGATGATGATGATGATAACCATGAAAAACGTGCATTTATCAGAAAAAAAGTTCCAAGAACAGCCACAGTTTGGCAGTAATGATCACAATAGACCCAACACCCTTTTTAAACGGGGAGACACTTGGTTGACAACCCCTTGAAGCTCGCAGATCACTCTACAGACTCGCAATGTTTCACTGAAAAAAAAAAAAACAAAAACAAAAACAAAAACAAACCCCAACCCCCCCCCCCAAACCCCCCCCCCCCAAAAAAAACCCAGCATCATCTTGAAGAACTAAACTTTCTCAGTTAATGCCCAATAACCGTTCCCTCCGTGGCAATGGCTTGATGGTCAATTAAACAACAGACTGCTCAGAATGATTTTCACAGGTGTTCATATTAGCCTACCCAGGGGCAATAGTTCAATGGAACAAACTACCGTCCCAAATTGTAGACTCGCCAAGTTAGACTTGCCTGCTAAGCAGAGTATTGTTCCGCGTCTCTGATTGCGCTCCACTCATAGGTGGAGCGCCCACAGAGTAACAATAGCGTAACTTAATCTGTCTTAGCAGGCAAACGTTAGACTGATTTAAATCAAGGTAAACCGACCTTCATTAAGCGGCACTGGACTTGGTCCAGCACTTCAACCATTGAATTGTAAGCGAGTACCTACCCCCCCCCCCCCGCCTAATACCATTTAGGCCTAGATGGTCCAGCAGCGTAAGAAACAGAAACAGACACATTACAGCTGCTGTGTAGATGAGCCAAAGTTCGATCCTGCATCGCATACAGTTGGGCAACAGTTGGAAGGAAGACACCAAAATGTCAGACATGCAGTTGGGTCATTTAGATATTAACAGATAATATGCTAAATGCGAAGCATGCATGGCGGTAAAATGACGGCTGCAGGATTAATACCTGAATCATATCGAGGCATCTAACTAAAAAGGTCTGTTTTTAAATACATTTGTAGATGGCCGTGACAAACAGAAATAGCTGATCAAATCGAGACTGCATCCTGATGTACAAGTTTGCATTCTCGCCAAGCTGAAAGAGTTTAAATTACTACAAGGCCATGGCAGTCATTCATTGCGATAAAAAAAATAAAAGTATAGACCCCTATCTTTTACATGCATGAATTCCGAAGCAGGCCAAGCCTATTCATAGGAATTTATTATAGATTCAATCTATGAAAGAAGAGACATAAAAAAACATACATCTTACATCTTCAATGTCTCACAGACACTCAGAGATCACAGCAGTATAAAAAAACACACGAGTATTCAGCTGCTTTAAATCCACGTGCATTGTCACGTGCGTAACTGATGGGCACGTGCACTGTCACGTGCATAACCGATGGGTATCTTTTACCAACATAATATAGTTGTATATACTTGATTGATCAACGTACACTGTCGGTAATTTTATGTTTAAAATCAAACGAGGGCTCCGAATTTCGCATGTCTGTAGGTATTTGGTTCCAAAGTTTGATTGTAGGTGCAAAGAAAAAGTATCCAGGAGTCCAGTTCTCGTTCTAAAGAGTGGCATATCTGGTATCTCTCTGGTATAAACGGACATTCTATTGTCGATAAGCTTGTTGAGGATAATATTAGTTATAATAATCTTCTGGAACAAAGTCGTTTTAATATTAATAATTAAGATTATTAGCCTATTATTATAATATCAGTTATAATAATATTCTAGAACGAGTTCGTTAAGTTTATGTATTTGTAGTGAACTCCGGTTTTGCCTATGACGCAAAATCAGTTTTCTTTTCTTTTCTTTTCCTTTCCTTTCCTTTCCTTTCCTTTCCTTTTCTTTGATTTGATTTCATTTGATTTCATTTGATTTCATTTGATTTGATTTGATTTCATTTCATTTCATTTCATTTCCGATCGACCAACGTCGAAAATATCATTTATAAAAAACAAAACTGACTTGAACACAAAACCTTCGTGTACTACCAGCATGGATGGTGCTCCATCCATAACCAGGCACTGCTGGTGGTTAAACAAATGATTTTCAAATCAATTCAGCAAAGAACCGTGTTTTCCACTCTGTTACGATGCATGCAATAGAATATTGTACCAAACACAATCGAATGCCTTATTAATGTCAAGAGAAACAATTAGAACCATTTCTGTACTTCGATTGTAAGGCATACTTCGCGGTATAGGGACAGAAGCAGTTTGGCCGCAGAATCGCCTGGTATAAATCTGGACTGGTTTGCAGAAAGAAGTAGATTATCCATGAGAACGTTTGATACGCGATTCGAAATAGTTCGTTACTTTTCCAATGCCTCTGGAAAGAAATACGAAGATAATTATTGAATAAACTTGGGTCACCTTTTTATGTAAAGGGGATAATTTCTTTGAACTTAAAACATATTTAGAGGTAAAGGCAAAACTGAGTAGTTTGGTTCATGACTAAAATAATAGAAGATGCTGTTACCTTTGGTAGGAAACGGGGGTTAATGCTGTCTGTAACACTGGCCATTGTGACATCTAATCTTTATACTTCATCCAAGACATTTTGGTTAATTTGAATGGGATCCAAAATATTGGCGGGAAGGTAAACATTGGGGATTACAGGAGCCCTTAAAACGTCAAGGTTATTTTGACTGAAAAAAAGTGGAAATTGTTAGCTTTGGATAGACTGTCGGTAACGTGGTAATTTTCATAAGAAGGGTGGGATAGCAGAATATAAATCACGGTTTAGAAGAAATTTCACAGTACTCCGCCAGGCTTTGTGTGGCATCACTTATAATAAGTGTTTTATCAGAGGGTCCAGGATTAATATGGATATACCCGGATAAGAGTAACAGTAGTGATGGGACTTCCATTATGTATTGGCAGGAATACATCAAATATCTATGACATAGAAAGGCAGAAAAGTACACAGAAAGTTGTCACTCTGTCAATCCTCGCGGGTGACAAGCGGCCAGAAGTAGATAAACAAGTGACCAAATGAGTGTGAAGGGGATGGCAATTTATAAAAAAGTTAAAATGTTGTGGGGATGACTGCACAATAGTAATGTAAATGGACTTGGAGAGTATAGCTGAGTGCGACCATAGCTCCGACATACATATCGCCAATAAAACAAAGACTATGTATATACAGTAACCGGGAAGGCACAGGGCTGTAAGGAGTAAATCGGAATTCAATATGTCTATTGTATTTAAGTGATGGACTTTCAACAAATTATGAAATGGTAAACAATACTTGGCTTCATGTAATGAGCCATTTGTGTGAAACACATTGATTAAGAACACCACCAGGTAGATGAAAATGTTCGCTTATCTTAATAAATATTTTAAATCGTGTACCCATCTCGATCAGCGTTGATAGCAGTCAGTTGTAGTATCTTGATGAAGAACAAACATTAGTCTAATTTCACAGGATGATGTTATGACATAAACAAGCAAATTACAATGACACATACCACTATTCGAGGACGTAAATGAAGCTTTCAATGTTGTAATGTAATGTATGTGAGCCTGCGTGAACAGATAAGGACGGGTTAAATGTTCCAGTGAGTGATCCATAAACACGGCAGCACGTGCACATACAACAGACATATTCTCCCGGGGGGGGGGGGGGGGGGGGGAGAGTGGTGGTGTTGGGGGGGGGGGTGTACTACTATGTAGGATTGCACTGTGTACTGGGTATGTGCCGCGGGAAAGGCCCTGTTTTTCATTCCTCCCAGGATTAGAAAAGCCCCCCTAAATGTACAAGGCTGGACTAGGGTAGGGGCAACAATTATTTGAGTGAACTGAATGTCTTATTCATATTTTCAAACAAATGTATAGATCTTGGGTATAGGTTAGAGATATAGGATATAATTAGTTTTTTTTGGGGGGGGGGGGGTGTGCGAATAAGAATATGCTAAAACTTGTTAAAAATTGGAATGTTGGTCTCCAAAATGCACCACGATGCATCAATGCAGCACTCCTTTCAACACATTACAGGATTAAGAAAGGGTACTTTTTTACACGTGGTGTAGGATAAAGATATGGTATTGTATAAAAAAAATGACCGAGGTACACACCCACCCTAATGTTGAGTATGTGCCCCCCTCCTCCGGCATATTCTATAATAAGTAACGTAACGGTAGGAATACGTTGCACTGAGTGAGGACATCCAGAACTCAAAACACTTGAGCACCCGTCATGAAGAGCAACGGAACATACACAGAGCATGGAGTAAAATAGATGTTGTAACTGGGATATTTAGGATGAAAGCTGTGCAAATGTTGTACAAAAAAGGGTGCGTTGCATGCGAATGGTGCTTAGGAGAACGTAAAAACAAGACGATTTCCTGTTAGGGTGTGACAGGTGCGAGGGCCGGCTGAAATGTTCTAAGCCTAAGTGAGATATCTCAATCGGATTGAAGCAAACTTTCGCCACCAACAAGTACAATCAAAGAATGAATCACAGACATCAGAACTGCAACTGAAATGTGATTAGTGTCTTTGTTTAAGACCATCTTGTGAACCTACCCATTGAAATCGCCAGAAATGGACAAAAATTGCTATTGGGCAGTCATCAAGTACCTGTAACTGAAACGGCTAACTCCAACACAGACACATGCCGACATGGTCTCCTCTTAAGCCGATGATGCCCCTTCTTTTTCCACTGTTAAGAAGTGGACTGCGGCAGAGAGAGCCTTGACGATGACGCGCGTCCAGGAAGGTCTTCAACAGTAACCACTCCCCCCCCCCCCAAAAAAAAAAAATTATCAGGGTGCATGACATGGTGATGGCTCATCGACGATTGACCACTTGACATATTGCAAGTGTTGTTGGCATCTCTCATGGGACGGTTGAGCACATTGTCACCAAGTAGTTGGGAATGACAAAAGTTTCTGCAAGATGGGTACCAGAGCTCTTGACAGCGGATCGGAAATGTCTCATATTCGTGGCGTCCCGTGACAATTTATAATTATGAAGCATATGCGATGATTTTATGAACCGATTTTTGAACATGGGTTCGAACTGGATTCATCACTTTGAACCAGAAACCAAAATTCAGTCTAAACAATGGAAGCTTCCAAGATCACCCCCCTCCCCCCAAAAAAAGCCAAGTCGGTTCCTTCTGCTAGAAAGGTGATGGTTTCAGTCTTTTGGGATCCCAAGGGTATTCTGCTTATTCGCTATCTTGAAAAAGGCCAGACTATCAATGGAAGATATTATGCTGACCTACGGAGACAGTTGCGTGAAGCTTTCAAAGCCAAGCGACGGGGAATGCTCACTTAAGGAGTCCTCTTCGACCAAGACAATGCTCCTGTTGACCCATTGACCATCCCCCTTATTCCCCCGATTTAGCCCCGTCAGACTTCCACCTGTTTCCCAAAATGAAAAAAAAAAAGACTTAGCCGGTTGCCATCTTCCTGATAATCAGTCGGAAGACGGCATTTCGGCTGTGAACGGCTCTTAAAGGGTGGCTGAAGAAAATTCATGACCGGTTTCCGGGCTTTGAAGTATCGCTGGGAAAACTGTGTAAACTTTTGTACGGATCTTTCACAGCTAGGCTTAGAACTTTTCAGCCAGCCCTCGCATGTCCATTCTGAATGGGAGCTTCAGAACACAGGCACAGTGCGGGGATAGACACACGCTCTTCCATACTGTACCCGTGTTTGAAAAATACTTCAAACTGTATACATTGCTCAATGACAATATGCAAAGCACTGACAAAACTGGTCAACAAAGGAAGTACTTGTAGACATGATCTTTGCATGATGATGATGATGATGATGATGATGATGATCCACACCTGCAGTTGTAAACTCACGATATCGTTTACAGACATTACATATTCGAAAGATACTCTTCCTAGGGCAATAACAAGACCTATCTTTCTTACTAGAAATGCTTCCTAATTTTGGGAAAATGTACATGCTCACAGAAAAAATCTTTGAAATATTGTCAGCATATGATGCCATTATAACTTTACCTCTCACGACATAAGTGACGACAATGACATGTATATATATATATATATATATATATATATATATATATATATATATATATATATATATATATACATATATATACATATATATATAATACATATATATCATATATATATGTATATATATATATATATATATATATATATATATATATATATATATATATATGTATATATATATATATATATATATATTGCTTCTTGACAAAAGTATGACACGAAGAACGATTGGCGCATATGAACTTTGCAGGGCAACAACACAGACAAAAGATTGTAATAATGAAGAATATTGCTTCAAAACAAGCCACATGTTACAGCACGGGTATATCAGCAGAACAAAAGTAATTATACAGTAGATACACATATATGGTAAGTGGTATATTTCTGTCCACAATTTGTGTACATCAATGAACTTTTACTTCAGTGTTCCTCCTTTACAAAAACAAGAGGCATTTTACCGAAAGATACGCAATATAGAATGCATCATATGCAATGATGATGATGATGATGATGATGATGATGATAATAATAATAATTTATTAAACCCCCAGTAATGGGGAAAATGGGTACATACATAAATATATACAAAATCATAAGGTACATACACAGAATCAGAATGGTACAATCATATGGTCAAGATAATAAATTATAGTAAAAACTAAGACATACATAACTTCGAAAGCAAACCACAATATAGCACATATAGAGGTAAAATTATAATTCACAAACGGAAAACTCAAGAAAATCAGGTTTACACATATCTCGTAGATAAAATATATTCAGGTAATCATAAACTAAAAATGAGATCCTGTAAATAAGGTAAAATTCAATACACCTTGGTAAAAAGCTTGGCAATGTGGTGCATGGTACCATGGGGTTTATTGTAATCCTCGTGCAGCAGAACATACCGCAGAGAATCAACCAGTCCACAATCGGCCAGTCGACTCTCAGCCGCTCGCGCCGCCACACCAGGTCCACAAGTAGGGTTGCCGGTAACAGCACCAGAGGAAATCAAACTAATAGGTGAAAACCCCATTTTCATTATGCGGTCAACAAGTGTGCCTTTCACCGGGGGACCTGTAACAATTTGCTTCGCGACAAGAAAGACATTTAAATCACAAACAGGCGGCTTTTCTTTAAAGATTCTGTGGAACAGGGATTGGGCATCCCGCTCTATAATAACAATACAATACCCCAAAAGTACATGTATGTATCAGACATATGGTCAGGTTCCAAAACACCTTGTGCATGGCAGGGCACCACAAGTAGCGAGAAGCTAAACGCGGCCCGGTTAATTACGAGAGGGTGGTTACACATTGTGTCAAATGTTGTCAAAGCAGGTCCTGCTATATGAGATAATTGAATTACACACAGGTCGCATTGTGTCATATGTTGTCAAAGCAGGTCCTGCTATATGAGATAATTGAATTACACACAGGTCGCATGCTTTTTGCAATGAAAGCTTTCTAAATGTCTGAGCTGTGTGCGCAGCAAGTCACTTGCGATACAGCCTAGGAACAACATCGTTCTTGTACTGCAACCGAGCAAGAACAAAATTGTCATGGCCCTGTGGGGGCGGATGGAGCTCTGTCACTGATTCACGACGCTTTGCATAAAATAATAATAATAATAATAATAATAATAATAATAATAATAATAATAATAATAATAATAATAATAATAATAACAATGATGATGTTGATGATGATGATAATAATGATAATAATAATAATAATAACGATAGAGTCCCAATTAGCCAGCTCTCATTGAGGTACACTTCACGGGAAAAGGGTACGATGTGTCAAGTAAACACATCCAGTAAGATTTTGGCCCTAACCTACACAGCTAACAACACACATACTTCACATTGAAACTTGTATCGGCACAGAGAAGCAATAGAAGCAAATTTTACGTATGATATAACTTGGCCATCTGTTTGATCTATAAAACTGGGATCGCCGTAATGTGGTTTTTATATTATGTATTCTCGCATAAAACTCGTATAACAAAATAATATATATGGTGTATTGTTTGAACGCGATTGGACGACGGTTGGTGCCACTTCATAACCAACAAGAACAAAAGTGTGCTTTTCTGAATTAGATTGAGTGCTTTGCTAATAAGACCGACATGTAATGTATTGCACCTCATGTACTCTGCCATCATATATTCAGGTAATTCTCAAAGTGACACGCCGAAGCGTTAAGCGACAACGAATATCATTACAGGAGGCACTTAACTGTCGGGGGACGCGTTTGTTTTGTACTACAAGGAGTAAAGATTACAGAAGTAGAAAAAAAGGAAAAGAAAACACAGAGTGAGAGAGATGATATTAATTTTAGTGCAAATGGATAGATAAAAACTAAATAAGATATTTCAGGAGAAATTGCGTATTGCTCCATATAAAGTCATTTCTTACATGTTATTTCAGTTGTTATTGACCTCTGGTTTATAATTTTCCAAAACACGTATTGCTGTCTTTACGAGACAATCAGTGCGTCAGTTTGAAAATACTAGAGACAGGAACGAGAGCAATGAAAACAAACAGACTGCGGTAGGCCATGCGAATGACACAAACCGCTTGGTTAACACCCGCACCATATCCATGAAACCCAAACATGGGAAATCTTAGACGGTGGGCCATAATGATATCTGTGCGGACCAGGTAACTCTTCAGCCCGTTAGGTAGTTCCAAATTATGGTATGTTGTAGGGAGAGGCTTAACAAATAATCCCGTGGCAAAGACAACATTTATCTTATTTGAAGTAGTGGAGCGAGTACTTATTCTCTATGCTGTCTCTCACCACGCTAACAGCTTTGAGAACATAACGGACAACAGAGGCAGAGACTTTCTAACTGCATTTTGCCTGCAATCTCCGTGCCTTCAGGCACATTCGTCACCATATTAGGTTTCGTTTATTCAACGGACAACAGAGGTAAGACGATAGTTAGAGAATACATGCAATTAATGTTGGTTCTCATATTGTTTTTCTAGGAATTCATTCTTTCTTTCTTTCTTTCTTTCTTTCTTTCTTTCTTCTTTTTTCTTTCTTTCTTTACACGTAGATTTGTCCGACATTTCATTTGAAAAACATCATACGCAGAAACTTCAAGCTTGGCACAATTATATTCCTATAGATGAAGTCTGGTCTTTTAATAATGAGAGCTCATGCTTTTCAAAATCATGCAAATGAGGGCCAATTAAAATTTAAATCTTAAATACCTTATACACTATATTAGATGCGGTTCCAAGTGCATGGTAGTTCCATGGCAGCAAGGCAAAGGTCATCTCAAATGTGAAAGTCATGTCAAGGTCAAAGGTCAATTTCATGTCAAAATGTCATTTTTAAAGGTCAAGGTTCACCTCAGGTAGAGGTCATCTCCAGGTCAAAGGCCACTTCCGATGGTGGCTTTCTTCTACCCATAACTTGGTGAATTTTTATCTAATTTTAATCATCTCGGCTCAAATTGTAACTATTGTAACTGCATATTTTTGGAACTTGTATGTGACCTCTAAAGGTTATAGGTAACGTCATTTGGACCTTTGAAAGTTTCATCTAGCCATAACTCGGCCAATTTCCTTCCAATTCTAATCATGTTGGACTCAAATTGTAGGTATTGCAATACTGCACATTTTTGTAAGAATATGTAACCTCTATATGGCAAAGGTCAAGCTCATTTGGCCCCTTGAAAGTTTCATCTTGCTATAACTTGGTCAATTTTCATCTGACTTGGCTGTTGTTGGGCTTAAATCTGTTGGTATTGTGACACTGTACATTTTTTGCAATTTACACCTGACCTTAAAGGTCGAAGGTCAAGGTCATTATGGACTTTGAAGTTTTTATCCAGCCATAAGCTTAATGAAATGTCAAGTACCAAAGGACAAAAGTTGGAGCATTTAATATTTTCAACATTTGAAGGCGCACAGACAGATTTGCTTTGAAGCAAATCTTCTTTTCTAGTTCACAGTCTGTATTTGTTTGGACCAGTGTGTTTGCTGGGAGTTGGATTGCAGTAGAGGTGTCTGTTATATTCTATCAGGTGTGTGAATTTGTGGCGAAAGGCGTTATGGTTTACTATGACTTGTAACATAATCAATATTTTTGCATTTGGGTGCAGATTAATAGATGTCCATATAAACCTGTGTTTATATGTATATATATATATATATATATATATATATATATATATATATATATATATATATATATATATATATATATATATATATATATATATATATACACATATATATTCATATATATGTTTTGACCATGGAACGGCCAGGTCTCGAACCAACCACCTAGCCGTAAATTGGAATTATGTCTATATGTTTGTATCAAACAAGGTCAGGTGAGACACAAAAGGCATTACTTATTAATTGTCCTGAAGGTGGCGGCGTTAATGTTGCCCTTCTTCCATAAGAAACATTGGTTCACTCACTTCAAGAACCCCTATGTTTTTATTACCCCTATGAAAATATGATTATTTGGAATTGTGATGGACTTTTGATTTTACATCCATTTTAATAACGTAGTTATCTATGGAATGTACTCATCCCTGCTGATAAACACGAGCGTACTAGCACAAGCACATTTAATTTAATGTAAACATATTCATCTATACTGGATTACTCTATAGTACATGAAATGACTAATATAATGGGTTCTCCAGACATGGAGAAAACGCACAATATATATACAGTACATACAGGACATTACAAACTATGTTACCAGATCATTTGTAAATATGTAAAATATGAATGTCGTAATATACAAGTAAATCGGGGTAGTAATACCCAGTACAGAATATATGGTAGAGATTGCGACACAAGGCATATAACTATTCACTCACTGTTGACAGGGGAAATAGGAAAACAAAACCAACAACAGCAATTGGAGCAGGTATATAAAAAGATAAGTACATACATGATTACGTCACCAAGAGGTTATACATTATAATATTGACGAAAAAAAGCTTTTTCTGTTTAACCAGTAGATCGCATTAAAGTTAAAAAACAAAACGTCTGCTTTCTGCTATACAATTTTGAATTGCATCGAATATTTGTATGTTCAGGATATCTGGTAATTCCCTGCTGCCAAAAAGGAAAATACGAAGCAGTCTTTCGTTAGCGATATGGATTATCAAGTTAGGATGAACACCCGGAGCAATGAGCGGTGTAGTAGTATCGAGAAGTTTTTTTCTAAAGGCAAGATACTTAGGACAAAAGAAGAAGAAATGAGAGATATCTTCAGTGAGGAAAGAGCAGGAGCAAATAGGTTTTGGAATAACATTTACCTTACAGAGGTCAGAGTTAAGCCTAGAGAAGCCCAGTCGCAGCTGGGTCTGACAGATATTCAGGTAACGTTGACCATGGGAAAAGAAGGCAGGCACATCGTCCACGGCTAGTAAGGTTGCCTTGAGTTTGGATTTAAAGATTTGAAGCGAAATGGAATTCCGAATATCTGAAGGAAGGTTGTTCCAAAGTTTGATGGTGTCGGGGAGGAAAGATTTGTCAAAACGTTGAGTTCTGCACTGGATGGTGCGTAATGGACTGGAATGGCGTAGAGCTCGATCAATGTTAGTAGGCGGAAGGAGGTTGGAGAGATAGGAAGGAGTAAGATTATGGGTCATTTTGTAAAGTAGGATCAATTTAAAGTATTTACGTCGGCTAGCGAGGGTAGGCCATCCGAGTTCGCCAATAGTTTGATATGAGAAGTGTGTCTTAAAGCGCCAGTGCATATTTTGGCCGCCTCATACTGGACAGATTCAAGTAACTCTGTTAGGCCTTGCCCACAGTTATCATAAAGAACACATCCATATTCTAGGGTGGGTCTTACTATGGAGAAATACACATTTATAATCTAATAAACTATTTTTTTTTACTTTTTGAGAAAAAAAAACTTTGATTTGTTCAATCCAAACTCCCTGCATATTAAGTTTAATATGTAATCCGGGGACTCTTTTCTGAAGTTTTTTTTATAAAGTTGAAAGTACCTCTGTTTTCTAGGTTTGAGTGCCAATGTGTCTGTCTAAAAAAACAAGTTTGACAATTGTGTAACTTCAAAACACAAATACAATTGAAACTAAAGGGTAGTTTTGAAATGCGAAAATGCTTCCCTGGAAATGAATTCAATCTCATAGTCAGTGAGCTTGAAACTGATCAAATAAACACATTTTTGGAAAAGCTCTCAGAAAGTTAAGTGAGTCTGGTGAAATCCTTTTGTGCGAGAATATTCAGATTTGTCACCATATATAAATATATATCCAAGAAAATTATTTCATTCGAATTTAAATATATTCTATAGACGATAGGAATGCCAAGTGTACATTGTTAAGCTTTTTAAGGCCAAAAGCACTATAAATTCTTGAGATTAGTAGACAAGTGTCCCCCGATACCACGTTAAAATAATAAAAATCAGAGTGTCGGTTCTCTTCGGGAAGCGCACTCTTCTTTGTTTATATTTTTTGCTCGACCACGCTGGCGGGATAAGAAAGTAAAACACAGGATGTGCGTGGATTAAACGAAAAATCAAACCGTCAGCTAACTATAAATGCACGTTTCACCACTGATGTGACATTTTGGGTGAAAGATTTGCACTGTTCAGCACCATCCATGCTGTAATCAATAACGTTTGCCGTGGCATCCGTTGTAAACATATGACGGCGTCGGCCCGACTCGGCTACTTGCTGATTGGACATTCAGGCCAACACTGGAATACATAATTAATTACTGTTCGGAAAAGTTCGGTACAACTCGTTATGAACAGGTCTATTGCCTTTTATACCATCTGTGGATATGTGCCGAGAGATAAACATATACACATAGGTGTACTGCGTTTAGAATCTGGAATTCAAAACTAGTTTAAAAACATTTCCTAGTTTCATTTTAATAACGCTACGAGAATGATAATATTTTGCTTCAGTCATAATTTACAGAATGAAACCTACATAAAGGGAGGCGGGTGATTTTTTATGTAACTGGAATGTTTACCCTTAATCACAGCTATAGTCATTCAAATACTAGCAAGCTTAATCTAAAGCAAAAAGCTGTTGACTCAGTCTTCAATCAGTGCTTTAAGGCTTAATAGAATCACGGCAACCATGTGCCCTCCACATCGTACCATCTCGTTTGCCTGATGAGGGATTATAGTGGCCTACCAACAGCCCCTCTCTTTGGACCATCTTGGTAACATTCATAAAAATAAGAATAAAGATTTTTTTTCGAAATGCTTCTTCTAGATAGGCTCATGGGCACATAAGCTTATTATATCAGATAAGATACTATAGTGGAGGTGGATGTTATTGTTATTGTTATATGTGTGTGCCATTTAAGGTGGAAGCTGTGAAGCCAGAGCGCAGTGAGACTGGCAACTGGATCAATATTACCCATTTAATTTTTTCACAAGTACATTAAACCTATGTATTTCCTGATTACTACATATCCATAGATTTGTATCCATAGGATTCATAGCTTTTTTTGCAGGATTGGATTTTTTTGAGATTTTATAGCATTCTCTCTGACTTGGTAGGATTTTCACGTTTTTCGCGCAGAAGTCGCACAAAACTGCTTTGTTTTCTTCTGGTTTCTTTTTAAGTAGAAATCAGAAGAAATTGAAAACATATATCCATGTCCAGGATCGAATTCAATGGTGAGTCCTGAAATAGCATAAATAAAAAGTTAAAAAAATTTAATTAGTCCTGACAGGTGGTTCATTTTCTTTCTATAAATGGCTCAAAAATTCACGGAAGCGGTTGTCAGAAAAAATACCTGGGAACCGCTCCTGAATATGGTATTTTTCTTTGAAGTTCGTTGATTTTAATATGATAGGACAGTTGATACGTTTGTGAGGCGAGATACAAATTGCAGGGGTTGAGAAAAAATAGTTCCGAGAAAATCGCATTGAAAGTAAAAGTTGCCAATTCTTACGCATTTATGACTATACTATGACACATAGTCATCCTTCTCATTCTGCTGTCCCGTGTTTGAATTGTGTGAAATAAACTTGTAGCTTTACCTCTGTGATGTGATCATTTAAAAAAGTATATTTTATGGCTTAAATCTAGACTTTTTTAAACTTGCAATACGGAATTTCAAATTAATCAGAACAATGGTAGTGATTAGTCTGAACTGACCCATTCTTCTCTCCACGGCTAATGGTTTCCTGTTCCCTATGAGTGACCCTTGTCAATTGGTTTCCAGGGATAAAAAACTAATGACTTTGCAAACAATGACATGATTCATTATAATGCCCATGCAAACAAACCTCATGTGCTCGGCACTGCTTTAACTTTTCAGTGTACACAAAAGTTTTGAGATCAATTTTCTCATAAATTCTATGTTCACATATCTTAGTTTTTGGGAGTATGTATTTAAAGCATCAAACCATCAAAAAAAAAAAAAAAAAAGAAAAAAAGAAAACAAAAAAAAAAAAAAAACAAAACGAAAAAAGTGATCAGAGGTTGTCCAAACGTGCTCACTTCAGATCTTCTACCTAAGGAGACTGAATACTTTGTTAACTCATTACTATTGTCGTGCTGTGTACAGGATGAGCCTGAATTTTGAAAAGACGGCAGGTAAAGCGTGTCTCATTATTTCAAAATTTTGGGCTTTTCCTGGAGAAAAAAGATCGGATTTCATCATTGCTGTGTCATTTCTTAATTTTATTCTCAATTTATGGATTTAACTACACTTTGATTCTCTTTGTTAGTTTATTGCAAGTATGAAACAAAAGTCTCCCGAAACGCGTTATCTGGAATCGTCTCAAAAATAAAAATTAGAAATCTTTCCAACCGCAGTTTTATTAATAAAACCAAGGGCTATGTGATGACAAGCGTCTCGCCACTGTTAGTTCTGCACTTGCTCACAAAGGCAAAATAAGACGTTGATGTACAATAAATTGCTATGATCATGGTGCTCTACTTAACAGATGGGTATGATGTGTTCGGAGCCTCAGTTTACGTCATGAGAAAAGTATGCAGACTGCCAAGAAAATACCAATTAACAAAGAACGTCGTTCGAAGAATCGACGAAGGTACGCCAGCATGATACTTTCCATGTGGTCAGGTAGCGCTCATGGAATGAATTGGGATACATATTGCGCTTGTAGCAAAACTCTCAATAGATGTAGATTTAGCTCTTTGCTACATAAAAAAGGACTGCATGGCGGCCTGAAACTTAAAAAAGGTTGCAGCGCAGACTGGCTAATCAGCTGGATCATCATTCGGGACAGCTGACAAAAGAACATGGAAAGCCTGAAAGATTATCCCTGCGCTTCCTCAAGCACGAATGTTTTGATAAACAGATTTGATCCTGTTGGTGTAATCCACCGACGTACAGGACCACGAATGTCCATGTGATAGAACTACCAGCCACCCTCGAAATACATGTGCATACCGCTTTGGGTAAATTGGATAGATTTGTTTGCTCTTCAGGCTGTTCCAATGAGCCCACAAATACTTGATTTTGGATCATGATTCCGGAAACCAAATAGCCAGTAGGTAAGACAATCTAATAGTCCTTCTCAGCTTTGATGTATCAAATACACGGGGAAAACAGATGAGAAGAGCGACATCTGGAGGTCATTAGCACCCAATGGCAGGACGACCCCGTGCAACTTTGTGTAAACCATATTGAAGGACTTTCATGGCCGTGCCAAGTTGCTCCGTTCTATTCAAAGGTTTTTAACTAACTGATTAGGACTTCTCGAGCAATTGACCGGGGAGCGTCGAGGATTACTGTGGAGGAGGCACCAACAGAGGATAAGCTCCACCACCAGGTACTGGTAGCTTTATAAAAAAGCCGGAGATAAATAATGCAAGGTGAGATTGTTGTCTTTAATATAACGCCAAAAGGGAAGCCACTTACACATGGAAGATATGAGAACTGAGTTCTGTTTTCAGTATGTTGTGTTGGTAGAGAAGCAAATACTGATGCGACACTTGACGCAAACTGTACGTAATTCGAGGGTATCTACTGGGCACAGCGTCTCCGCACTCCTCGGTGTGGGTGATCACTGTTAGGAGAGCGCTTTGGGAGGTGCCATTTTGGTTTTCTTCTCAAAACTTTAAAACTAGGAAAAAACAGGTATACGAAAGACAATACAAGCTGTGCTTTAATATGTTCCAGCATGTTACAATTTGTTTCCCATTAATTTGCCTTTTTAACGTATGTGGACATAAAATACAGCTCATTTCAGTTTTGTATGCCTGGCGTATTTTTTCCCCTGGAAGTGTAGAGGGATTACCGAGACGGCAAAAAACTACTGCGTTCTGATCAAACTGGTGTATTGCACAAACAAGTCGCATGCCTGAGGCCTGTCGATCAGATCTCGAGATGGCTGGTCAAATCGCGAGATAAAGTTGACCATTTGAATGGCGAAATTTTCAATTAACAACTTATGATATTATTAAAAAAAAATGATTTGATACTCAATATTTTAAAGCATGATATAAAGGGTGTAACTGACAATAAATTGATGCCATTTTCATCAGTAAACTATTAAAAATGTTTGTAAAATAATAACTTAAAAATAGAGTGCAAATTTTCTTCCTTCAAATTTTAGATTAGGTAGCTGACAACTAAGTTCAGGTTGTATTGCTGGTTGCATTTACATGGCACTCTGCTGTGTGAACATGAAGCAAGTGTAGCAAGTGTTCTTTCTGTATCTACTCTATATCTCTTTGTTTGTTCCTGTCGTAAATTCACTTTGCCGTCTGCTGTTGATGGTCTCTAGTTTTGTATTTGTTTAACTGTATTTGGTTCCTGTTGTGACCAGCGCCTTCTGGTGCAACGTCTTGAACAATATTCTTTTTGCCATCTCTGTCTGTCTATATTCCTTTCATGGCCGTCTGCATTTGATTCTGTCTTTCGTGGTCGATCTGTCTATAGCAGTCATGCTTAGACACTTAATTTTGGTGTTTGTTGAAATCGCACCTGAGCATTTACGTCATCCGTCAATAATGTTCACCTAGCGTGGATATCACGCAAGTGTCAGTCACCTTGCCTGTCAGCAGTGACAGTCACATGGGGACGATAATTCATAAACGACACTTTATAGTTTTAGAAAATAAAAAACAGGGAAGTTGCTCAACGATATAGTCGTCTTATCATGTAAACGCGTAGAGCCAAAATTGAGTATTTCAGTAACTAGGGGTAAAGGTGACTTAAATGCAGGGAATATATGACAGACAAATAATGGACGTACATGTACATGTATTACAAAGATGATTTACATGTATGACACTGGTCAGATTTGGCGCTTCCTAGCTTAACGTTGTCCGGATTCAAAATCTCATCTGCTTGTGTGATTACATTCAAATTTGTCAATATTCAAAACATGTTGTAGATAAGACCTGTATATATAATGATACTTTGCCATGCCAACAGCTGCCCCTTGGACAGGCACCAATGAAGCCATATGGCGTTTAGTTTCTTGATTTTGGTCTGCAGTTGTACGCTGCCGGTTTTAGGATAAAGTGACGTTGTAATCAGGGTGTCATGTGACTCGTATCTACTTTACTAGGGTAATAGTTTGATCAAGTGATCCTGAAACGCACCTGACCAATTTATGCAGGTCTTATGACCTGCATAAATTATTCAATCGGGGCTATGGGCATACCGCAGAAGCTTTCTTGTGAGGAAAAAAAAACTGACCTCAAAGCTAATTTAAAAGAGAGACCAATTTAGCATTACTATAAGATACTTACATAATATTTTGTTTCCGTTGTAGATTATTTCTTACGAATCTATTGCCGAAATCCTTTGTTCCCCACATATCAAGCTCTTAGGTATTAGAAACCCAATGAAGTATAAGAACAAGTTTTATACTTATGTTAAGTCAAAGAACAGACTTGTATCTGTAGTTTAATGGTTTTAGAATCAACTTGACCGCAAGCGACCTGGTATATTCTAAATCAATCAACTTCTGCTACTCGTCCTTTCTCTATAACTGGATTTCATGGGACGTCTTCATGTTTGCGTTGGTCAATGAAGAGAAGAGTTGTTGCTCTGTGGCTGAGAAGGTATAACCTCTCGCGTTCTGTAAACCGTAATCATATTTATACTTTCGGGCCTCCTATACACCTAACCAACAAAATAAACCTAAGTAAGGTATCGGTGCTTACGTAGGCAGGCCACCAGCATAGTGTCTCGGCAGGCTCTCCGCAGGCATACCGGTCATGTCATCACACTTAGTCAAAAGATCAAGCTCCCAAAGCGCGACGGATAAAGGTATTCACGTGGGTCGTGTTAACCTGGCGTTCCTTCTAATATTCCCATATCAAATCTTTTTGAATGGAAGCTTAATGTTGATAAAGAAGGACAAATCAGACAGCAACATTTGATGCTGCCAGTCATTGTGGACAGTTTTTATCAGGATGAAGTGCCAATACCGTGTCTATTATTTGGCGCGTGTCCTACTTAGGTGGAACGTATCAGGGCCGCCCGCCTCGAGTCCGCTGCAGTTTTATTTTTAGAAAGGCAATAACACCAAAATAACAAGTATGTTTGCATTTTCTTAGGGGTCCAACAGACAACACGCTGCGAGAATATATTTGACAGTCATAAACACAGACATTATCTAATGAAAACAGATTCACGTTTCTTGTATTACGTAAAGCAGATCCGGGGCCAGTTTTTGAGAAAGGCATGCTTGCACGAAAAATGGATGCAAGGTCCAAAACCAAAGTTCAGAGAACGCTTCATTTTTGTGATAACTCTTTTAAAATTAAATGTTGGTGTTTCTTCTTAACTGCACATATATCATTCTAATGACATTTTTTAGGTTATGTATGTATGTATGTATGTATGTATGTATGTATGTATGTATGTATGTATATATATATATATATATATATATATATATATATATATATATATATATATATATATATGTATGTACGCTTTCTTTGAAATGATGCCGTACCAGCGCTGATCGCTTTTCATTGGAGGAAGTCTAGGGCAGCCCATAATGCCAAGCATTTTCGCCTAGATATTATTTTAACCCTTTAGAGACTGAGTCAACAGCTTGCTGTAGTGCACCCTACATGTAATGTGCCCAGAGTGCGCTAAGGAAAGCTTTTGACCAATGGGATCGATCAGGATTAACCAATTTTCCAGTTTTTTGTTTTAGTATTTTCCGCGTAGTGAGTGTTGTGGTCAGCTCGGTTGTCCTTGGCAAGGGTAGTCTGAGGACAGCCAATGACCCACTTTCATTTTGACAAGTTAACGTTCAGTGAGATATATTATAGTCAACGGGCGGTACCATTCTAGCCAGGTTTCGGTGTCTCCCCATATTTTGTAACATCCGTACCACTTTGAGCAGTTTCCGCACCTGTTACGGAATGTTATGTGTCACTGGAGACTTGCGTTTTGGCGTCATCAATACCTGTCCGCCCCGACAGGGTAGGAGGTGGCTGCTCGTATGATCAGGTCACAAAACATAAGCGACAGACAGAAGTCTCCCAGGAGGTAAAACCTCGTTAGATTTACCTGTGTCAAATATGTGCAGCTTGAGTAACGCACAAGCACGATAGATATCTGACCAACGTTGCCGAGCGGAGAAAAAGGGGCGCTGAAAATGTGCTTTACATCAGGCGTACCGGAGATTTAGTATGCTGTTTTTGTCTATACTTAATTTAAAGATCAAGTGGCATTCGGATGAAATATTTTGCATACATAATGGTATTAAAAATTAAAGTCACCAACAAACATTCTTGACTGAATACAGCCGATGCAAGTTGTTTTTACAAATGAGTTTTTAAGTCGGTATTATTCCAGGATGTTTTGGATTCAACAACACTTAGTCATGACTGTGGAACATATCTAATGCCACGACGACTTCCTCCTCTTCAAAGTAACTTGTAGGATGCAGCAGTTTATTTGGTCATAAAACATGGATCTGTAACTTAGACCTGAATAACTGACAGTGCTGGCATTTTCAGTGAACTTTCTGGAAGATCTACACGTTAGATTTCTGTGTTTTACTTAACTTAGACCACTGAAATGACTTGCAAGATTAAGGCATCATTACATTGAAACGTTGCCTTAAGAATTGACCTGATATCTTTTTATAAACTTCACACAAGTGGCTAGCCAATTACATTAATAAATGAACAAGCAAACCCACAAAGAATGAATGAATGAATGAATGAATGAATGAATGAATGAATGAATAAATAAATAAATAAATAAATAAATAAATAAATAAATAAATAAATAAATAAATAAATAAAAAATAAATAAATAAATGGATAAATGTATGGATAGATAGATAGATAGATAGATAGATAGAGATACATAGATAGAGAGGTAAACAAAAAAACAATTGAATAAATAAATAAATAAATAAATAAATAAATAAATAAATAAATAAATAAATAAATAAATAAATAAATAAATAAATAAATAAATAAATAAATAAATAAATAAAGTGTGTAAATGTGTGTGGAGGGCGTGAGGGTGTATGACGGACTAAGGGTTATGCCATTGTATTTTTCAGTGAGTTGATTTGGTTTCCAATGCGATATACGACCACAAACCAAGATGCATAATGGGCACTCCCATACAAAGAAAATTCGCAGTTGTTTGAGGAGGAAAACTCTAACTTTTGTTCAGCTATCTAACAAACCGCAGTTTTCACATCACAGCTAAATAATCTAAATTTCGTGTAACATCCGTGTGAAAAAACATGAACAGGCTACAACAATGCTAATTATAGACAAAATACAAATGTTGGCTGCCATGTCTACAAGAAAAGGTTTTTCATCTTCAATATGCAGTACAGGATAGTAATAGCACGGCTAATATGGAACAAGAAGTGCACACAGAAAAAGGCGCCAATCATCTGCAGTTAATTATAACGTTACTAAGTTGAACACGGACCTATTATATAAATCAGTCATTTGTCATAACACAATTGCTGGCAGCAAAAACCCATTGGTGTTTATATTTACCGCATTATAGAACAAGGCCATCCTACCAGCAAGCTGAAAGTCATTATAGTGTTGCGTTGAAGTTTTATGTCAAGACAACCGGAAACGGCTATCTATCTATCTATCTATCTATCTATCTATCTATCTATCTATCTATCTATCTATCTATCTATCTATCTATCTATCTATCTATCTATCTATCTATCTATCTATCTATCTATCTATCTATCTATCTATCTATCTATCTATCTATCTACCTATCTATCTATCTATCTGTCTGTCTGTCTGTCTGTCTGTCTGTCCTTCCGTCTGTCTGTCTGTCTGTCTGTCCATCCATCGATATGTCTCTCTATCTGCCTATTTGTATGTGTGTCTGTCTAGCTCTCTGTCTGTCTATCTATCTATCTATTCATTTATTCATTTTATTTTATTTTATTTCATTTTACGCAATTGCCGTTGTAGCAAAGAAATTATACAGATATGCGATGGCCAATGTTAAAAAAAAAAAAAAGAACTGTGTAGACACGCGGTTGCTAATGTATCTCAGAAACGTATAGATACACAATCGCCAATGTAAGTAAGCAAGCAATTACATATATAGATACGAGATGGCCAACGTGAGCTTCACATATTTCAACAAAAGGCCCTGTCGTCTTTGTTTTTTAAATTTCATGAATTTGTCAACCATTTCCACATTGCATGTTACAATCAAATATGAGAGAGAAATAACTGATAAATATTTGAGCAGAGATATCCAAACAATGGACTTGACCGTTATGGATTTTTCGTGTGGACCTATTTTGTCTGTTTACGTTTTAACTTCCACTGAGATGTTCGCAGGATATTGAACGTATCCATCAACTATAAACAATCGTGCTTATGAATTGTGTTAATTTAGGATGATTTTATTTGCTCCTATAGATTCTTAAGTTGTAGCAGTCCTATGAGCATATTTCAGTTTCTGCAACTCGTATATTCTTGAACTATCAGTTTCTCATGATTCTAATTTCACTCTGCCTGACTATAGTTACATTTATCTTTCTCACGTTCAAGAAATATCAGTCGGTCGTTTCAGGGTATATTTACTTCGTAATCAACCGCAATCAAAGGAACTCACGTAAAATACACAATTATCTAAATTATCGTTTGGGTTGTTTGGGGTATATTACAAACTGGGGCAAAGAGGCGCATTCAGAAATGCCTACCTGTGGGAAAACTACGAAACATGTCTTTCTCGTACATGTTGATTACATTCTATCTTTTAAGCTGGCATAGTTTGGCAAAAAATATCGGATAAACGGGTTATGAAATAAACCTTCATCAAAAGTTATTTATTTTCCTTTTAGGTACTTACAATGAACTAATTAACTCGCACAGATAACATGAAGGTTGATTAATGGATTTTTGTAGAGGTGTTGCTGAAATGTCCCGGCATATGTAGAATTTTGTAGATGAAAATATGTGTAAAATCACATCCCAAATCTTTCTCTCAAAATAGTTTTCCACAGAAGTTTTTATGGTACAAAATTTGATGGGAAAATAATTCTGTCAGTAAATGCAAAAAGCATGTGCCAGTTTTTGTATAAAATTAGAAATAAAATCAAGAAACATTTACTTGATGCGAGGATATTTTTTGTAGTGCATGGCCAATTTGAGTAATTTAATGGCAGCATTTCATAATTATATTTTGTCAGCATCACATAACGATTTATTAGGGTCAGGATTTCTAATTCGATACCAATGTTTAGAAGCATTTTTCACAGTTGGATGAGAATTTAAATACTATGCTTAGTTGGTACTATGATATTCCACGCTTTCAAGTTCAGTCCGAAAAAAATGTTCAGGAAATCACCCTTAGTTACAGCTTTTTAAACTCTATCCTAAAGTGACCAACAATATTATCCTTGTCAATGAAGGGAATATTACATATTAGATTATTTCTATTTAAATAACATTTTCAATCCCACTTTAAACATATGCTTAGTGATATTACTAAGTCCATGTTTCCGAAGAATACCATATCCGTATAAATAAAGCCAAGCGTACGTCTTTAATTCTACATCATTCTTTGGCAATATGTTTTTTTTTTGGGGGGGGGGGGGGTAATATGCAACTTGTAACATCACTACCGGAAGAAAGTTTAATGCGGCCTGGCATATGAAAACGAGTCAAAAAGGTTTATATATGTTAGAAACTAAAGAAGCAACTTAATACTCACCAAGGTAAACAACCAAGGCTTCAATTTGTTTTTCAGATAATGGATGACAGTGAGACAGAGTTCATTGTAAACATAATGATATTTATGACAGAGACGAAAACAGCCGTATTTAACATCACCCATGCAGCGCCAAAATGTGAAACAAACGTTCAGGTCAAATAGATCTGTCACTTCGCTCACAGAGTTACGGAGCAAATACCCCAGCTGTCACTCATGTATTGTTATCCTTTTCGCGTATGAGCCGACATACACTAAAGAAAGGGCGGGGGGGGGGGGAGGGGGGTGGAGGCAAAAACAAACAAAACCCATGACCCTCACCCCCATCCCAGAGAAAACCGGATATGCAAATACATGTCTCTCCGGAGATTGAGTGATCAGTTTGCGGCACATTCTGTGCGAAATACGCACAAATTTCGCCGAAGAAAGATGTTGACTGATGCCCTATTATTGTTAATGATGGAGACGGATGGATAGATATGTAGATATATAAGAGAGAGACAGAGCCATATAGATAGATATATAGACAGATAGACAGACAAACAGACACACAGATATATAGATAGATTTTATTTAGCACCGAAAAAAAATATATATTAATAGATTGAACTATAGGTGCTGCGATGACCAACACAACAAAGGGTTACACCACTTTCCGTTTTGCCTCCAATGTATTTTGCCGTTATTTTATTACACAATTTCCCAACTGAAATACACTTCGAAGTTGATGACTCAGCTAGGGCCTGCACTGCCTGACAGCAAGGCGGGTAGAGGGTTTCGACCCTCCTTGCTGACAGCGATTGCGTCAAAGACAGAGTTACATTTTTTTCTGCCGACTGAAGTCACGTGACAACACCATGTTCTAGGTATATACATGCACTTTGAACATAATCGGGTGCAGTGATATTTGGAACAACTGTGGCACTGATTTTGTTGGCTACCCTACAAATATGATCTCAAACTGACTCAAAGAGAAATTTATATTGCAGTGGAAAAGTGAAATGAAACTGCTATTGTTGCTTGATAAGAAAGTGAGAACATATGCTAATTTAAGGAGTCTTTTGAATTTGAGAGATGCTTGTTTATTATCAAAGACGAAAAAGTGCGAAAAACCTTTAACCGATTGAGAAATAGCGCCACCAAAATCTCTCTATTGAAATTAGCAGATACAAGCGACCAGCCAGAGTTCCATTGGATCAACGATTATGTTATGTATGCCCGGCCATTGGAAACGAATCTCATTAGATTTTAGCCTGTTTAAAATTTACCGATGCACGCAAAAACTGTTTGATTCAACAACTGACATTTTTGCAGATTTCAATAATTTGACAGAGGGAGAAAAAAATTCTATTTTTTATGAAAAGTCAAGATATTGTATCAGTATTCATTACGAGTTGTTTTTTTTTTTTTTGGCTGCTTGTATGGAATTGATGGACCGCTGTAATATTCATGCATCACCTTTCTTTCTTTTTTGTTTTTTGGTTCTTTGTGGTTTGATCCTCGATATATTACATGAACTGTATACTGTTTTGGAATGTACTGTATGTATGGTGTTGTTTGTTTGCTACTGTTTAGTTTCTTTTTTTTTTTTGTCAAATGCCTCTACTGTATGTATATGTAAGGCACAGCGAAATAAAGTTTATCCAATCATTCATGTACACTATATTGTGTGTTCCAATTGTATATCAATGCATCAATCCTAGTTGGATAAAGTAATACAACACGAATATTTTCTGGAGGGAAACGCGGAAACCTGTCGGTTCAGTGCAGATAGCGCGAGTGAAATGGCATTTTCGTCAAAACGTGTGGTAAATGTGCGCAAAAAAGTCGGAAACACGAAGGAGACAAGGCGTAAAATTACTATAACGGCTTGCCAGGTTTGGGCGGCAAAATTATAGCCAGTATACTGTTTAAAGCTTAGTCAACAGTATCCGCCCGCCCCCCCCCCCCCGTGCATTTTCTACCATAAAGCTATCAAATTTGTCTGCCTTATATGTTGTCTGAATCAATTTTGTTCTAATTATTTTTGTCACCTGAAAGGTTGAACGGATATTATTTAAGCAGATACCAGCGAAAGTTTCAGGCGTGTCTAGCTATGACCCATGGGTGCTTACAGTGTTACTTACACTACAGGCAACTCAGGGCAGCACTGTACTCAGAATGTATCCAACGACCCATATGTACAATTTCGATGATTTTGACATTTTGACTTATTGCACCCTATACATATATATATATATATATATATATATATATATATATATATATATATATATATATATATATATATATATATGTATATATATATATATGCACTGGTTATAATAAATTCGTGTAAACACAACGGGTACTGCTTGTACAAACATTGTTCTCTTCACTGTCATTACTTACGTACCGTCTTTGAGATCAATCTATGTATATAACATAGACATAATATCTTATATATAATTACACGTAACCAATGCATATACTATGTGCATGCATATAAATAGACATATCGTGGTCTTAATTTCAGTCGATCTGGATTCCCCGGATACCGCGATAGACATGATAAATGACAGGGCAGTTGGTATTCATTTTGTGGCCAAATTCTCACAGAGTGTTGTACCTCTCCGTTTCGTAACTTCTTAGCATTAGGTTTATATGACCATATGTTTACCTTTAAATTATAGTTAGTGGTTTGTGTGTGTTTGCCAGTAAAATAAAGATAGATAGAGCGAGAGAGAGATAGTGAAAGAGAGAGAGAGAGA
Organism: Hermodice carunculata; assembly: GCA_964020975.1. NCBI lineage: Eukaryota > Metazoa > Annelida > Polychaeta > Eunicida > Amphinomidae > Hermodice > Hermodice carunculata. The sequence continues at coordinate 11,566,708 of OZ026627.1, forward strand.
GAGAGAGAAAGAGACAGAGAGCGATAGACAGTCATATCAACTTTACAGATTCCCTATGAAATATGATAAAGCATTATATATATATATATATATATATATATATATATATATATATATATATATATATATATATATATATATATATATATATATACATATGTACAACTTTCTGAGGGATTCTTTTGCTTTGTCTGGCCAACCATGGCTTACACCAGGGCGATGGCACGAAAAATCAAGAAACTTTATATTTCTTGGGTGCAGCCGATAAACAAAATTTTCTCTTGCTCGGGTGCCTCATTGTGTATTGTGATATTTGGAAGGCATTCAACGACGTATATCATCCAGCTCTTATATAGAGACTGCAAAAGCAGGCAATCGTGGTTTTTCTTGGACGGATTGACGTTCTATCGGTCTGATGAAGTATGTACTACAGATGGTTGTAGACTGTTTAAAATCAAGGCATATCATAATTTAAAGGCTTGCATTAAGGAACGAATGGCAAAAAATGCCATCTCACACAAAGTTTTAATTACTGGCTATGAGGAAAAAATGCCAGTGCGGTTCATGTATTTATCGCAATTCTCTCCTGGGGTTCATCATATTGGCATCATCGTGACCATTAATGTTTGCCGAAAGGCGAGTGCATAACGGCGTATAGATTTGACACCCGATAAATTCATATATTTATACTGCGACAAAAATATAGGATAAGCATGCACATGTGCATTTTGTGTTTTCGCAGCCTCATCTAAGACAGCCATGTTTACCCAGTTAGTAGAACTTGAGATGATGGATCTTTCATCTTAGCCGTGGAGGACCAGTGTCGACGTCTCGTGTCATTTTACTGTATTCTGGATTTGTGCAGCGTTCCACTTGATTAAAATCAGGAATGTATATAGAGTTTCTTACGAGTCTCTGATGAGACTAATAGTTTTGTCAGAAGAACTCTTTTTGGAATGACTTCAAACTCTGGTATACCTCAAACAGTTAAGAATCCCTGAGACATGTTATGTGCAGGAGCCAGTAGGATTTAGCCCTTCTCTGTACAAACGTATACACCATATATCGTAGAAAAAAATCATGACACTTTATGACAGCCATGTTTAAATTTTTTTTCTATTATTTTTACATTATAATTTCTTATTAGCTCGGATGTTTTGCATGTGTTGGAACGTGTCATCATTTTTACAGTGCATTTATCAATGACCACAATACTTTTCACGTCGTTATCTTATACATTATATCACAAATGATCGATAAATGACCAAACTGTGAACTTAAGTATCGTGAATTGGACAATGTTCAATCTATTACAATGCATGGCTTTCTGTAGCAAACATGAGCTCCTGCACGGAATTTAGTTTTGATAGCATAACCAATTACCCAAGATCAGGATAACTGATATGACATGATCCCTGCATAGATCGCTAAATCATAATAATGCCTTTGCTATAGACACTGTAATGTACATGAGTAGTGGATTGGAATATTCAGACATTTTAGTTTGGGGTTTCAGGTTATAAATCATTGTTATCTTTGTAACTGACGGTGTCTGAATATATTTGTATATTTTTATACCATATTATGACAATGGTGTAAATGTTATCTCTAGGTTGTTTATATATGAATTTTATTTTATAGAATCAATAAAATTGGAAGTTTGCTTTGCTTACTCTCAACGGTGATATACCTATCGTCTTATGTAAGCTTATCTGACAACTAGAAAAGAAGATTTGCTTCCAAGCAATCGATATGTATGCCTTCAAAAGTTGTAAATATTAAATACTACAACTTGAGTCCTTTGGTACTTCACATTCCATTAAGCTTATGGCTCGATGAAAATTTCAAAGTCCAAATGACCTTGACCTTTGACCGTTGATCTTTACGTAACATGTAAATTGCAAAAATGTAGTGTTACAATACCCACCATTGAAGCCCAAAATGAAGCAAATCAAATGGAAATCATTAAGTTATGGCAAGATGAAACTTTCAAAGGGCCAAATGGCCTTGACGTTTGCCCTTTAGAGCTCTTATGTTCTTACAAAAATGTGAAGATTTGCAATACCTACAATTTCAGTCCAATATGATTAGAATTGGATGGAAATTGACCAAGTTATGGCTGAAATAGTCAAAGATCCAAATGACGTTAACCTTTGATATTTAGAGGTCACGCTTCAGTTAAAAATGTGAAGCTTTACAAAAGCTACAATTTGAGCCCAACATGATCAAAATCGGATAAAAATCGACCAAGTTATGGCCAGAAGAAAGTCCCATCAAAAGTGGCCTTTGACCTTGAAATGACCTTTGACCTTGAGATGACCTCATCCTGAAGTAAACCCTGACTTTTAAAATAACATTAAAATGGCCTAAATTGACCTTTGACCTTGACATGACCTCCACATTTGAGATGACCTTTGGCTTGCTATGATCGAACTCCTATACACTCGGAACCACATCTACTATAGTATATAAGAGGTTGAAGATTTGAAACTTTAATTACCTCTCATTTGCATAATTTTGAAAAGCACGACTTCTCATTATAAAAAGGCAAGACTTCATCTGTAGAAGTATGATTGTGCCAAGTTTGGCGTTTCTACGTGTATAACTTTTCAAATGAAATGTCGGACAAATTTGCCTGTAAAAACAAAAAGAAACAAACAAACAAAGAAAGAAGAAAGAAAGAAAGAATTCCTAGAAATAGAATATGTCTGTGTTGGCACAGACATAATTATCCCACACAGTTGAAAATTCAGCCATGTTTGCACTGCACCTCCCATGTCTTTCTTAAAATGTCATATTTATACATTTTTTCACCAAAACATTTTAGTCTGTGAGCCTATTGGACGTTATATCTATGTTACATAGGAATAATTTTGACACTATCTCCTTTCTCATTTGCGTACTTAAAAGACAGGACAGTATTTAGGATGGGTGTGCCCATAGAGTATCGTTCTGTTCGAATGGTGAATAAACATATTCAAATTGTTGACAACCTACCCCAATGATAATAATAATAATAATAATAATAATGATAATAATAATAATAATAATAATAATAATAATAATAATAATAATAATAATAATAATAATAATAATAATAATAATAATAATAATAATATGAAATATTATAAATAAAAACCAAACAAACACACATAGTTTCAAGAGTTCCGCCATGTTAGAACTGATGGTAGTTTTATGAAATACTTCGAAATAGACATAGTTTGAAGAGGAATTCCTCTATGTTGGAGATAATAAAATAATTAGATATTTTCATGCTGTAGAATCATGGATTTGTGCTAAGGCTTTGACAGTTTCGATATATATAGCTCGATGAAACAGTAACACGCAGAAAAAAAGAGAGAGAGAGAAAAAGAGAGAGAGAGAGAGAGAGAGAGAGAGAGAGAAAGAGAGAGAGAGAGAGAGAGAGAGAGAGTGGACAATAATTTTCCTCAATTGGTTCACTGACGATTACCCCGAGATCCTGCTGATTATTAGATGCATAACACTTTGATGTTTCTACCCTTTACTTCACATAAGAGAAAATATTTTTGGTACAAAAGAATTTATTTGCTCGGATTGGGCGTGAAGCAGGCGTTCAGCAACAACGACAAATGTTGGGGACTCGGTCTCTTAAGATAAGAAAGGGTTAAACGAACGCTATTTATGAACTGCGTGGGAAGAACTCCCATCTGTCTAATGTTTTCTACAAAACGTAAACATTACTTGTCAACTCGTGCAAGCCCTAAGAGACCGACTGCAGGTAAACAACACGATAACCATGAGTCTTGTCCAGTGTACGACACACGCGCATATATGTATGGGGTATATATGCGTACGTCTGTAATCGCTGGGCCCATATGAGACACATAGACGCACATGGGCACACATAATATATATATATATATATATATATATATATATATATATATACACAATGTATATATATTAATACATATTTTTATATATAGATGTGTGTCTCTGTGTCTGTGTGTGTGTGTGTGCAGCGCGTGCTCCTTTGTTTTATAGTGTAAAATTACAAGCAAATGTCTTCTAAGCAAAACAATACAATACAATACAATACTCATTTATTGCCGTTTTAAAATACACAAGAAATGTTAGCATCATAGGCTAATGTCACCGACATAAAAGGGAAACTCTGAGAAACTTAGAAGGTGGCATAAAATATAATATAGATTAAATGTAAAAAAAAACGGTGAATGGTGTTGAGACAGTTGAAATAAAGCCACAGTCACTAAAAAAGGAAATATAGGGCAATGGAAAGGGACAGGAGAGAGTAGCACAGTATAGGGAATGTCAGAAGTGATCACAGTTGACGGTGTGCAGAGTCCAAACATTAATGGCGGCACATATTGCACTTGCATGTTGGACCTTCCCAATTTTTGATTTGACGTTTAAAGGATGCATAGTTTTTGATGCGTCTCAAGTTTGGTGGTAAAGAGCTCCAGGTGGATGCACCGATATAAGAGAACGAGTGTTTACCAACTTTAACATATTTATATCCAGGTGTACGAAGACCATAACTTGGAGAACATTCTGTAAAAAGTTCAGACATGTAATTTGGACGGTAGTTATTTAAAGCTTTCAAAACCTCGCAAGCAATAGATCTTAGTCTTGATACTTCCAAGGTCGGAAGATTTGCCCGCCGTAACAGTTCATCATATGTAGAAGACTTGTCATTGAAGACAAATCCCAATGCACAATATTGGATCCATTCCAGTCTATTAGTAGTTTTAGCTCCACAAGAATGCCATACTGCGGGACAATAATTCAAGTTAGGACAGATAAAAGATTTGTAGATTGTTATTTTGGAGTGTGAATTCAGTAGCTTGGACATACGTTTCAGGGAATTTATTTGTTGGCCGGCACGCCGACATATGATTGTAATATGATCAGTGAAACTTTGACGATCAGCTAAGTTCTACAGTGCTCTTCATCTGATGACGCTCTGGCAGAAAAATTCATCTAATTTTTGATTGACTAGATCAGCGAAATTAAAAACAATTGGCGGCTGTGAAGTCAGATGTTCACTGCATGGAATAAGACACCAAACTACCCAATTCTGCTACCCACCTGTCAAAAGTAGAAGTAGCTTCAATGGAGGAGATCTGCAAAATCATAGTGAAAGCTCCTAACTAATAACGTGAACATGACCTCCTACCAACATACATCTTACAGCAACGTATAGACCACCTAGTACCACACATTACACCAACAGTCACAAGTCTTAGGAACAGTCGACTGTTCCACCTAGTTTCGAGAAGGCTGTTATTAGACCACTGTTGTAGAAACCCGGATCAGATGCAGAGTTATGCAAAAACTGCCAACCTGTGTCTATTTCACCTTTCCTGTCAAAATAGCAGCAAACGGGTTTGAGAATCACATGAGCCAGAACTGTCTCCATGAGGACCTTCAGTGTGCATATCGACCACGTCACTCTTGAGTCAAAAGAAACAGCGTCATAACGAGTAAGCCATGACATTGCCACGGCCCTGGGCATAATTGTTGGGTTGTGTTAGTGATGCATGACATGACTGCTATTTGTTGATGTTATACCATGCCTCCTTTGTTTTCTCGAGGGGTATATATGTCCCCTGCTTACACACATATCCCTGTTTTAAATTTCTATGGCTAAATTTCAACACAGGACTGATTTGCTTTGGTGAATACATTTTAAAACGCATTTATATTCATGAAAACAAAGAAGGCAAGGTCTAAAAAGGATACATCCCTCTTTCTCGTGATTTTTCTGGAATCCTGCATTTTTAAATCCCTACGCTTCGTTCCGGGATTTAAAAAAGCAGGATTCCAGATAAATCCCTTGAACTTGGGATGTATCCTATTCTTATAGACCCCGCTATTCTATACCAAAGACTTGAGTTTGCACATGGCATAGCCAGAGATACTTTGACATGGATCAAGTTGTACATGAGTAAAAGAAAACAGTCTGTTGTGACTGGAAGTGCAGCATCTTCTGACACAGAACTAAAGTGTGGAGTAGTAATAGGCTCTGTTTTAGGCCCGAAGATGTATTGTTTGTTGTCAAAGCCCATTGGTGATATCTGCCGTTGGTATAATATGACGTATCATTGCTATGCCGTTTTCAGCCATTTCATCCATGGCTTTAGCCACTAGATGACTGGACATGTTATGCTGCTCGTCTCAATTCGTGTCTGGCAGACATAGTGCATGAATGAATAGTTGCCATCTGAAGCTCAACCAAGGTAAAACAGAATTGGTTGTGTGTACCCCTAAGCACAAGGCCGAGGACTCTTGTATGTACCAACTCACAGTGGGCCAAAACATCACCCATTCTGTTCTTCATTTTGCAAACAACCTTGGGGTATACTTTGACATAGCAGTGAACATGGAACAGCAAGCTGCATCCGTCAAGAAAGCTTGCTTTTTTCAACTGCCTAACATCAGTTACACCCGATCATTCTTGACATCAAGTGCTTGTACGATTCTCGTTCATTCCATGGTAAATTCTCGTCTTGACTATAGCAGTGCACTCCTCTCTGGAATTAACGCCAGCCTATTCAACCAGCTCCAACACACTCAAATTTCATCAGCCCAGCAAACCTAGGGCTCACGCAAGAGAGATCACCTAATGCCAGTACTGGAGTTCTTGCACTGGTTGGCTTTTGAATATCGATGCCAATATTAAGCTTCTCGTGTACGATTTAAAGCACTTACCTAATAGACCTGGTACCCCACTGTATCACCCAACCAGAAGCCGTACTCAGATTCTGAAAATCCACTGGTTATACCAAGTACAAGACCCTCCCACTATGAAAAACGTTGTTTTAGCCTGTCTGCTGCCTGATTATGGAATTAATTTCCAGGACATTTGCGAAACTCAGAATCTCTCAACGCTTTTATACCAAAAAACCCATCTCTTTATAGCGCGATGGACAATAATGGACTTGTTTATTGTTGCTTTAGTGACATTTTGCTTCTGCCATGCGCGTTTTTTTTTTCATTTCACAATGAACTTTACCAAGATACGGCATCTGCTTGTGACCTGCATAGGTACTTAGACTGTAAAACTTGAAAGCATCAATTTCATGGACAAATGTGAAGCGTCTTGAGTAATCTTAAGCAATTAAATAGAGCGCTATACAAATTTCGTATATACACACACACACACACACACACACACACACACATATATATATATATATATATATATATCTCCAATTACAAGATTCTGAACTTTAAATTGCCGGACAAAGGAACATGTGAAGAGGAAGTGACCTACAGTGCTGCAGTATGACAAAGGGACTTCCTTTCATACACAGGACCATTGTGTATTGTCAACCTTAGCGCACAAGTGTTTGGGTCCAAGTGCAGTCCATTTTTTCAGGATTTCCCTTGGATCCTTTCAAAGTTACGAAAAGCAGCGGCAGAATTTCTGAATTGGGATAATAATAATAATAATAATAATAATAATAATAATAATAATAATAATAATAATAATAATAATAATAATAATAATAATAATTGAACATCTTTATACTGGATAGCCTGTTCAGTCTATGGCTGTTCTTCCACAGGGTCCAGTAGGCAAGATCTTAGCCCAATTATCCCAAACTTAATGTAGAAGGAAACCGGAGATCCTGGAGAAAACCTACGCTGCTCAGCAGGTGATTGGGAACACTACCACGTGACCACGAACCCCCAGCCAAAAAACGCTGCGAATTTCGGACCCTCGGAGGAATCGGACTCAACCGTGGGAGGAGCTTCCTGGGACGAACAACTTGTGCCATCGTGGGCGATCGAACCCAGGCCGCAGCGTGGACACCCCAACGCATACTCACTGGTCCAGTGAGCACACCTGAACTTAATCAGGGATCAGTATAACATTTTAAAGGGGAACTACTATAATACTCTGTGCTCGATCCACCCAATGCTATCTAAAAAAGGTTGGTATGATGCGTGGACTGCAAGTTACCGCAGACTGATATTGCATACATACACTGCCTTTGACATTCATTTAACTGGTTATAGACCTTTGTGGGGAATTTATCCTTTTGAATTTCCATTAATATTTACATGTCTTTTTGAGAATTCTTATTGTTATGAGCTGGTTACACTATGTATCCCTGTGGCATACAGATAATGGCTCCTCTAATGTCAATCAGGTTTAGTTAATTCTCAATCTACCTTTGCTGTGACCATCCATGTCTCGTCGTCATAATGCCAACTGCAAGACAATAGACCAAAATATCAAGATTTTTGGGACCAGTTACTTGCAAATATATATTATATATATATATATATATATATATATATATACATAGCATGCTTTGTTGACCATATGAAGTGTATCAAGGAGCACTGGATGCCATATAGCAGTACGAGTGTCGCTTCGCTCACTCGTTCTGCTATATGGTATCCAATGCGAGTTGATTACTTCATATCGTCTACAATGCATGCTATAAAATTTTCATCTCTCGTATGGGTCGATTTGTACAAAGCAAAAAATAAGAAAGAAATTTGCAGAAAGTTTTACCCCGTCATCAACACGATTACTGATGAAAC
>OZ026627.1:11580269-11592769 GCA_964020975.1 Hermodice carunculata
TCAAACATAAATCATGAAAGCAGATCCAATTATGTAAGGCCTATAGACGTATAGGGAACCATTCAAGGCACAAGAGTACGTATGGGCGGTATCCACCCGAATGCTAATCTACAGCAAATTGCCGTGTCCCAATAGGCCTAATTTCGCCTGATTGTCGTTGTAAATGTAATGAATGCCCTGAGCTTTGAAGATGCCTAGAATTTTTTTCCCATATATGTCCATACAACGCACTGCTAGGATACCCATTACATGATGTTATTTTGTCATATTTTCACTTCACACTGATTATATGTTACGGTGCACTCGTGGGAAATTATTTTATTAGTTTTATTTATTTTTTATATTTTTTTGGGGGGGGGGGGCTGGAGAGGGTTATATCCAAAAAACATAGGCTATTCCATCCTGGTCAGATGACCGAAATATTGTTACAGCTTAATTGTGACGCGCCAGCAGCAATGCCGTAATGCATTAATCAGAACACGAAATCAAATGTGCCTGGCGATGTTTGATTGCACGCCTACGTTGAAATATGACGCAGTATGACAACGGCCAGCCTTAACAAACATCGCACGTCCGATCGGCGTTGAAGGTACATGTAGGCCTATAGGTCATATTTGTTTCAGTAAATATCCAGTAAAACATAGAATAAATCATTCAATGGAATCTCACATGGGTAGGAGTGAAGTACGGTATTTTCAGTCATTCGATAGCACGATTGTCAGTAACGTTCATTCGCGATCGTGTTCCAATTGTGCTCTCTCGTGACAGGATAACAAGGAATCTCTCTCTCTCTCTCTCTCTCTCTCTCTCTCTCTCTCTCTCTCTCTCTCTCTCTCTCTCTCTCTCTCTCTCTCTCTCTCTCTCTCTCTCTATATATATATATATATATTGTGCAAACCAATGTAGCTTTGGACTGAATAAGCAAATAGTTTTTGCTGTCCAAGATTACATTAACAGAAGTTGAGAACTGAAAGATTCTGATTCGATCTTGTCAATGACACGCGATTTGATTATTCCAATTAACCGGCTGCCGAGTCATCGTAGACCCCCAGCATTGTCCCACTGTCTGACCTGTCTAAGATTTTTAAACATTTTTTGTGCTTCGTGCTAAATTCCCACCCCCAAGCGTTCCACACATATTGTTAACTTCTCACATAACCTTGTGGTGTTCCGTCAATTTCCTGTACTTAATAACATTTTTAAGTTTCCTTTTACTTTTCTTTTTTTTTTTCAGCAAGGATTTTCGTAAGGTACCGGTATAGCCCTAGCTGCTTCCTTATTGTTTTCTTTCCTTTTGGTATAAAATATGTTTAAACTAACTTTGAAATGCACCATGGAGAACCGTAAGGTCTTAAAGTGACAGACTCGTTGGGCTCTGTTGCTTGGCCCATAATTACAAATTATTTGTTCCATGAAATATGGAACGTCGTCGATTTCGAAGCATCAGTATAATTATAACCATAATCGGTCTCACTTTGAAGCATTAAATCGTTGTCACTTTCCAGACTTCTATAGCTTTCTCAGCGGCTACGTTTCTTTTTATGTGTGAAATGTGCCTCGAGCTTCAAGACCTGTTCCCACTTTCTTGCCATACCTCACCAAGAGGCAGTCAATACTATCACATATCACAGTTGTTTGTTTTTTCTCACAAACTACGTGTTACTATAAAAGTATGAAAGCTTAGCATGTAAAGCAGCAGTAAATATATCGAACAGAAGCAAACAAAATATAGCGTATTAGAATGTGTGTCACCACGTATCGAACAATTATGTAGTGAGCAAAGTGACATTGTAAATACACCCTAGGGTGTACCCGTTTAGGCAGTAGAATCCCCATTGAGAAATCAGCATGGGGAGTTGCAGAGTAGATTTCGTACAAGGTCTAATCACACTATAGGACATTATCATTATAAATGGCATAGAGTGCATTTTGACATTTTGTAGAGGCAACCACTTTACGGCCGTAGAGAGGAAGCAAGGAAACTGCATTAAATCATTAACATGAGAAGCTGAAGGGTGAATTGCATACAACTACTGGTCAAAATAAAGACATTATCACCATGTATGACATTGGGTACATTTTGACATTATATATAGAGGCAGCCGCAGTAGTCTAGCCATCTAACATCTTCCATGTATGTATCGCGCTTTTAATCGGTATCTTCTGCTTTTCGCTTCTTCCTTCTCCAGATCCTTCTCGCACCATTCAAGTCCTGTTCCTTCTAACCGTCTACTAAGAGTAAGAGACAGACAGATAGATAGATAGATAGATAGATAGATAGATAGATAGAGAGAGAGAGAGAGAGAGAGGAGAGGAGAGAGAGAGAGAGAGAGAGAGAGAGAAATTCCACTGAGTTATTAAAAATGAGAAGTGATAAAGTACATGCCATACAAGTACTAATCATAAGGGAATTTTCACACAATTTATAGAGAAATTATTAAAAGAGGAATTTATACTTCAATGGCAGAATGACTTCCTTAAAGAAGCCTATCCAGATAAAAAGTTGAGAACCTATTCGAAATTTAAATCAGGTTTCAAAATAGAAAAGTACCTAATTGTATTAAAGAATTTGAACGAAAGGAAAAACTTGACCAGGAGTATGAATAAGCGCACATAATTTGAACATTGAAAAAGGTAGACATAGAAGGCCAGCTAAGGTTCCCATTGATGAGAGATTCGTGTTTGGAAGTCGAAGATGAAATTCATTACGTTGTAAATTGCCAAAAGTTTAGAGAAGCCAGAAATAGATTATTTGATACTCTGAGTAAATTTATCGTAGATTTTTGACCATTTATCGTCCGAAAACGAAACTTATGAAATGTGACGAAATTGAAATTATATGGCAATTTACAAATTTATATCGGAAACAGTGAAAATCAGGGGTACACTATAGTACTCTCAAGTCATTGAAAACCGTCAATACTTTTGAAGCTGGTTTTTTTTTTGTGGGGGGGGGGGGAGCTGCGCCTAAGGCATACGTATCAGGGTTTTTTGTAATGTATTGTGTTGTATTGTACTGTTGTGGTTATAGTGTATTGTTTAGTGTATTGAGTTACAAATTACCATTTATTGTATTTATGGTGCAGTAATAAAGTCATTCATTCATTCATAATATCTGATGTTGTCATCATATATGGCATTGAGTATATATTGACATCATATGTAGAGGCGACCACTATGGGGAGTAAACAGGAACTACATTGAGGTATTAACTTGAGAAGTTGCAGAGCAAATGTCATACAATTACTGGTCATAAATTATTATTGTCACATATATTACTGAGTACATTTGTACATCATACAGGTAACTACCATAGGGGCCAAATATATACCAAATACAGCACAAAGTTCATTAATTGTATAAAGGACAAAAATAATTATAACATGCATACAAGACGCTTCATGTATCATACTATATATGAATAATAACAAATAAAAACCTCAGGCTTTCAGAATAGAGATATCTTATCGTTACGTATAGAGAAAAAAATGGGCATAGACTGGTTTAGAGCTTAAGAATGTGCCCGATGGTATAACTGATACGTGGGGGCCATCCATTTAGTACACAGCGCAAACTGGGGATAGTGCTTATATTTGTTCTAACATGTAAAAGCAAACAGGTATTTAGTACGTACTTTAAAGTGGAAAAATGTTACTGACATATGCCCACAAAGGTCATCTAACAAATTGATATTTGTGTCGCGTAGTCGATACTTTGTATAGAATACCTAAGCCTCAGTACGAACCACCGTATGTATGGATACCAACAACTGTCGCGCTGAGGCAGCTATTCCTCAAACACCCAGATGTATAAGACCTTTCATTGTTTACCCCCCCCCCCCCCCCCGTAAGATTTAACCCTATCGTCTCTTTGGCTGTCTTCCAAATCAAATTATTAGAGTTCCCATCACTCGTTTCTGCAACCCCAGAAAACCGCAGGCTCAGTCATCATGCAACCCCCATTTAGGGTTGCTCTGTGGATCAGCGAGTACGCGTTGGCCTGTCACCGCTGCGGCCTGGGTTCGATCCCCAACGATGGCACAAGTTGGTCGTCCCGGGAAGCTCTCCGGACGGTTGGTTCCGATTCCTCCGGGGGTTCGAATTTCGCGGCGTTTTTGGGCTGGACGTTCGTGGTCGCATGTGGCAAGGTTTCCCAAACACCTGCTGAGCAGCGTAGGTTTTCTCCGGGATCCCAGGTTTCCTCCTACGTTAGGTTTGGGATAATTGGGGCTAAGATCTTGCCTACTGGACGCTGTGAAGAAACAGTCATAGGTTGACAGGCTATTCAGTATAAAGATGTTCAATTATCATTAATTATTAACCCCAGAAAACCATAGGCTCAGTCATCCGCCGCACTGTTCCAGATGGTCCATTTGCACCAGCAGATCTTCCGTCACTTTCCTTATCTCAGTCAGTTGGCTTGATTGATCCTTGTTGATCCAAACCAAGATGTACTGCTTATTTTTCCAACCATTGAAATCTTTCAGTCAGGTTTCAGAGGCCTGTGGTCAGCGGGCCGACTTTTGGCCTTTATCCTGATTTATTTTGGTCGTCCATCATCATACTGGAACAACTAATGTATTATGCGTATGTACTTAACATTCTACATTACGATTCATACTAAAATATTTCCGCCAGATATACATCATTAAGCCTCGATGTACAAGCTGTGCTCTCTGTCCAGTCAGGAGTCTTTCCTGAAAACGTTAACTCTTTCGGTATGAAATTGTTTGTCTGCCATATAGACCGATCTCACCTTGGCCTGCTTAGGAGGCAACTAAATTGTAGATTGCGTCTATGGCGTCCCTCGGCGATGAATGGTGTTGCCTACGGCTTATTTGAGCTTCATTGGATTCAAATCCGTAAATATTCAAAAGAGCACAACATCGTTGGTATTTACACTGAAAGAGTTTCGACGGATACACAAATGATTCTTTGGTGTCGAGTAGTGGTTCAGGAACAGTGAATCTGTATTATATTTGTAGTCGTTGGTCAACATAAAAATAATTTGGATGTTGGATGTAGGACCATTGCATCGGACCACTTCCTCCTTGATGGCAACAATGGATAGTTTTAATCGGAAGAAATGCAATATTTTATTATTGAATTCCATATATCCAATATCAACCGAACTATAAAAGAAGCACTCTCCTCTCTCTCTCTCTCTCTCTCTCTCTCTCTCTCTCTCTCTCCTCTCTCTCTCTCTCTCTCTCTCTCTCTCTCTCTTCTCTCTCTCTCTCTCTCTCTCTCTCTCTCTCTCTCTCTCTCTCCTCTCTCTCTCTCTCTCTCTCTCTCTCTCTCTCTCTCTCTCTCTCTGTCTCTCTCTCTCTCTCTCCTCTGTCATCTGATTCGCGCTTTCAACCACCATCCCTTGCTTTCCGCTTCTTCTTTCTCCCAGTTCCGTCTTTGACGCTTGACTTGATGCGCTGTTTCTCTTAACCCGTCCCCGTCTTCTAACCTGAAAACTGAACTCTTTCTTTGCCTATTCGATGTGCTTTATATTGAAATAATGGCACTGGACTCATTTTCATCGTAAACCGACTTTTTATTTTTGTCACAGTTTGTCTAAAATTATACACACCATAAGGATGGTGTCGGGCAATACTTTCACGTTTTGTTTTAAACCGTAAAATGTGCAGGACCACTTATCTTTTTCCTTCACGAAAAACCGTTCTTTTCAACTTTCCGTAACATGTTTTAATCATAAAGGTAAAGGAACCAAAGATCAAGACATAACTTGATCCAGTAGTTACACAGTAGAGATATTATGGAGACAAGGTTAACATGTGTCTATATCAAGTTATTTAGGAAATGCGTATCATGTTAGTTTAAATAAGCAACGATATATGTCAAGAATAAAGACACCTCGGTAGATTTTGCAGGAAGGAAAGATTTATACCCCTTGCTTTACTATCTGACAAAACACATTTGTGCAATATTTATAGCTCTTTACGGTGTGCGGATGAGACTGCAGCAATTTTCAGAGATAACGAGGAACATGTATCAGAGTTTCAGGTACACGTTGTACCCAGTTTCTAGTGTATCCGTTAACCTCTGATCTCCTACGGCTAATGACTTGGCTGGGGACGGGTATAGATGGATATACAAATGTGGATATACAGATCACGATCCGGCAGGGCCTAAAGTACGTGCGTTTGTCACAGTATCTATGGGAAACACCAGCTATATGTGATTCATCGGCGGCACCAATGACGTCATGGGAATATAGCATTTGGCAACTAGCCATTATGACATTTTTCATCACCCAATAATGATCGCGAAAAATACAGTAGATAAGACGGTATCGCCGTGTGGCACGTGATCATTGAACTTTGCATCATAAATTCTCCTACTTTCCACAAAAAATAATCGTTGACCTGCAAAGGTGACAAAATTAAGGCTCGGTCGAATCTTAAACGGTCTTTGCTACCCAGCAGCACCTATAATGTAATATTTACTTCAACTTGAGTGTCTATAGCAATTGAAACGTTAGCGCCGAGACACTATTGGCCAAAAGAAACAACTGAAAGTAAATAAGTAAATAAGCGAGTAAGCAAGCAAGCAAGCAACCAAAAGTTTGATCTAATAAAGGTAGCCTGGTTAGCAGAAGGAAATCTTCCTCAGGGACCTCGATGCAAATAGTTTACAGTGCTGTACAGATAAATATGAACTATAAGTTACCAAAATCAACGTTGAAATTTGTTGTCAAAATGCGTAATAGAGAATATCAATATACGAACAGGCAACCGCGATATGTCCAGAGATTACTTTAAGATCGGTACCTTTATGGCAGACCGTTTTCATGCAGTTAGCCTGGGATGATTCAAGGTTTTCACTGTTGCGTGTTGCATTGCCTAGATTACTAAAAACGTGCCACCATGAAATCTGAGGGTTTAACAGTTGAAGTTAATGGAAAGTTACATATTGAGGTCATCAAACGTTTGTCTATTTGTCTTTGCGGATGTTTTAATTTATTCATTGCATTTTCAAGTTTCACTCAATCACTTTATGAAAGCATATGTATTATCGTTAAGAACACAGAAAAAAAGGTACAGCATGAGAATTCCCGTCACCGTCGTCCGGATTAGCCGTGAGAGAGCATCAATGAGTCACCAGATGATACTTTTTGGAAATAGCAAACAGCTCTGAGATTCTCACTTCTACGGGCAGTCGATGCATTCGCCTTTGCTTGTCATTCTCCTGAATCTCAAGAGTCACGGAGTAAAAGGGATGGTTTCGTATTGGTTACTGACAGGACAAAAACTTTGAATACCTTGCATTGATAGCGCAGACCCAAGCAGCAGTGCTCCATGTTAAATAAGACAACATATTAGGTTTATTTGTAACTTTTACATGGAAGAAAGCGTGGGGCCTGTTAAATGATATGGCCTCAATCTGGCGATTGTGTCGGCACAGGTGTGGGTGCAGCATGTTTCAAGGGTTTCTGATGTGTTATCTTGCACTTTCACAGAAATTGAAACACAACAAAATTGTCAAGATAATAATGACGATATTGACGACGCTGACAAGAAAGACGACGACTCTACCATGCCTTACCAAAGAACATAGGTCCCTGAAGACAGGTTCAGAATTCTCGATATTCTTCCAGCATGTGGGCTTTGTAGTATGTTGTTAATTTTACACATATTAACGTTTGTGGTATGTACAGACAGAACCAGTCTTGCATTCACATTGAAACATAGAAATCCTTTCAATTGAACGGAACATATGTTACCACATGTCGGGCATAATGTACCACATGTAGATAAACATCCTTTTGATATTATGTGGCGAGGAGCTGTATTTCGATATCAAATGATACAATACTTTCTGAAACACACATGGTAATATTATGCATCAGTCGTTCTGACTGCCAAATGTCTGACACAACAGGTCATAAAAGTCACATGGGGTGATGGAATCTCGCGAAAGCGAGATCATGTCGGCAAACATATCTCTGCAACGACATCCTTCTCTATTCACTCTAATCCTATCATTTAATCCAGCAACAATTTTTTTACCAACCTTCCCTGAAACGTTTACCTGAAAAAGGCAAGTGTATATCGCATACATGCTCCAGTTGGCTTTTAGCTATCTTCCTTTTGTATTTCTAGACTTGTTGTGCCTCGATATTTATTTTTTCTTTGTATTTCGGATATAAATTCAAAAAATAAAAGAGGAACCCAGACTTGATGCTTTAAAACATTGAAAATATTAATTCGAACGAAAACACCCTTTGCCCATTATGTGCATTTAGCTTCTGTTAATCATGGGTAGTACAACATATGTTGTACAACCCGTTAGTATAATATAACGCTAAATGAAGTTACAAAGCTGAACAGTAAAGAGAACATGTATTAATCAAACACAGTCTGGTTGCTTCCGCCATGTGTCAAATTGAAACTGACGCTATTTCTTTTTTAGATATATTTGTTAAACTGTAACGTGCCTGGTTAAATGTAGCAAGGTTATACACATGATCAAGGATATGCTCTTTAATTTGTAGGAGGGGACCCATGTACTTGAAAAGAGAACTAAAAGAAATAATAATAATAATAATAATAATAATAATAATAATAATAATAATAATAATAATAATAATAATAATAATAATAATAATAATAATAATAATGATAATAATAAAGATACTGCCTTCTCCTTATATTGGATCAGTTGTACCATCAGGTTATATATATATATATATATATATATATATCCTTCTCCTCCTCCTCCTCCTCCTCCTCCTCCTCCTCCTTCTTCTTCTTCTTCTTCTTCTTCTTCTTCTTCTTCTTCTTCTTCTTCTTCTTCTTCTTCTTCTTCTTCTTCTTCTTCTTCTTCTTCTTCTTCTTCTTCTTCTTCTTCTTCTTCTTCTTCGACCAGCAGATAGGCCTACCATAATACTTGTGTCAGCAAGGTTTATTTTGATTTATACTTATATTTGGAAGATAATATTTGCAATAGGGCGTCAATTTTCTGGAAACATAGCGTTTTATACGGCAGAAAACACGCCTACAACTATGCCTATACGGTGAATTCTCTAGCTTGTAAACTATTTGACCGAACGTGAAAATTATATCCAGGCATACATTGTTCAGCTGAAGCTTGGAACATAACATGGACAGGGAGATTGATAGTAATTATGGCTTGAGCTATACTTATTTAAATTTTGATTCGGTGTTTGTAACTCTTATTTTCCAGTGAATTTATTTATAAATCATCACTTAATGCATATTCTTGCTTTAAAAACGTAGCTTCAGCAAAAGAATATCTTCTTGGGGATTTGAAAGAAGTATCATATTTAATTTAAAGCTGATACCCATGTTCCTGGTTTAAATGGTGACAGAGACTACTCAAGGCTGAGTGATGCATGTGTGATGCATGTGTGTGCATTTTGCAATTCTTAGAAGGAAAACATCTATTATCTAATTTTTTCATTTTTTTCTTGAAACTAAAAAATCCGTGTATTTGAGTGAGTTTAGTTTATCAGACAAATAATAAACAGATTAAAAATGAACATAGCACACAACTTCATTTTATATAAAGGAAGGCTCATTTTAACATTGCATGTAGTAAAATGCACGACACCTGGAGATAACGAAAAAAATTAAAAGAGAAATTATGGTATTTCAGTTATTACATGAAAAGCAATTTTGCACAGTACCTACATCCTGATATTTGTGTATGAAAAAGCATTTTTGCGTAAGAAACTAATCCATAGCATGAATCAAGGCCTTTAGACATGCAAGTTAACCGTGAAACAAATAGGGAAAATTTATCAGGGAAGGAATAAACTACGTAGTAGGCCTACCCTGTTCCGCCTTTTTTTTGCTGAGAGTTGGAAAGCTAGGAGACATTGTTTCTGTCATGCGTAAAATGAGTATTACGACCTGGAACAAAATAATGTTTGGAAAACATTCATTTTGTCCTTGGTGATCACTAAATCAGGCCTAAGTTATTCACAGTGGGTAATCTCTTGTGGCATATAATCTCAAAAATTTTCAGGTATTTTGTCATGCCCACAGCCGAAACTATCTCTTTTAGCGCACACAATATATCCAATAGTACAGAAAAACAAGACCCATATTAATAAATTCCAAACCCAACAATGACAGCAAAGATTCCAGTTATGCCAAAGCATCAACATTCACCTTCCAATACCAATGTGAAGAAACAAATTTCACTCCTGACTTGAGACAGGCAGACACCAATAAAAGGCAACTGGTGGTTTTAAACCGGTCCTCCTAACCTTTGAAATATTCTCCATTAACTACAGACTAGGCCCATAGTAGTTCCAAATTGTGCAGGCCTAACCACCAAAAAACACAAATTATATTACTTCTGCCAAAAATAAAAAGAGACATGGTAGGCCTATCACTTTTCACTTCTCCCGACTTGTCAGTCACAAAGTTTGCAGCAAAAGAAGAAAGTAATCCTACATCGTTTTTGTGATATTTATGAATCTGGAACACTATAAACACACTCTACCTCCACTGTTACTATAGTGACACTCATGGATGTTTAATTTCATGTTTGGTTGCTTTGTGTTGCGTAATTATGGAGGTATAACTTAAGGTGGACAGTGTGACAAGGTGTCGAGGTATGTTCTTCTTGGGTGTGGCTTGCACGTTTAAAGCGATGCTGACTGTTGTGTCAATAAATATGTGTTGATAAATCCGCTTTCTTTGGGTTATATGCAATACAATACAATTAATTGGAGAAAACTACCCCCTTACACCGGGGGCATCGGCGGGCCGGGGGTTACCCGCGATGCGTCCAAGGTAAAAACAGCAAGTTACACATCTTAAAAACATACATATTCAAGAACACAGTTTACACGACATATGCAAATAATGAATTCCTACTATTATACATTGATGTCCCGTCCACCAAGGACTTGCGGGAAGGCCAAGCTTCTTTCAGATACTTTTTGCAGGCACCATCAAATACTTTACCAACGTAAACATCATCATAATCGAGTGCTGCGTCCCCAAGAAGTAGACACATCTTTGCTAAAGGGGAGGCAGCCATAAAATGTTCCCAAATTTGTGAATTATGGCTAATGATTAATTTATCCTCAAGTTCTTTCCAAATCTGTATACGTACCTCATTAAATGCTGGGCAAGGGTAAAAAATGACAAATATTTTCAACCTCATGATTACACAATTTAAAGGCCCCAGACGGCGCGACGTTCCACCTGAATAAATTTTCTTGTAAGCCCAAACAACCTGACCGCGCCTGAAATTTAAGACGTTTAGATTCGAAATCATACATACCAAACATGTACTCTTCACGAAAGGAAGATTTCTTTAATAGACTGTACAAAGATAAAGACGACTTATTTACGACTTCGTTAAAGAATAGATGAACATAATTGTCAAGGGTAAGTCTATGAAATGATTTGATCCATTGACCATTTCGGTTGTATATCGTATTATCTAAGCCAACATCCGTCAATAATGTATGGATTTCTTTTACGTAAGGCCAAGACATATGCACACCACTGACGTAAACCTTTTCTAGTTCTATGAACACTTTTTACATACCTGTGAGTCAGGCAATACATATTTAAGTCTGTGAAAGTAGTTAATTCTTGCTTTGTCCAATAATAGATTGAGAGCCAAGCAAGCGAAGTCGTCCAAAATAGCTACCATGGCTATGTATATGTACAGATGTGTGTGGAGTTATTCTGTTGTACCATTGTTTTTCTTACCGCTTTTGGAAGGATGTGTTTGTCCTGAAAAAAAGCTATCTGTGTGTTTGAAGGCTGCACGCATTGGTTCAAAGTCAGGACACTGCAGGGACAGCCATTAGATGGCTTCAATGAGGATTTTCTCTGATACTAAATGCTTTGCTTGTCAAGGTACGGACTAGCATCTGAACACTAATAGGGTTGATATATTGGATATTATTAAAATATCACGTCAAACTAAACCAAGCATCTTTTCTCGTGCAAGCATCAAGCTCACGCTAAACCAGCTGATGAAGATGTGTCACTAGAAGAGAATGAACGAGCTGTGTGCATAATGAAAGCCCTAAACAACGATCATGTATTGAAAAAATTAAAGAAAGCTGTGGCTATTGACTGAGATGAAGTTGCAAATGCAATACATGCTATGATAGGGCACCACTTTAAGGTTCCGAAAGATGTATTTTCTGAGATAGATAACACCATACAAGTGCTGCAAGAACAGGTTGATGTTCTAACTGACCGATGCGACTAACTGGGGCAACACTCTGAACGTACTAATGTGAGAATCACAGGAGTAAAGGAGGACCCCATTGAAGACACTGATGACATCGTCAGCACGTTGGCAAATGCCAGCCCAGATGTACCTTTGGTATCCACGGAAATTGACCATATCCTCACATACGATATTGATCCAAATGTCCACTTTTACTCTCAGCCAAACACTTTGTACAACTTGTGTAATAGTCATTATCATACTGAGAATAAGTCTACAATTGAAAATTGTCGGTTTAATTTACAGACAACCTGGTAC